>JAZHEH010001132.1:0-720000 GCA_036589455.1 Ateles fusciceps
TGGGCGTGAGCCACCGTGCCTGGCCAGATATACATGTAGTTTTTAAGAAACTACCTGATGTTTTCCAAACTTGTTATACCATTTTATATGGCCGTCAAAAATGTATGGGAATTTCAGTTGCTCTGTCTCTTCACCAATATTTGGTGTTATCAGTCTTTTAAATTTTGGCTATTCTCTTGGCAAGTGGCACTTGTGTATTGAGGACAAATGTAAAAATAAATAAAATTTGGCTAGTCTCATGGGCATGTAATAGTATCTACTTTTTTTTTTTTTTGAGACGGAGTATTACTCTTGTTGCCCAGGCTGGAGTGCAATGGCGTGATCTCGGCTCACCACAACCTCCGCCTCCTGGGTTCAAGCGAGTCTCCTGCCTCAACCTCCAAAGTAGCTGGCATTACAGGCATGCACCACCATGCCTGGCTAATTTTGTATTTTTAGTAGAGACAGAGTTTCTCCATTTTGGTCAGTCTGGTCTTAAACTCCCGACGTCAGGTGATTTGCCCAGTATTTTGTACTTTTAATCTGCATTTCCCTGATGACTTATTATTTTGAGGATCTTTTTTTTTTTTTTTTGAGGTGGAGTCTCGCTCTTGGCTCACTGCAACCTCTGCCTCCTGGGTTCAATTGATACTTGTGTCTCAGCCTCCCAAGTAGCTGGGGTTACAGGTGCACGCCACGATGGTCGGCTAATTTTTGTATTTTTTAGTACAGATGGAGTTTCCCTGTGTTGTCCAGGCTGGTCTCAAACTCCTGACCTCAAGTGATCTGCCTGCCTCAGCTCCCAAAGTGTTGGGAGCATGAGCCACTGTGTCCGGTCCTGTGTTTTCTTATAGAAGCTTTATGTTTAGGTCTCTGAACCAATGCAAATTAATTTTTGTGTATAGTGTGAGATAAAGTTTAGGGTTCATTTTTTCCCATCTGGATATCCAGTTATTCTGGCAGTATTTGTTGAAAAGATTTACAATTTCCCATTGAATTGCTTTGGTTCACTTGTTGAAAATCAGTTGATAGTGCAAGTGTGGGTCTTTTCAGTGTTCTCTAATTTGTTGATGTACTTGTCTATTTATGACAGAATCATGCTGTCTTAATAGACTGTAATTTCACATTAAGTCTTTTTTTTTTTGAGACGGGGTCTTGTTCTGTCACCCAGGCTGGAGTGCAGTGGCACCATCAGGGCTCACAGGGTCTTGTTCTGTCACCCAGGCTGGAGTGCAGTGGCACCATCAGGGCTCACTGCAGCCTCCACCTCTGGTGCTCAAGCTATACTCTTGAGCTGTACACCTCAAGCTATACACCTCAGCCTCCCCAAGCAGCTGAAACCACAGGTGTGCGAAGCCACAGGCGTGCACCATCACACCCGGCTAATTTTTTTTTTGAGATGGAGTCTGAGTCTGTCGCCCAGGCTGGACTGCAGTGGCACAATCTTGGCTCACTGCAACCTCTACTTCCTGGGCTCAAACAGTTCTTTGTCTCAGCCTCCCAAGTAGCTGGGACTACAGGCATGTAGCACGTGGCACCATGCTTGACTATATTTTTGTGTTTTTAGTAGAGACAGGGTTTCATCCTGTTAGTTAGGCTGGCCTCGAACTCCTCAGCTCAAGGGATCTGCCTCCTCAGCCTCCTGAAGTACTGGGATTATAGGCATGAGCCACTTCGCCTGGCCAATTTTGTTGTATTTTTGGTAGGGATGGGGTTTCGCCATGTTGTTGAGGCTGGTCTGGAGCTCCTGAGCTCAAGTGATCCACCGGACTTGTCCTCTCAAAGTGCTGGGATTACAGATGTGAGCTACCATGCCTGGCCTCACGTTAAGTCTTGAAATTAGGTAACGTAAATTCTCCAACTCTGTTCTCCAAATTGCTTTGGATTTTCTAGATCTTTTGCATTTCCATATAAATTTTAAAATCAAGTTTTCTGTCTCTACAACATTCCTGGTAGGAATATGAATAGGATTACATTGACTATATATATAAATCAATTTGCAAAGAAAGTAAAATCTTACTGAGTCTTTCAATCCAAGAACATTATATATATGTATATACATATATAGATGGATGTTGAATTTTGTCAATTTTTTTTTCTGCATCTACTTGGATGACTATATGGTTTTTGTCATTTATTTGTTAATGTAATTATGTTAATTGTTTCTTCAAACATTAAACCAACATTGCATTTCTGGAATAAACCTCATTTAGTCATGATGTGTTATCCTTTTTATATACTGCTAGATTCAGTTTGGTACTATTTTGTTTTATGTATTTACATCTTTGTTCATGAAGGATATTAGTCTATATTTTTTTTTCTTTCCTTCTCTCTTTCTTCCTTATTTTCTTTTTGTAATTTCTCTGGCTTTGATATTGGGTTATTTTGGCCTCAAGAAATATTGAAAAGTGTCTCTTCTGTTTTTCTGAGTTGGTATAAGATTGATGTTATTTCTTTAAGTGTTTGACAGAATTCACCAGTAAAACTATGTTGGCATGGGTTTTCTTTGTGGGGAGGTTTTTGATAACAGTAAATTTCTTTAATAGACAAGGGGCTGTTGAGATTTTCTCTTTCATCTTATCTACGTCTTTGTAAATAGTGTATTTTAAGGAATTTGTCTGTTTCATCTAATTTGTCAAACATATTGAGATAAAATTTTTTATAATGGTCTTTTATTTTTTTAAGGTCTGTGGGATTTAAGATGATATCCTCTTATTATTCCTCACCTGGGTGATGGTCTCTGTTTTTTTTCTTGACCTGTCTAGCTAGAATATTATAAATTTTGTTGACTTTATCAGTTTCGCTGGCTGATCTTTTCAAAGAAACAACTTTTGGCTTTATTAATTTTTTTCTGCTGTTTGTCTGATTTCCCCTTCATTGATTGCAATTCTTTATTGTTTCTTTCCTTTTATTTACTCTGGGTTTACTCTGCTTTCCTTGATTTCTAATTTTATTCTACTGGGGTCAGAGACATACACCCTCTTATTTCGATCCTACTATTTTTACTAAAATTTATTTCACAATATATTCTATCTTGGTGAATATAACATGTACACTTGAAAATGTGTATTCTGGCCTTTTTGGATGTAGTGTTCTATAAATGTTGATTAGGTCATGGTGGTTGTTAGTGTTTTTTAGATCGTATATGTTTTCATTGATATTTTTAAGTGAGAGAAGAGTGTTAAAATCTCCAATTGTGATTGTAATTTTGTCCACGTTTTCCTTTAATTCTGTCAATATGCTTCACATACTTTGAAACTGTTACTTGACAAAAATGCATATTTATGATTTTTGTTTGTTCCTTATGAATTAATCATTTTATCTTTAGATAACTGTCCCCTTTATCTCTGATAATATTTTTCCCCTTCAGTTTTTTTATTATTTATTTTTATTTTTATATTTTTGAGATGGAGTCTTGCTCTGTTGCCCAGGCTAGAGTGCAGTGGCATGATCTCAGCTCACTGCAGTCTCCGCCTCCTGGGTTCAAGCTATTCTCGTGCCTCAGCCTCCTGAGTAACTGGGATTACAGGCACGCACCACCATGCCCAGCTAATTTATTTTTTATTTATTTTTTATTTATTTTTTAAAGACGGGGTTTCACCATGTTGGTCAGGCTGGTCTTGAACTCCCGATCTCAGGTGATCCGCCTGCCTTGGCCTCCAAAGTGCTTGGATTACAGGCGTGAGCCACCACGCCCGGCCGCCCAGCTAATTTTTTATATTTTTAGTAGAGGTGGAGTTTCACCATGTTTGCCAGGCTGGTCCTGAACTCCTCATGTCAAGTGATCCACCTGCCTTGGCCTCCCAAATTGCTGGAATTACAGGCATGAGCCACCATACCCAGCCTCCCCTTCAGTTTTATTGAGGTATGATTGAGAAAAAAATCATTGCAAGGCCAATTGTCAAAGAGCTTTCCCCTCTGTTTTCAACTAGTAATTTTTTAGTTTCAGGTCTTATGTGTAAGTTTTTCATCCATTTTGAGTAGATTTTCATGTATGGTGTAATAGGGTCCAGCTTCATATTTTTTGCCCAGGGATATCCAGTTTTCCTAACACCATTTATTAAAAAGATTATCCTTTCCCCCATTGTATCTTCTTGGTGCCTTTGTTGAAGATTTGTTGACTATATAGGTTTGGGTTTCTTTCTGGGCTTCCTATTCTGTTCCATTGGTCTCTATTATGTCTGTTTTTATGCCAGTGCCATACTACTTTGATTACTGTAGGTATATAACATAATTTGGAATCAGGAAGTGTGATCCCTCCAGCTTTGTTGTTCTTTCTCTAGAATGCTTTAGCTACTTGGGATCTCTGTTGTACTATTAATATACAAAATGTTGGGGTTTTTTTTCCTATGAAAAAACCATTGGAATTTTGATAGAGATTGCATTGAATCTGTAGATCATGTTGGATTATATAGATATTTTAACAATATTAGTTCTTCCAATCCATGAACACAGGATATCTTTCCATTTATTTGTGTCTTCAATTTTTTTTTATCAGTGTTTTATAGTTTTCCACATTCAGATATTTTACCTTCTTGGTTAAATTTGTTTCTAAAACTATTTTATTACTTTTGATGTTACTGTAAGTGGGATTTTTATCTTCATTTTTTTTCCATGTAGTTCACTGTTAGTATATAGGAATGCGACTGATTTTTGTGTGTTTTTAAATCCTACAAATTTGCAGAATTAGTTCTAACAGTGCTTTTGTGGAGTCTTTAGGATTTCCTATATATATAAGATCATGCCATCTGCAAACAGTCAATTTTAGTTCCTCTTTTCTGATTTGAATAGCTGTTCTTTCTTTTTCTTGCCTGATTGTTCTAACTAGAACTTCCTAGTTGTTCTAGTTTTGTTCTCTGTTTAATAGAACTATGTTCTAGTTTTTGTACTCTGTTGAATAGAAATGGCAAAACTGAGGATCGTTGTCTTGTTCCTGATCTTAAAGGAAAAGCGTTTAGCTTTTCACCATTGAATCTGATGTTAGCTGTGGGCTTGTCATATAGGGCCTGTATTATATGAAAGTATATTCCTTCTGTGCCTAATTTGCTGAGAGTTTTTATCAAAAAAGGATGTTAAATTTTGTTTAGTGTTTTTCTTGCATCTCTTGAGATGATCATATGATTTTTATCCATTATTCTGTTATTGTGGTATATCACATTTATTGATTTGTGTGTGATGAACAATCCTTGAATCTCAGAGATAAATCCCACTTGATCATGCTATGTAATCTTTTTAATGTGCTACTGAAGTTGGTTTACTGAAATTTTGTTGAGGGTTTTTGCATTTCTGTTCATCAGAGATATTGGCACTAACATTTCAAGCCAGATAATTCTTAAGTTGGGGGCATTGTAGCATATTTAGCAGCTTACCTGGCCTATGCCACTAAATACCGGTAGTACCTTCCCCTACTTCTAACAACCCAAAATGTGTCCAGACAGATGTACCGGAGCGAGCATAGAAAGTCAACACCAAGACAAAAGTGTACCAAATTGCAGGGTCTTTATTGCCGGCGGCCATGGAGGACTCACGTTTCTCCAACCCATGGCCCCGAAAGGAGGGTGTCAAGACCTTTTATGCCCATAAGCCACCTCCTGGGCAGGGGTTGGGGGCGAGAGGCTTTGGACATTCGAGGGCCAGTGGACTTTGGACATTCTGTAAACCACCTCCTGGGCGGGGGTGAGGGTGAGGGGCTTCGGACATTCCGAGGGCCAGGGGACTTTGGACATTCCGATTATTACTTAAGTGGTTCACAGAAGTCAAGATAAGCGTTAGTTTACACATTGCCTGGGTAGGGTGGAAATTACAGACCTTAGTTACTTATTACAAGTGGCAGGGGCCAAGATGGCGTGGGTTTGGACTGCTTCCCTGTCACATCAGGGTTACAGAGAGCAGTTTCAACAGAAAGCTAAGGTATGGTTGAGTTATGCAGTTTTATGGGGCTTTTACCATGTCACACAGATGTCCCCCTAAAGGGCAAAATCATTTTCTGTTCAGAACCACTGTTTGGCCTGTAGAACAAAAGTATACTGAAGAGTAGAAATAACTTGATGGATTCCTAGATCAGTATGTTCTACTGCCACTGCTACCACTGTCTTCTAGGCTTCCAGGATTTACGATTTTTTTGTTTCTGTTTTTGTTTTTAGACAGAGTCTCACTCTGTCACCTAGGCTGGAGTGCAGTGGTGCGATCTCAGCTCACTGCAACCTCTGACTCCCTGGTTCGAGCGATTCTCCTGTCTCAGACTCCCGAGTACCTGGGATTCAGGCACGCGCCACCACACCTGGCTAATTTTTGTATTTTTAGTAGAGATAGTGTTTCATCATGTTAGCCAGCATTGTCTCGATCTCCTGACCTCAAGTGATCTGCCTGTCTTGGCCTCTTAAAGTGCTGGAATTATAAGCATTAGCTACTGCACCCAGCCCTGGATTTATGCTTTTAATAGGGTAGTGTAGTACTACCTCGCCATTATGTTCAGAAGCAAATGTGAATTTAAGTAGCATTTTAAAATATGTAATTCAAATATTATTAATTTTTTATTTTATTTTGTTTTGTTATAGAGACAGTTTTGTTCTGTCACCCAGTCTGGAGTGCAGTGGTGTGATCATAGCTCATTGCGACCTTGAACTCTTAGACTCAAGCAATCCTCCTGCCTCAGCTTCCCAAGTTGCTGAGACATGCCCAGCTAATTTTTTAATATTTTGAAGAGACTGGGTCTCACTATGTTGCCCAGGCTGGTCTTGAATTCCTGGCCTCAAGCAATCCTCCTGCCTTAGCTTCCCAAAGTATTGGGATTATAGGCATAAGCCACCATGTCTGGCCTCCAAATATTACTTTAAATAAAGCTGCTTTTTTAATTTTAAATTTTTAAATGATTGGTTTTGAAAAATTTTTAATGTTTTCATCATTCTAAGTGATATATATCATAAAATATTTTTGAACCTTGTTTTTATTATATCCATAAAAGTAATACATTAAAACAGATAATGGAATATGCTTTTTGACTTCATTTTCTTCTTACCAAAACATTCCCTACCTATATTTGTCACCCAGCTTCTAGTGAATTATAAGTATAGGTTCTCAGTATTTTCATACACTTTTGGAAGACATGGAGATAGGGAAGGAGGATGGCAATTCAAGTGCA
The DNA here is from genome assembly GCA_036589455.1 of Ateles fusciceps. Taxonomy (NCBI): domain Eukaryota; kingdom Metazoa; phylum Chordata; class Mammalia; order Primates; family Atelidae; genus Ateles; species Ateles fusciceps. Next base: position 7,121 of record JAZHEH010001132.1, read on the forward strand.
TAAAAATAGTTTTTACTTTACATGTTGTGACTCATTTAAGTTTCATTATTATTATAAATGTTAAAGATATGCTATCTACTTTTTATAGTTTCTGAATAATTTGATCAGGTATAATAGTTATTTGATATGAATACATTTGAGAAAATATTTAAAATGTACTCTGTTACAGAATCTTCCTGCCATTATTGGTTTTTTTTTTTTTTCAAACTAACTACAGCTGGGCGAGGTGATCCATGCCTGTAATCCCAGCACTTTGGGAGGCCAAGGCAGGTGGATCATCTGAGATCAGGAGTTGATGACCAGCCTGACCAACATGGTGAAACCCTGTCTTAAAAAAAAAAAAAAATAACCTCAGTTTATTTTACTGATATATAACATTTTACTTATTTAATGAGGTACGTGTCATATTTTTTTGCATACATAGAATTTGTAATGATCAAGTCAGGGATTTGGGGTATCCATCTGAGTATCATTTCTATATGTTAGGAACATTTCAAGTTTTCTCTTTTAGCTGCTTTGAAATATATAACATGTTGCTAACTATAGTCACCTACTCTGCTATGCCTACTATCTAATAGTACTTTTCTACCTCCCTGAGATCAGCTTTTTAAAATTTTATTTTTTTATAGATATTTAAAATTTTAATAGGTTTTTGAGGAATAGGTGGTGTTTGGTTACATGAATAAGTTCTTCAATGGTGATTTCTGAGATTTTGGTGCACCAGTCACCCAAGCAGTGTACACTATACCCAGTGTGTAGTTTTGTTTGTTTTTGTTTTTTTGAGACGGAGTTTTGCTCTTGTTGTCCAGGCTGGAGTGCAATGGTGGGCACCATCTTGACTCACCACAACTTCTCCACCTCCCAGGTTCAAGCAATTCTCCTGCCTCAGCCTCCCAAGTAGCTGGGATTACAGGCATGTGCCAATACGCTTGGCTAATTTTGTACTTTTAGTAGAGATAGGATTTCTCCATGTTGGTCAGGCTGGTCTTGAACTCCCCACCTCAGGTGTTTCACCTGCCTTGGCCTCCCAAAGTGTTGGGATTACAGGTGTGAGCCACCGTACCTCGCCCCAGTGTGTAGTCTTTGTCCCCTCATCCTCCATTATTATTGAATGATGCCATTATCATTATACAGATACACAGATTCACTTGTATGTACCATCATTTTTTTCCAGATATTCCATAATAATATGTAACCTCACTAAAGTAGCCCTAAATGGAAAGAAAATCATTATACTAGTAGCATTATAGGAATTAGAAAACAATGTGCAGTTTCATTTTCTGATCATCAAGGATCTGGAAATACTATTTTTCTGTATTATGAAGAAAGCAAGTATGTTTCCTTGTATCTGTAGAAAATCATCTCACTTATTAAGAATAGAAAACCTAAAATGTATGATTTATTTTCAGTATGGATCCAGACCAGTTCTGAGAAACTTTTTAATATGAGGTTCAGACTGTTCTGCTAAAAAAAATTAATATATCAATCTTGACAAAATCTTTTTGTGAAAAATAACTTCAACTTGTCAAATGAGAGGTATGACTCATAGGATCCCATCCATTAAAGAGGTATGGCACAGATTAAGCTTTCATAGACTTACGAAACCAAGTAAGTATTAAGAAGGGTTTGTCGGCTGGACATGGTGGCTCATGTCTGTAATCCTAGCACTTTGGGAGGTTGGGGCAGGCAGATCACTTGAGGTCAGGAATTCAAGACCAGCCTGGGCAACATGGTGAAACTCTGTCTTTATTAAAAATACAAAAATTAGGCCTGGCACAGTTGCTCATGCCTGTAATCCCAGCACTTTGGGAGGCCAGGTGGGCGGATCACCTGACTAACCTGACCAACGTGGTAAAACCCCATCTCTACTAAAAAGAACAACAACAACAAAAGCCGGCGTGGTGGCACATGCCTATAATCCCAGCTACTCAGGAGGCTGAGGCAGGAGAATCGCTTGAACCCAGGGGGCAGAGGTTACAGTGAGCCGAGACTGCATCACTGCACTCCAGCCTGGGCAACAGAGCAAGACTCCGTCAAAAAAAAAAAAAAAAAAAAAATTAGGCATGGTGGTGTGCACATGTAACCCCAGCTACTCTGAGGCTGAGATGGGAGAATCACTTGACCCTGGGAGGCGGAGGTTGCAGTGAGCCAAGATCATGCCACTGCCCTCTAGCCTGGGCGACAGAGGGAAACCCTGTCTCAAAAAAAAAAAAAAAAAAAAAAAGAGAGAGAGAGAGAGAAAGAAGGATTTGTTTTTCTTTCAATATTACACTTTTTTTTTTTTCAGTAAGTAGTACCTGGCTTTCTGTGTAATGTGCATGTTTTCGTCACTACGAATGCATCAGAATAGGTGTAAAGGAAGACTCATTTTAAAGTTTTTTAGGATATGAGAACTGATCATTTAAAAAATGTATTGAGCTGGGCGCAGTGGCTCATGCCTGTAATCTCAGCACTTTGGGAGGCTGAGGTGGGCAGATCACAGGGTCAAGAGATCGAGACCATCCTGGCCAACATGGTGAAACCCCATCTCTACTAAAAATACAAAAAAATTAGCTGGGCGTGGTGGCATGCGCCTGTAGTCCCAGCTACTCGGGAGGCTGATGCAGGAGAATTGCTTGAACCCGGGAGGCGGAGGTTGCAGTGAGTCGAGGTCGTACCACTGCACTCCAGCCTGGCGCCTGGTGACGGAGTAAGACTCTGTCTCAAAAAAAAAAAAAATTTATTGACAATTATTATCATTATTATTATTTTATTTGAGACAGGTTCTCTATTGCTGAGGCTGGAGTATGGCGATGTAATCCTGATTCACTGCAGCCCCAACTTCTCCAGCTCAGGTGATTCTCCCACCTCAGCCTCCAAAGTAGCTGGAACTACAGGCATGCGCCACCATCCCTGGCTAATTTTTTTTTTTTTTTTTTTTGAAACCCGAGTCTCTGTCGCCAGGCGCCAGGCTGGAGTGCAGTGGTGTTATCTCAGCTCACTGCAACCTCTGCCTCCCGAGTTCAAGCAATCCTCCTGCCTCAGCCTCCGGAATAGCTGGGACTACAGGTGTGTGCCACCACACGCAGCTAATTTTTGTATTTTAATAGAGATGGGGTTTCACTGTGTTGGCCAGGATGGTCTTGATCTCTTGACCTCGTGAGCCACTGCGCCCAGCCCTCTATTTTTATATTTTTTGTAGAGAGGAGGTTTCGCTGTGTTGCCCAGGCTGGTTTTGAACTTGGGCTCAAGCAGTGCATTTGCCTCAGCTTTGTAAACTGCTGGGATTACGGGTATGAGCCACAGCACCTGATGGCCATTATTATTTTTTTCTTTATTATCTTTTTTTACTTTAACTTCTGGGATACATGTGCAGGACATGCAGGTTTGTTCCATAGGTATACATGTGCCATGGTGGTTTGCTCCACCTATCAACCCATCATCTAGGTTGTAAGCCCTAACGCATTACGTATTTGTCCTAATGCTCTCCCTCCCCCTTATTCACCACTCCCCAACAGGCCCCCATGTGTGATGTTTGCCTCCCTGTGTCTGTGTGTTCATTGTTAAACTCCTACTTATGAGTGAAAACATGTGGTGTTTGGTTTTCTGTTCCTGTGTTAGTTTGCTGAGGATGATGGCTTTTAGCTTCATCCATGTCCCTGCAAAGGACATGAATTCATTCTTTTTTGTAGCTGTGCAGTATTCAATGGTGTATGTGTGTCACATTTTCTTTATCCAGTCTATCATTGAAGGGCATTTGGGTTGGTTCCAAGTCTTTGCTATTGTAAATAGTGCTGCAGTAAACATACATGTACATGTGTCTTTATAGTAGAATGATTTATAATCCTTTGGGCATATACCAAGCAATGGGATTGCTGGGTCAGTGGTATTTCTGGTTCTAGATCCTTGAGGAATCACTATGCTGTCTTCCACAGTGGCTGAACTAATTTACACTCTCACCGACAGTGTAAAAGCGTCCCTGTTTCTCTACATCCTCGCCAGCATCTGTTGTTTCCTGGCTTTTTTTTTTTTTTTTTTTTTTGAGACGGAATCTCACTCTGTCACCCAGGCTGGAGTGCAGTGGCATGATCTCAGCATACTGCAACCTCCACCTCCCAGGTTCAAGCGATTCTCCTGCCTCAGCCTCCTGAGTAGCTGGGATTACAGGCGTGCGCCACTATGCCCAGCTAATTTTTGTATTTTTAGTAGAGACAGGGTTTCACCATGTTGGCCAGACTGGTCTCAAACTCATGACTTCAAGTGATCTGCCCACCTTGGCCTCCCAAACTCTTGAGATTACAGGCGTGAGCCACTGCACCCAGCTGTTTTCTGACTTTTTAATAATTGCCATTCTGATTGGCATAAGATGGTATCTCATTATGGTTTTGATTTACATTTCTCTAATGACCAGTGATGATGAGCTTTCTTTCATGTTTGTTAGCCTCATAAATGTCTTCTTTTAAGAAGTGTCTTATTTATATCCTTCACCCACTTTTTGATGGGGTTGTTTTTTTCTTGTAAATTTGTTTAAGGTCCTTGTATATTCTAGATATTAGACCTTTGTCCAGTGGGTAGATGGCAAAAATTTTCTCCCATTCTGTAGGTTGCCTGTTCACTCTGATGATAGTTTATTTTTCTGTGCAGAAGCTCTTTAGTTTGAATAGATCCCATTTGTCAATTTTGGCTTTTGTTGTAATTGCTTTTGGTGTTTTAGTCATGAAGTCTTTGCCTATGCCTGTGTCCTTAATGGTATTGCCTAGGTTTTCTTCTAGGGTTTTTATGGTTTTGGGTTTTACATTTAAGTCTTTAATTCATCTTGAGTTAATTTTTGTATATGGTGTAAGGAAGGGGTTCAGTTTCTGTTTTCTGCATATGGCAAGTCAGTTTTTCTATTTGTTTATTTTTTTGAGATGGAGTTTTGTTCTTATTGCCCAGGCTGGAGTACAGTGGCATGATCTCAGCTCACCGCAACCTCCACCTCCCAGGTTCAAGTGATTCTCCTGCCTTGGCCTCCCAAGTAGCTGGGTTTACAGGCATGCACCACCATACCCAGCTAATTTTTGTATTTTTAGTAGAGACAGGGTTTCTCTATGTTGGTCAGGCTGGTCTCGAACTCCGACCTCAGGTGATCTGCCCACCTTGGCCTCCCAAAGTGCTGGGATTACAGGCATGAGCCACCACACCTGGCCGGCTAGTGTTTTTGTAGCACCATTTGTTAAATAGGAAATCCTTTCTCCATTGCTTTTTTTGTCAGGTTTGTCAAAAATCAGATTGTTGTAGATGTGTGGTGTTATTTCTGACATCTCTGTTCTGTTGTATTGGTCTGTATGTCTATTTTGGTATCAGTACCATGCTGTTTTGGTTACTGTACCCTTGTAGTATAGTTTGAAGTCAGGTAGTGTGATGCCTCCACATTTGTTCTTTTTGCTTAGGATTGTCTTGGCCATACAGGCTCTCTTTTGGTTCCATATGAAATTTAAAGTAGTTTTTTCTGATTCTGCAAAGAAAGTGGTAGCTTAATGGAAATGACAGTGAATCTCTAAATTACTTTGGGCAGTATGATTAGCCATTATTTTTAATGAATGAGTTGGGGTCAAGTATTCGGCATTTATATTCCTCCTTATTCTTTGTGTTGTCTCATACTAGCATGTCTTCCCATCCATGGAAAGGACAATAGGATCCAAAATCATGGTTTGGGGAAGGAAAATGCTACATAAATATGCATAATATGAGCAAAATACTTATTGGTATTGGATTTAAGTTCTCTTTTCTGACAGGTATACAAAGAAAAAGCTACATAAAAATGTAAAAATATTCTCCCCCCTTTGGAAAGATAGTCTTCACTCATTATTTACATAATAAAAGGTAGAATCTACAACACTTTGGATACATTTTTTTTTTTTTTTTTTTTGGAGACAGAGTCTTGCTCTGTTGCCCAGGCTGGAGTGCAGTGGCACGATCTCAGCTCTCTGCAACCTTTGCCTCCCAGGCTTAAATGATTCTCATGCCTCAGCCTGTCGAATAGCTGGGATTGCAGGTGCCCACCACCATGCCCAGCTAATTTTTCTGTTTTTTAGTAGAGGCAGGGTTTTGCCATGTTGGCCAGGCTGGTCTTGAACTCCTGACCTCAGCTGATCTACCAGCTTGGGCCTCCCAAAGTGCTGAGATTACAGTGCCGGGCCTGGATATATTTTCAATAGAAAAAAATGAAACTATTAAGACCATTTTTTTATATGATTTTTGTTTCAAAACCCCTAAGTACTAAACATATATGTATTTTTTGAGATAGGGTCTTGCTGTGTTGCCCAGGCTAGAGTGCAGTGGCATCAGTATGGCTCACTGCAGCCTCAACCTCCTGGCTTAAGTGATCCTCCTACCTCAGCCTCCTGAGTAGCTAGGACTATAGGCGTTTGCCACCATGCCTGGCTAATCTTTTTGTTTTTACTTTTTTATAGAGGCGGGTCTTTCTTACTGTGTAGCCCAGGCTAGTCTCAAACTCCTGGGCTCAAGGGGTACTCCCACCCTGGTGGCCTCCGAAAGTGCTGGGATTACAGACATGAACCACCACATCCAGCACAACATAAAAATGTTTAACAATGACACACTTCATGTGTTACATTTTGGAGTTTAGAAATATTCACTGGCTGGGCACAGTGGCTCACTCCTGTAATCCCAGCACTTTGGAAGGTTGAGTCTGGTGGACCACCTCAGGTCGGGAGTTTGAGACCAGCCTGGCCAACATGGCAAAACCCTGTCTCTACCAAAACTACAAAAATTAGCCAGGCATGGTGGCAGGCGCCTGTAGCCCCAGCTATTCGGATGGCTGAGGCATGAGAATTGCTTGAGCCGAGAACATACCACTGCACTCCAGCCTGGTGACAGAGAGAGACTGTGGAAAGAAAGAAAGAGAGGGAGGGAGGGTTGGAGGGTGGTTGTTCACCAACCATCAATAAATCTCATTAAGGAGTCATCTAGATAAGAAAGGTGTCATCTTTTTCAGAAAGATGCAATTAGTCTAATGATGCTCTATGATGTCAAATGATACGGAACATTTACTAAGTATGTAATAAACTTAAGGCTCAGTTCTGTTATATTCTTGGAGCTCTAACACATTTTTAACAAGGAAGAGTAGGAAAACCAGGGGTGTTCTTCCTTCTGCAGTGCCCTAGGCATTTTTCTGTTTCTGAGAAAACCAATCATACTACTTCGAGAAAAAACATGGACGAACTTTTCAAATCTTACATTACAATGTTAAGTCAGATTATGCTAAGTTTAGAGGGTCTCAGATACTAGTTCCATAGTATTAAAGAAATTCTCTTGGTTTTGTTTTTGTTTTGAGACACAGTCTCTCACTGTTGCCCAAGCTGGAGTACAGTGGCTCGATCTCAGCTCACTGAAACCTCTGTTTAAATGATTCTCCTGCCTCAGCCTCCCGAGTAGCTGGGATTACAGGTGGCCGCCACCACGTCCCGCTAGTTTTTTTGTATTTTTAGTAGAGATGGGGTTTCACCATATTGGGCAGGCTGGTCTCGAACTCCTGGCCTCGTGATCTACCCTCCTTGGCCTTCCAAAGTGCTGGGATTACAGGCGTGAGCCACCATGCCCTGCCTTGTTTTGTGTTTTCTACTTCACACACTGTCATGGTTGCATTAAAAAAAGATTTTAGTAGAGGTCTTCAGATGTTACTGTGAATGCTGATACCTCCTAATTGTAGCAGCATTAGAAATGTCTTATGTTGATAATTGTTGAACTTACATACATGAGATTTACTATTTTTTTCTCTTTATTTTTGTGTATATTTGATACTTTCCATAATAAAATGATTTTTGGGATTTTTTATTTTTTTTGAGACAGAGTTTTGCTCTATCACCAAGCTGGAGTGCAGTGGCGCGATCCTGGCTCACTGCAACTTCCGTTTTCTGGTTTCAAGCAATTCTCCTGCCTCAGCCTCCTGAGTAGCTGGGACAACAGGCATGCACCACCTCGCCTGACTAATTTTTTTGTATTTTTAGTAGAGATGGGGTTTCACCATGTTGGCCAGGATGGTCTTGATCTCTTGACCTCGTGATCCGCCCACCTCAGCCTCCCAAAGTGCTGGGATTACAGATGTGAGCCACCATGCCCAGCCAATTTTTGGGATTTTTAAAAAGAAAATGTTTTAGTGAACATACTTGATTGCAAGTTTCTTTCTTTCTTTCTTCCTGGAATATCAGAACTATATCTTGTATTAACACTGTTCTGTATTTCAGGGTGCCTAACATAATACTCATTCACTAAATAAACACGTGAGTTGAATTAAATATAATATTTAATTGCTTAATTTTAAATGTCAGTTATAGTTAAGTAGCAGTATATAAAGTGAAAAATGTGCTTTTTGGTGAATTCTATAAAGGTGAGAAAATGTTCTGGAATTAGATATCTAACGGTGGTGATTGTGCAACTCTGTGACTATACTAAAAACCATTGAATTGTATACTTTAAAAAGTAAGCTGTGTAGTAGTATGTGAATTACATCTCAAATTTTTAAAAAGTCAATATAAAAAAATACAAAGGTAAGTCATAAACTGGGAGAAGATACTTACAACACAAAAAACTCATAAAAGAACTCTCATAGGCCGAGCATGGTGGCTCACACCTGTAATCATAGCACTTTGGGAGGCCAAGGCGGGTGGGTCATGAGATCAAGAGATCGAGACCATCCTGGCCAACATGGTGAAACCCCAGCTGTACTAAAAATAAAAAAATTAGCTGGGCATGATAGTGTGCACCTGTAGTCCCAGCTCCTCAAGGCTGAGGCAGGAGAATTGCTTGAACCCGGAAGGCGGAGGTTTCAGTGAGCCAAGATTGCGCCACTTCATCCCAGCCTGGGCAACAGAGCCAGACTGTCTCAAAAAACAAAATCAAAAACAACAACAACAACAAAAAACTGTCACAAATGGATAAGGAAAAGACAACCCTATAGATAAACAGACAAATAAAACAAATGGGCATTTCACAAAGAGAAAACATGAATAGGCAAGAAACATTTTAAAAGATGCTTAACCTCATTTGAGGTAAAGAGATGAAAATTATTACCTCAATGAAACAAGCATTTACACATACCAGACTTTCAGAAATTAAAGAATTGGATCATCCAAGTAGACAAAATGTGAAGAAACATGAACCCTTATATACTGCTAGTGAGTTTTTTTTTTTTTTTTTTTGAGATGGAGTCTTGTTCTGTCACCAGGCTGGAGTGCAGTGGTGCAGTCTCGGCCCACTGCAACCTCTGCCTCCCGGGTTCAAGCAGTTCTCCTGCCTCAGCCTCCCGAGTAGCTGGGACTACAGGCGCACACCACCATGGCCAGCTAATTTTTGTATTTTTAGTAGTGACAAGGTTTCACCATGTTGGTCAGGATGGTCTCAATCTCTTGACCTTGTGATCCGTCTGCTTCAGCCTCCCAAAGTGCTGGGATTACAGGCATGAGCCACCACACCCAGCCTGCTAGTGAGATTCTTTAACTGGTACAACTACTTTGGAAAGATGTTTTGGTGTTACCTGGTAAAACTGAAGATGCAAGTGCCCTTTGATCAAGCAGTTCTACTACTAGGAGTGTGTATGTGTGTTTGTATGTATATGTAATCTGTCCTTTCTCTGTTGATTGTTAATACCACCTTTATCAAGTTACCCTATTTTCATGGGCCTGTTTCTAGGCTCTCAAAGATGTTAAGTTGGTGGTTTGTTTATGCAACAATTTTGTGGTGGCTTAATTACTATAATTTAAAAGTAAGTTTTAGTGTCTAGTAGGGTCATCTTCCCGAATGTCTTCAGGGATGTTTGGCTATTCCTGGTCCTTTGGTCTTCCGTATAAACCTTAGGATCAGCTTATCAAGTCTTATGCCTTGTTGGGATTGTTATTGAAATTACATTGAATTACTTTGAATTGATAGGTCATTTTGAAAATAATTTTCCTGAATGTATTTCTGCATTTATTTAGGTCTATCTTAATGTCTTTCAGTCAAATTTTATAATTTTCTTTATAAACTTCTCATAGTCTTTTGTTAGATTTCTTCCTATGTATTTATGCGTGTCTGTATGTTTGTGAGAGAGGGAGGGAGGGAGGAAAGAGGGAGTGGAGGAAGGAGAGAGAAAAAGAATATATAATTAAACATCAATTTAAAAACAGCTTTATTGAGATATAATTTACATACCATAAAATTTACTCATTTTATGTGTACAGTTCAATGATTTTTAGTAAATCTTCAGAGTTGTGCAACTATCACTACAATCTAATTTTAGAACATTTCTATCACCCTAAAGCTTGTGCCAGTCACTCTTGGCACACTTGTTGACAGTCACTCCTTGTTCCCATCCCTAGCCCCAGGCAACCACCAACATAGTTAAAAAAAAAACAAAACAAAACTTTTTTAAAGCCTTTTTAGTACGAACACATAAAAATACACAAAGTTGGCTGGGCGTGGTGGCTCACGCCTGTAATCCAAGCACTTTGGAGGCCAAGGTGGGCGGATCACCTGAGGTCAGGAGTTCAAGACCAGCCTGACCAACATGGTGAAACCACATCTCTACTAAAAAAATACAAAAAATAGCCGGGCATGGTGGCACGTGCCTGTGGTCCCAGCTACTCGGGAGGCTGAGGCGGAAGAATCGCTTGAACCCAGGAGGCGGAGGTTGCAGTGAGCCAAGATTGTGCCACTGCACTCCAGCCTGGCGATAGAGCAAGACTCCGTCTCAAAAAATAAAATAAAATAAAAAAATAAATACACAAAGTTGACAAAGTAGAACAGTGACTCCCAAACAACCAATAAGGACAGTCTTCTAATCTTCTAACTTCTCACCTGGATTGTTTTAAAACAAGTCTCATTTCTTCCATAAGTATGTCAGTATGTGTCTCCAAGGTATGACGGTTTCTTTTTAAACTGAACTAAAATTTCATTTTCATTATCACACCTAAAAAGATTAACAGTAATCTTTTTTTTTTTCTTTTTTAAGAGATAGGGTCTTGCTCTGTCACTCAGGCTAGAAGTGCAGGGGTGAGATAATAGCTTACTGCAGCCTTGAATTTCTGGGCTCAAGCCTGTTTCAGCTTAAGTAGCTAGAACTACAGGTGCAAACCACCACATCTAGCTAATTGTTTTTTTTTATAGAGACAGGATCTTACTATGTTGCTCAGGCTGGTCTTGAACTCCTGGCCTCAATCGATCCTCCCCCCTTAGCCTCCCAAAGTGTTTGGATTACAAGTGTGAGCCACGGTACCTGGCCAAACTAACTAACTAACTAACTATATATATATATATATATATATATATTATATATTTTTTTTTTTTTTTTTTTTTTGAGACGGAGTTTCACTCTTGTTGCCCAGGCTATAGCGCGGTGGTGCAATCTTGGCTCACTGCAACCTCCAACTCCCAGGTTCAAGCAATTCTCCTGCCTCAGCCTCCTAAGTAGCTAGAATTACTCACATGTGCCACCACACCCAGCTAATTTTGTATTTTTAGTAGAGATGGGGTTTCTCCATGTTGATCAGGCTGGTCTCGAACTCCTGATCTCAGGTGATCTGCCTGCCTCAGCCTCCCAAAGTGCTGGGATTACAGGTGTGAGCCACTGCACCCAGCCAATTTTTTTTTTTTTTTTTTTTTTTTTTTGAGACAGGGTCTCACTCTGTTGCCCAGGCGGGAATACAGTGGCACAGTCTGGACTTATTGCAGCCTCACCTCCCAGACTCAAACAGTCCTCCCGCTTCAGCCTCCCAGGTGGCTAAGACTATAGACATGTGCCACTAGGCTGGGCTAATTTTTGTTTTTTTAGTCCAGGGTCTTATGTTTCCCAGACTGGTCTCAAATTCCTGGGTTCAAGCAGCCCTCTGGCTCGGCCTCCCACATGCGGGGATTACAGGTGTGAGCTACTGTGCCCAGCCTCCTGCATTTTTTCATTGCCACATGTTTGTTGAAGAAACCAGGTCATTTGTTAGTAGACTTTCTTACATTCTGTACTTGGCTAATTGCATTCTTGTGATATCATTTAATATGCTTTTATATCATATTTTCTGTAAAAAGGTAATTAGTTCTAGGGCAGCACATGCTGTCCAGTTAGAAATACAAATTACAAATGCAAGACACATAATTTAAAATTTTTTGGTAGCTGCATTAACAAAAGTAAAAAGAAAAAGGTGAAATAATCTTAATGGCACATTTTATTCATCCCAGATATTAAAAATATTATTCCACCACGTAATGTACATAATTATTAGTAAGATATTTTACAGTCTTTTTGCACCAAATCTTTGAAATCTGTTGTGTATTTTATATTTACGACATATCTCAATTCAAAGTAGCAACATTTCAGGTGCTCAGTAGTTACGTGTGGCTGCCATGTTGGATAGCACAGATCTGGAGGTTTGATTTTAGGTTTGAGTGTTTTTCCAGAATAATTCATACGTGGTGCTGTGTACTTTATATTGCATTTCAACAGGAAGCACATAATAGATTTCCTTTTTTGTGATGTTAAGATTGGTCCAAAAGTTTAAGTGTCGTCAGTAATCATTCAGTACCTGCCCCAGCCTTTCACCTAGTGGTTTTAGCTGCCTTCGATGATCTTTGCCTAGATGTGTATTTCATTAGTGATTCACAATAGTGACTGTAATTCTTTCATTTCTTCTGCATCTAATATCTGAACTGTTCTACAAAGAAAAATTTTTTCTCATCAGTTGTTCTACTGAAGTATTTTCTGTCATAGTTAGTCTTTTTGTTATAAATTGTTATGGCCCACTATATGGCTGGTTTTTTCTGTTTTTTTGTTTTGTTTTGTTTTTGAGACAGAGCCTTACTCTATTACCCTGGTGTAGTACAGTGGCACAATCTTGGCTCCCTGCAACTTCTACCTTCCGGTTCAAGCAATTCTCCTGCCTCAGCCTCCTGAGTAGCTGGAATTACAGGCGCCCACCACCATGCCTGGCTAATTTTTGTATTCTTGGTAGAGACAGGGTTTCACCATGTTGACCAGGCTGGTCTTGACTCTTGAACTCAAGTGATACAGCCCCCTCGATCTGCCAAAGTGCTGGGATTACTGGTGTGAGCCACCTCACCCAGCCTTGTTTTGTGATTTAGATTGTACATTTATGTTCCTAGGTACTTTACCTCAAGGTGATTTTCGTATTTTAGCTAGCATTTTTAGGTAACATGTTGAAAGGTATTTTCAGGGTAAGTTAGTGTTCTATTTGCCTGGAATGGAAGATATTAAATATTAATATTTTTTAGTTAATCCATTAGCGAAAAATGAGAGCTAATATTATCTATTATACCATAAAATAAGACTGTGCCTTTTAAAGTAGAAAATATGGAATTTATCCTTTGCACTATTGCCTCAAAAGTGACAATCTTCTTGGCAACCAAGTTGCATTATGTTTTCAAAATCTGTTATTAATTTGTATACATTGTGCAATCTGAACAGAAGTGGTAGGAAAGAAATGGAGACTTTTTAGCCGGGCGTGGTGGCTCACGCCTGTAATCCAAACACTTTGGAGGCCAAGACGTGTGGATCACCTGAGGTCGGGAGTTCAAGACCAGCCTGACCAACATGGTGAAACCCTGTCTTAAAAAAAAAAAAAAAGAAATGGAGACTTTTTTCTTTGTATTGTTAACTATTATGTTTAACTGTAGATGTCTGTGTGACTGTGAAGTATCCTTTTACCTTCTCAATAAAATGTTACTAATTAGCTGGGCGCGGTGGCTCACACCTGTAATCCCAGCACTTTGGGAGGCTGAGGCGGGCGGATCATGAGGTCAGAAGATCGAGACTATCCTGGCTAACATGGTGAAACCCTGTCTTTCCTAAAAATACAAAAATTTGCTGAACATGGTGGCGTGTGGGAAGCTGAGGCAGGAGAATCGCTTGAACCTGGGAGGTGGAAGTTGCAGTGAGCCGAGATCAGGCTCTCCAGCCTGGGCGACAGAGGGAGACTCCGTCTCAAAAAAAAAAAAAAGTTACTAATTATTGATTAATAGGTAAAAAGCAAATCAATTTGTGGTTTTTCTCATGGTAATTTTGTGTTCGCGGTTCACATCCTTAGCTAGAAAATAAAAAATATGTATAAGACCTTGCTCATTAAATCCTAAAAGATAAGGAACTAAAAATAGGCAGGACAGATGTCTCAGAATTCCATTTATTTTTTAATTCTCGAATAAGAGTAGGGATTTCTAATACAGTCTGTTCAACAACTTTATAATAGAATCCACAGCAAAAGATATGTTTGATAGTGGTTTCACATTTTGTCATAAGAAAATGGTAGGAGATTGAAGTTGTTGCACATCATTTTAGTCCAAATGTCATCTGATTACCTCAGGTGCCTAAAATTACTTACCTTCTTACATTGTTTGAGGGATATATTTTTGTTTTAACCATAAATAGCACACAGTGTTTTATTTATTTATTTTCTTGAGATGGAATCCTGCTCTGTTGCCCAAGCTGGAGCGTGGTCTCGGCTCACTGCAACCTCCTCCTCCTTGGTTCAAGCAATTTTCCTGTCTCAGCCTCCTAAGTAGCCGGGATTACAAGCACATGCCACCATGCCTGGCTAATTTTTTTTTTCTTTTTTTTTTTTTTGTGGCGGGTTGGGGAGGTATTTTTTAGTAGAGATTGGATTTTGACATGTTGGCCAGGCTGGTCGTGAATTCCTGACCTCAGGTGATCCACTGCCTCAGCCTCCCAAAGTGCTGGGATTACAAGCATCAGCCAATGTGCCCAGTCACACACTATTTTATTTGGTAGATTTGCTCAGGTCTTTTCAGAAGCAAGTGAAATAAAATTATGAAAAATGAAAAAGAATTTCCTTCTTCCCTTCAATCTCTGTGGCTCAGTCTTAAGACCCAAACATTGATACATGTTTGTTTTATGGCAGTAGTCATAATTGTGATGTGGCAGTGAGAGATGAGAGAAATACTTTGAATCACTGCCTACAAGATAAGATGTACGTTATTGTTCTCAAGTTATTTCATATGTTTATTCTTTTTCCCCTGAAGAAAACCCAAGATCTTGTATGGCAGGGACTGTCTTCTACTTTTACGTACCTCTACTTTCTTTTTGTCAAACTTCAGGCCCATATAAATTTCCAGCTTGTTTAAAACATTTTTGCCTTGGTTACCTTGTACAATAGGATCTGGAACCTCACACCTTGGAATTTCTCTTGCTATTCATAGAAAAATTATGCACATAGTGGAGAAAAGCTCAATCTAAGTTGACTTCATAGAACTTTCATATTTAGGGAAAGACCTTAAGATGTCTTTCTGGATCATTTGCTATTTGATATATCCAGATTGCTCCTTATTCCAATGAAAACAGATAAAGAAGGTTGTACTGTAATTAGCTAATTCTGTAATTCTTGCCAAGATAGTAGGGGTTGTTCATTGTGAACACATTCTGCCGCCAACAGCTGCGTTAGAACATTGTGTTTATTTGTGAGAGAATTTGAGTATGAACAATTTGGTTTAAAGATTAAATGGGGGGAATAGATTATATTGATAAAACTGATGAAATATTTTTTATTAAATATTACTGTTATACAGAGAAATTTACATTTAAAGCATTAAATATAGTGAGCATTGTAGAAATTGAAAATTCTGTCTGTATTTCATTTGAAAGAGTTTCTAGCTCGTCTTGCCTTTTGAGAAATAGATAGATGTACTGGAGGCAACCTAGCTTGGCGTGGTGAGCAGCAGATTGGAACACAGAGCAGAACTAGGTGTACAGTGTCAGGAAGTACAACTCTCGGTGGGTATTTTATATGCACAAGGAACTCTGACAGGCACTATAGTGGGAGAGGGTTGTTGAGGTGAATATAAGCATGAATAAGAAGTAGTCTCCTAAATAATGTAAAATAATAATGCAGTGGAAATGGAATTAGGTAAGTAAATAATAGAAAACAGAATGAAACATGTTAAACAGAGTTTCCAATAACATGGTAAAAAAGAACACAGGAAAAAGCAATGAATATTGATTAAGGACTCACAGAAGATGTCATTAAGAATATGACTTTTAAGTTGATTGTAGAAAAAGGGAAGTATTTTGTTAGATGGAAGACGGCAATATGAGTGTGAAGATCTCTTTTTGGAGGAACTGGTAAATATGGAAGTATGCATTGTCAAAACACCAATTTTATTGAAGGATAAAGGAGAACATAAAGTCAAACTCTGTAATAATTAACATTTCTATAATATTTTTATGTACATATTTAAGACTTTGATAACAGCTAAGGGAGATATGTATTACCACCCCCAATACATGGTCCTGTGTAATTTAATGGAAGGCTCTGGATTTGAAGGCTAACCTTGTCACCTAAAAGCTATATGACCTTGGGTATTATTTGGTATTACTGAGTCTCAGTTTTCTCATCTACCAGATATATATAATGCCTTTTTCAGTAAATTGTTTCAGGGCTGCTGCATAGACTGTACAGTGCATTATTCCAGGGATGGTGTTCACACAGACCAGGGGCTGACAATGTTTTTTTCTGTAAAGAGCCAGATAGAAAATATTTTAGGCTTTGCTAGCCATAAACCATAAAATATCTGTCACACCAACTCAGCCTTGCTGTTACAGCACAAAAACAGCCATAGGCAATATGTAAACAAATGGGTATGACTGTATTCTAATAAAACTTCATTTATAAAGTTAGATTCTGGACCAGATTTGGCCCACAGTTCAAAGTTTGCTGACTACATAGGGCAGGATGTGAATGGTGAACCCTTGAGTTGTGCAATTCTGTGACACAGGTTGTTTTAAAGAAAAAATTACTTATAGCACAGAAATATTTCTAGTTTAGTACATGTGAATGCTCAATGATAAAAGTCTATCTACTTTTCTTTCTTTTCTTTTTAAAGTTACTGCCATTGAATTCTTGGGTAAACCACTTAAACTTTTGCCCTCTATTTACTTCAGAATTCTCAGTAGGGAAATAAAAACTATCTTTTACCAGATTAACTGTAATTAGGTATATGAGTTAGAGTGATAAGAGGTTGTTTTGAATTTCTTAAAGTCAGTGTTAACTAGAAATTATAAGACATTGTTAGAGGCTGGGCGCGGTGGCTCACGCCTGTAATCCTAGCACTTTGGGAGGCCGAGGTGGGCGGATCACCAGAGGTCAGGAGTTCAAGACCAGCCTGGCCATCATGGAGAAACCCCATCTTAACATAAATAAATAAATAAATAATAAAAAGACATTGTTATAACTGAGTGCCATTGTATTAGCAATCTTAACTACAACATAATAGGCAACATGAAGCCTAAACTGATGGCACTATTTGGTGTCTTATTGATTTGCTACTATTTGTAAATTAAAATTTTTACCTGGAGAATATATATTGTTTTGGATTTCAGCATAATTAGCATATGGTCCTGATTTTGGTACCCACCACATAGTTTTTGTCAGACTGTCATTGCATCATTCTTGAAATACAGCTAATAATTGAAAAAGAGGCTTGTATTTTTTTAGAGATACCTAGAAAGAGCGGGAAAGATGTGAACTTTCTTTTGCTTTATTATAGTTCTGTTAATGGTGTTCCTTTCAAAGAATATTTTCTAAGGTGTTTTTTCCCTTGGTGCTTTAAAAAGTTTTCATATCAAATTATGTAGATCAAATGTTGATTA
Organism: Ateles fusciceps; assembly: GCA_036589455.1. Taxonomy (NCBI): domain Eukaryota; kingdom Metazoa; phylum Chordata; class Mammalia; order Primates; family Atelidae; genus Ateles; species Ateles fusciceps. The sequence continues at coordinate 24,741 of JAZHEH010001132.1, forward strand.
GGTACTAGAGCTGATTTTGACCTTGCTTTTGAGTCTTAGTTTAGAAATAACAAACTAATTGCAAGTTTTAGAACATTATATGCTAATCATTATTGTGAGAAGATTATGATGTTGAACTGCCATATATAATTCTGTTCTTCCACTCTTAATGATAAGAGAAATATTTTATAGTTGTCATTTTAACTGTGGAATAAAGGATTTCCTGTCTTCATATTTGAAAATATTTCCTTCCCCTTACTCCATATAGAAATATTATGTACATTCTACCTGCATTATGATTAAAATTTTTTATTGATACAATAAAATTTTATTGTATCAATAAAAAATTTTGTTATAATAAAAATTGAGACAAACTTTTTGATACAACAAAAAATATTGATACAAGAAAAAATTTTAATCATAATGCAGGTAGAATGTATATAATATTTCTATATGGAATAAAGAGAAGGAAATACTTTCAAATATGAAATAAAATATATATGATTTATCATTTTAATCATTTTTGAGTATACAGTTCAGTGGCATTAGATATACTCACAATGTTGTGTAACCATCACCACCATCTATTTCCAGAACTATTTCATCAGCCCAAATCAAACTTCATACCCATGAAACAATAACTTTTCATTTTCTCCTTCCCCCATCCCCTGCCCATCCCCTAGTAACCTCTTTTCTACTTTTCATGTCTGTGAATTTGCCTATTTTTGGTCTAGGTATACTGCATGTAACTGTAACCATATGATATTTGTCCTTGTGTGTCTGTCTTATTTCACATAGCATAATGTTTTCAAGGTTCGTCCATGTTGTAGCATGTATCAGAATCTCTGTTTTTAAGACAGGGTCTCACTCTGTTAGCCAGGTTGGAGTGCAGTGGCCTGTCTCGGCTTACTACAACCTCTACCTCCCAGGCTCAAGTGATCCTTCCACCTCAGCCTTCTGAGTAGCTGGGCCTATGGCATATGACCACCAAATCTGGCTAATTTTTTTGTAGTTTTGGTAGAAAGAGGATTTTGCCATATTGCCCAGGCTGGGCTGGAACTCCTGAGCTAAAGCCATCTGCCTGCCTTGGCCTCCCAAAGTGCTGGGATTATAGGCGTGAGGCACCATGCCCAACCTCAAAATCTCAAGTTTTAATTACTGAGTAATTGACATTGTATGTATATACCACATTTCATGTATCCATTTATCTGTTGAAGGACACTTGGATGTTTTCACCTTTTTGATTATTGTGAATACTGCTGCTGTAGAAATTGGTATACAAAGTGTCTGAGTCCCCTGCTTACAATTCTTTTGAGTATATGCCTAGGAGTGGAATTGCTGGATCACATGGTAATTCTATGTCTAACCTTTTGAGGAACTGCCAAACTTTTTTACAGTGGCATGCATTGTGCTTTAACAAATAGTTTTGGAAGACTTTTTATTACCTTATTTTTAAAATGTTTCTTTTTAAAATAAGAAAATGTCTTGGAATTTCATAAATTGTTATTTGGGGGTAATAACATTTCTGTATTTGCCTTTTTAGTCCTTTTTTATTTTTCCAAATTTGAAATATTAAATACTGATATCTTTGACATACATTCACCGAGAAGTTAAAAAGATCCTTACATTCAAGCAAGTGAAACATGCTATAAATAAATCATGCTACTTCTCTAACTATTAATAGTTAACACTTGGGATTCCCAAGCATTCTGAAACTTGTATGATAACAAAACACTAGATTTTGCTTATGTCCTAGAAAATGCTTGCATTTCTCAAAAAGAATACACTCTAGTTTTTTTCTAAAGTTAAATCTGTGCTGTATCTAGTCCATTATGAGTACCTAACTTGAAAAGTAAACAATATTAAACAGGAAAAAAAATGAGACAGTACTTAGTAACAGTTAAGCTTTATGGAATATTTACTATATGCCAGACCCTGTGCTAAGTAAACACATTAATTTAACCTCGCAACAATGTATATTGGGTAGGAGCTCTCATTGTCTTTATTCTACAAGTACAAAACTTGAGACACACAGAGAGGTTAAATAAGTTGCCTATGGTCACACAAGTAGCAAATAGTAGATTCATATTTAATTCAGAACATCTTTATCTACAAGTGTATTTTAGTGACTGCATGTTCCCACTGATGAAGATAATAAATAGATCTTTATTCCTATCCTTTGGAGTTGACAATAAAGATGAGCCCAAAACACTTAATATTACTGTTGTAAGAGCATAGCTAAAAAATGGTAATTGGACCTTAATTATAGAGATTTGAGGGATACTTACTCCCATATATACACTTTACTTAGTGTAAACTTTTGATATAGACTAACCCCACGTTCATTATTTACTTGGTATTTCAGACACTGATGACCCATTTATGAGCCAATGATAATTAGATCACCTAGATCTTGGTTTAAACTTACTACTGCCACCACATCCTTTTTGTTCTTTATTATTTTTGAGTGCTTCTCCTCTACTTCCTTGAAATGCTCTTGCTATACTTACCTGGCAGGGGAGATACCATGATCATGAAATACTCTTGCTTTCTGGAAAACTCTCTTTATGTAAGCTCCTTATGGGCAACAGTTGATGAATAATGCTTGGTACATAATTAGTACTGAATAAATATTTGCTGAATAGCCATGTGCAGTGGCACATGCCGGTCATCCCAGCTAAGTCAGGAGGCTAAGGTGGAAGGATCACCTGAGGTCAGGTATTTCAGGCTGCAGTGCTCTGTGATAGTGATATGAGTAGCCACTATACTCCAGCCTGTACAACATGGGCTTTGTGGCTAAAATAAGAAAAAAATTTGATGAATATATCTGTATTGTTTCTCTTTATAAATCTTTGGATGATGAAATCCAAAATTATAACTGTTGTTATTGTTGTTGATCTCTGCCCCCCAATTTTCCATAGGCATATTGCTATTTGTTTATTTTTTTGGAGACAGAGTCACGATCTGTTGCCTAGGCTGGAGTGCAGTGGTGTGATCGCAGCTCACTGCAACCTCTGCCTCCCAGGTTCAAGTGATTCTCCTGCCTCAGCCTCCTGAGTAGCTGGGACTACAGGCATGCACCACCACACCCGGCTAATCTTTTTTGTGTTTTTAGTAGACACAAGGTTTTGCCATGTAGCTAGGCCAGGCTGGTCTTGAACTTCTGAGCTCAAGTGATCCACCTCCTTCAGCCTCCCAAAGTACTGAAATTACAAGCATGAGCAACTGTGTCCGACCCATCATAGCCATATTTCTAATTACGTTTTTTTCTTGAATATCCAAGAAGTACTATAACTGTATTAATCCATTCTTACAATACTATAATGAATACCTGAGACTGTGGAATTTATGAACAAAGAGGTGTTTTTTTTTTTTTTTTTTTGAGATGGAGTCTCAGTCTGTCGCCCAGGCTGTAGTGCAGCAGTACCAGCTTGGCTTCCTGCAACCTTCACCTGCTGGGTTCAAGCAGTCTCCTGCCTTAGCCTCTCAAGTAGCTGGGACTACAGGCATGTGCCACCATGCCCGGCTAATTTTTTGTGTTTTTAGTAGAAATGGGGTTTCATCATGCTGGCCAGGCTGGTCTCAAATTCCTTGTGATCCACTTGCCTTGGTCTCCCAAAGTGCTGGGATTATAGGTGTGAGCCACTGTACCCAGCCAAACAAAAGTGGTTTAATTGGCTTAGGGTTTTGTAGGCTGTACAGGAAGCATAGTGGCTTCTGCTTCTGGGGGAGGCTTCAGGTAATGTATAATCATGGTGAAAGGCAAAGGGGAGTAAGGCTTCTGGCATGGTGCAAGTAAGAGAGAGGGCAGGAGAGAGGTGCTACATGCTTTTGAAGGACATGTCAGGTGGTTCACAAGGACATTACAGGTGGTTCACACCTGTAATCCCAGCACTTTGGGAGGCCGAGGCAGGCTAATCACCTGAGGTCAGGAGTGTGAGACCAGTCTGGTTAACATGATGAAACCCCATCTCTACTAAAAATATAAAAATTAGCCAGGCGTGGTGATGTTTGACTGTAATCCTAGCTACTCAGGAGGCTGAGGCAGGAGAATCATTTGAACCTGGGAGGCGGAGGTTGCAGTGAGCCGAGATGGTGCTACTTCATTCCAGCCTGGGAAACAGAGCCAGACTCCATCTCAAAAAAGTAAATAAATAAAATTAATACATAAAGGACATGTCTTAAGTGGGCACTCACTCACTAGTGTGAGGAGAGTACCAAGAGGATGGTGCTAAACCATTCCTAAAAATCGACCCCCATGATCCAGTCACCTCCCACCAGGCCCCACTCTAACACTGGGGATTACAATTGGACATGAGATTTGGGTGGGGACAGAGTTCCAAACAATCATAATAACAATGATAAAGGACATGAAAAAGGGCATGAATTTTTGTGTCAGATGATAATAACAATGATAAAGGGCATGAATTTTTGTGTGAGATCTGAAATTGATCCTTGCTCCACTTACTAATTTTGTGTGACCTTGGGCAAGATATGAAACCTCTCCAACCTCAAGTTTCTCCTCAGGAAAATGTGATTGATAATAGTACTATCTCACAGGATTGCTGCCAGGATTAAGGAAGGTAATAATACATGTGATGTGCTAAGCCATGTGCAGGACCCATTAATGTACAATGAATTTTTGGGTTTTGGTTTCAAATTAATTGAGATTCAACTGTAAAAGACATGATTGAAGTCCCAAAGGAGAGTGCTTATTGGACTAAAAATAGGAAATATATACATAGATGACTTTAAAACAGTAACAGACTATATGAATAAGTTAAAATGAATGAAGTAGATACTGAATATACATCAATGACTGTTATTTCATTATAGTGTCCAAAAGGTGCTAGAAGCTCAACAAAATTATTGTCCATGTGCTGCTATCTTATTTAGATATACAAACAAATATTTTAAAATAAATGTATTTAAATTATATCATGAATAAAATAAATTGCTTGTGGGAGTGAGTCATAATTAAGCAAATACTGGATAGCAAAGACCCTGAAAAACTAGTGGAAGAGATGGAAATAGAGTAATAACCGAAGTCGTCTTTAACAATGAAGGAGGGGCCGGGCGCGGTGGCTCACGCCTGTAATCCAAGCACTTTGGAGGCCAAGGCGGGCGGATCACCTGAGGTCGGGAGTTCAAGACCAGCCTGACCAACATGGTGAAACCCCATCTTTAAAAAAAAAACAATGAAGGAAACTTATTTTGAGACTCTAGGGGGTTGGGGAAAGGGTTCCCTAGGCTCACAACTCTATTTGTTATTTACTAAAGGTAGGGAGGCAAGTGGGCTGAAAGTATGAAAACTGTCCTTTCCCAGATTTCTCCCCCATCTTGTCTAAAATGACACTAGTTATTCAACACTTTTGCTCCTTTTAGTATAAACTAGTTTATTTCTAATAACTAATTGAGATATATCAAGGTAATGAGATTTTGAAAGGAGATGAAGGAAAGAGCAGGAGATCGTTTTAAAGCATAAGTTGTTGATGAAGACAGAGCTTTTAGTGGGAGTTGAAGTGGCAGCTTTAGGAAAGAATGTGGCAGGAAGAAGACCAGGATAGCCCAGATAGTAATGAGGATTACCAAAACGAGAGATGGAAAGAAGAATATAGTAAAGGAGCTGAGCAAGTAACAACAGCAAAAAAAGTGGAAGGAGACCAAAGAAAAGGAGGCACTGAAGCATAGCATTGAATGAGATAAACAAGTATGTGACTAGGAGCAAGCACTGTAAAATATGGGCAGCAGCATGTGTTGTTTACTTAGAAGTAAAGTTGCTGAGTCTGATTTTTTTTTTCTTGACCAGTCCCAAATATCTTCTCCAAAACAAGAGGGAATATGAACCAACTTCTTACTCTGTTATGGGTTGAGCTGATAATTACGGTTAGAACAACCTCTAGGTGTTTGCTGTATTGTTAGCTAGAATGTTGGAAAACTGGAGCCAGTTTCTATTGGCCGTCTGTTCTGGTCTTATACTAGGATTAAGTGTTTACTAAAAATAGAACGGGTTAACATTCCTAAAGGTGTAGCCCATAGACATTTGTAAACTTGCTCTTTTATTAAGATAATTTGTGTTTTAAACACTGGTTGGCCATGAATAGAAAATGTAAAGATTTGGATTTAATAGGTAGTTCTTTTCTGGAATACATGATGTGCTTTTTTTCTGTCAGATAATTCTAATTACAACAAGCATAGGTTTAAGCCTCTGGCTGATAGTTAAAGTTATGGTACCAGTCAGGTCTACCACACTGCCAGGACTTGCTGTTGGAGAGAGAATAGATTGTAATTGATTCTGTTGTTTAGGGTCTGTGACAACTGAAGGCTGCCAAGGTCAGTTGCCCCACCCTTTTCTTTTTGTCGCATGTAAGTGAAGCAGCAAAGTATTGTGAAAAAAATATGTCAAGAGAGCTGACTTACGATGATGATTACTATTCTTGTTTGACCTGGGGCAAACCCTTCCGAGCCTAATTTTTTTTAAATTTTCCAAGTGGAAGCATTATTGTAGGGTCAGACATTGTAGCGTATGTGAGCAATTTTTAAACTATAAAGGCAACATATAAAAATGAAGTTTTGGCTGGGCATGGTGGCTCATGCCTGTAATCTCAGCATTTTGGGAGGCCAAGGCAAGCAGATCACAAGGTCAGGAGATTGAGACCATCCTGGCCTACATGGTGAAACCCTATCTCTACCAAAAATACCAAAAAAAAAAAAAAAATTATCTGGGCATGGTGGCACATGCCTGTAATCCCAGCTACTCGGGAGGCTGAGGCAGGAGAATCACTTGAACCCGGGAGGTGGAGGTTGCAGTAAGCCGAGATCGCACCACTGCACTCCAGCCTGGAGACAGAGACGCTGTCTCAAAAAAAAAAAAAAAAAAAAAAAGAGATTTTCATTTCTATCACCTAAGAATTGTGTCTAGTTTAAGAGAAGCTAAAATGGGCATATCCTTGTCATGTAAGCATTTCTCATAAATTTTTCAAGGAATGGAATGGGCAGGAAAGGAATATGGAAGTAACGGGTAAAGAATCATGTGGGTATTTGCATGAAAGACAGACTTACTTGAAATTCTGGGCACAGGAATGGTTTCTCAGGATTGTGATTATGCTGTTCTCTGAAAGATTTAGGTGAAAGGGCAAAGACCTTATTTATGATTAGATATGTTTTATATCAAAATACAACAGTAATGAATATAGAAGAATGGCTCTATGCATCTATAGTTACTCTTTGAAATTTGAAAATAACATTGCTGGCTGCTATCTGAATCACCTGTTGTTTAGTTATATTTTTTTCCCTTAGGAAATTGTGTTTTGTATATTGTTTAATTATTGTAAGACATCTGCAAAATTAGCACCACAGGAAAGGTAAAAAAAAGTTACAAAATTTAATTTTAATACAATATAATGGACTATCCCCAAATATACAGATGTATAGGATATTATGTATGTTTTTAAAACATGAGTTAGAGAAACGGTTGGAGAAAGGGTTTGAAAGGACATGAGCGCAAAGATGAATATCTGAATTCAAGGTAGAAAATGTATGTAAGAATCATCAGTCAATACATTTATTTATATATAATTTAAAACATTTTTTTAATATGAGAAGAAATCTGTAGGTTGTCCTAAATGTAGCAGTCTTAATCTAAATAATCTATTGAACCAACACTCTAAGACTCTACATAGGCATAGATCCTAACCAAGAAGCTGCTAATCAACTGCTGCACTGTACAGAATAAACCTTTTATTTTTATAATTTTGTATACTCAAAAGTTTATATCAGTGAAGATAGATATTTCTTCAATCTAATCATTATTAGTCATTTTAATGGAATCAAATAATCATGAAAAGAGGAAAGGTTCAGTTGTAAAATCTTTATTTTTATTAATGAATTTAGGTTGCTTTAGTTGCTAATAAATGTTTTATGTTAATACTATTGTTTGCTTCTTTGTGTTTTATCTTGCATTGTGTTACTGTAAAGAGAAGAAATTGATTTAAAATATCTGGCTTATGCAAAGACATAAGAATGATACAATGGACTTTGGGGACTTGTGGGGGAAAGAGTGGAGGGGAGGCGAGGGAGAAAAGACTACAAATGTGGTGCAGTGTATACTGCTTAGGTGATGAGTGCATCACAATCTCACAAATCACCTCTAAAGAATTTACTCATGTAACCAAATACCACCTTTACCCCATTAATTTATGGAAAACTAAAATACAAGTAAATAAATACAGGGATGAACTTTTGATTCACACACGCACACAAATAAATACAATCTGGCTGAGTGCAGTGGCCTATGCCTGTAATCCCAGCACTTTGGAAGGCTGAGACAGGAGGATCCTTTGAGTACAGGAGTTGGAGACCAGATTGGGCAATATTAGTGAAACTGTCTCTACAAAAAATTAAAAACAAACAAAAACTTCTGAATAAAATATCTAAGTGTATTTCTTATTTTTCTTTTTTTTTTTTTTTTTGAGATGGAGTCTCACCCTGTTGCCAAGGCTGGAGTGCAATGGTGCGATCTCGGCTCACTGCAACCTCCATTTCCCAGGTTCAAGTGATTCTCCTGCCTCAGCTCCCAAGTAGCTGGGATTACAGGCATGTGCCACAATCCCTGACTAATATTTTGTATCTTTAGTAGAGATGGGGTTTCACCATGTTGGCCAGGCTGGTCTCGAACCCCTGACCTTCTGATCCGCCTGCTTCAGCCTCCCAGATTGCTGGGATTACAGGCATGAGCCACCATGCCTAGCCCCATTCTCTGTCTTATTCTGTATAGTTATAGTACATTTTTATATTTAAGATATAAATGTATAAATTATAGTTTTAATGTTTCCTGACATTTTTCTTAAGTTTATTTAGAGCAAAAGAAAACTGTTTTTGGGCCAGGCACGGTGGCTCATGCCTGTAATCCCTGCACTTTGGGGGGCTGAGTCAGGCAGATCACCTGAGGTCAAAAGTTCGAGACCAGCCTGGTCAACATGGCAAAACCTCAACTCTACTAAAAATAGAAAAATTAGCTGGGTGTGGTGGCAGACAGCGGGCACCTGTAATCCCAGCTACTTGGGAGGCTGAGGCAGGTAGAATTGCTTGAACCTAGGAGGCGGAGGTTGCAGTGAGCCAAGATTGTACCATTGCACTCCAGCCTGGGTGACAGAGAGAGACTCCCTCTCCACACACACACACACACACACACACACACAAACTGCTTTGATGTCTTACATTAAGAAAGAAATTTAGCTGGACAGATCCAGTTGTTGCATTTATAAATAGCTGCAGATATCTACAGCAATAAAGGATTTATTCAGGTTGTTATGGAAACTAAAATTCAGCAGAACCTCAAAGATAAGCTATATTGAAGGAAGAGGTACATTAACTGTACATTTAATCAAATTATACAATAAAAATGGTTGCTTAATATATCATTAGATAGCAAGAAATTAGTTTAACATGTCAGTTCAACTTAGGATTTTTAATGTACAAAGATTTTGTTACTAACTTATCTGTATGGGTTTTATATACTTTTTTCTTTTTGAGATGGAATCTTGGAGTCTTGGTGTGTCGCTAGGCTGGAGTGCAGTGGCACAATCTTGGTTCTCTGCAACCTCCGCCTCCTGGGTTCAAGCAATTCTCCTGCCTCCGCCTCCCGAGTAGCTGGGACTACAGGTGTGTGCCACCACGCCCGGCTAATTTACTTGTATTTTATTAGAGATGGGGTTTCACCATGTTGGCCAGGATGGTCTCGATCTCCTGACCTCGTGATCCGCCCACCTCGGCCTCCCAAAGGTGCTGGAATTACAGGCGTGAGCCACCGCACCTGGCCTGGGTTTTATGTATTTTTTTTATTATTCATGTTGAAATCCTAGGGTTTTATATACTTTTAAGAAGCTTTACTTACATTAATGATGGATTGTGCTGACCCATTTAAACTCTCTTTCTTGGTCTTCTTTATAATGAGTTGCATGCTTATTTAGATTTGCTGGCTGGGGTTGAGGGTACGTTTTTGAGTCAGTGGAATATGGAAAATATGGAAAAGCCTACATTGGGCTTTAAGTACATGATCTTTTTTTATTTTTTTGAGACAGAGTTTTGCTCTTGTTGCCCAGGCTGGAGTGCAATGGCACGATCTCGGCTGACTGCAACCTCCGCCTCCCAAGTTTAGGTGATTCTCCTGCCTCAGCCTCCTGAGTAGCTGAGATTACAGGCATGAGCCACCACACCCAGCCAAATTCCGTGATCTTACACCAATGTTTTATCCAACTTAACTGTTTACAATCTTTTTAAGCCACTTAAATATGTCTATCTATTCAGATATTCTGTTACAGTGGGTCTAGGAGAGGGAGATGAGAACCTATAAATTTTAAAAATAATTGGCTGGGTGTGGTGGTTCACACTTGTAATCCCAGCACTTTGGGAGACTGAGGCAGCACTTTGGGATCACCTGAGGTCAGGAGTTCAAGACCAGCTTGGCCAACATGGTGAAACCCCGTCTCTACTAAAAGTACAACAGGTAGCTGGGTGTGGTGGCAGGCACCTGTCATCCTGCTACTCAGGAGGCTGAGGTGGGAGAATCACTTGAACCCAGGAGGTAGAGGTTACGGTGAGCTGAGATCACGCCAGCCTGGGCAACAGAGAGAGACTCAATCTTAAAAAATAAAAATAATAATAAAATGGTAATTGTAATTTTTATTTAATGTAATATGTGTATAATTTTTTAAGTGAAATAGTATACTTTAAAGCATATACTAAGAAAGAACAGTTTCTTACCCTTCTTCATTCTCAATTCCTCCTTGGAAACAACTATTTTAATATTTTTTTCTTTTTCTCTCTCTTCCTCTCTTTGTTTTTCTTTACATTGGGATGGCAACAGCAAGAGAAGCAACTATTTTTAATTATTATTATGATGATGATTATTATTTTGAGACAGAGTTTTGTTCTTGTTGCCCAGGCTGGAGTGCAATGGCACAATCTGGCTCACCTCAACCTCTGCCTCCTGGGTTCAACCAATTCTCCTTCCTCAGCCTCCTAAGTAGATAGTATTACAGACATATACCATCATGCCCGGCTAATTTTGTATTCTTTTAGTAGAGATGGGGTTTCTTCATGTTGGTCAGGCTGGTCTCATACTCGCGACCTCAGGTGATCACCTCCCTCAGCTTCCCAAAGTGCTGGGATTACAAGCGTGAACCACCGCGCCCAGCCATTTTTAATACTTTCAATGATTTCTTCTGGGATTTACCTGTCTATAAATAATGTTTGTGGTGGACATGTTAATATGTTAAATATTGGGGGGGAAAAAAAGAATGTTTCTATTGCTCTTTCTTATTTTTTAAGTTATAGACAGTAACTCTTTGTTTTCTATTCTGGAAGATAAAGCTTTAACAATTTTATCCAGCTCCTGCTACCACTTAATTTCCCCCACAAACTCCCAGTATAATCATACCACAACTTTTGGCAAAATAACATTTACGTTGTTTGAATTATGTATATATTGTTTACAACTGAGCCACCATATACTGTGTTTACATTTTCTTTCTTGTATAACCTTTTGTTTTTCCTGGAGTTAATAATTTACTTTTCATTTGTTTAGTTTCCCATGTACCTATTGTCCTTTATTTTCTGAACTCTGCAATAGAAATATAAAAACCACTATCAATATAGTTAAACATCTTGGATAATCATTTTTTATAAGGCTTTCATCTTGGAACTTTGCATCTACCTGTTCCAATCCAGACTGTACGCTCTCTAGATCTTCTTTGTAGCTTTACCATGATCCTTGTGGTTTCTGATGCTTCTTTTTCATTAGAGCTTCAGTTTTCTGGCTTTCATTTCTTTCTGGGTTTCCTTCCTCGTTTTGCTGGTGCACATCCTTTACTATTCTTCTTATAAAAGATTCATGGTGGCCGGACATGGTGGCTCATGCCTGTAATCCCAGCGATTTGGGAAGCTGAGGCAGGTGGATTACCTAGGGTCAGGAGTTCGAGACCATCCTGGCCAACATGGTGAAACCCTGTCTTAAAAAAAAAAAAAAGAAAGAAAAAAAAGATTCATGGTTAGAAAGCATGAAATGTGCATTTAAAAAGTTTATCTTGGCCAGGCGTGGTGGCTTACGCCTGTAATCCAAGCACTTTGAAGGCCAAGGCAGGGGGGATCACCTGAGGTCGGGAGTTCAAGACCAGCCTGACCAACATGGTGAAACCCTGTCTTTATTTAAAAAAAAAAAAAAAAAAAAAAGTTTTTTTATCTTAAAAACAAAAAGATTTATGGGTTTTTTTTTTTTAGGGCTTTGTTAACCTGAAATATCTTTATTCCACTCCTCCATTTGATTGTTAGTCTAGTTGGGTACACAATTTCAGGTTAAAAGCTAAGCGTCGTGGCTCCTACCTGTAATACCAGCACCTTCGGAGGCCAAGGCAGGTGATTTCCTTAAGGCCCAGGAGTTTGAGGACAGCTTGGTCAATGTCGTGCAACCCTGTCTCTAAAACAGCAATTGGCCAGGCATGGTGGGTCATGCCTGTAGTCCTAGCTACTTGGGAGGCTAAAGCAGCAGGACCACTTGAGCCCAGGAGTTTGAGGCTGCAATGAACTCTGATTGGGCCACTGTACTCCAGCCTGGAAATCAGAGCAAGATGCTGTCTCTTAAAAAAAAAAAAAGTTTATGTTAGAAAATTATTTTCCCACAGAATTTCGAAGGCATTAGTCTGTTGTCCCTCAGTTTTCACTGTTATTATTGAGAAAGATGATAGCATTGTGATTCCTGATCCTATTTGAATGTGGCTTACTTAATTTATTATTATTGTTTTTTGAGACGGAATCTTACTCTGTCCCCCTCGCTGAAGTGCAGTGGCACAATCTTGGCTCACTACAACCTCTGCCTCTGGGTTCAAGCAGTACTCCTGCCTCACTTCCTGAGCAGCTAGGACTATTGGGCACGCCACCATGCCTGGCTATTTTTTGTATTTTTAGTAGAGACAGGCTTTTACCATGTTGGCCAAGGCTGATCTCAAACTCTTATCCTTAAGTGAGTCATCCGCCTTGGCCTCCCAAAGTATTGGGATTGAAGGCGTGAGCCGCCACACCCAGCTTGTATGTGACTTACTTTATCTTAGAACTTTTAGACTCTTCATTTTTTTTTTTTTTTTTAGACGGGGTCTCACTCTGTCACCAGGCTGGAGTACAGTGGCGCAGTCTTGGCTTACTGCAACCTCTGCCTCCTGGGTTCAAGCAATTCTTCTGTCTCAGCCTCCCAAGTAGCTGGGACTACAGGTGCACACCACCACACCCAGCTAATTTTTATTTTTTTTAGTAGAGATGAGGTTTCACCATGTTGGCCAGGATGGTCTTGATCTCTTGACGTCATGATCTACCCGCCTCAGCCTCCCAGAGTGCTGAGATGACAGGTGTGAGCAACTGCACCCAGCCTAGACTCTTCCTCTTTAGCCAGCATTTTGGGAACTAAGTAAGGGAATATAGCTGTTTGTATATAATTTTTCATCTAGTAGTCTTAATTTCAGTAAGGTGATATTTACCTCAGTCCCTCACTATGTACCTTGTGTCTTTGAATATAAGCCTGTTCTTGTTCAATTAATCAGAAAATAAACATTTTCTCTCCTACCAGTGTGAGGGAGGTGCACTTGTTTGGTTGCATGGGAGGTTGGAAGAGAGTATCTTAGGTATTTCTTCTGTATAATTTCAGTGAATTGCAATGTTTCCAACACTTCTTATACTGCTGTCTGAGATAGCTGGTATTTCCAGTTCCTTAGATTCCTTTGATGAGAACCAGCTAGATTCTTGGTGTCATCCTCCATTGGATAGTTTGGACTCAGCTTTCTCTGTCCTGCTATGTGAAGGTTGCTACTCCTTCATTCCCTTTCTTGCTTTCAAATATTTGTTAATCTTTTTTGTCCACTATCATTTCTTCCATGTCTTTTTGTTATTTTAATTTCACATTTCAGGAGGTTTCTGAGATAAATGGATGTGTGTAATCTGCTGTTTTAAATCAGAAGTCCTGAAAGGCCAACATTATTGCCAGTGCTTTTATTGTTTCCATGATAGGCACTGTGTTCTAAGGCAGCTCATTTCCTCTTTGGGAAGCACTGTTTTTTAGTGTCTGCTTACCTTGAGTAAAAGTCTGTCTCTGTAGGACTATTGATCCTATTTCGACACCTTAGAGTATTCCAGATGAATCTGTTGTCTTCCACATGGTAACCTTTTGTAGACTTAAACACAGTATTAGAACTTCAGTATTTTTTCTTCTCTAGAGTAGACATAACCTAGTTCCTCTATTTGATCCTCAGAAAATATTGTTTTAAATTTCTTCACTATCCAGGTCATTCATTTCTGAATTAACTATTCTTAAAGAATGATACCTAGAATTCAGAGCAGTATTCCAGGTAGGATCTAACCAGCGCACACTAGAATAAATTATTATCATTTTCTTTTGAGATATTGTTTGATTAAAAAAATAAATAAACCCAGCACTCCTGGTATGTTCTGCAAAGGGAGAAGTTTCTCAGAATTTTATCTGCTTGAAATTAAAGAAAAAATGTAAAGCTTCTACTACTTCTATATGTAGAGAGAGAAACCTGAAACATACAGTGATTTGGTTTTGTTTTGTTTTTGAATTAGAACAATTAGTGCTCCTTTTAAAAAGTAATCTGGAGTGTAGGTTGAGAATTAAGATGTTCTGCATAATAACATAACAGGAATTTTTAAACTTTAATTTTGAAATATTTTTAGACTCACGTAGAAGTTGCAAAAATAATACAAAGAGTTCACGTGTACTCTTCACCCAGCTTCCCCCAATGACATCTTACATAACCATAGTATAATTATCAAAATCAGAAAACTGACATTGGTACAATATTATTTATTAACTAAAATACTGACCTTATTTGGATTTCACCAGGTTTTTGTTTGTTTGTTTTTTGAGATGGCATCTCACTCTGTCACCCAGGCTGGGGTGCAGTGGCACGATCTCTGCTCACTGCAACCTCCACCTCCTGGGTCCAAGCAATTCTCCTGCCTCAGCCATCTGAGTAGCTAGGATCATAGGCATGTGTCACCACTCCTGGCTACCACTAATTTTTGTATTTTTTTTTTTTTTTTTTTTGGTAGAAACGGGGTTTCACCATGTTGGTCAGACTGGTCTTGAACTCCCAACCTCAAGTGATCCACCCGCCTCAGCCTCCCAAGATTTCACCAGTTTTAACATACAATCCTTAAAAAATGGCTGGGCGCAGTGGCTCACGCCTGTAATCCCAGTACTTTGGGAGGTCAAGGCAGGATCCCAGCACTTTGGATCACGAGGTCAGGAGTTCGAGACCAGCCTGACCAACATGGTGAAACCCCATCTCTACTAAAAATACAAAAATTAGCTGAGTGTGGTGGTGCACACCTGTAATCCCAGCTACTCAGGAGGCTGAGGCAGGAGAATTGCCTGAACCTGGGAGGCGGAGGTAGCAGTGAGCCAAGATCGTGCCACTGCGGGTATATGTAGTTCTACAGAATTTTATCACACGTATAAATTCATATGACCATTACCACAATTGGGATATAGAACTCCCAGATAAACTCCCATGTGCTAACCCTTTACAGTCACACCCCAATCTTAATCCCTGGCAACCACTGATCTGTTCTCCATCACTATATTGTGTCACTTTGAGAATGTTATATAAGTGGAATTATCCAGTATGTGACCTTTTGAAACCCAGTAGTTTTTCAACAGTTACTTCATCGCCCCCATTAAGAAGTCTCCAGTTACTATTATTGCCATCTTTATGCCCGTGAATACCCCAAGTTTAGCTCCCATTTATAAATGGGAACATGTGGTATTTAGCTTTCTGTTCTTGCATTAATTCACTTAGGATAATGGACTCCAGCTGCACCTGTGTTGCTGCAAAGGACCTGATTTTGTTCTTTTTTTTTTTATGGCTGGATAGTATTTCATGGTGTATAATGTACCACATTTTCTTTATCCAGGCCACATTTGATGGGCATCTAGGTTGATTCCATGTCTTTGCTATTGTGAATAGTGCTGCGATGAGCATGTAAGTGCGTGTCTTTTTGATAGAATTATTTGTTTTCTTTTGGTTATATGCCCAGTAATGGGATTCCTGGGACAAATGGTAGTTCTGAGTTCTTTGAGAATCTTCAAACTGCTTTCCATAGTGGCTGAGCTAATTTGCCTTCTCACCAACAGTGTGTAAGTGTTCCCTTTTCTCCGCAGACTTGCCAACATCTGTTGTTTTCTGACTTTTTAATAATAGCCATTCTGACATCTGTCTGATGTGAGATGGAATCTCATTTTGATTTTGATTTACATTTCTCTGATTAGTGATGTGGAGCATTTTTTCATGTTTATTGGCCACTTGTATGTCGTCTTTTGAGAAGTGTCTGTTCATGTCTTTTGCCCATTTGGAAGTGTTTTGTGGTTCTTGTAGAGATATTTCCCCTCCTTGCTTAGATGTATTCCTAGGTTGTTTTTGTTGTTGTTGTTGTTTGTTTTGTTTTGTTTTGGTGGAGTGGAGGGTATGGCTCTTGTAAATGGGATTGCATTGTTGACTTGTTTGCCCACTTTTTAATTGGACTGCTTATTTACAGTTGAGGTTAGAGATTTCCTTATTTATTCTAGATATAAATTCTTTGTCAAATATATGTGATTCGCAAATATTTTCTCCCAATCTGTGGCTTCTTTTCTCATTTTCTTAATGTATTTCACAGAGCAAAAATTTTAATTATGATGAAGTATAATTTATTAATTTTTTAATGGGTTGTACTTTTGGTGTCGTATCTAAGAACATTTTCCCTAAATTTAGGTCAAACAGAATTTCTCTTGTTTTTTTCCTAAGAGTCTTATAGTTCAACATTTGACAAAATTATACATTTGAAGTTTGTTAATTTTGGTATAACTTGTGAGGTTTAGGTCAAGGTCTATTTTGTCACCTACAGGAGACCAGTTGTCTCAACATCATTTGTTAAAAAGACTATCCTTGCTTCATTAAAGTGCTTTTATACCTTTGTCAACAGTTAGTTGTCTGTACATGTGTGAGTCTGTTTTTTCACTCTTTTTCTGTTCTGTTCATCTATGTGTTTATATGTCTCCCAATATGACCGTTTAACTGTTGTGTCTATATAATAAGTCTTTAAAAAGCTAATGTGATTATCCTTATTTTATTCTTTTTTCAAAATTCTTTTAGCTATTCTAGTTCCTTTGTCTTTCCATACAGATTTTAGAATCAGCTTGTTCATATGTAAAAATCTGTTAGGATTTTGATAGGAATTGCATTAAACCAACTGCAGGTCAATTTTGAGAGAATTCGCATATTTACTTTGTAAGGTCTCCCAATCCGTGAGCATGCTACATCTCTCCAGTATTTAGGTCATTAAGACTTTTTTTTGGCCTGATGCAGTCCCATGCCTGTAATCCCAGCACTTTGAGAGGCTGAGGTGGGAGGGTTGCTTGAGCACAGGAGTTCAAGACCAGCCTCAGCAACACAGTGAGACCCCATCTCTACAAAAAATAGAAAAATTCACCAGCTGTGGTGGTGCATGCCTATAGTCCCAGCTACTGGGGAGGCTGAGGCGAGGTGATTGAGCCCAGAAGATCAAGACTATAGTAAGCCATGATTGTACCACTGCACTTTAGCCTGGGTGACAAAGCAAGACCCTGTCTCAAACAACAAAAAAACAAATTTATCAGTATTTTGAAGTTTTTAGCACACAGATCCTGTGCATGTTTTGTTAGATTTATACCCAAATTTTAAATTCTTTTTAGTGTTATTGTAAATGGTCTGGGAAATTTTATTACCCATGATATTGTTGGGCCTTCCCACTGTAGCTTTATATTTTATGAAAACGTATATTTTTGAGTGGGTACAGTGGCTCACACCTGTTAATTCCAGCATTTAGGAGGCAGAGGTAGAGGATTGCTTCAGTCCAGGAGTTCAAGACTAGCCCAGGCAATATAGTGAGACCTCCATCTCTACAGAAAAATTTTTTTTAAATCAGCCGTGCATGCTGGTGCATGCCTGCAGTCCCAGCTACTCAGGAGGCTGAAGCAAAAGGATTGCTTGAGCCCAAGAGTTTGAGGCTGCAGTGAGCTATGATCATGCTACTGCACTCCAGCCTGGGTAACAGAACAAGACCCTGTCTCAAACAACAAAACAAAACAAAAACAAATGGGACGTTCACTTCAACAGCACATATACTAAACTTGGAACGATACAGAGAAGGTTAGCATGGTCCCTGCACAAGGATGACACTCAAATATTACATATTATAATTAAAAAAAAAAATGGGGGAAACTGAGACTTAGAACAGTCAGGTAATTCATTGCCTAAGGTTACAAAATTAGTATGGTAGAGTTAGGATTCAAACCCAGGTGTGGCTTTAGAATCTCTAACATGATCTTAACCACTATACTCTGCTGCCCAAAGCAAAGCCATTCTGATCTACTCTAGTTGCTCCTGTTTTTTAAGTGTTGGATATATATTGTTGCTCAAAAATGACAATAATTGGTCTAAGACTACTAACTTTATCTTTTATGTTACCCAGATTCAAATTCTTTCAGGTAAAAATGAACCATATGTAACATTAAGATTAATGTAGTTCATCATTGCCTTCTTTTTATCTAAATCAAAGAATTCTCAGGGGGCCTGGCATGGTGGCTCACACTTGTAATCCGCACACTTTGGGAGACCAAGGCATGAGGATTTAATGAGGTCAGGAGTTCAAGACCAGCCAGAGCAACAGAGTGAGATCCTGTCTTTTTTTTTTTTTCTGGGAGACAGAGTTTTGCTCTGTTCCCAGGCGCCAGGCTGGCTCAATCTCGGCTCACTGCAACCTCTGCTTCCCGGGTTCAAGCAATTCTCCTGCCTTAGCCTCCCAAGTAGCTGGGACTACAGGCACGCGCCACCATGCCCAGCTAATTTTTGTATGTTACTAGAGATGGGGTTTCACCATGTTGGTCACGATGGTCTCGATCACTTGACCTCATGATTTGCCTGCCTCCGCCTTCCAAAGTGCTGGGATTACAGGCGTAATCCGGGCCCGGCCCAAGATCCTGTCTTTATAAAAAAATTTAAGAATCAACTGGGTTTGTTGACGCATGCCTATAGTCTTAGCTACTCCAGAGGCTGAGGTGGGAGGGATCACTTGAGCCCAGGTGTTGGACGTTACAGTGGGCCGTGATGGTGCCAGCCTGGGCAACAGAGTGAAACCCTGTCTCTGAAAAAAAACAGGGCTGGGCGCAATGGCTCACGCCTGTAATCCCAGCACTTTGAGAGGCCAAGGTGGGTGGATCACGAGGTCTAGAGATGGAGACCATCCTGGCCAACATGGTGAAACCCCGTCTCTACTAAAAATACAAAAACTAGCTGGGCATGGTGGTGCACACCTGTAGTCCCAGCTACTCAGGAGGCTGAAGCAGGAGAATTGCTTGAACCCGAGAGGTGAAGGTTGCAGTGAGCCGAGATCACTTCACTACACACTCCAGCCTGGTGACAGATCGAGACTCCGTCTCAAAAATTAAAAAGTAAAAAAAAAAAAAAAAAAACAATGAACAAAAAGAATTACCAGGATATGCAACCATGAAAGAATGAGAATAAGTGCACAACACACACACACACGCACACACACACATTGAATCTCTCATTATCCCTAATAGTTACAAACTAATTTTATTTCTGTCTAAGATTACTCAGGGGCCAGGCGTGGTGGCTCACGCCTGTAATCCAAGCACTTTGGAGGCCAAGGCCGGTGGATCACCTGAGGTTGGGAGTTCAAGACCAGCCTGACCAACATGGTGAAACCCCGTCTTTAAAAATAATAATAATAAAAAAGATTACTCAGAAACATTTACTGGACTTTTAATTTGTGTTAAGGAATTGTTTAAAAGACCTTCAGAAATTCTATTAAAATCATGAGACTTTTTTTTTTTTTTTTTTTTGAGATGGAGTCTTGCACTGTCACCCAGGCTGGAGTTCAGTGGCACCATCTCCACTCGCTGTAACCTCTATCTCCTGGATTCAAACGATTCTCCTGCCTCAGCCTCCCAAGTAGCTGGGATTATAGGCATCCACCACCACATGCTGCTAATTTTTTGTATTTTTAGGGGGTTTCACTATGTTGGCCAGGCTGGTCTTGAACTCCTTACCTTGTGATCCGCCTGCCTTGGCCTCCCAAAGTGCTGGGATTGCAGACATGAGCCACTGTGCACAACCCATGAAGCTTTTATAAATTATATGTGCTACACATTTGCTAGTTTAGACAATGTAGTGTGCTGCATATAAAAGTTGGCAGCATTTGAGAAGTTAGTCTTGACTCTGCCTCATCTCCAACCAGGACTCCTAGACTCTCCCAGAGAAGGTGATGATCACTGACAATAACATGTTAATAAATCTTTGAAGCCATTCAGTTAAGAGAGTCCTGTAGAATCTAAACATAGATCTTACACCTTTCACAAAAATTAACTTAAAATGGATCATATACATGAATGTAAAATGCATAACTTATAAGACTTCTAGAAGATAACATAGGAGAAATCTGGTGACCTTGAATTTGGCCATGAGTTGCAGATACAACTCAAAGAGCATGATTAATGGAGGAAAAACATTGATAAAACTGACTTTAAACTTGTGTTCTCGGAAGGACACAGGAAAGGGAATGAAGATAATTCACAAACGGGGAGGCAATCTTTGCAAAATATATCTGATAAAGGACTTGTACCCAAAATATACAAAGAACACTTAAAATTCAACAGTAAGAAAATGAACAACCCAATTAAAAAATGAGCAAAAGATCTAAATAGACACCTCGCTAAAGAAGATGTAGAGACAGCAAATAAGCATATAAAAAAAGATGCTCAACATCATTTGTCTTAAGGGAATTGCAGGTTAAAACAATGAGATACCATTAAAGTCTGTTAGAATGGCTAAATTTAAAAACTGAAAAGCTGGTGAAGATAAAAAAAAACAAAAGAAACTCTCATTTTTATTGGTAGAAATGCAAAATGATACAGCCACTTTGGAAAACAGTTTGGCAGTGGCTTACAAGAAAGCTAAACATACCATATGATCTAGCAATTAATCACTTTTCTAGGTTCAATAGACATACCCATTTGAGTTGTAAACTTATGTCCACACAGAAACCTGCAAAGGAATGTCTACAGCTGCTTTATTCATAACTGCCCCCAAACTGGAAGCAACAGATTGTCCCTCAATAGGTGAATGGATAACCAAACTATTGTGGTACATTCATACAATGGGATGTTATTAAGTGATCAAAACAAAGGAGATTCTAAACCAGGAAAAGGCATGGAGAAAACAGATGCATATTGTTAAGTAACTGAAAAACCTACATACTGTAACAATTCCAATTATGTAATATTCTGGAGAAGGAAAATTATGGTGGCGGTAAAAAGATCAGTGGTTGTCAGGGATTGTGGAAAGTTGTGAGAGAGGGATGAGTACGTGAAGCAGAGGGGCATTTTAGGGTGGTGAAACTATTCTGTATGCATTGTCATGGTGGATACATGACGTTATGCATTTGTTTAAGTCTGTAGAACTTTACAGCACAAAAAGTGAACTTAAGTGTGTACAAATTTAAAAATAGCTTTCAGAGCTAGGCATGGTGGCTTGTGCCTGTTATCCCAGCTACTTGGGAGGCTGAGGTAAGAAGATCACTTGAGTCCAGGAGTTGAAGTCCAGCCTGGGCAACATGGCAAGACCCTGTCTCAAAAACAAAAAAAAAAATTAAAGAAAAAATAATATCATTCAGGAGGTCATGGGATTTAGGAAAGAAAGCAGACTGTAACAAGAGCGTCTAACTATATTACAAATATGTGAGACAACCTCACTGAAGGGGATGAGGAGAAAGTGCTACCCTAACTTTGAAAATGACTGGAGTCCGTAATACTGAAGGCAAAAGGAACTGTACAAGAGTTCTTACTCAAGTGATAAAGTTTTTCTGCATGGGTTTATAGATTAATAAATGCATTGTTGCTATACTTGTACTAAAAAAATAGATAGCAGATAGTGGGAGCCAGGTTTCTCATTGTTACAGTAGAAATTTTACAAATCAACAAGGAGGAAGCTAGAATGACCCATGTAGTAATAGATTAGAGTTGAAGATACAAGAAGAGCTCATGTATAGATTGTTGCATGTGGAAATTTTTATAGATGAGATAGGTATGTGCACAAGTTAGTATATGTTCTATAAAGTTTAGGAGTTTCCAGCACCACCACCACCACCACTTCTGACTCCAACTATAAGTTTAGGGATCCCCCAAAATCACCCTCAGTTTGAATGATTCCCTAAAGGTACTCACATAACTCACCGAAAGCTGTTATATTTACAGTTATGGTTTATTACAATAAAAGGATACATATTAAAACCAACCAAGGGAAGAAGCACATGGGACAGAGTACTGGAGAATTCCTCATGTGAACCTTCCAGTTGTCTTCTCCCGGTGAAGTAATGGACAGTAGTAACTTCCCCCAGCAACAGTTTGTGACAACACGCTAGAAGTATTGCCAACCAGGTAAGATCACTCAAGTCTTGGTGTCCAGAGTTTTTACTGGGGCTTGGTCATGTGGACATGATTGACCACTCACATGGTTGATTTTTGTTACAGATACCACATTGCTCAAAACCTCCACCATTAATTACATTGTTAGTATAGGCTATTTGGCATGGCCTAAAGTTCCCGGGTTAACAAAGACCCACTTTTCAGTCAGGCATTACAAGGACTTAGAGAATATCTCCCTGGAGCCAATGACAAAAGCCAGACCAATTCAGTAGTAACAAGTATACCCAGTGCTCAGATCTTGGTTTGTAATATTAGTCTTCAGGAAGAGTAACCAGGACTCCTTGGAGAAATGGCCGATTCCAGGGCTGGGGTAGAAAATGTACAAAACCAGCCTGGGGCATCTTGTAGTGGCAGAAAGTAAGAAAGTGCTAAAGAAAAAAAAAAGATCACTGTGAAAGGTATGTAAAAGAAGCCAAATGAAAGAGCACCCAATGGGAAAATTTAGAAACATTTGAGGAAAATGAATGAATGAATACCATACTACTGTATTATAACCTAAAGTATAACATAAATATTAATGATTGTGGTGGGTTGCAGCTGATTTGGACAGTGTCACAGGTGGTAAAATAATTTGCTGAAACAGCCATAAGTTGAAGAAAGTAAGTATGGCCAGGGACAGTGGCTCTCCTCTGTAATCCCAGCACTTTGGGAGGTCGAGGTGGGTGGATCACCCGAGGTTGGGAGTTCAAGACCAGCCTGACCAACTGGAGAAACCCTGTCTCTACTAAAAATACAAAATTAGCTGGGTGTGGTGGTGCATGCTTGTAATCCCAGCTACTCGGGAGGCTGAGGCAGGAGAATCGCTTGAACCCGGGAGGCAGAGGTTGCGGTGAGCCAAGATCTTGCCATGCACTCCAGCCTGGGCAACAAGAGTGAAACTCTGTCTCAAAAAAAAAAAAAAAAAAAAAAAAAAGTAAGTGTATTAGAGAGAAAGAAAGTATGTTGCAAGGAAACAGTGGGCAGCACAGCAGAGAGGAAGCTGTCTGCAAAGAGGCAGGCCTGGTGGGAAGTTTTATAGGGTTGAGCTGGAGGGACTACGTGTAGAAGGAGGTATTTGGGACCAGGATATTGTGCAAATGGGTTTATAGTCAGCTGTTTCTCAGAACAATTGTTCTCCCCCTACCCTGGGCACTCTTCTTGTTGTTGCTAATTTATCAGGACTCCACAATGAGTTCCTGCTGATAAATAAATTATTGCATAAATTAATAAATGGAAATGAAGAGACAAATCTTCTCATATGGAATAATGCTAATTAAATTACGTAGAGACTCCATCCTAGGGAGAGGAAGCATAATTCCCCACTCCTTAAGTATGGGCTGTGCATAGTGACTTCCTTCCAAAGAGTCCCTTATGAAAAGTGGGAAGTGGGAGGAAGAGAATAACTTCATGGGAGAGACCTGCCAAGCACATCTTAAAGCCAAGTGATTATGGTCAACATAAACAGTCATAAATCTTGTTGATATCGTGTACCCTCGATATATGATATGATGAAAATGATACTCTGTGATCTTTGTCATAAAAGTCTGTAACACCAATCTAACCATGAGAAAACCAAAATCTTTTTTTTTTTTTTTTTTTTTTTTGAGGTGAAGTCTTGCTCTGTTGCCCAGACTGGAACGCAGTGCAGTCATGCAATCTTGACGCACTGCAGCCTCGAACTCCCAGGTTCAAGCAATTTTCTGCCTCAGCCTCCTGAGTAGTTGTGATTACAGGTGCATGCCACCGAGACCAGCTAATTTTTTTTTTTTTTTTTTTGAGGTGGAGTCTCACTGTTGCCCAGGCAGGAATGCAGTGGCACAATCTCAGCTCACTACAACCTCCGCTTCCTCAGTTCAAGGGATTCTCCTGCCTCAGCCTCCTGAGTAGCTGGGACTACAGGTGTGTGCCACTATACCTGGGTAATTTTTGTATTTTTTTAGTGGAGACAGGGTTTCATCATATTAGCCAGGCTGATCTTGGACTCCTGACCTCGTGATCCACCCACCTCAGCCTCCTCAAGTGCTGGGATTATGGGCATGAACCACTGTGCCTGGCCAATTTTTGTAGTTTTAATAGAGACAGTTTCCTGTGTTGGCCAGGCTGTTCTCAAACTCCTGACCTTAACTGATCCACTCACCTCGGCCTCCCAAAGTGTTGGGACTACAGGTGTGAGCCACCATTCCTGGACCGAGAAAAATAAATTCTAATAGAGGGCCATCCTACAGTGTACCTGACTAGAACTCTTCAAAACTGTCAAGATCCTCAAAAAGAAAATCTGAGAAAAAAATCATAGCTAAGAGATATCTAAGGAGATGCGACAATTAAATGTAATACAGTGGCATCCTAAATGGGTATTGGAACAGAAAAGGACGTTAGGTAAAAACTAAGGAAATCAAACTATGAACCAGTTAATAACTTTTCAGTATTCATTCATTAACTGTAATAAGTGAGCCATACTAATATAAGCTGTTAATAATAAGGGAAAATGGAAAATGTGTGTGTGTGTTGGGAGGTATATGAAAATGCTATGCTCTCTGCTCAATTTGTAAATCAAAAACTGTTGGCTGGACACAATGACTCACGCCTATAGTACTAGGACTTTGGGAGACCGAGGCAGTGGAACACTTGAGGTCAGGAGTTTGAGACCAGCCTGACCAACGTGGTGAAACCTTGTCTCTACTAAAAATACAAAATTAACCAGGCATGGCGGTACGTACCTGTAATCCCAGCTACTCGGGAGGCTGAGGTAGGAGAATCTCTTGAACCTGGGAGGCGGAGGTTGCAGTGAGCCAAGATCACGCCATTGTACTCCAACCTGGACAAAAAGAACAAAAACTCTGTAAATAAATAAATAAATAAATAAATAAATAAATAAATAAATAAAATAAAAAACTATTTAAAATGTTTTGATTTTAAAAATAATTTTGGCCAGGTGCAGCACTTTAGGAGGCTGAGGGGGGAGGATCACGAGGTCAAGAGATCATGACCATTCTGGCCAATGTGGTGAAACCCCGCCTCTAGTAAAAATACAAAAATTAGCTGGGTGTGGTGGCGCACACCTGTAGTCCCAGCTACTCGGGAAGCTGAGGCAAGAGAATCACTTGAACCCAGGAGGCAGAGGTTACAGTGAGCTGAGATTGTGCCACTTAGCCTGGGCGATGGAGTGAGAGCCTGTCTCAAAAGAAAAAAAAGGAAAAAAAGCTGGGCACGGTGGGTCACGCCTGTAATCCCAGCACTTTGAGAGGCCAAGATGGGCGGATTATGAGGTCAGGAGTTCAAGATCAGCCTGTCCAACACGGTGAAACCCCATCTCCATTAAAAGTACAAAAATTAGCTGGGCATGGTGGCGTGCACCTGTAATCCCAGCTACTCGGGAGGCTCAGGCAGGAGAATAGCTGAAACCCTGGAGGCAAAGGTTGCGGTGAGCCAAGATCACCCCACTACACTCCAGCCTGGGTGACAGAACAAGACTGTGTCTCAAAACGAAACAAAACAAAACAGCAAACTGTAGAACAAGTCTGGGCACAGTGGCTCACACCTGTAATCCTAGCACTTTGGGAGGCCAAGACAAGCAGATTGCTTGAGCCCAGGCGTTTGAGACCAGCCTGGGCAACATGGTGAAACCCTGTGTTTTATATATATATATGTGTGTATATATATATGCAAAAATTAGCTGTGCATGGTGGTGTGTGCCTAGAGTCCCAACTAGATGGGAGGATCAACTGAGCACTGGAGGTTGAAGCTGCACTGAGCCGTGATCATGCCAATGCACTTCAGCCTGGGCACAGAGCTAGACCCTGTCTCAAAAAAATAATAATAATTGTGAAACAATGAAGATTGTAGGGGAAATGGTGTATGAAAAAGTGATTAATCATAAATGGGATCCCCTAAGCATACAATGTAAACAAATGTCTGACCTTCAAAGGAAGGTTCAGAGTATGCTTTGCAAGTCTTTAGGCAGAGCATTATAGTTTTTTCACATACCTTTCTGTATGTCATATAGCGTTAAATACAGATACATTATTTTGGGAATTAAGTTCTTAAGAATTATACTATATTTTGAGAAATGTATTTCAACTATCATTATTTATTCTTATTTATTTTATTTTTTTTGAGATGGAGTCAACCTAAAATGCAGTGACACGCAATCTTGGCTCACTGCAACCTCTGCCCCCAGGGTTCAAGTGATTATCCCGCCTCAGCCTTCCAAGTAGCTGGGATTACAGGTGCCTGCTGCTGTGCCTGGCTAATTTTTATATTTTTAGTAGAGACAGGGTTTCATCATGTTGGCCAGGCTGGCCTTGAACTCCTGACCCTCGTGATCCACCTGCCTCCCACAGTCGTGAGCCATCATGCGCAGCCTCAACTGTCATTTTACTGAAGTACTGTAGGTCCTGGAATATTAGAGAATTTCACTTATTACCAAGATTAAAAGCAAACATGGATTAATATTTTCAAATGTATTGAGATATCTGAATTTATTGTGGAGATTTTCTAATATGAGTTGATTTTAAAAGTTACCAAGATTTCTGGTATAAAAAAGGAATTACAGCTAATTATATTTCAAATGGGTATGAAAGTGAACAATAAGGGTAATAGTAAAAGGAAGAAAATAAAATGCTATAATAAAGAGGACAACATAATGCTTACAGATAAAGTAATATAAAGGTATAACTTTTCAGAAGAGATTAAAAACTGTCTACAATAATACATATTGTATGACTGCTGGATATTATGATTACATCCTTCAGCCTCTTATTTAGTTTGTAAAGAGATATTGACTGTTTCCCTCATTAATGGCAAGTGTAAATAGCCGAGCTGGGCATTCAAAGACAATTTACCACCTCCCCACATGGGGCTTTGGAAGGTTGTCACTAAACTAATTATTTCTGTGAAAATATCTTAATGGAATTTATTTCACTGTTGAGTCTTATTTCTACCTCGAGTCTTATTTCTACCTCAACTCTTTTATAGAGGCAATAAATTTTACAAAATTGCATGGAAAAAGATATCAGCAATCAATCTTTAGAGAAGTAGGCTTTTACAAAAACATGATTTCTATTGTATTTGTACCCTAATAGGAAATGTGGCAGTCTCCTAGCAAAGAACATCACAAGATCTTACAGAAAATTTGGTTTGAACTAGAGACTAAAGAGACATAGAGATCAAAATTTTAAAGTTAAAATATTTCTATTGATAACCTTTTATTCAAGTATTGAGTGTTTTTTCATTAGATAATTTGACTGGCTTCTCATGTATATTGCGTATAGTATTGCAGTCTGGAAATGGCATAGTCACTTTCCTCCATTAAAGTAAGCTTTGCCTGTGTCTGAATGCCCAGTCTTAACAGTGTTGCTAATCACTTAGGCAAAACATGTGACCAAGTCTACATTTGCGGGAAATTTCTGATGTTGTAAATATTTGTAAATATTAATTAATCATGATTAATTAGTATTTTCAGGAAGGAACCAGGAGTAACATAGAGTAACCTAGCAAGTGGATTTACTTTTACAGATTAATTCCTCTACAATTCTGTTCATGGTTTGTGTTTTCTTTTGTTGTCGTTCTAGTTTCTTTCATTGTGGTAAAATACACATAACAACATTTTCTGTCTTACCCATTTTTAAGTATACAATTTAGTGGTATTAAGTACATTCATATTATTGTACAACTATTACCACCATCCATCTCCAGAACTGTTTTCATTTTGCAAAACTGAAACTTTCTATCCAGTAAACAATAACTTCTCATTCTTTCCTCCTCCTAGCCCCTGGCAACCATCACCTTGCTTTTTGACTCTGTGATTTTGACTACAATTAATAGCTAATTTGAGTGGACTTATACAGTATTTATCTTTTTGTGACCAATTTATTTCAGTTAACATGATGTCCTCATCAAGGTCCACTCATATTGTGGCATGTATTAGAATTTATTTCCTTTTTTTTTTTTTTTTTTTTCTGAGACAGAGTCTTGCTCTGTTGCCAGGCTGGAGTACAGTGGCTTGATCTTGGCTCACCGCAATCTCTGCCTCCTGGGTTCAAGCTACTCTCCTGCGTCAGCCTCCTGAGTAGCTGAGACTACAGGCGTACACGACCATGCCCAGCTAATTTTTGTCTTTTTAGTAGAAATGGGGTTTCACCATGTTGGCCAGGCTGGTCTCAAACTCCTGACCTCAGGTGATCTGCCCGCCTTGGCATCCCAAAGTATTGGGATTACAGGTATGAGTTACTGCGCCCGACCAGAATTTATTTCCTTTTTAAGGCTGAATAATATTCTGTTGTATATATGTACCACATTTTGTTTATCCATTCATCAGTCAGTGGATACCTGGGTTGCTTCCATGTTTTAGCTACTGTGAATAATACTGTTATTATATAGAGGTACGATTATAGATGTATAAGTTTCTCTTTGGGACCCAATTCTTTTGAGTATATACCTATAGAATTGCTGGGTCATTTAGTAATTCTATTTTTAACTATTTGAGGAAACCATTTCCACAGTGGCTGTACTATTTTATATTTTCAACAGTGCATAGGGTTCTGATTTCTCCACATCCTTGCCAATGCTTGTTATTTTCTGTATCTCATTATACTTTTGATTTGTGTTTTCCTAATTAGCGATATTGAGCTTTTTTTTCATGTGCTTTATGACCATTTGTGTATCTTCTTTGGAGAAATGTCTATTCACATCATTTGCCAACTTTTTAATTGGGTGGTTTTTTGTATTGTTGAGTTCTCTATTAATTCCTTGTCAGATATATGATTTGCGAATATTTTCTCTCATTCTGTGGGTTGTCTTTCTCCTCTGTTGATAATGTCTTTTGATGCACAAAATTTTTAAATTTCCATAAAGTCCAGTTTGTCTATTTTTTTGTTGCCTGTGTCTTTGGTGTCATATCTAAGAAAGCATTGCCACATCCAATGTGCTTTCTGCTTTCTTGCCTTATGTTTTTTAAAATAAGAATTTTATAGAATCAGGTCTTACATTTAGGTCATGGAGCCATTTGGGGTTAATTCATGGAGCCATTTGGGGTTAATTTTTGTACATAGTATTAGGTAAGATCCAATTTCGTTCTTGTGCATGTGGATATACAGTTTTCCCCCGCTCCATTTGTTGAAAAGGCTGTCTTTTTCTCCATTGAATGGTCTTGACACCTTTGTCAAAAATCACTTTATTATATATGCAAGGATACATTTCTGGATTCCTTATTGTTTTTTTTTTTTTTTTTTTTAAGACGAGGTTTCACCATGTTGGTCAGGCTGATCTTAAACTCCAACCTCAGGTGATCTGCCCGCCTTGGCCTCCAAAGTGCTTGGATTACAGGCATGAGCCACCATGCCCGGCCCCTTATTGTATTTTATTGTTCTTCATATGCGTCTGTCTTTATGTCAGTACCATTCTACTCTGATTACTGTGGCTTTGTTGAAACTTTCGAAATCAGAAAGTGTGGCCAGGCATGGTGGCTCACACCTGTAATCCCAACACTTTGGGAGGCTCAGGTGGACGAATCATCTAGGTCAGGGGTTCAAGACCAGCCTGGCCTGCATAGTGAAACCGCATCTCTAATACAAAAATTAGCTGGGTATGGTGGCGCATCTCTCTAATCCCGGCTACTCCTCAGGAGGCTGAGGTACGAGAATCACTTGAACCCAGGAGGTAGAGGTTGCAGTGAGCTGAGATCGCACCACTGCACTCCAGCCTGGACAACAGAGCAAGACTCTGTCCCAAAAAAAGAAAAGAAAGGGTGAAGTGTGACTCCTCCAGCATTGTTTTCCTTTTCAGGATTATTTTGGCTGTTCAGAGTCCCTTGAAGTTCCATATAAATACTAGGATAAGTTTGTCTATTTCTACAAAAACATTATTTGGATATTAAAAGAGATTGCATTAAATCAGCGGATCACTTTGGATAGTATTGATATCTGAACATATTAACCCCTTCAATTCATGAGCATGGAATTTCTTTTGTTAATGTCCTCTTTTCTTTCAGAAATGTTTAGTGGTTTTCATTGTATTGCTTCTTTGGTTAATACCTAAGTATTTTATTCTTTTTGGTGCTACTGTAAATAGAATTGTTTTTCTTAATTTCCTTTTCAGACTGTTCACATTTAGTAAATGCAAATGCAACTGATTTTTGTGTGTTGACTTTGTATCCTGCCACTTTGATGAATTTATTAGTTCTGACAGGTGTGTGTGTGTGTGTGTGTGTGTGTGTGTGTGTGTGTGTGTGTTATCTTTAGGGTTTTCTACATATACAATCATATTATCTGTAAAGAGATAATTTTACTTTTTCCTGGCCAGTTTGGATGCCTTTTCTTTCTTTTTTTGGCCTAATTTCTCTGACTAGGACTTCCAGTGCTTTGTAGAATAGAAGTAGACAATCAGGCAACCTTATCTTGTTTCTGATTTTAGAGGAAAAGCTTTTAGTCTTTCGTCATTGAATATAATGCTTTTTTTGGGTTTGTCATATATAACTTTTATTATAGCGAGGTAGTTTCTGTTCTTAGTTTTTTGAGTGGTTTTATCATTAAAGGGTTTTTTGAATTTTATCAAACATCAATTGAGATGATCACGTGGGTTTTTCCTTCATTTTGTTAATGTGGTATATTACATTGTTTGTTTTTTCATGTGCTGAACCATCCTTACAGTCCAGGAATAAATCCCATTCAGTCATGGTGTATAATTCTTTTAATATGCTACTGAATTCTCTTTCTAGTGTTTTGTCTTATGGTTCATGATTTTCAACCAAGTGAGATAAATTATTTAAAATGAGGTCACAGGGCAAACTGCTGCTCCCAAAATTGGAGATACCAACAGGTGAAAACACAGAGTCACAGCTTAGTAGAGCAGAAACCCACAAATAGCAACCTCTACAGGTACCAGTATCAGAGTAGGGAGATCTGAATTGTAATTGACGTGTTCCTGGAAACTCAAGTGTGGAGTTTGAGTGATACCTGCTTACACCTAGTCATAGGGGATTTAGGGGAACCCAGTCGTATGGGTGCCCTGACACTTTTGTGAGTTTTACCTCGAAGAGCTGTATCAAATTCTCACAGTGAATATAAAAAAAAAAAAATCCCACTGTGCTTCTGGAAGGGAAAGGGGAAAAGGAACCATGTGGAAATACACCAGAACACTTTGTTCTTCTTAACAAGCTCTGCCCTAAGGATAAATAGTTAACTAGAGTCTAACCTGCTAGGGTTTTGTTAGAGCCTAACTGACCTGGGATAAGCTGCATACCCAACTCCAGCCCACTCTATACATCCTGTCCCACCTAAGGGGTAAGGAGTGGGGGTAGACTGAGAAGCAACATGAAGATCACGGTCTGGAGGTACAGGCTCACTAAAAGATAGAAACCTAATCATAGGACTGTAGAATGCTTCTCCTTCCTCCACATCTTAACACCACATTACTAAAGGCCTATTTATAGCAATTCCTTTACCCAGTATATCATGTCTGGCTGTCAAGAAAAATTACAGGACATGCTAAAAGGCAAAAACACAGTTTGAAGAGATAGAGCAAGTATCATAATTAGATATGGCAGGAATGTTGGAATTATCAGACCAAAAATTTTGCAGCAAGTTTTAGGACCTATTTATAAGTTAGACCTTAAAGATCAATTTTTTAAATATACAGGGACATTTCAATTATAGATGAATTTTAGTTCATAATGGTAATAAAGCATCCTATGTTTCTCAGCTTGTGAAGCAAATTATCTGCAGTACTACTGAGTCCTTTAGGCTTAATCTTTTTGGTTACCAAGTCTTGCTTGATTGACATTAGTACCAGCCCAGTGAGTCTTCTCCTACCGTACAGTATAAATTCTTTTACACAACACAGACTAGATGTTTATTGCTATACAGATTTACCAAAGCAATATGTAGAAGATACATAGGGAAAATTGTTATGAATAGTTTGCTGAATAAACAAATAGCCAAAATCAATTTACTTAATATGGTCATGGAAATTGAACTTTGGTATTTCCAGTGAAATCAAACTTTTGAGGTGTATCTTGTTTGTGAAACTTGTATGTATTTAGATATTGCATTATCTAAAAGCGTATTCCATGTAAGTGGTAATTGTGAAATATTTTTTCATTTTGCTAATAATTATCTGGAAAATGTTAATCTTGAGTTCTGTATTCTAATGTGTAGTAATACATGTTCATTTTATTTTATTTATTTGGGTTTTTTTTTTTTTTTGAGGCAGAGTTTCACTCTTGTTGCCCAGAGTGGAGTGCAATGGTGCAATCTCAGCTCTCTGCAGCATCTGCCTCCTGGGTTCAAGCAATTCTCTTGCCTCAGCCTCCTGAGTAGCTGAGGTTATAGGCATGTGCCACCATGCCTGGCTAATTCTATATTTTTAATAAGAGATGGGATTTCTCCATGTTGGTCAGGCTGGTCACGATATATGTTCATTTTATAATGTCTTCCAACAATTAAGAGAAAACGCACAACCTGAATTGTAATTGTTATGGACTGAATTGTCTCCACAAAATTCATATGTTGAGGTTTTAACCCCCTGCACCTCAAAATGATATTGGCCCCTGTATCATGTTGCAGCAAGTTTTAGAATGTTAAGTGAGGTGTTTAAGGTGGATCCTAATCCATTATGATTGGTCTCATTATAAGAAGAAAAGATTAGGACACAAATAGAAAAAACACCATGTGAAGACAGAGGGAAAAGATAGCCATTTATAAGCCAAACAGAGAGGCCTCAATAAATGAACCCTGAAGACATCTAGATCTGGAACTCCTCATCGCCAGAACTGTGAGAAAATTTTCTGTTGTTTAAACCACCCAATCCGTGGTGCTTTGTTATGGCAGCCCTAGCAAACTGATACAGTAATGATAGTAATTTTCCCCATAGGAGATTTTCTTCTCTATCTATAAGTTTGTTTAAAATTAAAAAATTGGAAATAATTTCAAATTTACAGAAAGTTGCAACAATAGTTCAGAGAACACCCTAATACTCTTTACTCAGTTTAACCTATTTTTTGCCCCATTTGCTTGGTCTCTCTACTTATTCATACATATATATATATTTGAACCATTTGAGAATAGTAACATATACTATGCCCTGTTATCCCTAAATACTTCACACTTTCTAAATATAGGGACATGCTGTTACATAACCACAGTATAGTTACTAACTTCAGAAAATGTAACATTGATGAAGTACTTTAATCTGTTGTCCACATTGAATGGAAGATTTTTTTTTTAACTTTGAGTCACTGAGGTTGTTTTTGTTTTATTTTGGGTTTGCTACAATAACATAGTGATTTTTGTTTGTTCCTTTGTTTTAATTTCTTTTCCTAGGGCATAACGGTTCAATGGCAGTACTATGTGGGTAGCAGTTTTAATCAGACTGAGTTTAAATTCCAGCTCTACTTGCTTAGCTGATTGATCTTGGGAAAAATTATTTAACCTCTCTGTGCTTTAATTTCTTCACCTGTAAGGTTAGTAGAGTTACTAAGAGAATTAAATGAAAGAATATTTATCCCAGCACAGTAAAGGCCAAAAAAAAAAAAAAAAAAGAAAAGAAAGAAAGAATATTTAACAGCTCTTAGTAAAGTACATGCCATATAGTAAGGATTTGTATTATTCAAATAATTTTTAAGTAGTAATTTTTCCTATAGGCTTAACAATGAAATGTTGCTTCTTTCCTTTGAAGTCAGAAAACAATACCTAAAGTTCTCTAGTAAAACTTCCTGGAACAGCACATAACAGATGGTATTAAAAAAGATCAGTAAATTAGAGATGAAGTCAGCAAATCATTCAATTCTCTAGCCACCGATAGTTTAAAAAAATTAATTCGTAAAACTTCCATTATTTTAATAATTGCAGGAAGCTGCTCTATTGTAGCAGATAATTTAGGTAAAACTCCAATGTGTTTACTGTAAACTGCTACTCCCTATGTATTATGCTTTGTTCATCTAATAAACATTTTGAAAATTTTTTCATTCTTTTCTCAGGCATATAAACAATGTCACTCAAAGAATTGAGAATGTTTTGGAGTTTTTTTACTTTCTTAGAAAATGTCATTGTTACCAAATTCAACAGATGTGATTGAGAATATAATGCTGTTGATTCCTCCTTAACCTTTCTTACAAAGCCACTAAATGTGTTTTTAGAGTATTTTGCAGAATCCTTATTTTTTTATACTTTTTATTTTAGTTTAGCTTTTTAATTGGCACATAATTGTAGATATTTATGGAGTACATAGTGATGTTTTGATGCATATAATGTGTAGTGATCTGATCAATTAGTGTATCTATCATTTCAAACGTTTATCATTTCTTTGTGTTGGAAACATTTAATACCCTCCTTCTAGTTATTTGAAACTATATGTTATTGTTAACTATAGTCATCCTGCAGTGATACAGAACACTAGAACTTATTCCTCCTATCTAGCTGTAATTTAGTATTCTTTAACAAATCTCTCCCTATCCCTCTTCCTCCTACCCTTCCCAGCCTCTAATAATCTCTGTTCCACTTTTTACTTCCATGAGATCAATTTTTTTTTAGCATCCACAAATGAGTATATGCGGTGTGTAACTTTTTGTTCCTAACTTACTTCACATAACATAATATCCTCCAATTCCATTCATGTTGCCAAGAATGACAGGATTTTATTATTTTTCAGGCTGAATAGTATTTCATTGTGTATATATACCACATTTTCTCCCCCCCCCCCCCCGAACAGAGTCTGGCTCTGTTGCCAGGCTGAAGTGCAGTGGTGCAATCTAGACTCAGTGCAACCTCCACCTCCCGGATTCAAGCAATTCTCCTGCCTCAGCCTTCCGAACAGCTGGAATTACAGGCATCCACCACCAAACCCAGCTAATTTTTGCTTTTTTTTTTTTTTTTTTTTTAGTAGATGGTGTTTCAGCATGTTGGCCAGGATGGTCTTGATCTCCTGACCTTGTGATCCACCCACCTCGGACTCCCAAAGTGCTGAGATTACAGGCATGAGCCACTGCGCCTGGCTATATACCACATTTTCTTTACCCATTATCTATTGTTAGACACAAGAACGTATGTTAGTTATTATGTGTTTCCATATGTTGGCTGTTGGGAATAGTGCTACAATGAACATGAGGGTGCAGATATCTCTTTGACATACTGATTTCCTTTCCTTTGGATAAATAGTCAATAGTGTGATTGCTGGTTCATATGGTAGTTCTATTTGTAGCTTTCTGAGGAACCTCAGAATTGTCCTCCAGATTGGCTGAAAAGCCATTACCTTTTTCATTCGCATTAGTTATTTCATTGTCAACCTTAAATAATGAGATTCAGAAAATGTTATTAAGTATAGTGTTTATTCAAGTGCAAAACTTGAGGATAGCCACATAGGAAACAGACTTCAAAGAAATGGGGTTAGTGTTCCAAAGTGGGAAAGTTGAGGTTTCACTTATATAGGCAATTAACAGGTTTGCAACATTTTTCAGACAGGGTCAGTACATATGTTATGGCAATTTGACTGGTTACAGTTTGCTACATTTAAAGGAAGATTGGTTCTACATTCTGTGAGAAGGGGTGATGATCTGAAGGGATCTTATCTCTGGTGCCACAGGACCTTTCCTGATCATTTACAGGAAAAAGCAGAAGATGTAGCTGCATACTACATGACTCAGGCCACATAGCCACGGTCCTTTGAAGGTTAAAAATAATTTAAAGTTTCAACAGCTTTAAGTTTAAGTTATTTACATTTCCCCCTTGTTATCAAGATCGTTTGAAGAAACCATCATAGATGAACTCAAATGGTTTTGGCTTCTTTTATTTTTCAGGAGCTCAGTCTTCCATTGCTAGGAAGGCTCATTACTAGAGAGTCATGACCCATGGCAAGGAGAATTTGTCAAACTATAAAGCAAATGGAGTATAGGCCCCACTTAGAACAAGGAGGTGACTTTGTGACTTGAGTCAGGCTACACAGCCGTATCTTCAGTTAAAGTAATTAATTGAGCAAACATTTTTTTAGTGTTTTCAGTTGTGTGTTGACTCCATTACAAACAAATGCCATAGTAGCAGTAAGACAAAAACAGGACAAAACACAACTGATTTTAATTCCTAGAATAAGTAACAACTTCTGCCACCATCTTTCCCAAGGTCCAAACCAGCTGCTTGTCCAATTGTTGAGAGAAGTGTTGGATCTCAAAAGTTGGTTATTTGGGTTTTCATATCAGCCATTAATTGAGTGATGTTATCTGACTCATCTGGGATATAGACATAAGACTCAGTTTTTATGATAGCTCGGTTTCTCCCTTCGGTTGCAGTGAGTATGTGTAAAGCCATATGGTTTTGCAATACAGCCTTTCTCATAGGACCAACTTCATTGTTCAATAATGAGATACTTATGTGGCTGTCATTTAGGGCCTTTTGATGTGTGTAGTTGGTTAGGGTCTCTACATGCCAAATGGCATCCTCAATACCCAGTTGTTGGCAGAAAGTTGGAAACTAAATGATCATAACAGTGGTATTCAGAACAAAACCAATGAGATTATAAATAAGGAAGATTCGCAGGCTTTGAAAGGGTATGAACTATTAGACCTTATGCCCAGGCATAACTCAGAGAATATTGTCCTAACCATCCTGGGAGTAACCATGGCCATGGATTGGTGTCACACAGCCAACATAGTCCATTTGGAGCTAGCCAGTAAATACACAATGCCCCATTTAGTGGCATGCCAATCAGCACTTTGTACTATAATGGTGTGCATACAGTGTTTCTTAGTTTTCCTTTCCATATTTCTAGTGGCAAAGGTGGTTTCATTATTGGGCCATGTATCTTCGGTTTGCTTCTTTTATTCTCAGCATAAAGGAAAAAGCTGATGAAGCTGACCAAAAGAGGGGGTTATGCCAGATAAAACAGTCCCAAATTTGTATTATACCATCCCCAATTCAAGTTGTCTCATTTTTCAGTTGACAACTTGATTTCAGTTGGGGCGGCACTAGCATTAAAGCTAACGTACTGGCTTTGCTGAAAAATTTCTTCCCATGGCCCGCCCTTTATAAAGTATTATCAACAGACCAGTGATATACATTATCCTTAGTCATACTAAGTGTTAAGCACCAATGGTTGTTTTTGAGAAGCATGGATATATTTCTGGTCTTCTATTCAATCTTATCCTTGGAAAGGTAATAGCCACTATGGCGGGCCAGATCCACTGGAAAGGGCCATGCGGACACATATCCAACAAATGTTTTTGTGTAATCTGTCAGCATAGTCTTGAGCCCATTGCAGGATGTTTGCTTTGTAGACAAGAGCTGGTGATAGCAACAACAAAACATAAGAACAAGGGATGAAAATAAATTTAGTAGGAACTTGCACAGGATGACCTTCTCCATCTATTATGATTATTTATATTAAGAGCTTGTTTAGATACAGGCCTGGTTCAGTGTGTTGGGAAAGCTGACTACCTCAGATGCTATATTTTTCTTGTCCTTGTTGGCTCTGGAGAATTTCAATTTTAGATTACTTGTTTGAGATGAAGTCCAAATTGTCAAAGTGACTTTCTTTAAATGGGTGATAGGTATCCAATAATGGATTCCTTTTAGCCTAGCAGCAGAAGGGTTAGTTAGGTGCACTTGATAAGGTCATTTCACCTTGGTTGGAGGAAGTCCTTTAAAAGATGCTGTTTCACATGGTACTGGTACCAAAACAGAGATATAGACCAATGGAACGGAACAGAGGCCTCGGAAGTAATGCCACACACCTACAACCATCTGATCTTTAACAAACCTGACAAAAGCAATGGGAAAAGATTCCCTGTTTAATAAATGGTGTTGGGAAAACGTTAACCATGTGCAGAAAGCTGAAACTGGACCCCTTCCTTACACCTTATACACAAATTAACTCCAGATGGTTTAAAGATTTAAACATAAGACCTAACACCATAAAAACTCTAGAAGAAAACCTAGACAGTACCATTCAGGACATAGGCACAGGCAAGGACTTCATGACTAAAACACCAAAAGCAATGACAACAAAAGCCAAAATAGACAAATGGGATCTAGTTAAACTTAAGAGCTTCTGCACAGCAAAAGAAACAATCATTAGAGTGAACTGGCAACCAACAGAATGGGAACAAATTTTTGCAAGCTA
This sequence comes from Ateles fusciceps, assembly GCA_036589455.1. Lineage (NCBI taxonomy): Eukaryota > Metazoa > Chordata > Mammalia > Primates > Atelidae > Ateles > Ateles fusciceps. Next base: position 63,385 of record JAZHEH010001132.1, read on the forward strand.
CCCATCTGTCAAAGGGCTAATATCCAGAATCTGCAAAGAACTAAAACAAATTTATAAGATGAAAACAACCCAATCAAAAAGTGGGCAAAGGATATGAACAGGCACTTTTTAAAAGAAGACATTTATGCAGCCAACAAACATATGAAAAAATGCTCATCAATACTGGTCATTAGAGAAATGCAAATCAAAACCACATTGAGATTACCATCCCATGCCAGTTAGAATGGTGATCACTAAAAAATCTGGAAACAACAGATGCTGGAAAGGATATGGAGAAATAGGAACGCTTTTACACTGCTGGTGGGAGTGTAAATTAGTGCAACCATTGTGGAGGACCCTGTGGCGATTCCTCAAGGATCTAGAAATGGAAATACCATTTGACCCAGCATATCCAATGAGAAAACAATCCCATTATTGAGTATATACCCATGGGATTATAAATCGTTCTGTTTTAAAGACATACACACATGCATGTTCACTGTGGCACTGTTTACAATAGCAAAGACTTGGAACCAACTCAAATGCCTATCAAGGATAGACTGGATAAAGAAAATGTGGCACATATACACCATGGAATACTATGCAGCCATAAGAAAGGATGAGTTCACGTCCTTTGCAGTGAAATGGATGAATCTGGAAACCATCATCTTCAGCAAACTGACACAAGAACAGAAAACCAAACACTGCATGTTTTCACTTAAAAGTGGGTGAGAACACATGATCACAGGGAGGGGAACATCACACATTGGGGTCTGTTGGGGGGGTGGGGGGCTACAGGAGGATGGCAGGGGGCGGGGAGATTGGGGAGGGATAACATATAGGAGGAATACCTAATGTAGGTGATGGGGGGATAGAGGCAGCAAACCACCATGACGTGTATACCTATGTAACAATCCTGCAAGATCTGCACATTTACCCCAGAACTTAAAGTATTAAAAAAAAAAAAAAAAAAAAAAAAAAGATGCTGTTTCTGTCTGGGCATGGTGGCTCATGCCAGTAATTCCAGCACTTGGGGAGCCTGAGGTGGGTGGATCACTTAAGCCCAGGAGTTCGAGACCAGCCTGGGCAACATGACAAAACCCCATCTCTATGAAAAACACGAAAAATTAGCCAGGCATCATGGGAATACCTGTAGTCCCAGCTACTTTTAGGGGGCTGAGGCAGGAGGATCACTTGAACCCAGGAATTTGAGGCTGTAGTGAGCCTAGATTGCACTCCGAACTCCAGCCTGGGTGACAAAGTGATATGCTTAAAAAAATAATAAATAAATAAATTAAATAATGCTGTTTCTAGCAGATAAAGACTCATGGTTGAAGTCCATAGTCCTTGGGTTCTTTGTCTTCCAGGAGCTTATAGTGGAAAGACTCTTTACTAAATTACAGTTTTTAGTTAGCTGCCTTACAAGGCCATTGCAGTAATACAACATATATCCTTTTACTGTAATAGATTCACAATTTCCTAGAGACAGTTTCATAGGTCTGTCTGTTTCAAATGGAGACAGCCAGTATTTATCAAAAGGGGTTGATGTTAGTCTAAGCAAAACCTTAATGGAAGAGCTTTTGGCCAAGGAATTTTAAAAGCCTTAGTTAATTTTTCCAGTTGAGTTTTGATTATTCTGTTTGTGTATTCCACTAACCCAGATTACTGGGGGCAATATGCATAATGGAAATGTTGGAGAATAGGCCAGATTTGATATATTGACTGGATTATTTCTCCAGTAAGATGAGTACCTCTGTTGCTATGAAGTTACAGAGGAACTCCCCAACCTGAAATAATTTTCCTTAAGAATTTTACTTACTGCTAATGCTGTTGCTCTTCTGCATAGAAATGAGAAAACATATCCAATGAGAAAACATAATTCATTACAAGAATATACTTGTATCCTTGTGCTGGTGGTAGCTGGATAAAATGTAATTGTCATACCTTGCAGGGGCTTTCAGGTAGAGGAAAATGACCTTGATTGCTATGTAAAGGTTTCCCTGGATTATGTTTTGGGCAGATGTGGCAGTGATTGTATACCTATATACCAATCCGCAATTGAGGAAGGCCTCTAGTAATACTGTTTTCCCCAAATAATCATTTTATCAGGGCCCCAGTGAGTTAAATAATGTACATAAGAAAGTGGACTGTAATTTGATTGGAAGTATGGGTAGATCATTTGGTCCATACCATAGTCCGGTCTTGGAGGAGTATGTTTCTGCTTTGTTTCCCAATTTTCTTTTTATTTATTTATTTTGGTCCATACCATAGTCCGGTCTTGGAGGAGTATGTTTCTGCTTTTGTTTCCCAATTTTCTTTTTATTTATTTATTTTTTTGAGCTTTAAGTTGAGCTAATTTTATGTCAAAATCAAGTGTTTTCTTAAAAGCTAAAAATGGTTTTATTTTCTTATTCAGATACACTTAGAGTAGCCCTTTCTACTGTATTATCTGCTAACTGATACACTCTGCTTTCTGGAATGTCTGACTTTGAATGGCTTTGGATCTTGATAATGGCTAATGATTTGGGCAATAATATGGCTTCTAATAATTCTGAAACATGATATCTGTTGTTTTTTTGAGACAGAGTCTTGAGTGCGGTGGCACAATCTCGGCTCAGTGCAATCTCCACCTCCTGAGTTCAAGCGATTCTCCTGCCTCAGCCTCCCGAGTAGCTAGGATTACATATGCTTGCCGCCATGCCCAGCTAATGTTTTTGTATTTTTAGTAGAGGCGGGATTTTACTGTCTTGGCAAGGATGGTCTCGATCTCTTGACCTCATGATCAGCCTGCCTCGGCCTCCCAAAGTGCTGGGATTATAGGTCTGTGCCACCACGCCCGGCCAGTATCTATGTTTAATGGACTGATCAGAAGAGGTTAAAAATCCTCTTTTTTATCTGGGCATGGTGGCTCACACCTGTAATCCCAGCACTTTAGGAGGCCGAGACAGTGAAACAGAAGAGTTCCCTTGATGCTTTCGTGCAAATCACGAAGGGGGTGGCTTGTTTACTCAGCCTGTAGCTCTGAACCCTTCATGGGAGTGGGATCATGCAGGTGAGTGGATGCAGGAGCCAGGGCAAACGAATGCTGGAACCAGCCGGCCACCTCTCTCTGGTGGGAGCAGGCCCTGTGTGGGCCCCACAGCAGGATCTAAGCGTGTTACAATGGTCTTTTAGCTCTACCATCCAGGAGGGATTGCTGGTGACCCCCAGGGCCCCAGAGTGCATGTTACTAGCTCAGTGGGCCTTTTGCCTTATCATGAGGGTCAGCTGCCCTCTGCTCGTGAGGGCAAAGGGCCAGTGTGACAGCCTTTTTGGGTTCCTGCACCCTGAAATCTTGTCTGATGCCCAAGAGGAATGAGGTCACATGGACTTCAAGGATGGTAAATGCAGAGATTTTATTGAACAATGGAAATGGCTCTCAGTGGGCTAGGGAGCTGGAAAGGGGATGGAGTGGGAAGGTGGTCTTTCCCAGGAGTTCAGGTGTCCCTGTCCGAACTCCTCTCCAGCCATCCCCAGCTGAACTCCTCTCTGACCATAGTCTCTGATGTCCAGCTGCTTTTTTCTACTCTTGATGTTCAAATGCTTCTCTCTTCTGTGTGTCTGCTGAGTTTGGGTTCTGGGGTTCTTATGGGCACAGGATAGGGGGCATGGCAGGCCAAAAAGGAATATTTGGGCGGGAAAATGGGGATGTTGGAGTTCTCATTTAGGGCTGCAGGTCCGGGGTTGAGGCTGGAACCCTTGCCAGGGACCCCACCCTTTTCTCTCTAGTATTTCCTTGCCTCCTGTCTGTATCAACAAGAGGATCATTTGAGCACAGGAGTTCAAGACCAGTCTGGGCAATATAGTAAGACCAGAGCAGTGAGCAGAGATTGCGCCATTTGTACTCTAGCCTGGGCGACAGAGTGAGACTCTGTCTCAAAAAAAAAAAAAAAAAAAATGATGGCCAGGCACAGTGGCTCACGCCTGTAATCCCAGCACTTTGGGAGGCCGAGGTGGGAGGATCACGAGATCAGGAGTTCAAGATCAACCTGGCCAACATGGTGAAAACCTATCTCTACTAAAAATACAAAAATTAGCAGGCACCTGTAATCCAGCTACTCGGGAGGCTGAGGCAGGAGAATCGCTTGAACCCGGGATGGGGGAGGTTGCAGTGAGCTGAGAATGCGCTGTTGTACTCGAGCCTGGATGACAGAGCAAGACTCCATTTCGGGGGGGGGGGGGGGGGAAGATAATATAGCATAATCTGCAAAATAAATTCCAGATTCATCCTTTAATTTGTAAATGAAACAACATCAGTGTTTAGTGAGGGGAATTTCTTACAGGTCCATCCTACAAGAGAAATGTTAGTCAGTTAAGATTATGCAATCCTGGGCCAGACATGGTGGCTCATGCCTGTAATCTCAGCACTTCGGGAGGCAGAGGCAAGGCGGGAAGATCACTTGAGCCCAGGATTTTGAGACCAGCCTGGGCAACATGGGGAAACCTGTCTCTACAAAAAATACAAAAATTAGCCTGGTATGGTGGTGCACACCTGTAGTTACAGTTGGGAGGCTGAGGCAGGAGGATTGCTTAAATCCTCGGAGGTCGAGGCTGCAATGAGCCATGATTGCAGCCAGTGCACTCCAGCCTGGGTGACAGCAGGAGACTCTATCTCAGAAAACAAAGATTCTTCATTTGCCAGTTTTCAAATAGTTTATCTTCCCTTTTTAGACTATCAGTCTCTTGATTACCTATTCTATTATGGTAAATAATCGTTAGCAGACAACATCAAATCTGCACTTTCAAAGACATGATTCTTGAGTGAAAATTTAGATCCCTAGGGCACAGGATTTAGATCTAAACACCATTATTTGCTGAAACAAAGAAGGCCATAGGTAAAGGGCCAGATAAGACATGATTGCCAGGAAGTCTTAAACAAAGGTATGGTTTGTTATGTAAACATTAAGCCAGCATCTTCCTGTGGTTTAGATGCAGAAAGGGAGATATCCTTACACATGGAGATATTCTTTATAAATTCAGATCTCTTTCACTGAGTTTCTACATAGCCAGCTAAATGTCAGAAAGTTGTACTTTGGAGACCAATCTAGTTAGGTAGGTAGTTTTTTTCAACTTAGTTTCTTCCTTGATTAAATTACCAGGGTGGAGCCCTATAGGTCAAAGAAAGCATGCAGTTCGGAGCTGGGCGCAGTGGCTCACGCCTGTAATCCCAGCACTTTGGGAGACTGAGGTGGGCAGATCACAAGGTCAGGAGTTCGAGACTAGCCTGACCAACATGGTGAAACCCGGTCTCTACTTAAAAAAAAATACAAAAAAAGTTAGCAGGGCTTGGTGGTGCACACCTGTAATCCCAGCTACTTGGGAGGCTGAGGCAAGAGAATTGCTTGAACCCAGGAGGCGGAGGTTGTGGTGAGTCAAGTGCGCCATTGCACTCCAGCCTGGATGACAGAGCAAGACTCTGTCTCAACAACAAGAAAAAAGCATGCAGTTTATAGGATATATATTTAAATATGTGCAAATTAGACACAGCTGGAAGGCAGAACACATAGATGCCCTCAAATCAAGGAGCTCATTTTTACATTGAATCCTAGGTCTCCAAAACCAGGGAAATGCCACAGGATTGGACAATGTGATGCTTCTACAGTGCCCTTTGCTGGAAGGGCATTCCCCCCAAGACTGGTGGGTAACCCGACATTAATTAGCTGCTCCGTGATCAGCCCATCCTCCCTGGGAGTCTTAACGTCTTTGTGGCAACTGTTTCCATAGCCCTTAATGGTCAAAATTACTCTTTTGCTGGACGCAGTGGCTCACGCCTGTAATCCAAGTACTTTGGGAGGCTGAGGTGGGTGGACATGAGGTCAGGAGTTCAAGACTACTCTTGCCAACATAGTGAAACCCTGCCTCTACTAAAAATACAAAAAATTAGCCTGGTGTGGTGATGTGTGCCTGTAATCCCAGCTGCTCAGGAGGCTGAGGTGGGAGAATCGTGAACCCAAGAGGTAGAGGTTACAGGTTGCAGTGAGCCAAGATTGTGCCATTGCACTCCCGCACGGGTGACAGTGCAAGACTCCATCTCAAAAAACAAAAAACAAACAAAAAAACCCACTCTTTTATCTATGCAGGAAGAAATGAGTAGTCTCCTGCAGTAATGACCACTCATTGTAAATGCTGTCAGCTACCTCCGTAGCTGCAGTCATCGCCAGTGACTTTCAGCTATTGCACACTCGAAAGTCATGTTCTCCCATAGTGCAAAGTAATCGCTCGTATCCCCCAAAAGCCAAAGAGATCAGAGAGAGAGAGCTGAGCTTTAGACCTGAAAAAAACCTTCCACAGGTCTTGGGATTCCACAAGGAAAGCAAAAGACCCCAAAAAGTAGATGTGCAGTACCTTTTTCTGTGTTCCTCAAGGGGTCTTAGGATCACTAGAAATCTCCTCTAGATTTCTTCATTTGATATCAAAGATGACAAAAGGAAGGAGGAACAGAAGTGGAAGGAAATGGAAAAGTAAGTCTTAAAGGAGCCAGATTGGGATTTTAAGCTTTTCAAAAGGCAAAAATCATGTTACTCAAAATTGTTACACCCAGATGTTGAAGAATATATGATTAATTGCTATTGGATTGTGTAGAAATTTTTAACCTCTACCATTCGATTTTCTTATGGGAAGAAATGAGTGTTACTGGGCTTGTACAAGGAATAATCAGGCCCCTTTTTATGTAATCCAAAACTACAGATCTTATTCCCTTCAAGACCTTCAATCTTAGAGGGTATTGCTTAAGGTTTGGGAGAAGTTTGGACAGATCTATTTAGATTTTTTTTTTCTTTTTTTTTTTGAGACGGAGTTTTGCTCTTATTACCCAGGCTGGAGTGCAATGGCGTGATCTCGGCTAACCGCAACCTTTGCCTCCTGGGTTAAAGCAATTCTCCTGCCTCAGCCTCCCAAGTAGCTGATACTACAGGCATGTGCCACCATGCCCAGCTAATTTTTGTATTTTTAGTAGAGACGGGGTTTCACCATGTTGACCAGGATGGTCTCGATCTCTTGACCTCATGATCCACCGGCCTCAGCCTCCCAAAGTGCTGGGATTATAGGCGTGAGCCACCGCGCCCAGCCTATTTGGATTTTGATTGGAGGAGCTAAGATAATTTTCCTGATATCAGTTGAGAATTTTGACTACAACTAATCAGGTACTACTTTTTTTGTTTTGTTTTGTTTTTTGAGACAGGGTTTCACCATATTGGTCAGGCTGGTCTCAAACTCCCGACCTCAGGTGATCTGCCTGCCTCGGCCTCCCAAAGTGCTGGGATTACAGGCGTGAGCCACCACACCCGGCCTCAGGTACTACTTTTAGCAGTTCTTCATTATTTAACAATTTAGTATTCTCTATGGCAATATAAATTGCAATTAAAAGGATCAGATTTGGAAAAATTTTTGTATCTAACGATTTTGTTTTATCTTCTAATTCTAAATACATTTCCTTCTTTTGAAAGGAGATATGGATATTATATAATTTAAAACATTTCTCCTTATCAAATGCTTGGGGGCTGAGGGAGCTAAGAGGAAAATATGTGTTCCCTCTAGGGAACCTAACTGAAAAACTATAGGATGAGATTTATATTCTGTTATAGGAGTATTTGTTATACCCACCATCTGTATTGTTTTTTGACTCCAAGGAGTGAGACTTTGTAAGAAGGTGGGATTTATTATTGATAATGTAGCTCCAGCGTCATTAAGAGCTTGTTTTGGGCTAGGCTCTGTGGTTCATGCCTGTAATCCCAGCACTTCGAGAGGCCAAGGTGGGTTGACCGCTCGAGCTCAAGAGTTTCCAGCCTGGGCAACAAGGCGAAACCCCGTCTCTACAAAAAATACAAAAACCATCTGAGTATGGTGGTGCACACCTCCCAGCAACTCAGGAGGCTGAGGCTTGAGTCCTTGAGGCAGAGGTTGCCATGAGCCAAGATTGCACTACTGCAATTCAGCCTGGGTGACAGAATGAGACCCTGTTTCAAAACAAAAGAAAAACAAAAACAATATAGGCCCTCGCTAACTATATTTTTCAAAAAAACATTTAAAAAGAACTTGGTTTGTTTTCCATTTAAAATTACTTCAATTACTCCTAAGGCATTAGTGAGAAGAAGAGGGAAATTTCTTTTGATTTCCTCAGGTACTCCTATTATTCCTTTTCTTTGGCTTGTTTTTGTTCTTTCCATTTTAATTTTCTACAATGCTTTTTTAAATGTCCAGGCTTTTTTGGCAGTCATTGCAAAGCAGGGCATTGGGTCAGTTTTGGAGTTCAATAGGCTTTTTAGGGATTATAATTGGTTGGACAATTGTTTTAGTTGTAAACTCATGACCTTATTTGCTTTTCTTCTCTGTTTAACTTCCATTTCCTTTTCTTCTTTGGTTAGGGTATGGGACATATGTCCAGCAAAATAAACTAGGTAATGAGTTTGAAGGGTGACCTAACTGGTGCATTGTTTCTTTATTATAATTGCCAATTCTTAATCTAATCCATTTATAAAGTTTAAGTTACAAGGCCAGGCACAATGGCTCACATCTGTAATCCCAGCACTTTGGCAGGCCAAAGTGGGCAGATCACCTGAGGTCAGGAGTTCGAGACCAGCCTGGTCAACATACTGAAACCCTGTCTCTACTAAAAAAAAAAAAAAAAAAAAAATTAGCCAGGCATGGTGGCATGCACTTGTAGTCCCAGCTACTCAGGAGACAGAGGCATGAGAATCACTTGAACCCAGGAGGCAGAGGTTGTGGTGAGCGGAGATTGTGCCATTGCACATCAGCCTGGGTGACAGAGCAAGACTCCGTCTCAGCAACAAAAGTTTTAAGTTACAGTAACTATCATTTTGGTGATTATTATAACTTTATTCTGATAGATCTGAATATTTTAAAATGTTTTTCCCCCCAAATCTTTCATAGTATGACATCACAGGTTTTATATAGTTTGGATATTTGTCCCCCTCCGAATTTCATGTTGAAATGTGGTCCCCAGTGTTGGAGGGACCTAGTGGGAGATGTTTGGCTTATGGGGGGAAGATCTCTTATGGATAGCTTGGTGCCATCCTCACAGTAATGAATGAGTTCTCATTCTGTTGGTTCCTGTGAAAGCTGATTGTTAAAAAGAGCTTGGCACCTCCCCCTCAATTGCTTCCTCTCTTGCCATGTGATCTCTGCATACCAGCTCCCCCTTCTCCTTCTGCCATGGATGGAAGCAGCTGGAGGCCTTGACCAGATGCAAATACTGGCACCATGCTTCTTGTACAGTCTTCAGAATTGTGAACCAAATAAACCCCTTTCTTTCTTTTTTTTTTCTTTTGAGACAGACTCTTGCTCTGTCGCCCAGGCTGAAGTGCAGTGGCACGATCTCAGCTCACCGCAAACTCCACCTCCCCGGTTCAAGCAATTCTCTGCGTCAGCCTCCTGAGTAGTTGGGATTACAGTGTCTGCCACCACGGCTGGCTAATTTTTGTTTTTTTTTTTTTTGAGACAGAGTCTTTCTCTGTTGCCAGGTGCCAGGCTGGAGTGCAGTGATGCGATCTCGGCTCACTGCAACCTCCGCCTCCCGGGTTCAAGCAATTTTCCTGCCTCAGCCTCCTGGGTAGCTGGGACTACAGGCGCACACCACCATGCCCAGCTAATTGTTTTTTGTATTTTTTAGTAGAGACGGGGTTTCACCATGTTGGCCAAGATGGTCTCGATCTCTTGACCTTGTGATCCGCCCTCCTCAGCCTCCCAAAGTGCTGGGATTACAGGCTTGAGCCACCGCGCCGGGCCCTACTTTTTGTATTTTCAGTACAGATGGGGTTTCACCATGTTGGTCAGGCTGGTGTCAAACTCAGGACCTCGTGATCCACCCACCTCGGCCTCCCCCAAGTGCTGGGATTACAGGCTTGAGCCACTGCGTCCGGCCCTTCTTTTCTTATGCATTACCCAGCCTCAGGTATTCCTTTGTAGCAACACAAAGATAGACTATGACAAGGCTTATCAAAATTTTGTTGATATTGTATTTTGTTCCAGTGAATCACTTTTTGGAAAACTAAGGGGATAGCATGTAGTAAAGCTTTGGCAGTGTTGCAGGCTCATTCCCGATCTGCTTGAGAAAATTTATGGAAGTTCTCTAAAGGATTTCTCTAATATGTCTTTGCATATCCTATTTGGCTTTATCAAAGATGAACAAATTGATATAAATCAGAGAATCTGGGAATGTAAGTTTGAATGTTTAATTCAAATTCTCTAGCAAATACAATAGGATCCTGAAGAGGATCAGGAAATTCTTTTTATTTTATTTTATTTTTTTAAAAGAGACAGGGTCTTGCTATGTTGCCCAGGCTGGAGTGCCGTGGCTATTCACAGGCGCGATCCCACTACTGATTGCCACGGGAGTTTTGACCTGCTCCATTTCCGACCTGGGGCAGTTCACCCCTCCTTAGGCAACCTGGTGGTCCCCCGCTCCCGGGAGGTCACCATATTGATGCCAAACTTAGTGCGGACACCCGATCGGCATAGCACACTACTGCCCAGAACTCCTGGACTCAAGAGATCCTCCAGCCTCAGCCTCCCGAATAGCTGGGACTACAGGCACACGCCACTGCGCCCAGCAGGAAATTCTTTAATTATACTTTTAAGTTCTACCTTTGAGCATGGTTGAGAAATCAAAGCAGGTTCTCCTTTACTAGACATAGGGTATTCCCTAAATGGAGCCAGAACAGCAGGAAGAGGAGGAGGAGGAGGAAGGGAAGGTAGTCTGATAGACAAGGAAATTCTGACAATGAAGGAGAAAGAGAGGAAGGAGCTGAAGGAGAAGAACTGTCAGCCGTGTTTTTCAATTCAAAATTATTTTAGATGATCTCTTCTCATTTCCTCTTGCAAAGAAGTGACTTTATCAGAAAGCTTCTAAGTATCATTGAAAATAGCTCTCCCAGTTATTTTGTTTTATTTTAGAGCCAGCTTTTATTTTGAATTCAGGGGGTACCTGTGTAGGTTTGTTATATGGGTATATTGTGTGATGCTGAGGTTAGGGGGTGCAAATGATCCCATTACCCAGATAGTGAGCATAGTACCCAATATGTAGTTTTTTAGCCCTTGCCCATGCCTAAGTAGTTTCCAGTGTTAGTTTTCCTCTTTTTATGTCCATGTGTATCTGATGCTTAGGTCCCACTTATAAGTGAGAACATGCAATATTTGGTTTTCTGTTTCTGTGTTAGTTAACTTAGGATAATGAGAGCTGGATTTTAAAAAATTGAGTATACAAAGAAACTAGGTATTTCAAAGGTACCCCCATTTCGGCCACTGTAATTTGGGATCATTGCAAATTATGCATGACCAATTTTCTTTCTTTCTTTTTGAGACGGAGTCTTGCTCTGTTTCCCAGGCTGGCGTGCAGTGGCACAATCTTGGCTCATTGTGACTTCCACCTTACTGTTCAAGCAGTTCTGTCTCAGCCTCCCACATAGCTGGGATTACAGGCACGTGCCACCACGCCTGGCTAATTTTTGTATTTTTAGTAGAGACAGCGTTTCATTGTGTTGGTCGGTCTGGTCTTGAACTCCTGATCTGGTGATCTGCCCGCCTCGGCCTCCCAAAGTGCTGGGATTATAGGCGTAAGCCACCAGACCTAGCCTGCATGACCAGTTCTCTAAATATTTACATGAAGATGTGCCATAAGTATTAAACATGAATCCAGCTTACATTTCCAGTGGTGGATCTCTTCTTCAGGAGGAATACTTGGTTTTAGATGCATTATTACCTAGACTTTAGATTTTCCTCTTGAATGACCAAACAACTTAGTGGGAGATATTTGGTATCAAGTGTGCTTGCCTGGTGCTGCATGTGGGACTGGCTCCTCAAGGTGTCACCCTTAAGTTGGTTCTTCCCTTTTATGTGTCTTGGTGATCCCAAGAGACTTGGGTGCTTAAGGTAGTAGGTGATCATTTAATTAAGCAAGGTTATGTGTGCTCATTTAATTAAGCAAGGTTCCTTGTATGGTTTTTGTTTGTTTGTTTTTAGACAGGGTCTTGCTCTGTCACCCAGGCTAGAGTGTAGTACTATGAGTGTAGTGGTATGATCATGGCTCACTGTAGCCTCAAATTCCTGGTCTCAAGTTATCCTCCCTTGTTTCAGCCTCCCAAGTAGCTGGGACTACAGGTGCACAGCACCACACCTGGCTAATTTATTATTTATCTTATTTATCACTATATTGCCCAGGTTAGTCTTAAACTTCTGGGCTCAAGTGATCCTTCCACCTTGGCTTCCCAAAGTGCTGGGATTATAGACATGAGCCACTGTGCCTGGTTCTGTATGCTTTTCTTAAGGGATTTCCTGTAAGACTGTTTCATGTCATCAGCAATGAGCTCCAACACTCCCACACAGACCTCAGTAGCCTAAGCTGCCTTTCAGTTGGCAAGAACAGTGTCTCTTATCTTTGGGACTTATTTTGTCCTCATAAAGAGCCTTTTGTAATTTTAGTTACTAAGAAGAAACTTTAGCCAAGGCACAGTGGCTCACATCTGTAATCTCAGCACTTTGGGAGGCTGAGACGGGTGGATTGCTTGAGCCTAGGAGTTTAAGACCAGACTGGACAATATGGCAAAACTCTGTCTCTACAAAAAATTAGCCAAGTATCAAGGTGCACACCTGTAGTTCCACCTATTCGGGAGTCTGAGGTGAGTAAATCATTTGGACCTGGGAAGTTGAGGCTTCAGTGAGCCACGATTGTCACCACTGCACTCCAGCCTGGGCAACAAAGGGAGACCCTGTCTCAAAAAAGAAAAAAAAAAAAATAGAATATTTAGATTTGCCAGTTGAATGAGCTTTAGAATCTGGTTAGTTTTAAAAATTACAAATTCTGCTTAAGTCACAAAGATTCATTTCCTCTTTTCAAAGATAAACTGTTTTCTCCCTGACCAAACTTCCAAATGAGATAAAAAGTTATAGAAATTCTAATGAGGCTGGGCGTGGTGGCTCATGCCTCTAATCCCAGCACTTTGGGAGGCTGAAGCAGGTGGATCACCTGAGGTCAGGAGTCTGAGACCAGCCTGGCCAACACAGTGAAACCCCATCTCTACTAAAAATACAAAATTAGCTGGGCATGGTGGCGTGCACCTGTAATCCCAGCTATTCTGGAGGCTGAGGCAGGAGAATTGCTTGAACCCAGCAGGCGGAGATTGAAGTGAGCTAAGATTGCACCACTGCACTCCAGCCTGGGCAACAAAGTGAGACTCTGTCTCAAAACATAAGTAAAAGAAAAGTAGGCCAGGCGTGGTGGTTCACGCCTGTAATCCCAGCACTTTGACAGGCCAACGCAGGTGGATCATGAGGTCAGGAGATCAAGACCATCCTGGCCAAAATAGTGAAACTCTGTCTCTACTAAAAATAAAAAATAAAAAAATTCTAGAATGTGATGTGCACCTATAATTCTAGCTACTCAGGAGGCTAAGCCAGGAGAATCGCTTGAACCCAGGAGGCAGAGATTGCAGTGAGCCAAGATTGCGCCACTGCACTCCAGCCTGGCGACAGAGCGAGACTGTCTCACAAAAAAAAGAAAAAAAGAAAATAATAATAATAATAACGTTTGAATCTCTACCAAGCTGGGAGGTTCAGACCCTGAGAGATACCTTACTAGAGATTTCCATTGACTCTGGCGAGGTTGGGTGAATGAAAGTCATTTATGTTGGTTCCAGCATTCCAGTTGTCAGCAAAGTGACAGATATCATTGGAGGTCTGCTTTAAGTCCCTTTGTGGTCACCAAAATGTCAACCTTAAATAATGAGATTCAGAAAATATGATAAAGTATAGGGTTTACTTAAACACAAAGTGTGGTCAGATCACTGTCCATTTGTTTTTGTGGGCTGGCTGCTGAATGAGTTCTGTCTTCATGGTATAGTCTGGTCATTCTTCATTTGTATATCCTTCAATCTCTTGCTACTAAAAACAAATAAAAAATGACAGCCACCTAGGAAAAACAGACTCCAAACACATGGGGACAAGTGTTCCAAAGTGGAGAAGTTAAGGTTCACATACATAAGCAGTTAACAGGGTTGTAACATTTTTCCATACTAGGGCATTGCGTGTATTATAGTGATTGGTTACAGCTTGTTAACATTTCAAGGAAGCTTGCTTTAACATTAGGTGAGCAGGGGTGATAATCTAAAGAGATCTGTGGAGCTGCAAGGCTTTTCCTAGTCATTTACAGGGAAAAGCAGAAGATGCGGCTGCATGCTACTGAGTCAGGTCACATAAGCACATTACTCTCAGGGCTCAAAATAATCTAAAATTCTGACAGCTTTAAATTTGAATTGTTTAATTTCACACCATCATAGACCTAAGCTCACATTTTATTCAAAACAACTTCAATGTAGTATAGATAAATTTTAGTAACTCTGTAAGTTGGTATGATTTATCTCTTTAATATCAACGAAACTCAGGGATTACCCTCTGATGTTTGCTGCATATATATCCACAGATTGATAGCAAATATTTTATTGCACTATTTAGTTCTATATTATGCCATCAGCATTAATGTTTTTCTAAAATAAAGCAGAATCTTTTCTTTTTTTTTTTTTTTAGATGGGGTTTCACCATGTTGGTCAGGCTGGTCTTGAACTCCCGACCTCAGATGATCCACCTGCCTTGGCCTCCAAAGGGCTTGGATTACAGGCGTGAGCCACCACGCCCGGCCTCTTTTCTTTGTTTTAAAATGATCACAGTTCCCAAGGAAGAAACTACACCAATTTGAGTCTAAAATATCAAATATTGAAGAATACAAAATTTATTTTCTAAGCAGTGGAAAACCATGTATCTAACGAAGCAAGTTGGTTCAGGTGGGCTAGCTGGCAAACAGAACAAGAGCTACGAGACTGTTGTAGAGGTAGCAAGACTGAAACATGATCTTGGTTGGAGCAGAAGAAAATGCTCAAAACACTCATAGTATTGTGTGTGTGTGTGTGTGTGTGTGTGCGCGCGCGCGCGTGAGTGAATGTCTCACTTGTCACCCAGGCTGGAGCTCAGTGGCACAATCTTAGCTCACTGCAGTCTTGATCTCCCAGGCTCAAGGGACTCCTCCTCCCTCAGCCCCCGCAAGTAGCTGGGACTACAGGTCCCTACCACCATGCCGGCTAATTTTTGTATTTTTTGTAGAGATGGGGTTTTGCCAAGTTGCCCAGGCTGGTCTTGAACTCTGAGCTCAAGCAATCTGCCTGCCTTAGCCTCCCAAAGTGCTAGGATTACAGGTGTGAACCACCATGCCCAGCCTAATGTTAATTTTCTTTTTGCATGATTTTTACACTACTATGAAAATAAACAAAGGCCACCCAAATGAGAACCAGCATAATTCATTTATTCAAATCTTGCTATAACAAGGAAGTCAGCCAATGTCACTTTCATTGGGCAGACTCAAAAAGGAGTTAGGTGAGTTTTATAGTGAAAAAAAAAAAGACATTAAGTTGTGCTCTGATTGGAGGTTGTTGGCATGGGGAAGTTGAAGGCCAACTATTTAAAAGCGGAGTATCTTGGGAATTAATTCAGGAAATATAGTTGGCTTTCTCTGGTTGGCCCTGAGTTGAAAGGATGTAGGGATTGGGGCACAAAAATAGGGAAGCTGGTAGTCATTAATGAAATCCTTGCTGTCCTGGGGTGATTGCTGCCAAGATTATAATTTGGATTTCCAGGCTGGTTGCTGAAGAGATTGTAGGTCAGATTTCTGTCTTCATATATGGTCTGGTCATTGTCCATTTATATCTCCTCTCATCTCTCACTACTGAAGAACAAATAAAAATGATTAATGTTTTATAATTTTATGGAAGAATATATTCATATACCTTTGAGAGATTTGAAGAGTCTGTTACAGAAATCTTTCCAGATGAAAATATTTCATGTCTGAGAATATAAGATGAATTATGTTTATACTGTAAGATATCTTTGTGAAGGTCTTGTTACACAGGTAGAAGTGAATTCTGGACTTCAAAGATATATCAGTTACAATAGTAATAGGTACTTATGGGGTCTTTTGAAAAATTATAACCTTGTTTGGACTACCTCAGAAAGATTGGGCATTTTCTCCATGACTTATAGGAAAATTGGGTCTCTTTTTTTTTTTGAGCCTCTTATCACCCAGGCTGTAGTGCAGTGGCCCGATATCGGCTCATTGCAACCTCCACCTCCCAGGCTTAAGCAGTTCTCCACCTCAACATCCCGAGTACTGAGTAGCTGGGATTACAGGAGTCCACCACTACACTCAGCTAATTTTTGGTATTTTTAGTAGAGACAGGGTTTCACCATCTTTGCCAGGCTGGTCTGGAACTCCTGGCCTCGTGATCCGCCCACCTCGGCCTCCCACAATGCTGGGATTACAGGCATGAGCCACCTCACCCAGACAATAATTCGGACTTTTAAAGATGTAAGAAAGAAAGTTACTGGTATATCACCACTGGAAACCCCTCACATTGCAATTTTTTGTAGAGAATATACAGAGGAAATTGGTTGGCCGTGATGAAGATCATATTTGAGTGTCTACAGTTTTTTTTAATTACATTTTTATTTTGAGAAATTTTCAAATATAAATATTTTATATAAAAGTAATAACAGCATCAATAGACAAAGCCTTCAAAGTAGCCTTTATCCTCTTCCCTCCTGCCCCATTTTCTGTCCCCTGTCTTCCTGTAAGAGGCAACCTCTCTTTAATTTGGTATGTGTCCTTTTAACTCATAAAATCATTGTTTCTGAAAACAATGTAATTGCCCTTACTTGGCTAATTATAAACCCAAATATGGAAGGTCTGAAAGACTTACTTTCTAGGTTCTTTTAGACTAGTAAATTATTATAATAAGCCTGAAAAACAGAACATTATTCACCAAATGATTCAATAACTAAGTAACATATATTCTCTGTTAACTAGCATATTGTCTTTGTATCCATATTAATGTATCTAATTAGTGACAGGCATCTAGGTCTCTCAAGGAAGGAAAAAGGAGAGTTTGAGGAAAAGAACCAATGAAAGAAAGCACAGATTGACACTTTGAGAAATGTACAAAAAGTGAGTCAGAGGATTTCCTCTTGATCTTGGCTGAAACTATTAGGTCTTAAGTTTGGGTTGATCCTTTTTTGCCTGGCCCTTACAGAAGCAATGCGTTTTCTTTGTTTCAAAATGAATGGGCACAATATATATACTATACTTGTCAATCTCAGTGTTTCCAGTACTGCCAGTTTGATACTGATGTGGTAGAACAAAGTTCAGTTTGTTAAAAGTATAATTTATTCTCCAAATATACATTGCCTTTGTTTTATAAATACCTACATAAAAAGCTTAACTCCCAGCAGTAATTTTTATTTTTATTTATTTTATTCTATTTTGTTTTTTGAACAGTTTCGTTCTTGTTGCCTAGGCTGGAGTGCAGTGGCGTAATCTTGGCTCACCGCAACCTCTGCCTCCCAGGTTCAAGCCATTCTCCTGCCTCAGCCTCCCCAAGTGTCTGGGATTACACGCTTACACCACCATGCCCAGCTAATTTTTTGTATTTTTAGAAGAGATGCGTTTCTCCATGCTGATCAGGCTGATCTTGAACTCCCGACCTCAGGTGATTCACCCACTTCGGCCTCCCAAAATGTTGGGATTACAGGCGTGAGCCAACGTACCGGGCCTAAGTCCCAGCAATAATTTAATAGAATCTTACGCATTTTGTTTTAAATACTCCTGTGATTCATAGACAATCACAGTTGACTGAACAAAAATCTATATTTAGTACCTATTTGAAAGGTACTGTAATTAAGTCTGTTTTAGTTCTAATCATTACTAACACTGTGGATAATGGAGGAAAGGGGGAAATGCAGCTTATCAAAGAAGAGACCCATGAGATGGATATAGTTAGTTTAATTATAATAAAAAATCCCAAGGATGTCGACACATCTGTACTATCATTAATGAGAGATACAGTAGGAAGACTTTATCTGAAAAGGATGACTTCATGGAATATCAATGACTTTACATCACTTTAAAGGGTAAAAAGAATTTATAGACCAGGCAAGGTGGCTCACACCTGTAATCCCAGCACTTTGGGAGGCCAAGGCGGGCAGATCACGAGGTTAAGAGGGACAATCCTGGCCAACATGGTGAAACCCCATCTCTACTAAAAATAGAAAAAATTAGTTGGGCATGGTGGCATGCACCTGTAGCCCCAGCTACTCGGGAGACTAAGGTAGGAGGATCACTTGAACTCAGGAGGTGGAGGTTGCAGTGAGCCGAGATCGCACCATTGCACTTCAGCCTGGCGACAGAGCCAGACTCTGTCTCAGAAAACAAAACAAAACAAAGAGGGTTTATGTTTTTCTGGTGCCTGAATGTTATATGTGGTGTCAGTTACATTGACTGCATGATGAGTACTATGGTTTGTGATTTAAATGTATTATGAACATAAGTTTTATTTCCTTCTAAAATTTTGTTTTTGCCTTAAGGAAGAACACAAAATGCTATTCATTCACTGGTAATACATGTGTGATTTATAGCATGTGCTATAAAATTTCATCTCCAAGAAAAAAGATTTCTATTTGTACATAGATAAAATTTTTATGATCTTGATTAATTTTTTTTCCGAGTTGAGGGGGAGCCTCTCAAGGGTGGACCCAGCATCCCGGGCGTGAGAGGGAGGGGGGATCTTGATTAATTTTTAAAGGGGTTATATTTGTATTATCTTTAACTTTTTAATTGGGTTTTAGAGTATTTTATTTTATGAATAGGCAGGTGACTATAGCCTTAATTTTCTCAGTAGATGAGGAAGCATTTTTCTGTGTTTAATCTCTATATTTCTTTTAGTTTTTGACTTTCTTGAAGATAACTAAAATGTCAATTACTACGGAATTCTGTAACCTGAGAGTGATATTTTGAAATCTGCTTTAATGACATAAAGATGTGTATTTTGATATAGGAAATGGAAATACTGGCAAACTAAATATTTGTTTGTAGCTACTTGTTATTTCTAATCCTCTTCCTGAAATGTAAGGAATTAAAACCTAAACTTTTATTTATGGAATGGTAAATTAGAAACTGATAGTAAATCATAAGACTGCAGATAATTAAGACATAATATTGGGAAAGTAGCTAAAGAAGAACTTGTAAAATTATTATTAGATGTTTTCAGGAAGTGGTTGTATAAAATATACCTGTCGGATAACAAATATGCATGCTGAATTAAGTAGTTACTTATTATTTCTAAAATCTATGGTATTATTTCTTAAATTCAAATGGTATTTGAATTTAAGAATGTCTATTTCAAATAGACATAAAATGTTTTGCTTTAAGATTTTACAGTGTAATAAAACTATTTGCATAGTACATCCTTAGGTAAAGTGGAGTTTTTTCCTCATGAAAAGGATAAGATTCCCTTAAAGAGAGGAAAAAGGAAAATAATATATTGCTTTTAAAATTCTCTTCTTTAATTCCTATTTTTGAGAAGATAGCTGGCTCACATATTATGTTTCAGAATTTATCAGTTCCCCACCAAAGAGACAAATACATCTTTACAATGGTTTATAGATTGCTAGGAGTTTTCTCGTCCATATTTACAAAAAAACCACAATTTCCAAACAAATTATATTCTAAAAGTTTGTTTGAAAATTTTAGCTGTGCACAGTGGCTCACACCTGTAATTGCAACACTTTGAGAGGCTGAGGTGGGTGGATTACGAGGTCAAGAGATTGAGACCATCCTGGCCAATATGGTGAAACCCTGTCTCTAGTAAAAGTACAAAAATTAGCTGGGCGTGGTGGTGCGTGCCTGTAGTCCCAGCTACTCACAAGGCTGAGGCAAGAGAATCGCTTGAACCCTGGAGGCAGATGTTGCAGTGAGCCGAGATTGTGCCATTGCACTCCAGCCTGGCAACAGAGAGAGACTCCGTCTCAAAAAAAAAAAAATGTATTTTAGAATTTTTGATACATTTTTCCATAGAAAGAGTTACAAATGGTAGGTTAATAGGCTAGTCCACAAAAGTATTTTTAACCCAGAAAGCAGTGAGGAATAAAGATTTGTTTTAAAGATTTTTAAATTTAAATTTTTATTTATTTATTTTTGAGACTGAGTCTCGCTCTGTTGCCAGGCTGGAGTGCAGTAGTGCGATCTCGGCTCACTGCAACCTCCACTTCCTGGGTTCAAGAGATTCTCCTGCCTCAGCCTCCAGAGTAGCTGGGACTACAGATATGCACCCCCATGCCCAGGTAATTTTTGTATTTTTAGTAGAGATGGGGTTTCACCATTTTAGCCAGGATGGTCTGGATCTCTTGACCTCGTGATCTGCCTGCCTCGGCCTCCCAAAGTGCTGGGATTACAGGTGTGAGCCACGTGCTAGGCCAGTTTTAATGCTGGCAATTTAAGGAAAGCAGGTAGTTTGAATCACAGGATTGGGAAACTTGTATGGAAATTCTAAAGAGAACTTCTGGATACATTCAAACTAGCTTCAGAAACTGTTTCTAATTTTTTGTCAAAACTCTCTACTATCTTTTGCAAATGCATTACTATTCTTGAGGTTAATAGCTCACAAATGGAACAATGAGAAATATTTTCTTTGAGTGATTAGGTGATAGCTGAAAGAGGGATTATGGTAAGAGGATCCATAAATAAGAATTTGATATGTGAATTATATCTCAGTGAAGCTGTTATTTAAAAAGTAAAAAAATATTATAAGCTATGGTTCTATTTAAAAATAATAAAGTAGACAGTGCTCGGTGGGTCACGCCTGTAATCCCAGCACTTTGGGAGGCTGAGACAGGTGGATTATGAGGTCAGGAGTTCAAGTCCATCCCAGCCAAAATGGTGAAACCCTGTCTCTACTGAAAACACAAAAATTAGCTGGGCGTGGTAGTGTGCGCCTGTAGTCCCAGCTACTGGGGACGCTGAGGCAGGAGAATTGCTTGAACCCTGGAGGCAGAGGTTGCAGTGAGCCGAGATAGTGCCATTGCACTCCAGTCTGTCAAGAGAGGGAGACTCTGTCTCCAAAAAAAAATAAATAAATAAAAATTGAAAAGTAAAAAATAGGCCGGAGCCTGTGACTGCCCAGAGTCCGCGAATCCTCTGCTTTAAAAAAAAAAAAAAAAAAGGAAAAGGAAAAAATAAAAATAAGAAAATAAAAAATAAAAGCGTGAAAGGGGAAATAACTTCTTGTGACTAAACTTCCAAATAAGGAAAGAGTGGCTTTACATTAGATGTTTGTGTTTGTAATGATAAATGTCAAGTAAGCCATCAGTTTACTAAATTCAGGAAAAAAAAAAAAAAACAAACTTTATGCTACCACACCTGGCTAATTTTTTATATTTTTAGTAGAAACGAGATTTCACCATGTTAGCCAGGCTGGTCTTGAACTCCTGACCTCAGGTGATCCTCCTACCTCAGCCTCCCAAAGCGCTGGAATTACAGGCATGAGCCACCATGCCTGGCCAGAATAGATGATCATTTAAAAGCTAAGAATATTTTATGAATTGGAAGGTTAGTTTAAAGTGTTATAAAATATAGCCTAGAAAATTCTAAAGAAAACTAACTTTTGCTATTCTAATTTAGGGAATAAAATAAAGGATGATGTTTAATTCATTTCTTCTTTAAGTAATTCAGTCGAATTTTGTTACTAGATTAAGAAATGGTAATATGAAACTCATAAATTATCCAAACGAGATGTCAAACTTTAATGGTTTTATTTTCCTCACCTTGCCATGTATTTTCCCTCCTTTTGTCCTTCAGGACTTTTGCTAGAGATGGCAGTAGGATGTCTCTGCAATAATCCAGACATTGGAATTTGACAACTAGGAGGATTTTAGTTTTGTTTTTTTTTTTTTTAAGAATAAAGGCATTTTAGTCTTTAGACTACTCAGTTTACTCTATATTGAATAGAATTTTTAGAGAAGGATCTTAATTGCATATTCTGTATCACAAAGTGCACATCAAAGCATCAAAATGTTTGCTCACAGAATTAGGAACACAGACATACACACACACAAAGACACACACACACATACAGTTTTTTAGACGGAGTCTTGCTCTGTTGCCCAGGCTGGAGTGCAGTGGCACGGTCTCAGCTCACTGCATCCTCTGTCTCTTGGATTCAAGTGATTCTCCTGCCTCAGCCTCCCAAGTAGCTGGGATTACAGGTACCTGCCACCACACCCAGCTATTTTTTTGTATTTTTAGTAGAGACAGGGTTTCACCATGTTGGCCAGGCTGGTTTTGAACTCCTGACCTCGTGATCTGCCCTCCTCAGCCTCCCAGAGTGCTGGGACTACAGGTGTGAGCCACTGTGCCTGACCACATATATTATTTTTAATAACTTTGAAGCAAAAGGCTACTTGTAGTGTCTTATTATCTCCACATACATATATACAATATTTATTCTCTGAATAGGTGATGAAAGAGAAAAAAATTTAAAAATAAAAAAATAATACATATATACGATATTATAAATATAATATCGTATATATATTATATACAGTATTATAAGTGTAATATTGTATGTATATATAAAAAACACGGTCTCACTATATTTTCAGGTTGAACTTGATCAAATGCCTGAACTCAAGCAATCCTCCTACCTCAGCTTCCATAGTAGCTTGAACTACAGGTGTGTACCACTGTGTTAGGCTAATTGTTAACTCTGTATTTTGGACCATGAAGTTAAAACCTAAAATTAGGATATCATTTAGGAAAAAAAGATTAGGTGCTGACATAAACTAACTTTTAAAGTATTTGGGCTTCAACTTTATCCACACATGTATTTCCAGAACCCTTGGGCTTTGTAGGAGTGGCGAAACTCCACTTCCATCCTCTTAGGGTTCCAGCTGGGCCTGAGAATTAAATTGACATAAGACATTAACTGGAGAAAAACATACAAATTTATTTAATACACATTTTACATGGCATGGGAGGTCTCGTAAGGAAATGAAGACCCAAAGAAGCAGTTAAAGTCAATCATTGATATTCTGAATTGGACAAAAATAGTAGCTGTGAAAAAGCAGCTAAATTGTGTGGGGGAGGCTTAAAAGATAAGAGTTATTTTAACAAGGTCTGTACAGAATTCTTTTGGTCTCATCTTCATCCTTGAGGATAAGGGTGTTATTCCTTTTGGTATAGTGAGGGTGTCTTTCACATAGGAATTTCATCTCCTGCTTTTAGAAAACAGAAAAGAGGTTAGGATGATCTTTTTGCACCTGCTGTTTTTCAAGTGCCTTTAATTCAAAATAGTCAATATGTCTTAGTGGTATATTTTTAACTCCTTCAGCTTAAATGGAAGATTCATGTTTTCTTGAAAGGATTTGGAATATGAAGTTTCCTGCAGAATTTTACACCTAAGATGTATAAACATAAGAACTTTACCAGAATAGAGCAGTGAGAGTCTGAAACAATCTTTCAGGGAAAATCTGATGATATCTCCTGAACATGTATGTAATATTTTGGCTATACTCACAGACTTCTTAAGAAGTATAATTGTAAGGAGAAAATTTTTCCTCTGATTCTGTTGCAAAAGTTTGTTTGTTTTGTTTTGAGACAGGATCTTACTCTGTCGCCCAGGCTGGAGTGCAGTGGCACGATCTCAGCTCACCGCAGCCTCGACATCCAGGGCTCAGCTGATCCTCCCCCCCCTCAGTCTCATGAGTAGCTGGGACCACAGGCACATGCCACCACTCCTGGCTAATTATTTTTGGTATGTTGGGATTTTACCATATTGCCTAGGCTGGTCTCGAACTCCTGAGCTCAAGTAATTTTTTTTTTTAAGTTGGTGATGGTCCACAACTTGTGATACCTAAGTTTATGTATATGTCAGTAATATACACAAACAACATGCAGTGTTTATTTCCTATATATTTTATTCTGTATTAAGTTTTTTAGAGATAACTTTGTCTACTCAGCAAGTAGAATGTTACACAGCAAGTAAAGTCATTGTTGTTTTGTTTAGTCTTGCATTGTTTTTGTAATCCTAATTAAGGATAATATTCACTTCCTATCCAGAGATTATACCAATCCTTTTTGTTCTGCTTTTTATTTCCCCCTTTCCTTCTTTTTCTTTTTCTTTTAAAACATACACAAGTGTCATACATGAAAACACTTTAATTGCAAAAACTTCCAAAAATAGAAATATAGGAGGCTGGGCTCAGTGGCTCATGCCTGTAATCCCAGCACTTTGGGAGGCCGAGGCAGGTGAATCTCCTTGAACCTAAGAGTTTGAGACCAGCCTGGGCAACATAGCAAAACCCCATCTCTATAAAAAATACAAAAAATAGCCAGGTGTGATGGTGTGCACCTGTAGTCTCAGCTACTCAGGAGGCTGGGGGTAGGAGGATGGCTTGAGCCTGGGAGACAGAGGTTGCAGTAAGCCAAGACTGTGCCACTGCATTTCAGCCTGGGTGACAGAGCCAGACCCTGTCTTAAAAAAAAAAAAAAAAATTGCCTGGCTTGGTGGCCTGTGCCTGTAGTCCCAGCTACTTGAGAGGCTGAAGTGGAAGGATCACCTGAGTCCAGGGAGGTTGAGACTGCAGTGAACCATGATCATGTCACTGCACTACAGCCAAGGTGACACAGTGAGACCCTGTCTCAAAGCAAAAAAAAAAAAGAGAAATAAAAAGCAAAGTGTTACCTTTTTCCTTTCCTCTTCTATCTTATTCTACTCTCCAGATATCACTACTTTGATATGTTTCATTCAAAATCTTTTTCTGTATATTTACATACTAGTTTCTATATAAAGAAACATATGGTTTGTAGGGGGATTTTCCCCCTTTCCTATAAGTGGGGTCATACTGTCTATATTTTTAGCATCTTGCATTTTTTGAGATGGAGTTTTGCTCTTGTTGCCCAGGCTGGAGTACAATGACGCGACCTCAGCTCACTGCAACCTCTGCCTCCCGGGTTCAAGCTATTCTCCTGCCTCAGCCTCCCGAATAGCTGGGATTACAGGCGTGTGCTACCACACCTGGCTAATTTTTGTATTTTTAGTAGAGATGGGGTTTCACCATGTTAGACAGTCTGGTCTCGAACTCCTGACCTCAAGTGATCCACCCGCCTTGGCCTCCCAAAGTGCTGGGATTACAGGTGTGAGCCACAGAGCCTGGCCTGCATTGTTTTTCAGTTAATGAAATGTAGAGGTCTTTCTGTAGCAGTACTACTATTTAACTAAAATAACCACTTCATAATGTTCCACAGAGGTTTATTTAACCATACTGAACTGATGGACAGTTAAGGTTTTCTGTTGATCATCAAAATTATCTGATATTCTCCTCTCCTATTTTTTCTTTCTGTTTTTTTACTCTGTTCTTTTGAGATTTCCTCAACTTTATCTTTCTCTTAAGATTTTCATTTTTTGTTATTACATTTATAATTTATAAAAGTTTTTCTACTCACGCCTGTAATTCCAGCACTTTGGGAGGCCGAGGCGGGTGGATCACGAGGTCAGGAGTTCAAGACCAGCCTGACCAATATGGTGAAACCCTGTCTCCACTAAAAGAAAATACAAAAATTAACCGGGTGTGGCGGTGCGCACTTGTAGTCCCAGCTATTTGGGAGGCTGAGGCAGGAGAATCACTTGAACCCAGGAGGCAGAGGTTGCAGTGAGCCGAGATCGTGCCATTGCACTCTAGCCTAGGTGACAGAGAGAGACTCTTTGTGTGCTGATTTTTTTTTTTTTTTTTTTTTTTAGTTTTGTTTGTTATAGGTATCTCTTGGAAATAATTTTTTTCCCTAACGTTTTCTTCTGCTTGCATACTTCCTTTCTACCAGATTGCTTTCTTTTCTTTTTTTAATTTTGGTCTCTATATTACAAATATAGGCTTTCTTTAGGTATCTAGTAATTTTTAGCTGTCTGTTCTTAAGTAAAGATAGGTGAATTTAAGCGAATTGGAAAGCCTAAGTGCATGGATGGGACTTGTAGATTTTGAGTTTTACTGTAGGATGACCTACAGTAGAGGTCATTTAGAACATTTGTTAGGTAACCTTCTGGCTTCAACCCAGTAGAGAGGAAGAAGAGGGCTTCTGATCCTAGAATTCAGCATTCACCTATGCATAGGGTCACTTAATCTCCTTGTTATTCAGAATAATACCTGCGTCCTCAACTGTACCTGGTGTCTTCTAATCAAGGGATGTCATTTTATCCTCTCCAGGGAATAAGGTGCAGACTTCTGTCATGATTGAGTTGTTAGGGAGAGAAGGTCACCTGGAGATGTGGAATGGAGGAAGGAAATCTAAGGATCTAACAGCTTCTTAAATATCTTTCATCCAATTTTTCTTATTTTATCCATTTCACTCCCCCACTTACCCCCAGTTCTACAGGTCCGTAATCTTGCCAATTCTTATGCCTTTAGAAGATTCTGTGGTATATATTGCTTTCCTCACTGCCAGTTTAGGACTTGGCTCACTCAGCTTTCCTCACTGCCAGTTTAGGACTTGGCTCTCTCTGGTCTGCTAAGTCAGTTACCACTCTGTCATCTACTTTCTGATTTACAAAAATCTGTTGCTTTTTTTCTTCTTCTCTTTCCTCCTTACCCTTTGGGATTATGTATCTTAAGATTTGCCTTAATTTTTGTTTTAGTAGGGTTTCTGAAAGGAGTACATTGAATATACATATTAAATCTGCCCTCTTACCCTGTGAGTCTCTTATGTTATTTCTTTGATAAAGAGGCTGCAGTACATAGTAGTTGAGAGTGTGAGTTATAGCACCAGACTCAATCAGGGTTTGAACTCTGATTCTGCCACTCACTAGCTATTAGATTAACCTCTACATTCCTATTTTCCTCATCTGTAACATGGGGGATAATACCTACTTTGTAAGGTGACCAGAGAATTAATTAGTTAACTAAAATCAACTTATGTAAAGGACTTAGAGCAATGCCTTGCACATGGTATACCCTTAATAAATATTCATTATTAATATTATCTTTCCTCTCTTTTCTCTGTCTTACTTTCCTCGAACTCCTGCTAGTGAAATATTAATCTCCTTAGATTAATCCTTGAAGTATCTTATTTTTCTTTCATACTTTTAATCTCATGTGTAGTTATACTTTCCTGGGGATTATTGTAACCTCTGTTTAATGTCTCATTTTTAACAATCTTATTTTGTCCGGGCGTGGTGGCTCATGCCTGTAATCCAACCACTTTGGGAGGCCAAGGCAGGCGGATCACCTGAAGCTGGTAGTTCGAGACCAGCCTGACCAACATGGTGAAACCCCATCTTTATTTAAAAAAAAAAAAAATCCAATCTTATTTTAAATATCAAATAGCTCTTTTAACATCTGATTTTAATCTTTCATGTTAAGGGATTTTCTCACATGTTCAATGACCTTTGGTAGTTTGTACATATTTAATTTAAATTTATTAAAAGCTCTTTAGGAATAAAACTAATTGTGGAGTAAGTAAGGAATAAGCCTTACTTTTGAGTGTTAGGATGGACATAATTATTATGAAGAGGACCTTTTCTCTCAGATCGTGCAGTGCCTCCAAAAAGACTTAAAAGTTTCTCTCCTGGGCAATAAAGTACAGGTGTTTCAGGTCACTGGTGGTAGGGTGGAGTGGGAGAGTGGGTAGAGGAATTAAGTCCCACCCTTTGGTATTTCAAGAAATCCCTTTTTTTTCTATCTATCTGTCCTACTTCTGCTCTCTCTTCTGCCTAGTGTCCTCAAGTCTGGAACACCCCTCTTCAATTTCTCTAGAGGTCAAACTGTCATTCCCCCACCAAGTTTGGGGTGTGTGCACTTAGCTGCTGGCGTTCTACACATGAGATTAGGGAGGAGAATCAGCTGTTCACATATACAGACTCTTATCCTGGTTTTTCACTTTGTGCTTCCTCTTTACCCACTTGGTACTTCCAAGGTCAGAGGCTTTCCCAGATTCTTTGTGGGTAAATTGACTTTCTTCTCACTAGTGTCCCCCTTTGCAATTTCCTGAGGTTATAGCTTCTTCCACCATAATAAATGAGATACCACTCCTCCATTTGCTCTCCCTTTTCTAAAAATATGTTATCCACTGTAAAAAATACCATGTATTCTCTCTTCTGTTTGATTGTCCTTGAGGAATTAAACCTTTTAAATTATGTTGCCATCATTTTATTATGGGAGCAGAGAAATACATATGCTTGATCTTCCTTTTGTTTTTGACAGAAGTTGTCAGATAAATGTTATTTTAAAATATTTTATCATTGCATTTAACTCTACTATTTTTTTTTTTTGAGATGGAGTCTTGCTCTTACTGCCCAGGCTGGAGTGCAATGGCGCAATCTCGGCTCATCGCAACCTCCACCTCCCGGGTTCAAGTGATTCTCCTGCCTCAGCCTCCCGAGTAGCTGGGATTACAGGCGCCTGCTACCACGCCCAGCTAATTTTTTATATTTTTAGTAGAGACGGGGTTTCACTATGTTGGTCAGGCTAGTCTCGGACTGCTGACCTCAGGCAATCCACCCGCCTCTGCCTCCCAAAGTGCTGGGATTACAGGCGTGAGCCACCAACCCCGGCCTTAACTATACAGTAATTTTTATAATGGGTGGCTGGCATTCCCTATTACACCTGGAAAAGTAGGCCAGATTTCTTCATATAGATGTATGGCTGCCATGACCACACCCTCCTCTTTATAATAAGCAAGTGGTAATGAACAAACTCAGGTCATAGAATCCAATGGAAAGAGTTCAAATTCCCACAGCCAGGCCAGGTTCCTCTACTTATGGTTAATGTGCTGGAGCTTGACTTTCCCCCTCTCTGCTAGAAACAGACTTCACTCAGCCATAATTCCATTTTCTTTTTCTTCCCCTTTTCCCTTTACTAGCTTGAATTACTGGCATTAATTGAGGATTCCTCTTCTCTGACACACAAGAAAGATAAGGTCCATTTGGTACACTCTAAACATTCTTACAGTGGAATACTACTAAGCAATTAAAAAGAACAAACAATGTATGCTTCAGTGTCTATGATCTTCAAAAATACTATGCTAAGTGAAAGAGCCACATGCAAAAGATTACATATGAAAGGTTCAGAAAGAGCATAACTATGGAGACAGAAAGCAAGTTAGTAGTTGCCTGAGGCAAAAAATGTGACCACCACATATATAAAACTCTGTGCATCCTAGCTAGCAAATTTAAACAGAATTCCTATAGCATTTAATTATTAATTTATGGAGATTTAGGTGTGTTGACCTCATAAGTGAGCGTGTGTGACTGGATATAAGAACCTGAAGTTCAGAAGAGAGGTCTGACTGGAAGATACAAATTTAAGCATTGGCTATAAGTAAATGGTATCCATTGAACTGGCTTTACAGTTACCCACCATACGTACAGTGAAAACTTCTCTTTTTATTTTTTTCTTGCATTATGGAATATTGATGTCTTGTTCTCTTTGGGACTCTTCTCTTTAAACAATGATTTTTACCCTCATTTATTTCTATGTTTTAAAATAGAATTTGAAACCAGCAAAAAACTTTTGGCATTGCCAACCTCATCAGTTTCTGACAGTTATCTTCCAAAACTACAAATGGATATTTAAAATGCGTAATATGTAGCTCTTAATTATTAGATAGTTGAATGTCATTTAAGAGGTACAGACCATTCAGCAAGAGATAGGAAACGTGTCATTATGAATTTAAAATTTAACATTTTAAACAGGTATGGATTTATAGCATCATTCTCAATCATGACTTCAAGGTCTATGTGTTCTTTTAAGTTCATTTCTTTTTTCATTTTCTCTATTTTAATGTAAAGGAAATGTGAAATTTTGAATTACATTCTTCAAAGTTATTAGAATCATTATAATGGAAGTGTTAATGTTAAAAAGTCTTGATCAAGACCTAATATTAAATTGTATAACTTGCTTATTCTATTTTTCTATAAAGATTAACCTTATACCAGCTTAACTGCTTAAGGATATTACCTGCTTCTTTTTCATTATAATAAGCAAATGTGTATGTAGGAGATTATATGGTATTTGCTCATTGGAATCATTTTTGGAAAATGACAGTTCAATTCTGTTAATTGATGAGGAAAGCTTTTAAAATATAATTTTAGATTTTTTTCTACTGCAGTTTTTGCTGTACTGCTTTTGCCACTGTTCACAATTATACTTAGTAGAAATGCTCAGTTGGTAAAATTATACCATATCTAGTTCTGTAAATTTCTACTTTACTCTTATGTGGTTGCAAGTATATAGTTATCTTTATGTGAGATACTACTGCCCTTACTAGAAACCTCAGAATACCTCATAATACTATGCTTGTTCTTAAAGTGATGTTTTTAAAGGCTATGCATAATAAACTGTCAGTTATCTTCAGTATAGTTGATTTTTCATTACTTACTCAGGATGAAGCAGTATGCTAATGCGTATCTAATCAAAGTAATCAGTGGTTTCTATAAATAAATTGTATTCAAAGAAACATTTGTTAATTAGTAAATAAACACACATACAGTTGCTTCTCAATTTATAGTAGTTAGGTTCTGTAGAGTTACCACAAACACTGAATCAGTGAATATAGAAGCATTGCTCCTAGAGGAAATAGAGGGTTAGGTTCCTGTGAGCCTCTGTTCATGACATTTTTATCAACCAGTCAATACAACCTTGTTTGATGTGTGTTTGTTTAAAGATACCTTATTTAATATATACTGTTGATTCATTAACACTGAACTTAGGCCAACAGGACTATATATAAGAGTTAAGATTGTTTAACACGACTATTTTTTTCATAAGGCACCTCATAATCTTCTTATGCATCAGAGCACTAGATAGCATATCAGCATTATGCATAGGGACCATTGTAAACAGCAAAATTACTAGCACAAAGCATAACAATGTGAAAAATAGCATCAAAGGGAGTGAGAAAAGGACACCCTGAGAGCTAAAATAAGAAGGCAGAGCAAACATCACTTTGTTTGACCTGAGCTGGGAGTGTGTGCTTCAGGTAAATCAAATTTTTGACACTCTGTACATGTCCATAAATGACTGTGAAAGTATTGACTTTAGGGTTACAAATAAATTTTAGTGACTGTGGATTTGCAAATATGGACCTTGCAAATAATGAGGATCAACTGTATTTATGTGTGTATATAAACATACACACATATTTATACATGAATTTTTTTTAAATTCCTGCCTGGAATGCATTTTAATCTCTTTTCTATCTGTTCTATCTTTTTAACAGAATGCATTTTAATCTCCTTTCTATCTATCCTATCTGTATTGTAACTATTCAGCTCCCTGCTTGGATGTTATCCTATTTCAGAAACCGTTTCCAGCTCTCTTAAATAGTCATTGAGTATGATCTCATATCCCTGTGTACATGTCTTTTATAATATTTTTCACATTTTGTGTTAATTCTTTGCCAAGATTCTTTAGACTGTGAGCTCCATAATGACAAGGACCTTTTCTCATTTACCTCTGTATCCTTAGTGATCAACACAGGGACTAACACATAGTTGAAATTAAATAAAAAAAATTTTTTTGAGATGGAGTTTCACTCTTGTTGCCCAGGCTGGAGTGCAGTGGGGGAGGCTTCTGTAAGATTGACAGACGGGAAAACCCTGTAAAGTGGTTGACTGCAGTTGTTTAGTAGGTAAGGACTAAAATTAGTTGATAAAGCAGTGGCAGGATTTGAGAGGATTGACTCCAATTTTGAAAGAAGTTCGATTATGGCAAAATTTTGTCAACCAGCACTGTATGCTACAGAGAAATCTTTTATGAAAGGAAGAGTCAGTAGGTGTGGCAAACTTCATTGTTGTCTGTTGTCTCTCTCTTTTTTTTTTTTTTTTTTTTTTGAGGCGGAGTCTTTGCTCTGTCCCCAAGGCTAGAGTGCAGTGGAGCAATCTCAGCTCACTGCAGCCTCCACCTTCCAGGTTCAAGCAGTTCTCTTGCTTTAGCCTAGTGAGTAGCTGGATTACAGGTGCCTGCCACCGAGCCTGGCTAGTATTTTTGTATTTTTTAGTAGAGACGGGGTTTCACCATCTTGGCCAGGCTGGTCTCAAACTCCTGACCTCATGATTCACCCGCCTCAGCCTCCCAAAGTGCTGGGATTACAGGTGTGAGCCACCCCACCCAGCCCGTTGTCTCATTTTAAGAAATTATTACAGTCACTCCAACCTTCAGCAATCACCACCTTGATCGGTCAGCAGCCATCAATTTGGAAGCAAGACCTTCCACCAGCAAAAAGCTTATCACATTCTGAAGGTTTAGATGATTGTGAGCATTTTTTAGCAATAAAGTATTTTTAAATTAAGGTATATACATTTTTTTGACATCATGCTGTTGTACACTTAATAGACTACAGTATAATGTAAACATAACTTTTATATGCCCTAGGAAACTACAATGTTTGTAATATACTTTGTTGTAATATTTTTACTTTGCAATAAAGCAATATTTGTTTTATTGTGGTAATCTGGAACTGAACCCACAGTAGCTTTGAGGTATGCCTGTACTATAGTTTCTTTAACCTGTTTCCTTATTGATGTTATTTTGTTCCAATTTGGGGCTATTACAGACAACGTGGCAATGAATATTCTTGTCAATGTCTTCTTATGCACATATGTAAATTTTCTCTAGTTATGCTTGGGAGTGGATTGCTGAATCTAGGTTATGCTCATCTTGAACTTTATTCTATAGGGCATGCAGTGTGCCAGATATTATTCTAAGTATCAAATATAGATATAAATACGTACCTCACAACTATCCTGTGAGATAAATATTATTTTCCCTATTTTACAGATGGGGAAACTAAGACACAGAGAGATTAGGTGACCTGCCCAAATCACATAGCTAGTAAGTAGCAGATCCAAGCAATTTGATTCCAAAATTCAGGCTTTTACCACCACATCATGCCACAGCATGATGTTTTACATTTTGGGAATGAATGCATGTATTTTTCTGCTGTATGCTTATCTAATCTCTTCAAATCTTGGTTCTTTTTCAAAGTTTGATGTTGTTTAATCAAGGGGGAAAATATTCACTAGAAATATCATCATCATAAAAAGTCGTGAATATGATCAACATGAGCCACTGCCTTGACTTTGATCAATAGTCAGGAAACTAAACTATCAGTGTTCTTCCCCTTTTGAACAAACTACATTGCATTTTTTGATTACATAACTACTGAGGTGTTTATTAAAAAATAAAAAATGGGCTGGGTGCGGTGGCTCACGCCTGTAATCCCAGCACGTTAGGAGGCTGAGGCAGGTGGATCACCTGAGATCAGGAGTTCGAGACCAGCCTGGCCAACATGGTGAAACCTCATGTCTACTAAAAATACAAAAACTAGCTGGCCATGGAGGCGTGTGCCTGTAGTCCCAACTACTCAGGAGGCTGAGACAGGAGAATCACCTTAACCCAGGAGGCAGAGGTTGCAGTGAGCCAAGATCGACCCCCCACTGCACTCCAGCCTGGACAACAGAGTGAGACTCGTGTCTCAAAAAATAATAATAAATATAATAAAATATGAAAAATTAAAATATAACAGCTAAAAATTCCTTTTCTGTAATGTAGCTTAATATTTCAGATTGAATTATATATTAGTAATAAAGATTAAAAGAATGTTCTAAATTATGGAAAGTGAGGAAAAGGAGAAATGAGAAAATAATAGATCTGTATACAGAGTTATAGAAGTAGCTCTTATATCTGCATAGTTTAATGCTGGTTGGAAATTTCAGACTTCTATGAGAGTGTAAGAATTTTTTTTCATTCTTACTGCTAAGATAGGGTTACGGTCAATTTAAAGTTTGTTATAGATCTTTGGGAGAAAAAAAAGGAAGATACTTTTTTTTTTTCCTTTGTAAGTTCTTTAGCTAAACCAGCTATGCTGCATTGTATGAGTGGATTTAGGATGCTAGGGATCCTTCACCATTTTTTTTTTAAGAATAAAATATACCCATTAAGTATCATTTATTTAATCTAGCATGTGGGATGTGAAGCATTTCCCACAGAAGTCATTTGTCTCTGTCTATGGATAGGCCTTCCTAAGGAACAGTTAATAAGATTGCTTTTTCTCCTGACTCCTTTAATGCTCTGTTTGCAGTTCCTGAATCCAAACTATAACTTTATCTTACTGACAGTAACAATCAACTGTCATCATTGTTTTGCTTCAAAGAAAAACTTAATCCTGCCGGGCACAGTGGCTCACACCTGTAATCCCAGCACTTTGGGAGGCCGAGGTGGGCAGATCATGAGGTCAGGAGTTCAAGATCATCCTGTTCAATGTGGTGAAACCATGTCTCTACTAAAAATATAAAAATTAGCCAGACATAGTGGTACGCACCTGTAGTCCCATCTACTTGGGTGGCTGAGGCAGGAGAATTGCTGGAACCTGGGAGGCAAAGGCTTCAGTGAGCCGAGATTGCGCCACTGCACCGCAGCCTGGGTGACAGAGCAAGACTCTTTGTGAAAAATAAAGGAAAACTTAGTCTTTCAAAATGCCGACATTTTAATCTTTCAGATATAGGCATTGTGAAGCAAAAATAATAATAAATAATGAACAATGGAAAATATTTATTAAAGTATATTAGAAACATATAGATCCATATTGTCATGTTTAGTTGGATAACGTCACAAATTTATATGTGCAAGAAATTTAAAATTATTTTCTATAAATTTTTTTTTCTTTTGAGACAGAGTCTTGCTCTGTTGCCAGGCGCCAGGCTGGAGTGCAGTGGCATGATCTTGGCTCACTGCAGCCTCCACCTCCTGGGTTCAAGCAATTCTCCCGCCTCAGCTTCCCAAGTAGCTGGGACTACAGGTGCATGCCACCACGCCCAGCTAATTTTTGTATTTTTTAGTAGAGACAGGGTTTCACCATGTTGGCCAGGATGGTCTCGATCTTCTGACCTCGTGATCTGCCCGCCTCAGCCTCCCAAAGTGCTGGGATTACAGGTGTGAGCCACCGCACCCGGCCTATTTCCTATAAATTAAATTAAAACTGACTTTGAATTGCCTAACCTGGTAAAATCAAGATTTATATCAGTCATTATGGGAACACATAGAAAAGAATACCTCTTTCTTTCTTTCCTTCCTTGGTCCTCTCCAACCCAAGAGTAGCACAAAAACCTAAGAATCTTTTAGGAAAAAAGAAAACAAATAGGAGATGGGCCCACTTGTCTGCAGTTATCACCATCATGGACTGATACCCTTATTGAAAAAGTTCATGCTTCAAGTCTAATGACATTACTGCTTTCTGGTCAAGCTTGGGCATGAGAAACTCAGCTGATTATGCGTCCCCAGTACCTACAGTCCAGGCTCCCAAGATACTCCATATAGCCATCTTCTTTGAGGTTTTGTCATTTCCTTGGGGAACAGCCAGGAAGTAGGGTTCAGGTCACAACTATCCCTTGTGTTGCTACACATTTTTCCAATTTGGGCAAGTTGGGTTTAGCAGGCTATTCCCCCTGTCTCCCTTACAGTTCTCAAAGCTTTTGCCTTTATCTCAAGCTTCCAGAAAATAAAAGTTCGAAGGCAGATTATCTACAAATAACATCTGCTTTCCACTCCGTAACTTAGATCTTCTGTAAATAATGGAATCTGAAGACCTGGTTACCTGTTTAGAATGAGGAAAGGGGAAAAGAAGTAGAGAACAAATTAAAATTAAAATCTTAATAAATTGTCCTGCCACACTGACATGCACACCCACAGATATAAACATACCACTTTTCTGCCTAGTCCTGGCTTCTGGGTTGTTCAGTTTTTATTGAGCACTAGTAGGAAGAGGGCCTAGAGTATTATATATTAATCTATATTTATGAATAATTGAGAACTGACTAATAAAATGGGCAACTTCGATACTATGTTTACTTCTTGTTGTAAAAATCAGAGTAAAGTTTTGTTACTTAAGGTTCTCTCCTCTTCCCTTGCCAATTATTAGAAAAGTAATCTAACATTTTCCAAATAAATATATCATTGTGGAGGACTTTCAATAGACACTAAAGGATAGCAAAGTAGCACAGATCTATAATGAGTCATAGAAACCAGATCTGATAGTATTATGACTTTTACTTGAATTTGAAATAATTTTAATAACAGCCAAAAATCATTATTGAGATCTATACTATTCTGAAAGCTGAGACAGAGAAGAAAGGTGAATATATGTCCTTACAAGGATCTTGCAGATAGTGAAAAATATGTTAATAAATCTATAACTATGATGTAATAAATGTAAAAGGTGCCATGAAAGCATAGAAGTGGAAGAAAAGAAGTTGAAGAAAGCTGCTGAAGAAGGTAAGGTTTTAACTGAATTTTAGGGCCAAGTAAGGGTTATTGATTAAATGAAGAAGAGAAGTTCATGCTGAGGAAATGGCATCTATGAGGTTGTGTTAACATGAAACAACATAACACACAATCATGTCTACTCTACTATGTAAATAGTTGCATATAGCTGGAGTAAAGGGTATCTAGGAGGAATGGGGTGAAGGCAGAGACAGCATGGGTCAGATATGCTAGGTTAAGCATATCTTGAGTGTCTCTTGCCACTGAAACCTTGGTGGAATAAAATCTGAAAAAAACTTACTATAATTCCTCCCTTTACTATATTAAGTTTATGTTACTCTTACATGGTTAATTGTAAGTTCTTAATAGTGCTATCCCATGGAGAAAATATCTCTTAGTACCACAATGATATCTGAATAAGTGATCCTGACATTTTATCTTATTAATTATCTATTACTTTTTACTATACATAATTCAGTTCTATTGGGCTACTACTGGCAAGTGTGTTATTAAGTAATAAAGTAATGTTGTTGTTACTCAATTGAATGGAATACATTGAGAGAAAAGTGATGAAAAGGAGTTAAAAGAATGATTTTTATTGAAATAAAGAGCAAGGTCAATTATAAACCTACACCATGTGTACAGAAAAAAAACCTTTTTGGCCAGGCACAGTGACTCATACCTGTAATCCCAGCACTTTGGGAGGCCGAAGCAGGTGGATCACGAGGTCAGGAGTTCGAGACCAGCCTGGCCAACATGGTGAAACCCTGTCTCTATTAAAAAATGCAAAAATTAGCTGGGTGTGGTGGTGCGTGCCTGTAATCACAGCTATTCAGGAGGCTGAGGCAGGAGAATTGCTTGAACCAGAGAGTTTGAGGTTGCAGTGAGCTGAGATTACACTGCTGCACTCCAGCCTGGTGACAGAGCAAGACTCCATCTCAAAAAAACAAAAAACAAAAAACTGTTTTCCTTTGCTATTTTCAGTACTTCACTCCTGATACCAGATGTGTAGGGGTTTCTCCCACACAAAGCAATTTTCTAATTCTCTGCAGGCACCAAGTGTCCTACGGAGTATCCTACAATTCAATTCTCAACACTAACCAGAGTTAGTACAGACCCCACACATTAGGGGTTCAGTCCCATAAGACTACCCCCTACTTCTGATGCGAATTGTAAATAGTAGGTCTCCAAGTTGCCCATGATTTCTGTTCAATTAAGTTTTCATGACCCCCTTCTCAGGTTTGATAATTTGCTAGAGTAGCTCACAGAACCCAGGGAAACAGTTCACTTACTATGTTATCAGTTTATTCTAAAACAATATAACTCAGGAACACCCAGTTGGAGTAGATGCATAGGGCAGAGTATGAAGGAGTGTTTAACTTTTTATACCCTGTCTGGATGCATCACCCTCAGCACCTCCATATATTCAGCAACCCAAAAGCTTTCTGAACCCTGTCTTTCTTTTGTTTTATGGAGGCTTCCTTATGTAGGCATCATTTATTAAATCATTGGCCATTAAACCCTTTTTCCCTTCCCAGAGGTCATTGGAGTTGGGGCTAAAAGTTCTAACCCTCTAATCACATGGTGGCTTTACCTGCAACCAACCGCCATCCTGAAGCTATTCTGGAGCCCCCAGCCACCAGTCATCTCAATAGCATACAAAAAGACACATTACTTTGGAGATTCTAAGTGTTTTAGGAGCTAGCTGTGTGCCAGCAAATGGGCAGAAACCATATATTTATGGTCACACTATGAAAGTGACAAAATTTATATAAATACTTGAGAATTACATTGAATAATCAGCCGTTCTACCCTAACCATGTGTTAAAAATTCTCTGGTTAACTGTGTCACCTAAAATGAGTGACAGAGACATCAACTCTACAAAGCAGAATTTTTTGGGGGAATAACAGGGGACCACAGTCCAGAATATGTGTGCTGTGATGGATCATGGGCATATCTGAGGTGTCGCAGCAAAGGGGAGATTTTTAAAGACAAAAGAGAAGTCCGCAAAAGCTGCTTTGAAACAGAGTCCATAGGTCACTGAAGCCCATTGAGGTAATTGGCATTTGTTCATTGTGGAGATAGTCATTGCTAGTTAAGTGTCTTTGTGCAGGTAGCTTATCTGGAATATTGCAGTTTTGAGGAAGTTATTACAGTAAGTCCTATTGCTGGTCTGTGTGCAGGAATATCTTGTGATAAGTCCTCCTATAGGCCTTTGTGCATGAGTGCTTCCCCTTTATGGCCACCTGACTCCACTGTTAAGTGACTCCATTTTGGCACTGGCAGCTTTCACAGCTATCAAGTATAGTTTTTTTTACAGCTTACCCTTTGTATATTAGGTAATACAGCATTCTACTGCTAAGCAAATATCTTGGGTGCTGTAGAATATTTTGAAACAACACATAAATACATTTAGATATATTTATTGATGCTAA
Organism: Ateles fusciceps; assembly: GCA_036589455.1. Taxonomy (NCBI): domain Eukaryota; kingdom Metazoa; phylum Chordata; class Mammalia; order Primates; family Atelidae; genus Ateles; species Ateles fusciceps. Next base: position 101,968 of record JAZHEH010001132.1, read on the forward strand.
GGAGAAATTTTTTAAACAAAACTCAGGATAATAGAAATTGTTTTATAATAGATCTTTCAGTAAGTTTCAGAGTAAATTAAAAAATTGACTTCTTTCCTCTTTAATGGTGTTAGTAGAAAGGGATCAAGTCATTGTAGCTTTGCAGATTAAGCGCCAAACAGAGAAATCAATCGCATTCTCTTTACCTTCTTCTTCTTTTTAACAACGTTTTTAAGGCCGAGCACAGTGGCTCATGCCTGTAATCCCAGCACTTTGGGAGGCCAAGGCAGGTGGATCACCTGAGGTGAGTTCAAGACCAGCCTGGTCAACATGGTGAAACCCTCCCTCTACTTAAAATACAAAAATTAGCCACGCATGGTGGTGAGTTCCTGTCATCACAGCTACTCTGGAGGCTGAGGCAGGAGAATTGCTTGAACCCGGGAGGCAGAGGTTTCAGCGAACCAAGATCATGCCACTGCACTCCAGCCTGGGTGACAGAGCAGGATTCTGCCTCAAAAAAAAAAAAAAAAAAAAAAAAAAAAGTTTTTAGAGACAGGTTATCACTATGTTGCCCAGGCTGATCTCAAACCCCTGGTTTCAAATGATCCTCCTGGTTTTCAGCCTCCCAAAATGCTGGGAGTAACACAGAAAACCCTAAACAGGAAAAGCGAACACACAGGGAATCTTGCACCATCTAATTTAGTGGATTAGGGGAAACTGTGTAGATATCATCTCTAACGCTTTGAAATTGTGTCTGCTTTTGTGGCATCTCCCACTAGTCTGCAGCTACTCCTTCATATTTTCTGCTTCACTTTCTGACTCTCTGTTGTTTTCTTCTAACTATTGGATATTTTCCCTTAGACCAGGCTGCGTATTCTATAGATAGCTCTAGCAACTAGGTACAGTGAAATGTCATGTAATAAAAATCAGTTACAACTGGAAGTATTTTAAAACGTCAGCAACTGGAAAGCTAATTTAGTGGTTTGTTTTTTCCCAAGCAGCAAGTGCCAAGTAAGCTAATTTAATTTCAACTATTTGTCTACCAACAAGGCTACTTAAGTAGCCTCTGTCTCTGTTCAAAGCAAGCTGGGCTAATGTCTTTGGCTTCATTAAGTTACTCAGTATTTACAGATGATATGCCTACTTTTCTGATTGCAGTTAGTGGGAAGGTAAGAGAGATAATAGGTATAATGCTGTTTAACCTATATAAAGTAGAGAATAATTTAGATACGGTGGAGAAACTATTAAAATTCCTAGGGGATAGGATAAAGGCTGATAAATAATCTAAATTTTTAATTTTTTTTTTCCGAGACGGAATCTTCCTCTGTCATCCAGGCTGGAGTGCAGTGGCGCAATTTCAGGCCACTGCAACCTCTGCCTCCTGGGTTCAAGCGATTCTTCTGCCTCAGCCTCCTGAATAGCTGGGACTACAAGCCTGCGCTACCATGCCCGGCTAATTTTTGTATTCTTAGTAGAGACAGGGTTTCACCATGTTGGCCAGGATGGTCTCGATCTCTTGACCTCTTGATCCACCTGCCTTGGCCTCCCAACTTACTGCTAGGATTACAGGCATGAGTCACTATGCCCACCGCACCCCCACCTCCCGCCGCCTTTTTTTTTTTTTGAGATAGAGTCTTTTTTTATTTTTTTGTGATGGAGTCTTGCTCTGTCACCAGGCTGGAGTGCAGAGGCGCAATCTCGGCTCGCTGCAACCTCCGCCTCCTGGGTTCAAGCGATTCTTCCACCTCGGCCTCCTGAGTAGCTGGGACCACAGGCGCGTGCCACCATGCCTGGCTAATTTTTGTATTTTTAGTAGAGACAGGGTTTCACCATGTTGGCCAAGATGGTCTTTATCTCTTGATCTCGTGATCCACCCACCTTGGCCTCCCAAAGTGCTGGGATTACAGGCGTGAGCCACCATGCCCAGCCTGAGATAGAGTCTTGCTCTGTTGCCCAGGCTAGAGTGCAGTGGCGCAGTCTTGGCTCACTGCAACCTCTGCCTCCCAGGTTCAAGTGATTCTCCTGCCTCAGCCTCCTGAGTAGCTGGGATTACAGGCGCGTGCCACCACCACACTGGGCTAATTTTTGTATTTTTAGTAGAGATGGCGTTTCACTATGTTGGTCAGGCTGGTCTCAAACTCCTGACCTTGTGATCTGCCTGCCTTGGTCTCCCAAAGTGCTGGTATTACAGGTGTGAGCCACCACGCCTGGCCTCAAGCCCACTTTCAAATAACACTACATCATTTCATTGATAGTGTGAGTACATTATAATAATAAAATAATTCTGGCCGGGCGCAGTGGCTCACACCTGTAATCCTAGCACTTTGGGAGGCTGAGGTGGGTAGATCACCTGAGGTCAGGAGTTCAAGACCAGCCTGGCCATCATGGTGAAACCCTATCTTAAAAAAAAAGGCCGGGCGCTGTGGCTCACGCCTGTAATCCCAGCACTTTGGGAGGCCGAGGTGGGCGGATCACGAGGTCAAGAGATCGAGACCATCCTGGCCAACATGATGAAACCCCATCTCTACTAAAAATACAAAAATTAGCTGGGCGTGGTGGCACGCGCCTATAGTCCCAGCTACTCGGGAGGCTGAGGCAGGAGAATTGCTTGAAACCGGGAGGCGGAGGTTGCAGTGAGCCGAGATTGTGCCACTGCACTCGCGCCTCGTGATGGAGCGAGACTCTGTCTCAATTAAAAATAATAATAATAATAAAATAATTCTAACTCCTACCTGCCATCTCTTGTATCATTGTTATTTATTTTACCTATACATAAACATATCCTTAAGCATATAGATATATGTATACACATAAGATATATACATATGCATAATCAAATGTATTGTTGCCATTATTATGGAAAACGGTTAGGTTAGGTCAATTAATAAGAAAAATAAAAGCTTTAACTTTTATTATTACTTATTTCTTCTTTTGTGCCCTTTTCTTTTTTTATGTACATCTCAGTTCTGACCTGTATCAATTCCTTCTTTCCAAAGAACTCTTTTTTGAGATGGAGTTTTGCTCTTGTTGCCTAGGCTGGAAGTGCAGTGGAGTGATCTCAGCTCACTGCAACCTCTACCTCCTGGGTTCAAGCGATTCTCCTGCCTCAGCCTCCTGAGTAGCTGGGATTACAGGCGCCCACCACCATGCCTGGATAATTTTGTGTGTGTGTGTGTGTGTGTGTGTGTGTGTGTTATATATATATTTTTTTTTTAGTAGAGATGGGGTTTCGCCGTGTTGGGCAGGCTGGTCTCAAACTCCTGACCTCAGGTGATCCACCCACCTCGGCCTCCCAAAGTGCTGGGATTAGAGGCATGAGCCACTGCGTCCGGCCCCAAAGAACTTCTTTTAATATTTCTTGCAAGGCAGGTCTACTAGCAACAAATTTCCTCAGTTTTTTTGTTTGTCTGAGAAAGTCTTCATTTCTCCTTCACTATCCCCTCCCCTTCCGCCCCACTGAGACAGATTCCCACTCTGTCACCCAGGCTGGAATGCAATGGTGTGATCATAGTTCACCGTAACCTTGAACTCCTGGGCTCAAGGAATCCTCCTGCCTCAACCTCCTGAGTAGCTAGGACTACAGGTGCATGCTGCCACACCTGGATATCTTTGTTTCCTTTTTGTGGAGACAGGCTCTTGCTATGTTGCCTGTTTGGACTTGAATTCCTGGCCTCCAGCAATCCTTCCAAAGCACTGGGATTATAGATGTGAGCCACCATGGCTGACCTCTCCTTCACTTTTGAAGGAATATTGCAGGGTACAGAATTCTAGGTTGGTGGTTTTTTTCTTTCAACAGTTTTTTTTCACTCCATTCTCTTCTTGCTTGCCTGGTTTCTGAGGAAAACATAGATACGGTTCTTGTCTTTGCTTCTCTATAAATAAGGTGTTTTATTTTTCTGGCTTCTTTCAATATTTTATTCTTTATCCTTGATTTTCTTTATCTTTTTTCTTTCTGAGACAGTCTCACTCCCTCTGTCGCCCAGGCTGGAGTGCAGTGTTGCAATCTCGGCTCACTGCAGTCTCTGCCTCCCGGGTTCAAGTGATTCTCGTGCCTCAACCTCACCTAGGATTACAGGCGCCTCTACTACGCCTGGCTAATTTTTTTTTTTTAATTTTTAGTAGAGACAGGGGTTTCACCATGTTGGCAAGGCTGGTTTTGAACTCATGACCTCAGGTGATCTGCCCACCTCAGCCTCCCAAAGTGCTGGGATTATAGGCGTGAGTCACTGCACCCGGCCATCATTATTTTAAATATTTCTTCTGTTACTTTCTGTCTTTTGCCTCGTATTTATATAATGAGTCACCTCACAGTTCTTGAATATTCTGTTTCTTTTTTTTATTTTTTTTTTAAGTGAATAAGAGGTTCTTATGTTGCCCAGGCTGGCCTCGAATGCATAGCCTCACCTCTTCAAGTGCCAGGACAACTGGCCTGAGCCACTGAGGCTCTCTGTTCTGTTTTTTTTTTTTTTTTTTTTTTAAGTATTTGTTTTCTTTGCTTTTCAGTTTTGGAGGTTTCTATTGTATATCCTCAAGCTTAGAAATTCTTTCCTAAGCCAAGTCTAGGCTACTAATAAGCCCATCAAAAGCACTCTTCATTTCTCTTACAGTATTTTTTATCTCTAGCATTCATTTTGGTTCTTTCTTAGGGTTTCCACCACTCTGCTTACATTGCCCATCTCTTTGCATGTTGTCTATTTTATCCATTAGAGCCCTTAGCATATTAATTATAGTTGTTTTAAATTCCTGGTGTGATAATCCCCACATCTCTACCATATCTAGTTCTGATACTTGTTCTGTCTTTTCAAAATGTGTTTTTTGCTTTTAGTATGTTTTGTAATTTTTTTCTTAATAGCCAGACATGATGTATAGGGTAAAACGAACTGCTATAAATAGGCCTTTAGAAATGCGGTGATAAGGTGTTTAATTAGGGGAAGCATTCTAGAGTCCTATAATTAGACTTCATTCTTTTAGTGAGCCTGTATCTGTGGATTATGAGCTTTACATATGGTTTCAGGGTTTGTTTTGGTTTTTCTTCCCCCTTAGATGGGACAAGAAGGCTAGAGTGAGCTGGAGATGGGTATTGCCCTTCCTCTAGGTCAGTTAAGCTCTGATAAACCCCAGCAGGTTAGACTCTCGTTAGCTAGTTTATCCTGAAGGAAGACCTTCTTAAGAACAGAGTGCTCTGCCACATTTCAGCATGGTTCCTTTTTCCCCTCTTCTTGCCAGATGCATGAGGGGATTTTTCTCTGATACTCACTGTGATAACCTGGTAGAGCTCCTGGAGGTGAAACTCACAAAAGTGTGGGGGGAGCCCCTCTGACTGGGTCTTCCTGGAGTTTTTGACTCTGAGACTTCACACCTAGCCTCCAGCAATATTTCAGTTACAGTTTAGGTTTTCTTACCCTGGACCTGGTTCCTGTGGAGGTTTCTGATGGATATGTTTTATAATTCTCTGTATACATCTGTCCAGTTTTAGAAGCAGTTGTGACCTCACTTCTCTTAAGAATCTAAGAAGTGTTGTTGGTTTTGCAGTTTGCTTAGCTTTTTACTTGTTGTTAGGTTGGAGTGGACACTTCCAAGCTTCTTACAAGTGGAACCAAAGCTGGAAGTCTTCCTCTATTGTTAAAATAATTCTTTTCCCATTTTTTCCCTTTATTTTAATTGTAACACAGGAATAGGGAATAACACTTAACCTATTGTGTGCTACAGAATAGTGAGGTTCTTACTAAAGATTGGAGTAGGCCTTGAGACCAGATGAAATAAGCAATGATCTATGCATGATTTCAGAGGGGCAGTTAAAGGATGTTCAGGTGCGTTTAAAAGTATCTCTACTGGTTAATAAGAATAATATCTAAAATTGTAGCACTAGAGGTTTATTTCTTTGGTTTATTGTTTTGTTCTTGTTTAAATGCAGATAACCCTGAAGGGTTTTCTTTTGTGTGTTTTTAATATAAGGTCATTCATTCATTCAACAAATATTTATTGAATGCCTGCCATATATTAGATGCTGTTCTGGGTGCTGAAGATAAATATGTGAACATTATTGATTGAGTCCCTGTGGAGGGCAAGAGTGAGATAGACAATCATTCACAAATAAACAATAAGAAAGACGACAAGAAGGTTCTTTTTCAAAGAGAGTAAGAAGGGCCGGGTGTGGTGGCTCACGCCTGTAATCCAAGCACTTTGGAGGCCAAGGCAGGTGGATCACCTGAGGTCGGAAGTTCAAGACCAGTCTGACCAACGCGGTGAAACCCCGTCTTATAAAAAATTAAAAAATAGAGTAAGAAAATCCTCTCTAATGTTACATTTAAGCAGAGACTTGAAGGAAATGAGGGTATGAACCGTATGACTGTCTGAAGAAAATTTGTTTCAGGCAGAGAAAATGATGCAAATGCAAAGGGCCTCTGAAGTAAGTACATAACTGGTATGTTTGAGGAATAACAAGGAAGCCAGTGTGACTGGAGTGGATTAAGGAAAGAGTAGCATTGTAGGAGACAGTCAGTGTGATGCTGTGATTTATAGTAAGAAATAATACATTTGGTCTTCCTCACCATTTCCTGACACACAGCTCCTAAAACTCTTAGAATCTCCCAAAGTGATGTGTCTTTTTGTATGATAATGTTGGCTGGTGGCTCTTATATAGCCTCAGGATGGGGGAGGCTGGTTGCCAGGGGAACAGACCATGTGATTAAAAGATTGAAACATTTGGCGGCACAGTGGCTCACACCTGTAATCCCAGCACTTTGGGAGGCTGAGGAGGGTGGATCACGAGGTCAGGAGTTCAAGACCAGCCTGGCCAAAATGGTGAAACCCCATCTCTACTAAAAATACAAAATTAGCTGGGCATGGTGGTGGGCACCTGTAATCCCAGCTACTCAGGAGGCTGAGGCAGAGAATTGCTTGAACCCGGGAGGCGGAGGTTGCAGTGAGCCAAGATCGCACCACTGCACTCCAGGCTGGGTGACAGAGCAAGACTCTGTCTCAAAAAAAAAAAAAATATTGAAACATTCAGTCCCACTTCCTCCAACCCCTACATCCAGGGAGGGGAGAGGAGCTGAAGGTTGAGCTGGTCACCAGTGGCCAGTGATTTAGTCAATCATGCATACATAATGAAGCTTTTGTAAAAACCCAGAAAAGGACTGGGTTCAAAGAGATTTTCGTGCTGGGGAGGGTAGCACACCTTTAACTCCACAGGGACAGAAGCTCCTGTGCTTGGGACCCTTCCAAACATCACCCTAAGTGTCTTTTCATCTGGCTTTTCATTTGTATCCTTTAAAATATCCATTGTTAATGCCATTTCTTACCATTTGTACAAAAAAAAAAATCCTTTGAAATAAATTTACAATAGTAAGTAGAGTTATACCTGAGTTTTGTAAGCTACTCTAGCAAATTAATTGGACCTGAAGAGGGAGTCATGAGAACCCCTAATTTATAGCGAATTGATCATTCTACCTATCTCTAGGTAGATGGAGTCAGAATTGATTGAATTATAGGGCACTCACTTGGTGTCTGTTGGAGAATTGCTTGATGTATGGGAAAAAAACCCACACAGCTTGTGTCCGAATTAACATGTTGAGTGTTGAGAGGAGGAAAAGTGTTTGATTTTTCCCATGTCCTACAGTTAGCAAGGTAATAAGTGAGTTTATAAGGATCTAGCCTTGAGCAGATTTTTAAAAAAAAAACAACTTTTAAATTTTGGATAATTTTAAATGTACAGGAAAGCTGCTAAGATAATATGATAATCACCCAGTGGGTTCTTCTTGCCTACTGCATAGAGCTGATTTACTGAGACAGCAGTATTGCAATAGAGAAACTGTTATGAATGTAGAGCCAGCTGAGCAGAAGACAGGAGTTTATTACTCTAATCACTCCCCCTGAACATTCGGAGATTAGGGTTTTTAAAGGATAATTTGGTAGCAGGGGAGCTAGTGGAATACTGATTGGTTGAGTTGGGGATGAAATCATAGAGGAATCTAAGTTGTCTTACTGTCTTCCCTTCCTGGGTAGGATTGCAAGACTAGCTGAGTCAGTTTTACCTGTCCAGGTGGCACCAGCTAGTCCATCAAAATAGGGGTCTGAAAAATACCCCAAACACAAATCTTAGGTTTTATAATCATAGGAGCAATTGAAGAGGTTACAAATCTTGTGACCTCTGTACATGGCTGCTGAACCACAATTGTAACCTCCGGGCTAATTTGTGAGTTTTACAAAGGCGGTTTTGTTCCCTGAGCAAGAAGGATATTACCGTCTTTGTTTTAAAGTTAAACTAAATTTCTCCCATGGATAGCTTGACCTCTGCCCAGGAGTGAACAAGGACAATTTGGAGGTTAGAAGCAAGATGGAGTCAGTTAGGTTAGATTTCTTTCACCATCATAATTTTTCCATGTCAGATTTTTCTCACTGTCACAATTTATGCAAAAGTAGTTTCAGTTTCAGTATTACCATCTACCTCTTACCATTTCCCCTAATTTTGACATCTTACATTATCATGGTGTGTTTGACAAAACTAAGAAGCCAAACAGCCTTTGTTCATTACTGTTAACTACATTCCAGACTTATCTTGCATTTCATCAGCTTTTCCACTCATGTCCTTTTTCTGTTCCAGGATCCAATCCAGGATACTACATTGCATCATGTTTATTTTTTTGCAGTCTGTGACAGTTGCTCAATCTTTCCTTGTTTCCTATGAGCATAGCAGTCTTAAGGAGCTCTAGCTGGGTGGTTTATAGAACGTTTTTCAATTTGGGCTTATCTGATGTTTTCCAAAAGACTAGACTGGGGTTATGGGCTTCTGGAAAGAATGCCACAGAGGTAATAGGCCCTTCTCCAGGAGGTAGTGTTAACCCGCATCCCCAGTCTTGAGTGTGGGCTGACTCACTTCCTAAAAAAGAATATGGAGAAAGCTGGTAAATGCTACCTTAACCAAGTGATCAAAGTTACTGTCACCATCAGTGATACTATGTTGATATGATGTGATGAGTCCAACAAATTTTGATACAGAGATAACATGTGAACAAGACCTGATTTTAGATAAATCTTTGCCGACTTTACAATTTTCCATAGACTAAACTCACTAAAAAGTACATATAATCTATAACAAAGTTATTTTAAATCGAGATTTTGACATTTCTCTTTATCTTCCACAATTATTTATTAGTTAGCACCCAAGATTGTTGTCATTTTGTAGTCTGTATGGGAGAGAGGAAAGAGAGAGAGAGGAAGAGAGAAGGAAGGAATAGACTTTGGCTGCTTTGGGGCTTTTGTAGTAATCCACAAATATATCATATCAGTGATTGTAATTCTTACCAGAAAGGGATTCCAATCCAGACCCCAAAAGAGGGTTCTTGGATCACAATGCAAAGCAAAAGGAAGTTTATTAAGAAAGCAAAGGAATAAAAGAATGACCATCCCATAGACAGAGCAGCCCCAAGGGCTGCTGGTTGCCCATTTTTATGGTTATTTCTTGATTATATGCTAAACAAGGGGTGGATTATTCATGCCTCCCCTTTTTAGATTATATAGGTTAACTTTCTCATGTTGCTGTGACATTTGTAAATTGTCATAGCACTGGTGGTAATATAGCAATGAGGATGACATTAAAATCTTGGTTTTGGTGGGTTTTAGCCATCCCTTTACTGCAACCTGTTGTATCAACAAGATCTTTAAGACCTGTGTCTTGTGCCGACCTCCTCTCTCATCCTGTGGCTTAGAATGCCTGACTGTCTGGGAATGCAGCCCAGTGGGTTTCAGACTTATTTTACCCAACCCCTATTCAAGATGGAATTGCTGTGGTTCAAAAGCCTGTGACACAATGACCACAGACTATATTGAATCATGTATGGTCAGTAGATTGTTAGTTTGTAAAAGCCCTGAATTATTATTAATATTATTGTTATTATTATTTTGAGTTGGCGTCTCACTGTGTCACCTAGGCTGTGGAGTGCAATGGCGTGATCTCAGCTCACTGCAACTTCTGCCTCCTGGGTTCAAGCAATTCTCCTGCATTAGCCTCCTAAGTAGCTGGGACTACAGGCACCTGCCACCAGGCCCGGCTAATTTTTGTATTTTTAGTAGAGACGGGGGTTTCTCCATGTTGGCAGGCTCGTCTCAAACTCCTGACCTCATGATCTGCCTGCCTCGGCTTTCCAAAGTGCTGGGATTACAGGCGTGAGCCATCGCACCCAGCCAAGAGCCCTGAATTTTACATCTTTATAATTCCCATTTAACTCAGAGCTGGCTATATTAAGTGCCATTTTTATAGCCACATAATTACATTTTTGTTGCAAATTTAAGGGATTTTCAAATGTTGATCTCTATTAAAATGCACTGTAGCTTACCTACTTGGCAATGTGGAATGGAATGAATACTGAATTCGTAGATTGAAAATTTGTGTTCTAGGTCCTACCCCATTACTTCCTAAATATAACTAGGGCTAATTCACTTAACTCAGTTTTCTTTTTTTAATTTTTGTTTTGTTTTGTTTTGTTTTTTTCTTTCAATTTTCTCATCTATAAAATTGGTCTAATCATACTTCATCTTTAGCTATGCCTACTATTCAACATGCATCATCAGAGTTTTTCTATTTAAATCATGTTGTGTGCTTTTGTTTGTTTGTTTGAGACAAGGTTTCTCACTATATTGCCCAGGCTAAACTCAAACTCCTGCTCTCAAGTGATCCTCTCACCCTAGCCTCCTAAGTAGCTGGGACTACGGACACATTTCACTGCATTTAAGAAGATTTTAAAGGCCATTAAATAATTTGGAAAAAATGATTTCAAGCATAGCATTCCTAACAATTAAGCAGCTATTAACTGCTCCTTACAGATTGTTGTAATGTTTAAAAGAGAGCATATACATAAATGTCTGGCACATAATAAAGTTTGAATAAACAGAAAGTAATAGGATAGAGGTAGAATTTTTTATTGTCCCGTTTTCCTGATCCTATTTAAGTAAATATTTAATTCAGCCTTGTTCATTCTCCATAGGCCTTTGCTTATAAATTCCTGTCAATAAGAAATTATAGCTTAAGGATGAGCTTGCTGTCATTAAAAAAAAGAAATTATAGCCCAGCACAGTGGCTCACACCTAAAATCCCAGCTACTCAGGAGGCTGAGGCAGGAGGATTGCTTGAGCCCGAGAGGTTGAGGCTGCAGTGAGCCATGATCACACCACTGCACTCCAGTCTGAGTGGCAGAGCAAGACCCTGACTCAAAAAAGAAAGAAATCATGGCAGAAGCTAACTAATCAGATGTTAGGGATACTACAGAGAGAGTTCCTACTTGCAAATTGAAAGTTGACTAGATGACTTCTGTGGTTCCTTCCGATTCTATGATTTTACTTTAATACATATTGTACCTGTCTCTCAGGATTTAGTTGAGAGCTTTAAGGGCTGAGATAGTATATGTGAAAACCATTTGAAAACATAAAGTACTATACAAATATGTGATATTATTATATAAGACTAGTAAACTAGTCAACAGAGATTCCCTCAGTAACTATAAGAACTATCTGTGGCCAGGCATGGTGGTTCATGCTTGTAATCCCAGCACTTTGGGAGGCCAAGGTGGGTGGATTTTGGAGGCCAGCAGTGTGAGACCAGCTGGGCCAACATGGTGAAACCTTGTCTCTCTGCTAAAAACACAAAAATTAAATGGGCGTGGTTGTGTGTGCCTGTAATCCCAACTACTCAGGAGGCTGAGGCATGAGAATTACTTGAACCCAGGAGGCAGAGATTGCAGTGAGCCGAGGTTGCACCGCTGCATTCCAGCCTGGGCAACACAGCAAGACTCTTGTCTCAAAAAAAAAAAAAAAAAGGAAAAAACCTATCGGTATTCATTGGAAATTAAAAGGTATACATAATGTATTGAGTTTTTTTTTGTTTGTTTTGTTTTGTTTTGTTTGGTGAGGCCTAGAATTTATTGTATTAATAATTGTTAACATTGTTTATCTATTTATGTTTGTTTTCTTAGCTAGAGGATTGTAGCACTTTTTTATTGCATACATTCTCCTATTTCTTCTACTCCATTTAGTCTGTGACAGTTTTTCCTAAGGCAGTGGCCAGATGTGTTGTTGTGGTTCAGGTTATAATTCAGCATTTCCATCAAGGAGACCCCTTTCTGAAAACTATTTGGAAATAGACAATAGCTCTTTGCAATCAAATTCACTCAGCTTGATGCCACTACTCTTGGTTTAACTTAGGCAGCACAGAACCGATTTTATGGTGAATTCAGAAGAGAAGCTATTGCTGGAAAGTAAAATGACTTTGAGCCCTTCTATGATATCTACTGCCAAGTATTTCTTCTTCTCATTATGAGAATAATACATACTTTGTATTGTTGTGGTTCTTCCGCATAAAAAAAGTTTTATAACCCCCTTTTTTTTTACGTTTGTCATTTTTAATTTACTGACCAGATCAGATTTTTCCAAAGTCAAACTATAATTTTATTATTTAGTTCCCTATGGAGAAGCAGTTAAAGAAAATCATAGTAAATTACTCTATTCTTAGTTGTAATTTTATTTCACAACTATTAATAAAAGCATTTTCCAGGCCAGGCGTGGTGGCTCATGCCTGTAATCCCAACACTTTGGGAGGCCAAGGCAGGTGGATCACGAGGTCAGGAGTTCAAGACCAGCCTGGCTAAGATGGTGAAACCCTGTCTCTACTAAAAATGCAAAAATTAGCCAGGTGCAGTGGCTTACACCTGTAGTCTCAGCTACTTGGGAGGCTGAGGCAGGAGAATCACTTGAACTCAGGTGGCAGAGGTTGCAGTGAGCTGAGATTGTGCCACTGCACTCCAGCCTGGATGACAGAGTGAGACTCTATCAAAAAACAAAACAAGGCTGGTGTGGTGGCTCATGCCTGTAATCCAAGCACTTTGGAGGCCAAGGTGGGTGGATCACCTGAGATCAGGAGTTCAAGACTAGCCTGACCAACATGGTGAAACCCCGTCTTAAAAAATAAATAAACAAATAAAATAAATAAACAAAACAAAACACATTTTCCTAGATATTTTCCATAGAATTCCTGAAAACAGTTTCTCAGATCTTTCTCAGTATTAAAGCCATTTTGTTCCTAGTTGCTGTAATTTTGTTACTTCCCCCATCAGCATTCCTATTTCTTTTCATTTTTAAAATTCTTTTGGTTTATTTTCTGAGTTTAACAGTGGGGAATCCATTTGACTATGCTCACAGCAGGTAGTAAGTACTGTGGTAGTCAGAGGATTGGTTTCTTTGGATGGTTAAAAGAATAAGAGGGTAATTAAGCTTTTCTGAAGCTACCAACTGTATTGGAGGTTTGGTGTACATTTAAGGCTTACTTAAAAATAGTTCCTTCAGAAACTGAACTATTAACCAGTAGAATTCCTAAGGGCATATTATTTTTATCAGGTAGAGATTACTTAGATTACTGGAATTTGTGTCAAATAGATTTCCTCTTTCATACATATAAGGCTAAGTCTAATGCTATACTATCTCATTCACATTTGTAATGTTTAATTTATGATCTTTAGTAGGGGTGCTTTTTACCTACCACAAACTCCCAAATACAGCTTTTTAAAATACTGTATGCTTTAAAAATACAGGCTTCTTGTAATCCTAGCACTTTGGGAGGCTGAGGCAGGCAGATTGCCTGAGCTCAGGAGTTTGAGACCAGCCTGGGCAACATGGTGAAACCCTGACTCTACTAAATACAAAAAATTAGCCAGGCATGGCGGCGTTCACCTGTAGTCCCAGCTACTCGGGAGGCTGAGGCAGGAGAATTGCTTGAACTCGGGAGGCAGATGTTACAGTGAGCTGAGATTGCGCCCCTGCACTCCAGCCTGGGTAACAGAGGAAGACTCCGTCTCAAAAAAAAAAAAAAAAAGGCTTCTAACGGAATAAGAAACATTTATTCAATTACTTTTAAAGACATAGAATTAGCCACGATCTTTGCTTCTTTAACTCAAAATCTAAATCTAGATAAAATACAGAAAAAGAATTGCTTTTATGAGCTACAGTTATGAGGTCTAAAATTTTATCTGCATAAACTGGGATGTTGACATCTTTAAAACCCCAAGCATTCTGTTCTGAACCATAAATGGAAGCAGAGCTATAGCCTTCAGATTTATAATTTTCACAGTGGTTTGATTCAGAGTGCTTTGAAAAGGTAATTTAAATTTAGATTTAAATTTGAAAGGGAGAAATGCCTTAAGGTTTTATAGCTCTCAGAAGATAATGGATAGGAATAGTCATTGTGTGTGAGAGAAGAAAGAAAACCATAAGAGGAATGTGGGATTTAGAAACATGTACTAAACCTGGTAGAAGAATAGAAATTGACAGATGGAAAGAGGTGATGTAGGGAAATAATACGGTCATTGAATTTGAGAGTTCTTGAATAGTTAACATTCAGCTTTTAGCTGTTCATTCAGTAAATGTTTATTGAGTACCTTCTGTGCGCTTTTTGGCACCAAGGTTTTAAGCAGATACGTATCAATGACCTAACTAATTTTGAACTTTTTGTTTTCAAATCATTTTAGATTCATAGCAAGTTGAAAAGATAGAGAGTTCCTTCTCTCAGGTGCTACATGACTGTGGTACATTAATCAAAACTAAGAATTTACCATTGGTACTGACATTTTTAAAGGACTTATCTGGCTCTTGCTGGCAGAATAAACTATGGGGTCAGAGAAGGCAGAGCAGAAGCAGGGAGACCAGACAGCATTTGATGACATTAATCCAGGGAAAGCATAGTAATGATGGTTTAGACTAGTGGGCTATCTATAAAAGTGGTAACAGATAGTCGGATTTTGAAGATAGAACCAAGATTTGCTGATGGATTGGATTTGGGATGTGAGATAAACAGAGGAATCAAAATGACTCTAAGATTTTTGGAAAGGAGTCATTTCTAAAAGTGGAAAATGAGTTTTAGCACCAACCTTACTGTCCTTCCCTCCACAGCTCTTTAAAAGTTTTAGTTATTTTAGTATCTACACAGACAATCCTGTAACACTCAGGTATCTCTGTTTCTTGACCTCCTCACCTCCAATGATGTTGTCTTCCACCTCAGTTTAGTTACTCACTCTTAAGATCATCCTCTAGGCCGTGTCATTACTAATAACTAAACCTTCATTTTAAGCATTCCACTCTCCTGTCACAACTCCTGTCTTTCCAGCCCTCTCCCTATAGTACATGGACTTCAACAATTTTAATTCCAACAGGAGCGATCCATTTTTCCTATAATCTTCACTACCCTCCTTCCTTGGCCCATTATTAAAATTAGGGCAAATGAAAAAATAGAGTTACTGTTTATTGAAATAAGGAAGTTTGTAGGAGAAATGGGTTTGGTGAAAAGGAGGTTGAGAATTAGGATTTTGTTTTGGGACAAATAAGTTTAATAAGTTTGAAATGAACGTTAGCTATCCAAGAGCAGGTACTTGAGTATAAGAGCCTGGTGTTCGAATGAGAGGTTTGGACCAGAAACATACATTGGGAGTCATCAGCATATAGATAATATATAAAGATATGAGACATGATGAAATCTATTAAATGTGTATAGATAGAGAAGAGATCAAGGAATCAACCCTGGGCAATTACCATTTTTAAAAGTTAGGAAAAGCTGGGTGTGGTGGCTTACGCCCGTAATCCCAGCACTTTGGGAGGCCAAGGTGGGTGGGTCACCTGAGGTCAGGAGTTTGAGACCAGCCTGGCCAACACGGCACAACCTTGTGTCTACTAAAAATAAAAAAATTAGCCAGGCGTGGTGGCAGGCACCTGTAATCCCAGCTACTTGGGAGGCTGAGGCAGGAGAATTGCTTGAACCTGGGAGGCGGAGGTTGCAGTGAGCCAAGATCACCCATTGCACTCTAGCCTGGGAGACAAGAGTGAAACTCCATCTCAAAAAAAAAAAAAAAAAAAGAGGAACCAGTGAAAGAGATCAAAAGAAGGATCTAATAAAATAGAGAACCAAGAGAAGTAGTGACCCAAAAGTGAAACAGAAAGGTTTCACGGTGGAGAAAATGATCATTTATGTCATACACTGCTGATAGTACAAATAAAATAAAGATGAGAATTGACAGTTGGGTTTGGCAAAATGGAAGACATTGTGACTTTAATAAAAGCGGTTTCAGAAAAACAGTGAGAATTAGAGCCTGAATGGAATGAGTTAAAAGAGAAAATGGGAAAAGAAGGTAGAGTCAGCAAGTACAGATTGCTCTTTCATGTCTGATTGTAAAGGGCAGTAGAGAAATGGACTTTTTTGACTGGGGAGGTGAGATGTTGGTCAAGAAACCTGTATTTTAACATTGGAAACATCGCATGCCAAATGGAAATGACTAGTAGAGAGAGATAACTGATAATGTAAGAGAGAGAGAATTGCAGGTTGGTGAGAGGGGATAGAATCCATAGATGTGGTTAGGTGCAGTGTTTCACGTCTGTAGTCCTAGCACTTTGGAAGGCTGAGGTGGGTGGATGGCTTGAGCCCAGGAGTTTGAGACCAGCCTCGGCAACATAGGGAGATGCCATCTCTATAAGAAACAAACAACAAAAACAACACCCAGGTGCCTGTGAGGTGGAGAGGATTGCTTGAACCTGCGTGGTTGAGGTTGCAGTGAGCTGTGATCATGCCATTGCATTCCAGGCTGGGTGACAGAGTGAGACTCAGTCTCAAAAAAAAAAAAAAAAAAAAAAAAAATTCAGTGCTATATATAGAAGAGATGGCCTTAAATAGGATTATGGACGGTTTTACCATTGTATAGGAAGAAAGTGTACTTGTATAGATGCACATATTTTAGTATATATTTAGTGTGATGAGAGCTTATCTGAGTTATAATTTCTATTTTTTCAATGAGAATGAGAGAGAGGGAGGGGAGAAGAGTTGGTTTTTTAAAAATGCTGTAAAGGGTCACCTTAAAGTTAGTAGTAATGAATTAAAGGAAGCCAGGTCATTATGTTTGAATTTTACTTTAGTCACATTCAGCTGTTTCAGTGGTACAGTGGCATGATCATAGCTCACTGCAACCTTGAACTCCTGGGCTCAGGGGATCCTCCCACCTCAGCCTGCCATATAGCTAGGACTACAGGTGTGTGCCACCACACCTGGCTAATTTTTGTATTTTTTGTAGAGATGGGATCTTACTATGTTGCCAAGACTGGTCTTGAACTCCTGGCCTCAAGCAATCCTCTTACCCTGGTCTCCTAAAGTGTTGAGATTACAGATTATGAACCATTGAGCCCATCTTTTTAATGGCTGCACTGTATTCCATTGTATTTCACAAGTGCCCTATTGAGAATTTTTAAAAAATTATTTCTAGGTTTTTGCTGTAGCAAACATTGTTAAATATATGTCTTGAAGTACTTTTGTGTGTATGTGTGTGATGGAGTCTTGCTCCGTCGCCCTGGCTGAAGTGCAGTGGCATGATCTTGGCGTACGGCAGCCTCCACCTCCTGGTTTCAAGTGATTTACCTGCCTCAGTCTCCTGAGTAGCTGGGACTACTGAGTGGTGTGGCACATACCACCATATCTGGCTAATTTTTGTATTTTTAGTAGAGACAGGGTTTCACAGTATTGGCCAGGATGGTCTCAATCTCCTGACCTTGTGATTGAAGTACTTTACAGCTATATAAATAGAATAAATTTCTAATGTTAGGTTGAAATGTGAATTTTGAAAAATATTAGAGACAGGTGTGATGGCTCACACCTGTAATCTCAAGACTTTGGGATGCCAAGGCAGCTGGATCACTTGAGGTCGGAAGTTTAGTCCAGTAGCATGGATTTCTTTTTATTTTTAATGTTACTTTAAGTTTCAGGATACAAGTGCAGAATGTGTAGGTTTGTTACATAGGCATACATGTGTCATGGTGGTTTGCAGCTGTCAACCCATTATCTAGGTTTTAAGGCCCCGCATGCATTAGCTGTTTGTCCTAATGCTGTCCCTCCTTTTGCTCCCCACCCCCTGACTGGTCCTGGTGTGTGGTGTTCCCCTCCCTGAGTCCATCTGTACTCATTGCTCAACTCCCACTTACGAGTAAGTACATGCGGTATTTGGTTTCCTGTTCCTGTGTTAGCTTGCTGAGGATGATGGCTTCTAGCTTTGTCCATGTCCCTGCAAAGAACATGATCTCATTCATTTTTATGGCTGCACAGTGTTCCATGGTGTTTATATACCACATTGTATTTATTTATTCTATCATTGATGGGCATTTCGGTTGGTTCCATGTCTTTGCTATTGTAAACAGTACTGCAGTAAACATACGTGTGCATGTGTCCTTATAGTAGAATTATTTATATGCCTTTGGATATATACCCAGTAATGGAATTGCTGGGTCAAACGATATTTCTGGTTCTAGATCCTTGAGGGAATCACCACACTGTCCTCCACAATTGAACTAATTTACATTTCCACCAACAGTGTAAAAGTGTTCCTATTTCTCCACAACCTCACCAGCATCTATTGTTTCTTGACATTTTATTAATCACCATTCTGACTGGTGTGAGATGGTATCTCGTTGTGATTTTTATTTGCATTTCTCTAATCACCTGTGATGTAGAGCTTTTTTTCGTATGTTTGTTGGCTGAATAAATGTCTTCTTTTGAGAAGTGTCTGTTCATATCCTTTGCCCATTTTTTGAAGGGGTTGTTTTTTTCTTGTAAATTTGTTTAAGTTCCTTGTAGATTCTGGATATTGGACCTTTGTCGATGGGTAGATTATAAAATTTTCTCCCATTCTGTAGGTACAGCATGGGTTTCAAAGAGTTTTGAGGGAGAAAGGAGGGACAGTGATGTGTAGGTGCCAATAAGGAGCAAGTCCCTAAAAACAATAAATAAAATTAAATGATTTCATTAAATTACATTCTCATCAATAGTGTATGGATGTACTAGTTTCTCTATACCGTTCCTTCTTCCCTCCTCCAACTGGGAATTGTTTGTTAATGTTACGTGGTTTGTGTTAAGCTAAATTGCTTAACACATGGGTGCGGTGGCTCATGCCTGTAATATCAGAACTTTGGGGGGACCAAGATGGGAGGATCACTTGAAGTCAGGAGTTTGAGACCAACTGGCCAACACGGTGAAACCCCATCTTCACTAAAAATACAAAAATAAGCTAGGTGTGGTGGCACATGCCTTTAGTCCCAGCTACTCAGGAGGCTGAGGCAGGAGACTCTTGAACCCAGGAGGCTGCAGTGAGCCGAGATTGCACTACTGCACTCTAGCCCAGGCAACAGAGCAAGACTCTGTGTAAATTAAAAAAAAAAAAAAATTGCAAAGTATTCTAATTGGTTTATTAGTTGTCTCTGATGAATAGCATTGAAATAGGAGGGAAGAGTACTATTGCTTTTCATTATAACTCCCTTTATATTTTTTAGTTTTTAACTATGTGCTTGTTATATGAATCATTTAAAATATGTGTGTATGGCTGGGCATGGTGGCTCATGCGTATAATCCCAGCACTTTGGGAGGCCAAGCAAGCGGATCATGAGGTCAAGAGATGGAGACCATCCTGGCCAACAAGGTGAAACCCTGTCTCTACTAAAAATACAAAATTTAGCCAGGCGTGGTCGCGAACGCCTGTAATCCCAGCTACTAAGGAGGCTGAGGCAGGAGAATCGCTTGAACCCAGGAGGCGGAGGCTGTGATGAGCCGAAATCTCACCATTGCACTCCAGCCTGGATGACAAAGCGAGACTCCATCTCAGTCAGTCAATCAGTCAATCAATCGTGTGCGCATGTGTGTATCTGTATGTTATAGTGTGTATATGTAAAGAATAGTCAAATAATATGATACACTTAGCATCCATAACCAATTAATTGTGCTGTGCTGCCAGATTATTTTGCATGTGTGTGTTCATTTCCTAATAAACTTTTACCATTTCTATTTAATTGAAGAGTAGCTTGAGATTTTAAGAGAAGCTGATTTTTGTTTTAAATTAGTATTTGTATGGCATTTGTGGAAACTGATTGTCTTCAGTGTAACATACCAAAAACAATTAGCTATTGGGGCTAATATAAAACTGCAACAGTATCTACAACTTCAGATATAATATGCTTGCATTAATTAAAACAACCTAATTTTTCTCATCGAATTGACTATAATATGTAAATTTTATAACCTCAAATATATAAAGTAAATGTACATCTAAAAACAAGGTATTATAACATGAAAATTAAACTCTTGATTTTAAAAATATTGACTAACATTGAATACAGAGACTTTGTGTTTTCTTTCTTTTTTTTTTTTGAGACAGAGTCTAGCTTCGTCGCCAGGTGCCAGGCTGGAGTGGAGTGGCGCGATCTCGGCTCACTGCAACCTCCGCCTCCCAGGTTCAAGCAATTCTCCTGCCTCAGCCTCCCAAGTAGCTGGGACTACAAGCACGCGCCACCATGCCCAGCTAATTTTTGTATTTTTAGTAGGAACAGGGTTTCACCATTGTTGCCCAGGATGGTCTCAATCTCTTCACCTCGTGATCCACCCGCCTCGGCCTCCCAAAGTGCTGGGATTACAGGCGTGAGCCACCGCGCCCAGCCGCTGTGTTTTCATTTTAACTCACAATTTAGGTTTTTATATCTGACTGAAATTCGTCAGAACATATGGACTTACAATAAATGTCTTTGCTTTAAAATATATTCATTTTTTATACTAGAGATATATTACATACTGACTTTTAAACTAGTGATAGAGTATTCGGCCAGGCGCGGTGGCTCACGCCTGTAATCCTAGCACTTTGGGAGGCCGAGGTGAGTGGATCACCTGAGGTCAGGAGTTCAAGACCAGCCTGGCCATCATGGTGAAACCCCATCTTAAAAAAAAAAAAATTTGCTGGACATGGTGGCGTGTGCCTATAATCCCAGCTACTCAGGAGGCTGAGGAAGGAGAATTGCTTGAACCAGACCTGGGAGCTGGAGGTTGCAGTGAGCCGAGATCCCACCACTGCACTCTAGCCAGGGCTACAGAGCAAGAATCCCTCTCAAAAAAAAAAAAAATTTGCTTTATCTGGCAGGTACAACCAGAAACAAGCCTCTCACTATGGAAAAATGTACTGGCATTCTTATACTATTGTCAAGACTACTTGACATTTGAAAGAAATTATTATATGTATTATATATTATATTACTATTATTTTATCTGGATAGTAAAATATTAATGGTGAATCTAAATAATGGGTATATGAATATTTACTGTAAAATTATTTTCATTCTTCTGTACATTTGAACATTTGTATAATAGAATACTAACAAGGAGAAAAAAGCATTTGATACTCTCAGAAGCAATTTTTTCCTTACGTCATTTCATGAAGAGAAGCAGAGTAACTTAACCCCTGAAAGTTAAGTTACTTGCTTATTATGTTTCTGGCTGGATATAAGTTTTCACAGAACCAATCTGAGATACGACTGGGTTTCTTTTATGTTATCATGTTATTTTGTTTTATATATATATTTGGGAAGTTAGCTTGTTTATTCTTAACTCATTTAAAATTCTGTTAGCTTTGAAAGGTCTTAAAAATGAGATACACTGTCATTATTTTCAATATCAGAAATTCTTCCTGCTATCTCTGTTTTTGAAAATTTACTTGTTTTGTCTATGTTCATACCACCCTGAATGTGCTCAATCTCATCTGAAAATTTACTTGTTCTATCACAATTTATAAGAATCAAGTATCTGGGGTGGGCACAGTGGCTCACATCTGTAATTTCAGCACTTTAGGAGGCCAAGGTGGGAACATGGCTTGAGCCTGGAAGTTGAAGATCAGCCCAGGCAACGTGGCAAGACCCAATCTCTACAAACATTTTTTTAAAATTAGCCAGGTGTGTTGGTGTGTGCTTGTAGTTCCAGCTACTTGGGAGACTGAGGTGGGAGAATCACTTGAGCCCAGCCCAGAAGGTGTCAAGGCTGCAGTGAGCTGTGTTCATACCACTACCCCTCAGCCTGGGCAACAGAGCAAACACCCTGTCTCAAAAAAAAAAAAAAAAAAAACAAAAAAAGGTAGAATAACAATGACCTTTTCTGCTTTGCTTCTTTAAAAAATCATCAGAAAAAAAATAATTGGGGGAAGAAAGAAAAATGTCAACACCATCTTCAATAAGAATAGGAAATAACTGTACCATCAAATCACAAAATAGTACAAGAGCTATCAAATGGAAGAAAGACCAAATAGGTATGAAGAAATGATGAGATGCCTACATCTGCAGATTTCAGTAAAAGCCAGTAGAGTTTATTCTCTAAAGAAAGTGGTATATGCCAGGCATGGTGGCTCACATCTGTAATCCCAGCACTTTTGGTAGGCCAAGGCGGGTGATCACGAGGTCAGGAGTTCAAGCCTAGGCTCACCAAGATAGTGAAACCCCGTCTCTACTAAAAATACAAAAATTAGGCCAGACTTGGTGGCTCACACCTGTAATCCCAGCACTTTGGGAAGCCGAGGCTGGTGGATCATGAGGTCAAGAGATTGAGACCATCTGGGCCAACATGGTGAAACCCCGTCTCTACTAAAAAATACAAAAAATTAGCTGGGCGTGGTGGTGCACGCCTGTAGTTCCAGCTACTCGGGAGGCTGAGGCAGGAGAATTGCTTGAACCCAGGAGGCGGAGGTTGCAGTGAGCCGAGATTGCGCCACCACACTCCAGCCTGGCGCCTGGTGACAGAGTGAGACTCTGTCTCAACAACAACAACAACAACAAAATACAAATATTAGCTGGGTGTGGTGGTGGGGGCCTGTAATCCCAGCTACTTGGGAGGCTGAGGCAGAGAATTGCTTGAACCCAGGAGGCGGAGGTTGCAGTGAGCAGATTGCACCACTGCTCTCCAGCCTGGGCCACAGAGCAAGACTCCATCTCAAAGTAAAAAAAAAAAAAAAAAAAAAAAAAGAGAAAGGAAAGAAAGAAAAGAAAGTGATGCGTTCTGAGGAGCAAAATCCCAGCAATTTGGGAACCATACAGGACTGGCAGTGGGAGCGTCTCAAGACACCAAGGAGGAGGGAGAGGAGGAGAAGGGGGAGAGGAGGGGGAGTTGAATGAAGAATTGGAAATATACCATATTTGTAAAAAAGTGGCCAACATAGTGAAACCTCATCTGTACTAAGAATACAAAAATTAGCCAGGCATGTAGTGCATGCCTATGATCCCAGCTACTCGGGAGGCTGAGGCAGGAGAATCATTTGAACTCGGGAGTTGGAGGTTGTAGTGAGCCAAGATCACACCATTGCACTCGAGCCTGGGCAAGAGTGAGACTCTGTCTCAAAAACAAACAAACAAAAACTAGCAGGAGGATGTACTCTAGTAAAATCTAAGAACTAATTTATTAAATTTAAAAAAAGAGAAACATGGGATCTGGGAACAGGTGATTCACCACAGAAGGGCTCCGTAAGGAAGTTCCAGGATATCATTTCTGTATCAAGTATAGGCCAAGGAGTTTTCTAGGAAAAAAACAAGAAACAGGCCTAGACCAGGGAGTTTTCTAGGAAAAAAATAAGGACTGGTTTATATGAGCATATGAAAAATGTTATTGAATGATGTGCCACAATGGTGTTGGAGCATTTGGAAAAAGAATACTGATAGGTATGTTGGAAACAAAGCAAATAAAAAATTAAAGCAGTTATCAACTCTACGAAAAACAAAATACAGTCAGGCACCCCAAAACAACGTTTTAGTCAATAACAGGCCTCGTATACAGTGGTACTCCCATAAAATTATAATAGAGCTACCCTGCCCTATACAGGTGTATCATTTTTATCTGTTATACCATATTTTTTACTGTACTTTTTCTATGTTTAGTTACACAAATACTTACCATTGTGTTAAAAACTGCCTACAGTACTCAGTATTGTAACACACTGTACAGGTTTCTCTCTAGGAACAATAGGCTGTACCATATAGCCTACATGTGTAGTAGACTATGCCATCTAGGTTTATATGAGTATGCTGTATGATGTTTGCACAATGACAAAATTGCCTGACAATGCACTTCTCAGAACGTATCCCCATTGTTAAGTGACACATGACTATAATTGTACAAGAAAGGATTTGTGGTCTTAGTCTACTGTTCAGCAGTTCACACTATTTGTATGACTGTAATAATAATTTAAAACTCACTGATTTAACCAAATATTGGGAGAATTGAGGGAGAGGAAAGTTGTGTATGTGAGAATAATTACTAAAAGTTCATGTTGGTGAAATGATATTGTTAATCCTGATAAAACAAGAAATCAAAAAGAACTAAGATGTCTTCTACCATGGGGGGGAAGATAATAAATCTGATATTTAATATTGATAAATTAAGAAATATCAGTAAATATTTAGAAAGATGGAACAGGCTGGACATGGTGGCTCACACCTATAATTCCAGCACTTTGGGAGGCCAAGGCAGGTGGATCACCTGAGGTCAGGAGTTAAGAGACCAGCCTGGCCAACATGGTGAAACCCCGTCTCTACTAACAATACAAAATTAGCTGGACATGGTGGCGGTTGCTGTAATCCCAGCTACTAGGGAAGCTGAGGCAGGAGAATCTCTTGAACCTGGGAGGCGGAGGCTTGCAGTGAGCCAAGATCAGGCCACTGCACTCAAGCCTAGGTGACAAGAGTGAAGCTTTGTCTCAAAAAAAAAAAAAGGAGAAAGATGAAAACAGGGAGAATGACTAGAGTTGAAATTGGTAGCCTCTGGGGCTTAGAGAAGAATGGGGAAGGGTCTTTCATTATAAGTCTTATAGTACAATTTGACTTTTTAAAGGAGGTGACTACAATATTTTGATAAAAAATAACCAATAAGGGATTATTTGTGTGTAGTGTACACAAAAAGTTATGTAAAACTATTCTTGTATTTATTTGGCATTAATTACAAATTATATCCTATAGGTAACAACTGAAGATTACCGAAGATTATGTTATATGGTACACTGTTTTGTAAATATATTGATTTTTTTTTTTTTTTTTTTTTTTGAGACAGAGTCTCGCTCTGTTGCCAGGCTCCGGGCTGGAGTGCAGTGGTGCCATCTCGGCTCACTGCAATCTCCGCCTCCTTGGTTCAAGCAATTCTCCTGCCTCAGCCTCCCGAGGAGCTGGGACTACGGCGTGCGCCACCATGCCCAGCTATTTTTTGTAGTTTTTAGTAGAGACAGGGTTTCAACATGTTGGCCAGGATGGTCTCGATCTCTTGACCTCATGATCTGCCTGCCTTGGCCTCCCAAAGTGCTGGGATTACAGGCATGAGCCACCGCGCCTGGCTTTTTTTTTTTTTGAGACGGAGTCTCGCTCTGTCACCCAGGCTGGAGTGCAGTGGTGAGATCTCAGCTCACTGCAACCTCAGCCTTCCGGGTTCAAGCGATTCTCCTGCTTCAGCCTCCCAAGTAGCTGGGATTACAGGCATGTGCCACCAGGCCTGGCTAATTTTTTTGTATTTTTGTAGAGACGGGGTTTCACCATGTTGGCCAGCCTGGTCTCAAACTCCTGACCTCAGGTGATCCTCCCACCTCAACCTCCCAAAGTTTTGGGATTATGGGCGTGAACCACTGTGCCTGGCCAATTTTCTACTCTTAAGGAACATTCATTCTAAGGAGTTAGGGAATGACTTAAACATACATGAATCAGAAAAACAGTAGTTTACCCATTCAGCAAATATGTATTGAGTACTGTGTGCCAGTCACTGATCTGGGCACTAGGCATCAAAAAGAGACAGAAGCATCTGCAGTCTAGTGGAGGAGCAGTGGAGACATAAACAGTAAGCATAATAAAAATGACGTGGCCAGGCACTTAATCCCAGCACTTTCAGAGGCCAACGCGGCCAGATTGCTTGAGGTCAAGAGTTCGAGACCAGCCTGGCCAACATGATGAAACCCCATCTCTACTAAAAATACAAACATTAGCTGGGCATGGTGGTGGGCACCTGTAATCCCAGCTACTCTGGAGGTTGAGGCAGGCGAATCACTTGAACTCAGGAGGCAGAGGTTGCAGTGAGCTGAGATCATGCAAATTGTACTCCAGTCTAGATGACAGAGTGAGACTCAATCTCAAAAAAATAAAATAAAACAATTAAAAAAAATGGCTGGACTGTATTAGAATTTGATAAAGTCTATGCAAAAGAAAAAGACGTGCAACATAATAAGACGGTTCGGAAATGCAGCGAGAAGAGGAGAAACCATCAAAGGAGACTGAGAAGACAGAACCCTGTAAGTAGAATAGGAAAATGTGACATTATAGAAGCCTAGTGAAGAAAGTGTACCAAGGTAGACAGCATGATCAGTAGTCAGAGGCTCCTGAGTGAAATGGACTTGAGAATAGACTACTGGATTTAGCAACAGGAAAGTCTCATATGTGATGCTGACAAGAGCTGTTTCAGTAAAGATGTGCTAATTTCTTCTCATCGTGGAGAAAGGATGACAAGAAAGATAGTTACTGCTAAGCCCTCTTTTGTGATCTTATAGCAGTAGTGGTAGTTTGATCTCTGGTAAATTTGTAACATCTAGATTGCTATTCACAGAAAACAGGATAACTGGTTTTGCTTGGATGTCAACTTGATCAGTGTGAGTCAATGGTAAGATTATATTGATAGCACCAGTAGGGAATGAGATTTCTGTTGTGAAAACCCCAAACCCAGAACTGCAGGAACTAGTCCTTTGGTAAGTTACATTATTTAGGTACAGAAAGGCTAATGAAGAGAATTGGTGGTGTGTGGGTTTTGCAATCAGTTGACTCCAGGTGGCATTCCTAGAGGTTGCTATAGAAAGAAAATAGCTTAAATTCAGCCCCGATTTTAATTCCATCTAGTCCACTAAGAAAAAGAATACTAAGTCAGGTGGAGAACTTGCCGTCTTTATTTTTAGCTTAATGTGTTATTCTAGATTTAGAATACATTTAATTAACTGGGGTAAGGGGATGATCAGAAATTCAATATTTAACTGCTGTCATTCTAGCAAGGGCATACTGAGCAGATAGCATCATCATAGTATGTGGGCTGAGATGAGGCTGCTCCAGATGAGTCTCTCTCAAAGTTAATTGATGGAAACTTCCCACCTTCAAGAATTTTTGTTACCTTAGCAATGCTATGCCAAGACTGCTGAAACACAGCTGTGGGTGCTGTGCAGACGCCCACATTGCCAGTGTCAGGAAGGATGTGCTTTTAAACCTCTAATTTATCTAATAATGTCGTTAGTGAGTTGTGTAGGTTTGGCATTGTGATGAAAATTCTTCCTGGCTTGGTTTATAACAAGAATTCACTTTGCAGTCTTAAAATGTGTATTGTCTTAATATGCATGTGGAAGATACTAACAAGTCAACTTACAAAAAGATCTGACTAAAATACTATCCTGTCTATCTAAAGGAACTTATTATCCACCCATGGTATTTGAAAATGAATGCAAATTAAATGTTTTTATGCTGTAATAATCTATCTGTTGTGGTTCCTGCTTTATAACAAGATGGCAAGATTCAGTGCTGAAAGAGAGCCAGCTTTCATATTCAGTCCAGTCTGACTCCTTTCCCTGTTCTCTAATGGAAAATATGAATAGATTGGATTGATGTCAGCTTATATAGAGGAGATGGAATAGTAAACTCTTGTAAATAAATATTTTAAAAGAGGAAATAGTACTTTCTTGTTTAAAATATAAAATTTTATAGTAACAGTATTTTATATGATGTTTATCATGTAGGCATGTCTCTTTTTTGTTTGTTTTTGAGACGGAGTCTCACTTTGTCCAGTCCAGACTGGAGTGCAGTGATGTGATCTCGTCTCACTGCAACCTCCACCTCCCGGTTCAAGTGATTCTCCTGCCTCAGCCTCCCAGGTAGCTGGGATTACAGGCACCCGCCACCACACTCGGCTAATTTTTGTATTTTTACTGGAGACAGGATTTTACCATCTTGGCCAGGCAGGTCTCGAACTCCTGACCTCGTGATCTACCTGCCTTGGCCTCCCAAAGTGCTGGGATTACAGGTGTGAGCCATTGTGCCCAGCCATAGACACATCTCTTTAATACAAAATGTGAAGGATCTTTCCTAACTAATGGATTCACTGCAAGGATTGATTGCATTTATCAAAATCAGTATACATTTAATGTTTCAGAATACACCCACTGTATAAAGCAGAGTATTCCTAATTACTTATAGAAAGAATATATAGTGTTTGTTCCACTCTACTGGACTACGTGAAAACCTTTGGATCTGAAGTGTCTTTATACTTTTAAGCTGCCTTTGTCCCATGTTTGAAATTTAAAAACCTTATTTTGGGCCGGGCGTGGTGGCTCACGCCTGTAATCCAAGCACTTTGGAGGCCAAGGCGGGCAGATCACCTGAGGTCGGGAGTTCAAGACCAGCCTGACCAACATGGTGAAACCCTGTCTTAAAAAAAAAAAACAAAAAAACAACCTTATTTGGAATAGAATTATAGAAGTAGAATTTTAGACCTGGATTGACTTTAGAGTTGTTTGTTTTTTTGAGGTGGAGTTTTGCTCTTGTTACTCAGGCTGGAATGCAATGGCGTGATCTCGGCTCACCTCAATCTCCACCTCCTGGGTTCAAGCGAATCTCCAGCCTCAGCATCCCGAGTAGCTGGAATTACAGGCATGCGCCACCATGCCTGGCTAATTTTGTATTTTTAGTAGAGACGGGGTTTCTCCATGTTGGTCAGGCTGGTCTCAAACTCCCGACCTCAGGTGATCCACCCGCCTCGGCCTTCCAAAGTGCTGGGATTACGGGCATGAGCCCCGCTCCCTGCCAATTTTAGAATTATTTTATATTCTAAGTTCTTAATTTTCTAGTTGAGGAAATTGAAACCCAAAGAGTTTAAGTGTCTTTACTAAGATTACCCAGCTAGAAGTATAATCCACCTTTCTAACTCCTTATATTTCTGCTATAATTTCTTGTCTCCAACAAGTTAATCAAATAGCAATTACATTGTAAGTTGGCAGAAGTTTTAGGTCTCTGTCCCGTGTGTGTAACTATGTATATATTCAGGCTCCAAAGTCAATAGTGGTCTGTAATTATTCTTCATATGTATCTATGTTTTTATCTTTGTAGTTACATGGAGAAGTCACAGTGTTTATAAGTTAAAGTGATTTCTGAGTATCTATGAATATATAAATAATAGTCTTTAATATACAGGTAACAAGGATCCATATATAATTAAGTCCTGCAAGCACTATAGGTGAAGGAAATGCTAAGGATTCTCCTATGACTGGGCCCCATTATGAAATTTAAAGAAATCAATACTTATCTAAAGCATAAGAAATGAACATGCTCAGTACTGATAGGCTATCTATGCTAATACACTAATTCTTTTTTTTTTTTTTTTTTTTTTTGAGACAGAGTTTTGCTCTTGTTGTCCAGGCTGGAGTGCAATGGTGTGAGCTCAGCTCACTGCAACCTCCACCTCCTAGGTTCAAGCAATTCGCCTGCCTTAGCCTCCAGAGTAGCTGGAATTACAGGTGCCCATTACCACATCCGGCTGATTTTTTGTATTTAGTAAAGACGGGGTTTCACCATGTTGATCAGGCTGGTCTTGAACTCCTGACCTCAGGTAATCC
The DNA here is from genome assembly GCA_036589455.1 of Ateles fusciceps. Classification (NCBI taxonomy): domain Eukaryota; kingdom Metazoa; phylum Chordata; class Mammalia; order Primates; family Atelidae; genus Ateles; species Ateles fusciceps. Next base: position 131,424 of record JAZHEH010001132.1, read on the forward strand.
ACCCGCCTCGGCCTCCCAAAGTGCTGGGATTACAAGTATGTACCACCTTGCCTGGCCCACTAATTCTGATAATGACTTGGATAGTTTCCATAATGATTTAACATCATCTCCTGCTTCAATCCTGTCCCCAGATACTAAAACAAACTAAAATAATTTGTGTAAATAATAATACTGAACTATTGAAGGTCATTAGAATGCAGTTACATTTTTATAATTCAAAATCTTCCACCAAGCATGTTTTCAGCTGTGGCTATTTTTGAAAAGAATTGAGGAAGCAAGATTGACCTACCCAGATAAATATTTGGAGGATAAAGATGATGCTAGCCAATGTGAGCTGCAGGAAAGAACAATCAGAACATTCATGAATTCAAGTTTTGTGGGGGGTTTTGTGTATGTTTGTAGAACATTTATTGTTAGCTTAAAGCAAGCAAGACCCCATGCTTTGTTTACAAAGCTCAGTTTATGAAGTTTTAGGAGAGCCTGTATTTCTGCTTTACAATTTATAACGTTGAGAAAGTCAATATACATAGAAATTCAGGTATGTATTCATGAACATAAATAGCTTTAATGAAGTGGAATGTGTTACTTACATGACTCAACTTAAAAATTAAAACTAAATGGGCCCCTAATTATTTTCAACATTGTTTAAAAGGCATTTATGTATATAATTTTTATGTGCCTTAGCCATAAAATAGGCAAAGATTTTAATTCTGTATAAATATATAAAAGCTGTACTTTGATACCTAAAACAAACAAGAAAATATCAAACTGGTATGTATGGAAACAAATTTCCATTTCTTCTCAGGATGTGAATTGCTTGAAGATAAAATGGAAAGCACTTCAAAATATCTGTTTATGTACATAAAAGAAAAGCATCATTCTTGGATTATATTTGAGAGTCCCCAACAAGATTAATTTGACTTGGACACAGAGTCCCCCAAAATGATACTGCAAATATTAAGGAATTTCTAATCATATTGCACTTCAGCAGTGTTCTCAACACAATGACATTTATAAGCCGAGTTCTCCAAACTGCCACGAGTATTGGCTCTCTTCTGATATTTGCTATGCTTATTACATTTGCCAAACTTTAAAACTTTCTGTATCAGGATCTTTCAAGCATTTTAAGAAAAATGAAAGAAAGCAGCTTTTGCTATGTTATTATCACGTTAGTCACTCCTAGAGATTCTCTTAAAATGACAAGCGTTAATGATAAGCTTTTATTTGAGGTGTATCAAATATTCTCTGATGTGACTGCTTTAAAATATATTTGCAATTCTGATTTTTCAGAAATAATCACTTCCAAATCAAAGTCAAAATCAGAAGTTATTCATGCTACGTGTTATAGCTTTCTGACATGTAGGAATAACTGATGTGGGTGAAACGTCTAGCTTGATGTTTTATATCTAGCTATTAGTCAGCTAATCCTTCTCCCTACTTCACTGAAAATATTTTCATTCTGTCTGACAAAAGGTAAAATTATATTAACTGTGACTAAAAATGGATTGCAGATGACACATTAATGAAACTAATGGTTCTTGCCTTATTCTCTTTCTCTCTCTTTTTTTTTTTGAGATGGAGTTTCACTCTTGTTGCCCAGGCTGGAGTGCAATGGTGCGATCTTGGCCCACCACAACCTCCACCTCCAGGGTTCAAGCGATTCTCTTGCCTTAGCCTTCTGAGTAGCTGGGATTATAGGCATGCACCACTACGCCCAGCTAATTTTGCATTTTTAGTAGAGACGGGGGTTTCACCATGTTGGTCAAGCTGGTCTCAAACTCCCAACCTTAGGTGATCCGCCCGCTTCAGCCTTCCAAAGCGCTGGGATTACAGGCATGAGCCAACCCGCTCGGCCAATTCTTGCCTTATTCTCTGAAGTTTTCATTTCTTACATTTCGTGAACCTATATCCAGATAGTTTAATAATTACACAGAAGATATCCTTTCTTTTGGAACTTTGATGGAACAAGATTTCATAAAAGTTTTCAGATCATTTTTTGTTTTTTGTTTTTTTGAGACAGTCTCACTTCATCACCCAGCCTGGAGTGCAGTGATGCGATCTTGTCTCACTGCAACCTACAACTCCCAGGTTAAAGTGGTTCTCGTGCCTCAGCCTCCCAAGTAGCCGGGATTACAGGTGTGCGCCACATGCCTAGCTAATTTTTTTATTTTTAGTAGAGTCAGGGTTTTGCCACATTGGCCAGGCTGGTCTCAAACTCCTGACCTCAGGTGATCCACTCACCTCGGCCTCCCAAAGTGTTGGGATTACAACCATGCACCACCATGCCCGGCCCAGATCATTTTTAATGTAAATTTAAAAACAACCCAATAAATTCCATAACGACATACTAAAAGTTCACTTAGTTAAACATTTGGAATGTGCCTAATCAGAGTAAGGTATGACAGACAGGTAAGCAGTTTTCACAAAGGGATTAGGTCTGTGAAGAAGCATTTTTACTCATCAAGAAAAATTCAGTTAACCTCCATAGCATGGAAGGAGACATGGTGACATTGTTTATAAAGCATTTGGATTTTAAAGGGATCTCATTAATTGATTTCATAATTGTTAAAGGGTAATAACTTTCAAATTTTTTTGATCATAATTCAGTATATACTTATCTACATATATATGTGAAACAAAACTTTACCTCATGCACCTTATTCTATTTCCTTTAAAAAATGCTGGTCATAATTCATACATTAATTGCATTATCCACTAATGGATCATAAACTGCAATTTGAAAAATATTGATGAATAGCTGGGTGCAGTGGCTCACACCTGTAATCCCAGTACTTTGGGAGGCTGAGGCGGGAGATCCCTTGAGGACATGAGTTCAAGGTTAATCTGGGCAACATAGTGAGACTCTGTCTCTAAAAAAAAAAAAAAAAAGCAGGGCATGGTGACTTGCACCTGTAGTCTCAGCTCCACAGGAGGCTGAGGTGGGATGATTGCAGGAGTTTGAGGCTGCAGTGAACTATGATTTCACCACTACACTCCAGTCTGGGCAACACAGCAAGACTGTCTCAAAAAAAAAAAAAGAAAAAATATGAATATGAAAATAATTTTCTGATTTGTTTTTCTTCTCAAAGACATAGAATGTAAGCATTGCCATTTTATGTGTTTCTGAACCACTCATTTCTTTGGACTCATCTAGACCTTGTTATCAAAAATTGTATCAGCTCAAAAATCTTGTACACAAGCATCCTGCTCTAAGACTACAACATTCTGCCCTAGATTTTGTGCCCAAGTACTCCTACCTACAATTCTTTAATTACATTTAGACCACATTGGTTTACAACTCAAGTCTGTTCTTTCTTTCTCACCCAACTTAGAGTCCATGGTCCAACATTATAATCACATCCTTAAAAAGATACTCAGTTCCACCCAATGCTGTGGCTCTCTGTAATCCCAGTTACTCAGGAGGTTGAAGTGGGAGGATCCCTTAAGCCCAGGAGTTCAAGGCTGCAGTGGGCTATGATTGTGCCACTGCACTCTAGCCTGGACAACAGAGCAACACTCTCTAAAAATAAAACAACTTAAAAAGATACCAAATCTCTAGCCAAAGATGATTGAATAAAATAAAACGTGAATTAAAAAAAAAAAAGACTGGCCGGGCATGGTGGCTTACGTCTGTAATCCCAGCACTTTGGGAGGCCCAGGCAGGTGGCTCACAAGGCCAGGAGTTCAAAACCAGCCTGGCCAACATGGTGAAACCCCGTCTCTAATAAAATACAAAAATTAGCTGGGCATGGTGGCAGACGCCTGTAATCCCAGCTACTCGACAGGCTGAGACAGAGAATTGCTTGAACCCAGGAGGTGGAGGTTGCAGTGAACCGAAATAGTGCCACTGCACTCCAACGTGGGTGACAGAGCGAGACTCTGTCTCAAAGAAAAAAAAAGATACCAAATCTGGCAGGGGATGGAGATTTCAGTGAGCTGAGATTGTACCACTGTGCTCCAGCCTGGGTGACAGAGTGAGACTCTGTCTCAAAAAATAAAAATAAAAATGCCAAATCTCCATTTCTCTTCTTCACTTTGTAGTGCTACCTTGCAAAACCCCAAATCCTCCTTGTCAGAGACATTTCTCTAAAACTTAAATACAAAAAAGAAAACACACAAAACAAAAGCCAAAACAAACCCCGAATAATCTGCAAATCTTGATGAACTGGATGGTTCTTCTGTCTACACATGTGCCAACATAGATGAAAAAGTCGTGCCATCAGAAAAACTGATTTCATTTAAAAATTATCTCAAACTTCCCATAATCTCGTAGCACTGTGTGACAATCCTACTGCTCTCTGATATTACTATTTCATACCTACTTTGACTTCATCCCTCCTCCTCCCTTTTTACCCTCATTACCTAGTTTGTGATTCAACCCAGTGGTTCTCAAAATGTTCCCAGACCAGCAGCATGGGTATTGTTGAAAAAACTCGAGCTTCGAATGGAAAGACCCTCCAAATAGGCTTTGTATGAGCAACATGGCTGTTTATTCACCTGGGTGCAGGTGGGCTAAGGCCGAAAAGGGCATTAGCAAAGGGCAGTGGGATAGGAGTTGGTTTTATAGGTTTGGGTAGTTTTTTGGGGGGCGGGGGTGTTGCAGAGTAAGATCAGTTACAATGGTGGGGGGGGTAGGGGCAAGGGAGTATACATGACCACAAGTTCAGTTACAATGGCAGGGTTGGGTAAGAGATATTTACATTATCATAAGAACAGTTAAGATGAGAGGGTTGGGTGAGGGGCTTGTCTGAGAAGCGATCAGGGATTGGGTGGGCGACATCAGCCGGGGCAGGCAGGACTTCAGACTTTCAGGCTCCAGGCTTGCATATGGAGATCTGACAGGTATCACCTGGGAACTTGTTAGATATGAAAATTCCTGGCCAGGCGTGGTGGCTCACGCCTGTAATCCAAGCACTTTGGAGGCCAAGGTGGGCGGATCACCTGAGGTCGGGAGTTCAAGACCAGCCTGACCAACATGGTGAAACCCGTCTTTATTAAAAAAAAAAAAGAAGAAGAAAATTCACAGGCTCCACTTCAGGCCTATTGAGTTAGAAACTCTGTGGATGCGGCCCAGCAATGTGTTCTAAGAAGCCCTGCAGGTGATTCTGATGCATGAGAAAGTTTTTAAAAACAGATCTAGCCTCATACTTCATTGAGAAGCCCTTCTCTAGAACATAAGCTCTAAGAGGGCAGGGGTTTTTTCTTTTTTGTTTATATGTATCCTGAGCACCAGAACAGTGCCTGGTACATAGTAGGCCTCAATAAATATTTGTTGTTTCAAATCATTAAATGAGAATACCCGTTGTTTCCTGCTAACATCTAAAAATGTACCTGCATCTGTATTCATTTTCTTCTTTTTCCAACTAAGGAAATGTGCCTCATCCTACAGTCAGATTCTACACCATTCCAAAACAACAGACTTTCCCTTTCCCCTATCCCTTATCAGTTATTGCCCTATATCTCTGTTTCCCCCTCTGTCCCAAATCTCCCTGCCCCCTCCTCGGCAGTTAACCCATTCTAGTCTGACTTTCACTTCCACTATTCAGTGGTTCTTGACAAAGTAATTTTTTTTCTACACATTCAGAGAAACTTCTCTAGTAACACACTATAGAAGTGATCCCTGAAAGTATAGTCTTGACAAAGTAATTTTTTTTTTTACTGTCTTTATTGAGATATAATTCACATAATATAAAGTTACCCATTTAAAGTTTACAGCTAACTGATCACAACCAGTCATAGGTTTCTTTGTTCCTTCTCCCACTGCTTCATGACTCGCCTTTTTAAAAAAGTGTACAATTCAAGGGTTTTGATACAGTCACAGTTGTTCAACCATCACCCTAATCTAAGTTTCAGAAAAGTTCCATCATCCCAGAAAGAAACCCCCTACCTATTAGCAGTCACTTCTCATTCCCACCACCCCTCCAGTCTTAAGCTACCACTACTGTCTGCTTCTATAAATTTCTTGTTCTGGGCTTTTCATGTAATTCTTATTATAGAATTATAAATTCTATAATAAGTGGTCTTTGTGATGGGCTTCTATTACTTTCCATAATGTTTTCAAGGTTCAGCCACATTGTAGCATGTATAAGTGCTTCATTCCTTTTTATGGCTGAGTAATATTCCATTGTATGAATATACTGCATTTTATTTATCCATCAGTTGGTGGATACTTGGTTGTTTTTACTATTTGGCGATTATAAACAATGCTGCTATGCACATTAATGTACAAGTTTTTTTTGTGGATGTATGATTTTATTTCTCTTGCATATATACCTAGGAGTGGAATTGCTGGGCCGGCTATGTGGTAACTTTACCTTTAAAATGTTAAGGAACTACCAAAGCAGCTGTACCACTTCACATTTCCACTAGCAATATATGAGAGTTCCACTTATCCACATAGTTGTCAACACCTATTATTACTAATTGTCTTTTTTGTTATAGCTATTTTATTATAGCTATCCTAGTGGATGTGAAATGGTTTCTCATTGTGGTTTTGATTAGCATTTCCCTAATGACTAATGATGTTAAAAGGAAAAAAAAAAACCTGTTTTTCTATACACACACATTTTTTTTTTTTGAGTCTCACTCTGGTCATCCATACTGGAGTACAGTGGCATAATCTCTACCTACTGCAACCTCTGCCTCCCGGGTTCAAGCTACAGCTTCCTGAGTAGCTGGGATTACAGGTGTGCCACCACACCCAGCTAATTTTTTGTTTGTTTGTTTGTTTTGAGACAGCGTCTTGCTCTGTCTCCAGGCTGGAGTGCAGTGGCGCAATCTTGGCTCACTGCAACCTCCGCCTCCTGGGTTCAAGCAATTCTTCCGCCTCAGCCTCCTGAGTAGCTGGGACCACAGGCACGTGCCACCATGCCTGGCTAATTTTTGTATTTTTAGTAGAGACGGGTTTCGCCATGTTGGCCAGGATGGTCTCCATTTCTTGACCTCGTGATCCTCCCACCTCGACCTCCAAAAATACTGGGATTACAGGCACGAGCCACCGCGCCCAGCTAATTTTTGTATTTTTAATAGAGACAGGGTTTCACCATGTTGGCCAGGCTGGTCTCGAACTCCTGACCTCAGGTGATCCACCCACCTCGGCCTTCCAAAGTGTTAGGATTACAGGTATGAGCCACCTTGCCTGGCCCCACAGACTTCTGACACTAAATGTGTGTGGGGTTTTCCCACCAACCAATTCTCCATTTCTCTCTGGACACCAATTTAACTCAATTCTGACACTAATTACCTGGAATTACAACAGAGCCCACAGGTTAAGGGCTCAGTCCCGCAAGATGCCCCCACCTCAGATGCCAGTTATAAGTCTGGACCTCCCAAATTTCTGGCCAACTGGTTATAAATCAAGATTTCCCACAATCTTCTCCTAAGTTAAATAATTTGCTATAAATAGTCTTATAAAATTCAGGGAAACATTCACTTATGTTTACTGGTTTATGAAAGGACATTATAAAGGATACAAATGAACAGCCAGATAAAGAGAGCTACACAGGGTGAGGTCCTGAAGGGGATGAGTCTTAAACATAAGAGCTACTGTTGGAGGTGGGGTATGCCACCCTGTGTTCACCAAACCAGAAATAATGTAGGCATATTCAAATAATTATTCAGTCTCCCATCTCTCTCCCTTCCCTAGAAAATGAGAATAGGGTTGAATATCCAGGCCTCTTACTATAGCTTGGTTTTTCTGATGACCAGTTGTCATCCTAAAGCTATCCAGTAGCCCACCAAGAACAGCTTCATAAGAACAAAAGGCACTCATAGACTATACAGGAAATTCCAAGGAATTTAGAAGCTCTGTCAGAAGCCAGGTTCAAAGACTAAATACTAGAAAATGCTTCCAGTACCCCTATTACTCAGGAAATTAAAAAGAGTTTTAGGGGCGCTGTGTCAGAAACCAAGGCAGAGAACAAATATATATTTCCAATTATGTCACAGATGTTGCACATCTTTTCATGTGCTTATTGGCCATTTGTATATCTTCTTTGGAAAAATACCTATTCAGATCCTTTGGGTTGTCTTTTTATTACTGAAGTATAAGGATTCTTTACATATTCAGGATACAGTCTCATTAGATATATGATTTTCAGGGTTTTGTTTTGTTTTGTTTTGTTTTGAGACAGGGTCTCACTGTCTCCCCCGGCTGGAATATAGCGATGATTATGGCTCACTGCAGCCTCAAACTCTTGGGCTTAAGTGGTCTTCCTGCCCTAGCCTCTCAAGTAACTGGGACTACAGGTGCACCCACCATACCCAGCTATTTTTTTTTTTTTTTTTTTTTTTTTTGAGACATGGTCTTGTGAAGTTGCCCAGGCTGATCTCAAACTCCTAGCCCCAACCTTACCCTCCCAAATTGCCAAAATTACAGACATAAGCCAATATGCTTGGCAGATTTGCAGATGTTTTCTGCCAGTCTGTGGGTTGTCTTTTCACTTTATTGATTTGTGATACAAAAGTTTTAAATTTTATGTAGTCCAGTTTAACATTTTTTTTTCTTTTCTGCTTATGCTTTTGGTGTCAGATCTAAGAAAACCATTGCCTAATCCAAGGTCATGAAGATTTACCCCAATGTTTTCTTTTAGGTGTGTTACATAGTTTTAGCTTTACATTTAGGTCTGTGATGCATTTGGGGTTAATTTTCATATGTGGTATAAGGAAAAGGTCCAACTTGATTATTTTGCATGTGGATATACAATTTTTCCAGCACCATTTGACCATTTCTTGAAAATATAGTTTTTTTCCTTTTTTTGTTTTTTTTTTTTGTTTTTTGAGACAGTCTTATTCTGTCACCCAGGCTGGAGTGCAGTGGCATGATCTCAGCTCACTTCAACCTCTGTCTCTTGGGTTCAGGCAATTCTCATGCCTCAGCTACCCAGGTAGCTGCGATTATAGGTGTGCACCACCACACCCACCTAATTTTTGTATTTTTGGTAGAGACAGGGTTTCGCCATGTTGGCCAGGCTGGTCTCGAACTCCTTGCCTCAGGTGATCCACCCACATTGGCCTCCCAAGGTGGGATTACAGGTATGAGCCACTGTACCTGGCCTTTTTTCACCCTCCCCTACTTATTTGACCTCTCAGCAATTAACAGAGTTCACTACTCCCTCCTTCAAATACTCTCTACTATCTTGGTTCTCTTTTACAAATTTTGCCATTTCTCTTTAGTCTTTATAAGTCCCTTATCTTCTTTTTTTTTTTTTTTCTTTTCTTTTTTTTTATATAGAGACGGGGTTTCATCATGTTGGCCAGGCTGGTCTTGATCTCCTGACCTCGTGATCGACCCACCTCAGCCTCCCAAAGTGCTGGGATTACAGGCATGAGCCACTGCACCCAGCCCCTTATCTTCTACTAAGCTTCTATATACTGGATTTTCAGTTATTGTCACTGTATAGCAAATTACTATAAAACTTAATAAATAATAAATAAAACAATTATTTATTATGCTTACAGTGTCTTTGAGTCAGAAATTAAAACTGGGTAAAGCAAGGTCACCTTATCTCTGTTCCAACGGGGGCCTCAGTTGGAAGACTCAGGCTAGGGGACTGGAATCATCTGAAGGCCTGTGAACTTACATGCCAAGAAATTGGTAATGGCTACTGGCTGGGGGGACCTCAAGCCACATCCGCATGAGCCTGTTCATGTGGTTTCTCCACATGAGCTAGTCTGGGATTCCTCATGGCTTGATGGCTTAGCTGAGTATCAAGAGCAAGTATCCAGAGGGAGACAGAGGAAGAAAGAAGAGGAAACCAGAGGGAAGCCACATGGCCTTTTATGACCAAACTTCAAAAGTCACACAGTATCACTTTTGCTACATTTTTTTATCCAAGTATTCACCACGCCTCACCCATGTTTAGATTAGGAAAGGAAACAGACTGTCTTTTTATGGGGAATGGCAAGATTCTAAAATAGCATGTGGGACCAGGAATGTTGTTGTGGCCTTTTAAAAGATATCTGCCACAGTCTTTTCTGGCCACACAATTCACATCCTTCCCACTTGCTAAATACACTCACCCACATCCCCTAAGATTTTCCAAAGTCTAATCCCATTATGGCATTAGGCTTAGGCTTGAGGTCCAAGATCTTATTGAGGCCAAGACCATGTACAGATAAGATTTCTTAGGTAAGATTTCTTCCTTTAAAAAAAAAAAATCTTCAATAAAAGTTTGATTTTTATGTTTAATTATCAAAATGTATACTGTATTAGATCAGTTGTGTACCAGTAATTACACTGATAATGCGGTATAAAAGAAAATGTTTAATACCGGAGGCTTATAGTCACAGGAAGTTTTTTTTTTAATTTAATTTCAATTGTCATACATATTTTTACTGCAGAGACATATTATATACTGCTTTGAGTCCCATAGACTTTGGTATGTTGTGTTTCTATTTTCATTTGTTTCAAGGAATTAGTCAATTTCCTTCTTAATTTCTTTCTTCACCCATTGGTTGTTCAGGAGCATGTTGTTTAATTTACATGTATTTGTGTAATTTTGAATGTTTCTTTTGTTACTGGTTTCTAGTTTATTCCATTGTGGTCAAATAAGATACATGATATGATTTCAATTAAAAAAATTTTTTGGCCAGGCACGGTGGCTCACGCCTGTAATCCTAGCACTTTGGGAGGTCTAGCTGGGTGGATCATGAGGTCAGGAGTTCAAGACCAGCCTGGCCAACATGGTGAAACCCCGTCTCTACTAAAAATACGAAAATGAGTTGGGTAGGATGGCATACACCTGTAGTCCCAGCTACTCAGGAGGCTGAGGCAGGAGAATTGCTTGAACCCGGGAGGCAGAGGTTGCAGTGAGCTGAGACCACGCCATTGTACTCCAGCCTGGGAGACAGAGCAAGACTCTGTCTCAAAAAAAAAAAAAATTTTTTTTTAACCTTGTTTTGTGTCCTAACATACAGTCAGTCCTGGAGAATGTTCCATGTACTAATAAACAGAATTCGTATTCTGCAGCTGTTGGGTGAGACGTTCTATAAATGTCTGTTAGATCTATACTGATGTTTCTTTGTTGATTTTCTTTTCTTTTTTTTTTCTTGATGGAGTCTTGCTCTTTCGTTCAGGTTGCAGTGCAATGTTGCGATCTCAGCTCACTGCAACCTCTGCCTCCAAGATTCAAGGGATTCTTGTGCCTCAGCCCCCTGAGTAGGTAGGATTACAGGCACCCTCCATCATGCCTGGCTAATTTTTTAATTTTTAGTAGAGATGGGGTTTCACCATGTTAGCCAGGCTGGTCTTGAACTCCTTATCTGAGGGGATCTACCCACCTCAGCCTCCCAGAGTGCTGGGATTACAGGTGTGAACCACCACGCCTGGCCTCTTTGTTGATTTTCTGTCTAGATGATTTGTCCAATGCTGAGTTGGGTGTTGAAGTCCCCAAATGTTATTGTATTGGCATCTGTCTCTCCCTTTAGATCTAATAGTATTTTCTTTATGAATCTGAGTGTGCTGGTGTTGGATGCATATATATTCACAATTGTTATAGCTTCTTGCTGAATTAATCCCTTTATTACTACATACTGTCCTTCTTTGTCTTTCTTTTACAGCTTTTGACTTAAAGTCTGTTTTAGCTGATATAAATTTAGCTATTTCTGCTTGCTTTTGGTTTGCATTTGTGTGAAATATCTTTTTCCATCCCTTCACTTTCAATCTGTGTATGTCCTTACAGATCAGGTGAGTTTCTTGTAGGCAGCATATAGTTGGGTCTTGTTTTTGTTTTTGTTTGTTTTGTTGTTTAAATTCATTCAGGCAGTTTCTTTTAATTGGGAATTTTAACCATTTTACCTTCAAGATTATTAATAGATGAGGACTTACTCCAAACATTTATTGATTGTTTTCTGATTATTTTGTGTAATCTTTGTTCCTTCCTCTCTTATTATTTATTTTTGTGGTTGTCTTTCTCCTTTTTCTGTTGGCTGTCCTGGTGAATTTTATAATTTTGCATGTTTTCATGAGGGCAGTTATCTTTTTACTTCCAAATGTAAGACTCCCTGAGCATTTCTCTTGGACTGGACTAGTGGCGATGAATTCTCTTATTTTTTGCTTGTCTGGGAAAGATTTTATTTTTCCTTCATTTTTGAAGAATAGCTTTCCTGGGTATAATATTCTTGGCTAGCTGGGTTTTTTTTCTTCCTATACTTTGACTATATCATCTCTTTGTCTCCTGGCCTGTAAAAGTTTCTGCTGAGAAAGCTGCTGCTGGTCTAATGGAGATTCCCTTATATGTGACTTGATGCATTTCTTTTGAAAAATAATTCTTTTCTTTTTTTTTTTTTTTTTTGAGACAGAGTCTTGCTTTGTTGCCAGGCGCCAGGCTGGAGTAAGCGGTGCAATCTCGGCTCACTGCAACCTCCACCTCCTGGGTTCAAGCAATTCTCCTGCCTCAGCTTCCCAGGTAGCTGGGACTACAGGCGCACGCCACCATGCCCAGCTAATTGTTTTTTGTATTTTTTAGTAGAGACGGGGTTTCACCATGTTGGCCAGAATGGTCTCAATCTCTTGACCTTGTGATCCGCCCACATTGGCCTCCCAAAGTGCTGGGATTACAGGCTTGAGCCACCGCACCTGGCCCGAAAAATAATTCTCTTTTAGAATTATTTCTTTGTCTTTGCCATTTGATGATTTGACAGTTAGGCATGGTGGCTCATGTCTGTAATCCCAGCACTTTGGGAGGCCAAGGCAGCTGGATCACCTGAGGTCAGGAGTTCGAGACCAGCCTGACCAACATGGTGAAACCCTGTCTGTACTAAAAATACAAAAATTACCTGTGCATGATGGCAGGCACCTGTAATCCCAGCTACTGGGGAGGCTGAGGCAAGAGAATTGCTTTCACCTGGGAGATGAAGGTTACAATGAGCCAAAAATCACACCATTGCACTCCATCCTAGGGTACAAGAACGAAACTCTGTCTCAAAAAAAAAAAATTGTTTTTAAACTATAATGTTACCTTAGAGATTGGGTGGAATCTATTTGGGAACTTTCCAGTTTCCTGGATGTGAATATCCATGTCTCTCCCAAGACTTGAGAAGTTTTCAGCTATTATGTCATTAAATATCTTTTCTACACCTTCTCTCTTCTCCTTCTGGAATGCCCATAATGCAATTATTTGCTTCCTTAATGGTGTCCCGTAAGTGCTGTAGGCTTTTTTCATTATTTTTTCTTTTTTTTTTTCTGCCTGAGTTTTTTTAAAAAGATCTGTCTTTAAGTTGAGAATTTTTTTTTCTGTTTGGGCTAGTCCGCTGTGAAGCTCTTTATTGTATTTTTTATTTCGTTCATTGAATTCTTTAGCTCTAAGATTCCTGTTTGGTTCTTTTTTTATGATATCTCTTTATTGAATTCCTCTTATTTTTGTTAACTGGTCTGTATGTATTCTCTTGTATCTCATTGCATTTTCTTAAGATGATTATTTTGAGCCACATGTGATGGCTCATGCCTATAGTCCCAAAGTGCTGGGGTTACAGGCATGAGCCACCATGCCGAGCCAATATTTTCATCTTAACATGTTAAAATGGGCCGGGTGCAGTGGCTCATGCATATAATCCCAGCACTTTGGGAGGCCGAGGTGGGTAGATCACGTGAGGTCAGGAGTTCAAGAATAGTCTGGTCAACATGGTGAAACCCCGTCTTTAATTTTAAAAAACAAACTTGTTCTTTTCCTGGTTTCCCCATGTTGGCAGATGATTCTACCATTCACCTAGTTGCTCAGACCAAAACCCAGGATCAGATTTAATTATTTTCTCTCCCTCTGTCACTGCTGCATCCAGTCATCAACAAGTTCTATATTTCTCCTCACCTGGGTTATAACAACTTCCTTATTGGTTACCCTCCTTCATTCTTGCTCCCTTCTAATTTCCTTTGATACAGCAGTCAAAGCAATAATTTAATTCATATGTCTGATCTAGAGCAATTATGAGTACTCTCTTGTTCATAATCTTCTGTGAATTCACATTACCCTTTGAAGAGAATTCAAATTCCTTACTATAGTCTAAAAGGCCCGTGTATCTGGTCTTTGCCTATTCCTCTGACTTTATTCTGTGCCACTTTCCCCTCACCCACTATGCTTCACTTCCTCTGGGTTTTTTCAGTTCCTTACATATAACAAGCTCTCAAAAAGGTCCTGTATCACCAGGTACAGTGGCTCACACCTGTAATCCTGGTACTTTGGGAGGCCGAGGCGGATGGATCACCTTAGGTCAGGATTAGCCTGGCCAACATAGTAAAACCCCATCTCTAGTAAAAATACAAAAATTAGTGCACACCTGTAGTCCCAACTACTCAGGAGGGTGAGGCATGGGAAAATAGCTTGAACCTGGGAGGTGGAGATTGCAATGAGCCAAGATCGCACCACACTGCACTCCAGTCTGGGCAACAGAGCGAGACTGAGTCAAAAAAAAAAAAAAAAAAAGATTCTGTATAAATTTTATTCCCTCTGCTTGGAGTATTCTCTCCTAACTTCCCACTCCCACATAACTGAGTCTTTTTCATCCTTTGAGATATTGCATTCCTAACCATTCTATCTAATAAGTGTGTACCCCTCTTTATTATTCTCTGTTGTTGTATCCTGTTTGTTTCCTGTGTAAAACTTATCCCGCTTTTCAGTTATATCGTATTGGTTTGTCATCTGTCACTAGTTCCACTAGGTAAGGAGCCATGTCTGTGTTATGCATCAATATATACCCAGTGCTCATAGTGCCTACTCAATAAATATTAATTGAATATTGTTTAAAGGTGTAATTTTGTTTTGAGACAGTGTTATAATTATTATGTAATTATTTTTAAAAATATGTAATTATTAATAATGTTAAATGTATTACCTCCTAATTCTTTTGCTGAAAATAGCCTTTTATCTTTTTTCTTGCAGTAACTGTCCTTCCTTTTTGGCTGCTGCCTTAGCCAGAGCCACATCAGATGAAGTCCTTCAGAGTGATCTTTCTGCATATTATATCCCAAAGGAAATGGATGGCACAGAAGGGACTGTGGGTGAGTACCTTTCTACATTATTTATTTAAAAATACTATAATCTTCTCTGTGTAGTTGTCCACAGGAAATACCTGCAAGATACTTAATCTAATTACATTTTCCTGCTGGTTATTTATATAGTGGTAGCAGGAGAAAAAAAAGTGCTATTTTTTTCCAAATCAATAAAAGGAGGGGAGAAGAGAAAAATACAAGTGTATTTTGAAAAAGGTAGAGTAGTATATAGAAGGTAACTGGAGCAACAGGAGATTGTCATAAGTGATATCTAGATGAATGGAAAGATTAACGTGAGGAATGTGAAGATAACAAAAAAAAAGATGAGTGAGGGAGGGAGGGAGAATTTGAGCAAAACCTACTTGAAATGTTTAGCTTACCTTTAAAAATCCAAGTTAGGCCAGGCACAGTGGCTCACGCCTATAATCCCAGCACTTTGAGAGGCCGAGGTGGGCAGATCACCCGAGGTCAGGAGTTTGAGACCAGCCTGGCCAACCTGGTGAAACCCCATCTCTACTAAAAAAAAAATGCAAAAATTAGTTAGGCATGATGGCGCATACCTGTGGTCTCAGTTGTTTGGGAGGCTGAGGCAGGAGAATTGGTTGAACCCAGAGGGGCGGAGGTTGCAGTGAGCCGAGATCACGCCACTGCACTCCAGCCTAGATAACAGAGCAAGATTCTGTCTCAAAAAAAAAAAAAAAAAGTCCAAGTTAAAAGATACAAATATTTCAAGAAATCAGTTGCAACACAACTTCTCACTAATTACATTAAATTTTATATCGGCCGGGCATGGTGGCTCACAACTGTAATACCAGCACTTTGGGAGGCCAAGACGGGCAGATCACAAGGTCAGGAGATCGAGACCATCCACAGGGTTTCACCTACTAAAATACAAAAAAATTAGCCAGGCGTGTTGGTGCACGCCTGTAGTCCCAGCTACTCAGGAGGCTGAGGCAGGAGAATCGCTTGAACGCAGGCTGCAGAGGTTGCAGTGAGCAGAGATTGTGCCACTGCACTCCAGCTGGGCAACAGAGCAAGACTCCATCTCAAAAAAAAAAAAAAATTATATCTACCAGTAAATAGAGCTCTTTATGATAGATATGCAAATGTTATTTAATTGCATAGATCATTGTACATTTCTTTTCCAGGGAAATTATGAGGCTCTATTTCTTAAATAAGTCATGTTGATTGTCTTAGGCTTATATGTATTTGACAGGATCTAAAGAAAAGATTTTTATAAAAATTAGAGAATTATGGCCAGGCACGGTGGCTCACACCTGTAATCCCAGCACTTTGGGAGGCTGAGGCAGGCGGATCATGAGGTCAGGAGTTTGAGAACAGCCTGATCAGCATGGTGAAACCCCATCTCTACTAAAAATACAAAAATTAGCTGGGCATGGTGGTGTGTGCCTGTAATCCTAGCTCCTTGGGAGGCTGAGGCAGGAGAATCGCTTGAACCTGGAAGGCAGAGGTTGCAATGAGCCAAGATCGCTCAGCTGCACTCCAGCCTGGGCAACAGAGCAAGACTCTGTCTCACAAAAATAAAAAATTAGAGAATTACTACTCAAAAAATTGTTAAGAAATTTTAACATTTCATACGGTTTGTTCTATTTAAAGCATTTGCCTTTAAGCATGGTATAGATGGAGCAAAGCATATATTAATGAATTTCAGTAGCTGGATTCCAGAGAATGTGAGGCAGCTGTGAAAGTAAACATTTCTGTTCTTCCTTTATCTCTGTAGATTGTCTGTGACAGGGCAAGGAAGGAATTACTTTTCTTGTTTTTACCGAGAGTAACTGATTCACCTAGAATCAAATTGTTCCAGAGTCAAGTTGGATAGAATTCTTGCTAAAAAGTACTGGTCTTTCCTCTGCTACTGATGCATAGAGTAAAAGCCTTATAATGAAAAGATAGATTAAATTCTGCTTCACTCCAGCCAGGGTAGCAGCTGATTCAGCTCCAGCTCAGAACAATGACATTAATGACTGATGAGTAATTTACAGCTGTGAGGGGGTGGACTGCTAGTTTGGACAGTTTTCACTTTTTTGCATCCTTTTTCTATTTTATTTTTCCATTTCAAGCAGCAAGTATTTATATACTGATGTTTTACACTGCTCCTTGCAGAAAGAGAATACTTAATCTAGAAAGATTAGAGTGTTGCCCTACATGCCTACTTTGGAAGAATCTTTTGATCCCTATAAGATAGCAAAAGTGAAATGAAAGGTTTTCTTTTGGTGGACGTAATTGGTTATTCTGATTTTTTATTTTTTCAAGAGATTACCTAGTAATGTCTCCATTCGACTGCTGTGATTCAGACTGATCTACTATTATTCTAAACTATTTGGAAATCCTTTATTTATTTAACCAAAATCACTCAGTGTGAACTGCACCACAGAGAATCTCTATGGGGCATATTGTGTTTATCCATACCTCAAAGCAGGAAATGAGCATACTGAATAAGGCCTGCTGTCACTGCCTTAAAGTCCTCACTGAAGTGCCTTTTGTCTCTCCTCTTGGTTGTTACCAAAAACAGACTTAAAAAAAAAAATCCTTAAAGTTATTTTCATGTTTACATTATCCCTAACAGAATGTTTGCTAAGTGACCTTGGATATCTCACTTGGTACAAATTTAGTTTGGTAGATGAAGCTTTTTTCCAGACAACCTAAAACCAATTTGAGGGCCAAGTGTGATGGCTCATGCCTGTAATGCCAGTGCTTTGGGAGGCCAAGGCAGGAGAGTCACTTTAGGCCAGGAGTTTGAGAACCAGCCTGGGCAACATAGTGAGACACTATTTCTACAAAAAATTTAAAAATTATCTCGGCATGGTGGCATGCACCTGTAGTCTCAGCCACTTGGTAGGCTGAGGTAGGAGAATCACTTGAGCCCAGGAGTTTAAAGTTACAATGAGCTATGTGCTACAGCCTGGGCAACAGAGTGAGACCCTATCTCAAACAATGACAAAAACAACAACCCAGAAAAACAATTTGAAATATCACAGTATAAAAATTATTATTATTATTACTTTGAGAGAGAGGGTGTCATTCTGTTACCCAGGAGGGCTATGGCATGATCACAGCTCACTGAAGCCTCTACCTCCCAGGTTCAAACGATCCTCACAATCAGCCTCATGAGTAGTTGGGATTATAGGCATGCACCACCATGCTCGGCTAATTTTTGTATTTTTTGTAGAGACAGGGTCTTGCCATGTTACCCAGGCTGGTCTTGAACTCCTGGGCTCAAGTGATCCTCCTGCCTTGGCCTCCTAAAGTGCTGGGTTTACAGTCATGAGCCTCTAAGCCCAGCCTACTGTAAAAATTAAAAACAAGAAGGGAAAATGATCACTAATACAGAGGAAATTAAAGAATGATAAAAAGTTTTTGTAAGTAAATTTGAAAACCTGGATGTTTTCTAGAAAAAAATTAATTAATTTACAAAGTTTATCTAAGAAGAAAGAGATTGAGAAAATTATCGAGGAACTGTCCCCAAAAAGGCCATGGAGTAGGTGACTCTACAGGTGAGGTGAACATTTTCAGGTGATCAAAGAAAGGCAGATAATTCGAATGCTTTTTATTTTTTTTAATTATATATTATTTGTTATTTTTTGAGACAGAATCTTGCTCTGTCGCCTATACTGGAGTGCAGTGGCGTGATCTTGGCTTACTGTAGCCTCTGCCTCCTGGGTTCAAGCAATTCTTTTGCCTCAGCCTCCTGAGTAGCTGGGATTACAGGTGTGCACCACCACACTTGGGTAATTTTTGTATGTTTAGTAGAGACAGGTTTTGTTATGTTGGCCAGGCTGATCTCGAATTCCTGACCTCAAGTGATCCACCCAACCTGTGCCTCCCAGAGGATTACAGGCATGAGCCACTGTGCCTGGCCCCAATCCGTTTTAAAATGAATGCTCCAGTTGCACGGAAAAAGAAGGAAAATTTGCATAACATAACACTGATACCAAAATCTACCCAAGACTAAAAAAGGAAGTGAGAGACCAGTCTTAGTGATCAACACAAAAAAGTATGCCGGGTGTGGTGGATCACGCCTGTAATCCCAGCACTTTGGGTGGCCAAGGCAGGCAGATCACCTGAAATCAGGAGTTCCAGACCAGCCTGGCCAACATGGTGAAACCCCATCTCAACTAAAAATACAAAAATTTGCTGGGCATGGTGGCGGGCACCTGTAATCCCAGCTACTCGAGAGGCTGCGGCAGGAGAATTGCTTGAACCCAGGAGGCAGAGGTTGCAGTGAGCTGAGATCATACCATTGCACTCCAGTCTGGGCAACAGAGCAAGACTCCATCTCAAAAAAAAAAAAAAAAAAATCTTAAGTAAAATATTTGAATATTGAGTATAGCAGTTAATTCATTCAGTGTATGTTTTATTGAGGACCTACTATAGATGCTTATTATACTGGGGAAACAGCAGTGGATAAAAAACATCAAGAACAAAATATTGGGAAGTCTGTAGCAGAACTTATCTATTAATAGGGCAAAGAAAAATAATCTCTAAAGATGCCAAAAGAAACATCTGATAAAACTTAATATTCCTAATTTCTAAAATATTCTTTGTAAAGTAGTCCTAGATGGATATATCTTGGATGCCACGTTTATGCTTAATGTATATTCTAGAATTTGTTAGTTGTACATGACTACAAACACAGCTTCAGTTGTCTTCAGCAAAACAGAATGTATGGATTGTCTTCCAGAATAAGGGATACACAGGTAGAGTCAAGGCTTCAAACGAACTCAACAGGATCTGGCATTTCTCCAACTCTCAGCTGTACTTTCTTTCATTTTGATTTCATTTTCAGACTCCATGAGGTAGCAGTATGACTTGCTAAGAACCCAGGTCTTCATCTGTCCATATTCAAGTTGAGCAGGAAAACAAGAGTAGATTTTCTCAGTTGTTCTTACATATGCCACAGGATTTACTCTAATTGGCCCAACTTGGATGGTTTCCCATTCCTGAACTAATCACTGTGGCCAAAGGAGTGGGATTCTCTACCTGGCTAAACCTGAATCACAAAGTCTCAGAGTAAAAAAAGAAGGAAATGTTACTGGAAGAAAGAGCAATGTTTGCTGGTTTAAATAACAATTAAAATTCTGGCCAGCACTGGTGGCTTATGCCTGTAATCTCAGCACTTTGAAAGGCCAAGGCGGGTAGATCACTTGAGGTCAGGAGTTCAAGACCAGTCTGGCCAAAATGGTGAAATTCCGTCTCTACTAAAAATTAGCCAGACGTGGTGGTTTGCCCTTGTAATTCCAGCTACTCGGGAGGCTGAGGTATGAGAATCCCTTGAACCCGGGAGGTGGAGGTTTCAGTGAAACGAGATTGCACCACTGCACTCCAATTTGGGCTACAGAGCAAGACTCCATCTCAAAAAAAAAAAAAAAAAAGAAAAGAAAAGAATTATAACAAAACAAAATCTGATTCAAAATGGCAAATAAATAACCAGGAATAAATTAAGAAATATGAAGGATTTATATTAAAACTCTATTGAGCAACATAAAAAGGATTTAAGTTTTAAAAACAATATAATTTGTTCTTAGAAAAGGCTCAGTATGAAAATGATATATGTTTTTTCCAAATCTACAAATTCAATGTGATCCCAAACACAATAGCAACAGGTTTTTCTGCCCAAACTTGTCAAAATGTTTAGAAAGTTCACCTGGAAAAATAAATGTAAAACTACCCAAGTGATATCCTTTAAAATTAAGAGTAATAGGTAGGAAAACTAGTCCTCCTGATATTAAAACATTTTAAAGTTATGGTAACTTAAAGAGAATAACTTATAGAAATAGATGCTGAGATGAGTGAAGCAGAACACAGTCAAGAAGCATATAAATGTTTATTTAATATTTTAATGGTTATTTAATTTATATAACAGTTTGCATATTTATTTTTCAACAAGCATGTAATGAGGCCCTGCTATCTGCTAGGTACTATGCAATGGCTTGTCAAGGGCAGTTAAGACAGTCTCTATCTGCAGTCCAATTTGGAGATGAAGAACATAGACTTTGGAGTCAGATAGACCTAGGATTAAGATGATTTTACCTATTTGTGAAATGTTCTAGAGGTGCATAGAATGTAGCAAATACTCAGTAAATGGTTTTTTTTAGTTTTTAGTTTTTTTTTTTTTTTTTTTTTAAATGAGGATGGGTAGCCACCATCACTACCACCAACAATCCCAGCTTGAAAGTTATCACTGTAGTGTACTGTTTTTTTTTTTCTTTTACGATGGCATTTTCTTTTTTTTTTTTTTTAGAAAAAAGAGAAAAGAGAAAGAAGGAAGAAAAAAAAATGAAATAAAGAGAAAAAGAAGGGAAAAAAAGGGAGAGAGAACGGGAATCTTGCTCTATTGCCCAGGCTAGAATGCAGTCGACAAATGAATATTAAAAGCTTTTTTATACTAATAATTGTGTTATACAATGGAGACAGGAAGGAATAAGGGAGGAAAATAACAAACAGACAGCCAACCAATATTTCATTTAAACCTATGAAATGCTATGCAATTGCTAGGGAGTGATTTACTCCCAACCATGTGGTCACTTTTAGAATAAATGTGATGTGTTACTGAAAAAAAAATGTATGTTTTGTGGATTTGGAGTAGAGAGTTCTGTAAATGTTTATTAAGTTTACTTGTTTGAGGTTTAAGTTCAAGTCCCGGGTATCCTTCTTAACCTTCTGTCTCATTAATTTGTCCAATATTGACAATGTAATGTTAAAGTCTCCCACTGTTATTGTGTGGGAGTCCAAGTCTCTTTGTAAGTCACCAAGAAGTTGCCCTATGTATCTGGGTGCTCCTATATTGGGTGCGCATAGACTTAGGGTCGTTAGCTCTTCCCGTTACATTGATCCCTCTACAATTATACAATGTCCTTCTTATCTCTTTCGGTTTCTATTACTTTAAGTCTATTTTATCAGAGATGAGAATTGCAACTACTGCTTTTTTTTTTTTTTTTTTGCTCTCCATTTGGTTGGCAAATCTTCCTCCATCCCTTTGTTTTGAGTCTCTGTATATCCTTGCATGTAAGATGGATCTGGATGCAGCTTACTGATGGGTTTTTTGAAGTGGCTGATACTGGTTGTTCCTTTCTATATATAGTGCCTCTTTCAGAAGCTCTTGTAAAGCAGGCCTGGTGGTAATGAAATCTCTGAGTACTGCTTGTTTGTAAAAAATTTTATTTTTCCTTTACTTATGAAACTTAGTTTGGCTGGATATGAAATTCTGGGTTGAAAGTTCTTTTCTTTAAGGATGTTGAATATTGGCCCCCACTCTCTTCTGGCTTGTAAGGTTTCTGCTGAGAGATCAGCTGTGAGTCTGATAGGCTTCCCCTTGTGGGCAACCTGACCTTCTCTCTGGCCGCCCGTAGTATTTTCTCCTTCGTTTCAACCCTGATGAATCTAATGATTATGTGCCTTGGGGTTGCTCTTTTTGAGGAATATCTTTGTGGTGTTCTCTGTATTACCTGGAGTTGGGTATTGTCTTGCCTTGCTAGGCTAGGAAAGTTTTCCTGGATAATATCCTGAAAAATGTTTTCCAGCTTGGATTCATTCTCTTCGTCACATTCAGGTACACCTATCAAACGTAGATTAGGTCTTTTCACATAGTTCCATACTTCTTGGAGACTTTGCTCATTCCTTTTTACCCCTTTTTCTCTAATCTTGTCTTCTCGTTTTATTTCGTTAAGTTGGTCTTCGACCTCTGAAATCCTTTCTTCTGCTTGATCAATTCGACTGTTAAAACTTGTGCATACTTCTCGAAGTTCTTGTATTATGTTTTTCAGCTCCATTAATTCACTTATATTCCTCTTTAAATTGTCCATTCTCATGAACATTTCGTGAAACCTTTTTTCAAGGTTCTTAGTTTCCTTGTGTTGGGCTAGAACATGTTCTTTTAGCTCACAGAAGTTTCTCATTATCCACCTTCTGAAGCCTGATTCTGTTGATTCCTCACATTTATTTTCTATCAGGCCTTGTTCAATTGGTGATGAGGCACTGCAATCCTCTGTAGGAGGAGAGGCATTCTGATTTTGGGTGTTTTCAGCCTTTCTGCGCTGGTTTCTTCCCATCTTTGTGGATTTATCCACCTGTCGTCTGTGTAATTGCTGACTTTCAGATTAGGTCTCTGAGTGGACGTCCAGCTTGTTGGTGATAAAGTTTTTTCTATTTCTTAATTTTCCTTCAGCGGAAGCCCCTCCCCCCACAGAGCTGGACCTTCCCGGGTTCAGCTGTACTTGCTGTGAAACTCTCAATCTTCAGCAATTCCAACTGCTGTTTTTATTTTATTTTTTTGTGGAGGGGGGTACCAGCCTTCCCCTGCGGCGACCCACTACGCCGTCTGAAACAGCAGCGTTAAGATTCGTGGCGCTTTTCTGCCCGGGAATCTCCTGGTCTGGTTCCCCCACTTCAGACCGCTTTTCAATCAGCTGCATGGGAGACTCTGTTTTCCCGGAGCTCCAAAGGCCAACCAAAGGGCACTCAGTCCCGTATACTCCGGACTGAGAACCGCCGCGCCGGGGCGCCTGCAAAACGGCTGCGCCCTCCAAAAGGGTCGCGCTGGTGACCCGTGGGGCTCCTCCGCCAAGAATCTCTTGGTCCGTGGGCAATGAAAATTCATCTGAAAATGTGGCGTCCACTCACTCTCTGCGCTTTCAGTGGGAGCTACAATCCTGAGCTGCTGCTAATCGGCCATCTTGGATCTCTCTTTTTTTTTTTAGAGACAGGGTTTCACTATGTTGGTCAGGCTGGTCTTGAACTCCTAACCTTGTGATCCACCCACCTTAGCCTCCCAAAGTGCTGGGATTACAGGCATGAGCCACCGTGCCCAGCCTAATAAATGTTATCTATTATTACCAAAAGTGGTTAAGAGCTTTAATAGACAGTATGAACAAAGTATAATGGGAACACATGGGAAGGAGCAACTAGGAGTGGTATGAACAGATCTAATGATTTACCAAATGTTAGAGGAAACCGGTATTACTTCCTCTAACCAATTTAATCTGTCTGTACCAGCTCTGTCCAATAGACAGTACAGTGATGGAAATGCTCCCTATCTGTGTTGCTGAATGTGGCAGCCACTAGCCACACGTGGTTACTTGAGCAACTGAAATATAACTAATCTGGCCAGGCACAGTGGCTCACACCTGTAATCCCAACACTTTGAGAGGCTGAGGTGGGTGGAACATGAGGTCAAGAGATTGAGACCATCCTGGCCAACATGGTGAAAAACCCCGTCTCTGCTAAAATACAAAAAAATTGGCCGGGCGCAGTGGCTCACGCCTGCAATTCCAGCACTTTGGAAGGCCGCAGTGGGAGGATTGCCTGAGGTCAGGAGTTCAAGACCAGTCTGGTCAACATGGTGAAATCCCATCTCTACTAAAAATGGAAAAAATTAGCCGGGCTTGGTGGCGGATGCCTGTAATCCCAGCTACTCTGGAGGCTGAGGCTGGAGAATCACTTGAACCCGGGAGATGGAGGTTGCAGTGAGCCCAGATTGCACCACTGCACTCCAGCCTGCACCACTGCACTCCAGCCTGGGCAACAAGAGTGAAACTCCATCTCAAAAAATAATAATAATAATAAATTTAAAAATAAAAAAATATAAAAAAAATTAGCCTGGCGTGGTGGTACACGCCTGTAGTCCCAGCTACCTAGGAGGCTGAGGCAGGGGAATTGCTTGAACCTGGGCGGTGGAGGTTGCAGTGAGCTGAGATTGTGCCACTGCACTCCAGCCTGGGCAACAGAGTAAGACTCTGTCTCAAAGAAAAAGAAAAAGAAATATAACTAATATGACCAAAAAACTGATTTTAAATTTTATTTAATTTTAA
Organism: Ateles fusciceps; assembly: GCA_036589455.1. Taxonomy (NCBI): domain Eukaryota; kingdom Metazoa; phylum Chordata; class Mammalia; order Primates; family Atelidae; genus Ateles; species Ateles fusciceps. Next base: position 156,234 of record JAZHEH010001132.1, read on the forward strand.
CTTACTTTTTTAGATGGGGCTCTTGCTTTGTTGGCCAGGCTGGAGTGCAGTGGTGGCTATTCACAGGCACAGTCATATCATACTACAGCCTCAAACTCCTGAGCTCAAGCAATCCTCCCATTTCAGCCTCCCAAGTAGCTGGGGCTGCAGGCACACTGAGACCACTGCACCCTACTGATTAATTTAAATAACCACATGTAGTTAATAGCTACTGTACTGGACAGGGCAGATCTATATAATAAGAGTAATATAAAAACCAAAGAATGGTATAATAGTTTATATTATTATTTGGTAACTATCCTGATAGTTAATATGTTGTTTCACCCTACCCCATTCCCCCTAAAAGTTTCTGAATTCACTTGATTGTTTTGTAATCCTCTGTTATGGCTGTGTCAGATGAGGACACGTCCATCCCAGGGTCTGCATTTGGGGGCCTGTACTGCTGCAGAGACCAGATAGGTTGCAGTGATACAAGCAGGTAATTGCTGGCTGGAAGAAACAGTCTCTGGTGGCTAGCGCTTAAATGAAAATTGAAGTTGCTCAAAACAATCAAAATGTTGGATTGTCTATTGGCCTTAGTTTTCTTCTTGTATATACCTCTATAGGCTGTTTTTGCTCTTTGTCTTTTCTCTTTTAAATTTACCCTTGATTTTCAGTTATATAAAAATGCTAACACTCGGGACAGACATAGTAGCTCATGCCTGTAATCCCAGTACTTTGGGAGGCTGAGGTGGGAGGATCACTTGAGGCCAGGAGTTTGAGATGAGCCTGAGCAACATAGTGAGACCCCATCTCTACCAAAAAAAAAAAAAAAAAAAAATTCTTTTTTATATATATTTTTCTTTTTCCTTGCAGATTCATCAGGAAAAAAAAATTTTCTTTTGATTTAGCCATGGGTGGTGGCGTGTACCTTGGTCTCAGCTACTTGAGAGGCTAAACAGAATGATTGCTTGACCCCAGGAATTTTAGGCCGCAGTGAGCTATGATTGCATCACTCCACTCCAGCCTGGGCCACCAGAGAGAGACCCTCTTATTAAAAAAATTAAAATAAATTAAAATAAATTGGTCAGGCACGGTGGCTCACGCCTGTAATCCCAGCACTTTGGGAGGCCGAGGCGGGCGGATCACAAGGTCAGGAGTTCAAGACCAGCCAGTTCGAAACCAGCCTGGCCAACATGGTGAAACCCCGTCTCTACTAAAAATACAAAAAATCAGCTGGGTGTGGTGGCAGGCGCCTGAAATCCCAGCCACTTGGGAGGCTGAGGCAGGAGAATTGCTTGAACCTGGGAGGTGGGATTGCAGTGAGCCAAGATTACACCACTGCGTTCCAGCCTGGGTGACAGAGCAAGACTTCTGTTTTGTGGGGAAAAGAAAATTAAAGGAGACAAAGCCACAATATGGGATTTACCAGCCTATGCTATGTTAATGAGGAAAAAAAGGAAATGAGGAAAAACTTCAGGTCAACTTTTTGAATATAGTCATTTTAAAAATAATTTTGAATAAAGAACGAGGTAAATGTAGTCACAGATTAAGGCAAAGACAGGACTGAGAAGTTGGGAGTCCAAGTCCCGGGCTGTTCTAGAACATATAGTCTCTCTCTTCTTTGGGATTGGTATTCTAGATTGGAGGAGGCCTGTGTAGCCATTGCCATCTGGCACTTATTTTCTCAGGCTGTCAAGCTATATCTGATTTAGTTAAGTAAAAAGAAAATTTAAGTTCAAATTTTTTTTTTTTTTTTTTTTTTTTTACCTGAGATGTAGGAGGAACTTCGAAAATACTGGCCTGAGAAAACCTAATCTCTCTTTGGTATTTCAGTAGCTCAGCTTAAGTGGAGGACACCTTGAGTGGAGGGTTCAATGATGGGAAATACAATCTCTTCAGTACCATTCAGTGTTGGCTTAAAAGGTTTACACATCTGTCCATCTACTGAGGGTACACGTCTGCCTCAGAAGTCGGCTCGCCAATTCTAGCCAATAGCTGAAGTAGTAGACACAGGTGAAGCAGTAGGCTTAGGGTCAAGGGCTCTGTTGGCATTGCTTCTCTGGTTGCCTCTCTCTCTTTCTAAGGTCACACGAATAGACAGAGTTTAGTTACCATTTTCCTTAGAGTAATATAAAAGTTTTAACTCATTTGCTAACCTATTGGCTAAACTATTTAAACTACTGCCTAAAACTTTATAAACAAATACATTAAACAGAAAAGACAGGCTGAGCATGGTGGCTCACGCCTGTAATCCCAGCACTCTGGGATGCCAAGACAGGTGGATCACCTGAGGTCAGGAATTCGAGACCAGCCTGGCCAACATGGTGAAACTCCACCTCTACTAAAAATACAAAAAATTAGGCGTGGTGACGGGCACCTGTGATCCCAGCTACTCAGGAGGCTGAGGCAGGAGAATCACTGGAACCCAGGAGGCAGAGGTTGCAGTGAGCCAAGATCACACTATTGCACTCCAGCCTGGGCAGCAAGAGTGAAACTCTGTCTTAATTTACAAAAAAGAAAGAGAAAAAGAAACACACACACACACACAAACACACAATTCAGTTACAAATGATGATCATTTATAGGAGAAAAAAGGGTATTGGATATAAAGGAAGAAGTCAGGAAGAAAGAGAACGAAGACAAATGGTAAGCAAAGTAAACCCTTCTTATTTCTGTAGTTTGTGAGCTGTTTTCATAGGCCTTCCATATCCCAATAAACACTGTGTATATCCAGCTGATTGGACTATGGAAGCAGTGTTAATCACTACTTATTTTTCTAAGCATGGCTCTCCAGGTGATAACCATAGCAGACAACCAAAAGAAACTGGTGCTGTGAACTAGGGAGCAGTGTGGCAAGAGCACTTCTTCGGCTGGAAGTCAAGCCAGGAATAGGTCCAGCCCTGGCCAAAGGTTTTCTCCTCATAACATAAGAATATTTAGTGGCAGCTGCAGGCTGATGATTTTCTACTAGATAGGTTGTGATTTTCTCTCTTCAGAAGCAACATTTCATTTTTCTTGAGAAGGATGAATTTCTTCTATTAAGGAGGAACTTGACTAAGGTGACCTACTTCTGTCTTTACCAAGCAGAGAAGTGAAAAGCAGTTTTACAAGGCTCTTCATTGGGGGTTTCTGTGTTTCTTTCACAGAGATTGAGACAGTGAAATTGGCCCGTTCTGTCTTCAGCAAACTACACGAGATTTGCTGCAGCTGGGTGAAAGACTTCCCCCTCCGCAGGAGACCCCAGCTTTATTATGAGACATCAATCCATGCCATCAAAAACATGCGCAGGAAAATGGAGGACAAACATGTCTGCATTCCTGACTTTAATATGCTCTTCAACCTAGAGGTAAAGGGCACTTCTGGAGAGTCAGTGAGATTTTAAAAACAAAACAAAACAAACACCTTCATGGTTCTGTTAGAAAAGGAGAATTTCTGATATATTTCTAATTGTATCTCTGGTAGATTAGAGTAGGGCTAAATGCAAGGTGGCACAGATTTGCAACAGAAAGGGAACTATTTTATGTTCTTTGAATAGGTAATGCACATGGTTCAAAATTGGGAAAATAAAAATGTCTTTCTTATCCTTGTCTCCCAGATACTCAGTTCCCTTCCATGGAGGCAAGGAAGTCAGTCTTTTGTATCACCTTCCAGAGCTATTCTATAAACATATAAGCAAAAAAGAAAATGGTTAGGCTGGGCACGGTAGCTCACACATGTAATCCAGCACTTTGGGAGGCTGATGCGGCAGGATTGCTTGAGACCAGGAGTTCGAGACCAGCCTGGGTGACAGACATAGTGAGACTGTCTCTTAAAAAAGAAAAAAGAAAATATTATTTAAAAAAAAATCTCAATAAAGCTGTTTTGTAACAGCAGCAGCAGCAGCTATTTCTATAGCATAATCAAATGGGGTGTTAAATTCTCACGTTACTGTGATGCTGAAGCAACACAAACATAAAAGGAAAATCTAAGGCTGATGCCGTTTTTTATTTCGTGTGATTTTCTTTTTAAAATCTTGGTCTCTGAGATAGGAAAGTAGCTGGAATTATATTTCATGAATCTCTGTCTCTGACAAATTGGATCCATATGAGCCTTGGCAGCTTAATAACTATTTTCTTGTTATCTTTCTTTTCTTTTTCTATTAGATGTATTACGTTAATACAAACAGAAGTAGGTTTGTTTCCTTTGCCTGTCACTTGCCTCTTTTCTTCACTCAAGTCCATAACTTAAAAATTACAATGTAGTAATTTATACAAAGCACAGTATTTCCTCTATTTGGCAGCAAAATTTAAATTTTAGTTGACTGTCAAGGTCTCATCAGCAATGATGGCAGGTTGGTAATTGGTGCTTATGTTACATGTTATGCTAGATCAGCTGATGTCTTTATTTGCAGTACCATGGCCATGCAAATACAACACAGAAGGATTGTGTGACAGTCCTTAAAGCACTATACCTAGTTGAAGATTATACTCATATTTGTGGGCATTATTGTTGTTTGTTGACTTGGTTGGTTTTTATTTTGCCTCCTAATTTCAAAATCAACCCAAGGTCTTAACTCAGAAAGGAGCACCTTGCTATAGCGAAACACACTTTGAGAGTAATTTGGGAACACATGTTTAGAACCTAATGAATTTTCACACTCTTTGATCTGGTCATTTCAATTTTAATTCTTTTTTATAAGAAAATAGAAATGCAGAAAAGTCTTAGACATGTTTTGTTTGACATAAATTTTTTTTACAACATTGTTTATAATAAATTGAAAATGAGCTAAATCATGAAAGGGAATGATAACTATGATATGTTCATATAAGATGCGTATTTTAAGCCATTTAAAATAATGTCTTCAAATAAATCTTAATAAGATGAGGAAATGCCAATAATAAAAATGACAAAAAGTAGGATATAAAATGTTATGCACATTCTGATCCTAATTTCATTTACATATATGTGTAGATATAGATATGGATATATATATAGAGAGAGGGAAGACTGGTTATCTGTGGATGGTAGAATTATTGGTGATATTTCCTTTGTCATTAGTCTAAATTATCACACATTATTATAAAAGGAAAAACATCAGTGAATGTTTTTAGTTCTTTTAAAAAGAAGCTATACATTTTTTTATTTTTTAAAGAAATAAAATATTCTTGCTTTTGTTTCTTCTGGTGCTATTTTGAGTTTTTAAAAATGAGTACTGCTTTAGCAGAGAGAGAAATTCTACCTGTCGGGATTATTCTTTTTTTTTTTTTTTGAGATGAGTCTCACTCTGTTGCCAGGCTGGAGTGCAGTGGTGCGATCTTGGCTCACTGCAACCTCCGCCTCCCAGGTTCAAGAGATTCTCCTGTCTCAGCCTCCTGAGTAGCTGCACTACAGGCATGTGCCACCACGCCCAGCTAATCTTTGTATTTATAGTAGAGACTGGGTTTCACCATGTTGGCCAGGATGGTCTCCAACTCCTGACCTCACGTGACCCACCTGCCTCAGCCTCCCAAAGTGCTGGGATTACAGGCGTGAACCACCGCCCCAGCCAGGATTATTTCTAGAGAGTTGTTTAATCTGCTTTAATGGCATTAAAGTTGCTAAATGAACTAGTTGTAATGTGTGTGTTAGACATAGATTTCATAATATTTTGGTTATTCTATGGACATTTATATTTGGTAGTTTTGGGAATGTAATATACCCTTTTAAAAAGAACTTTTTCAGCCAGGTGCAGTGGCTCTTGCCTATAATCCCAGCTACTCGGGAGGCTGAGGTGGGGGTGATCCTTTGAGCCCAGGAATTCGAAGTTGCAATGAGTTATGATCATGCCACTGTACCCTAGCCTGGGTGACAAAGTGAGACCCTGACTCTAAAAATAAGTAAATAATAAGAACTTTTTCAGGCTGGGCGCGGTGGCTCACGCCTGTAATCCCAGCACTTTGGGAGGCTGAGGTGGGCGGATCACAAGGTCAAGAGATCGAGACCATACTGGCCAACATAGTGAAACCCCATCTCTACTAAAAAATACAAATTGGCTGGGCGTGGTGGCATGCGCCTGTAGTCCCAGCTACTTGGGAGGCTGAGGCAGGAGAATCATTTGAACCTGGGAGGCAGAAGTTGTTGCAGTGAGCCAAGATCGCACCTCTGCACTCCAGCCTGGCAACAGAGCGAGATTCCATCTCAAAAAAAAATAATAATAATAATAATTAGTTAATGATTAAATAGAACTTTTTCAAAGTGCAGATATACTTGTTATTTTAATAGCTCTTCCAAATCCCATGAGACAGCAACTCATCCCTGCCTAACAGATGAGAAAACTAGCACAGAATATTACGTGATTCGCTTAAGAATCAGTGACAGGCCTGGACTCCTCTAAGGCTCCTAGAGCCTAAGAAAAAGAACTCAAAAGACTTGCAAACGAAAGTCATTACATACTGTTGCCTGAAGGGAGCTCAGGACTCAGTGCCAGTTCAGTTGTCACAGATCTCTCAAGTGAGACAGAGCTGAGATTTCAACACTTGAGCAGATGAAAAAGCAGCAAACTACTTAATGGTTGATATGGCATCTTATGATTAGGCCTTTTTTGTCAAGATAAAGCACAGGATTGGAAGATCCCCCCCACTGGCACTTGCCTTTGCAAGGAAATGTGAAACTAAAATCTTAGATCATGGGGTGAGGCAAAGTGGTCAGCCACACAGGGCATTTGAGAATCTGATGTGGTTCAAGTTTGGTAAACTACTTTAGAGATGCTATGCTGTTTATGGTGAGAATGCAGTGTAACTGGGAATGATTTGTGAAGAACGTATTATAGTTTAGAAGCATGTTTATGCTTTCATATCTTTATATATCTTAAACTTGAATTTAATTGCCCTTGTGCTGGAAGACCAGTTATTTTCTATTGTTCTCAGGTTCTAATTTTGCTATTAAAGAACTTTCATTTTGAAAAAAAATCACTCAATCTGGAGCTGCTTTTGTTTAATTCCTTCTCATACCCTCCCTATTCCCCCCTCCCTCAACTTGTAACAGCAATTTTGAAGCAAATGTACGTGGGTGGTTTCCATGGTACAAGACAACAACTTTCATGGAGAGAGAGGGCACTTCAGCTTGAGCTAATTGGGAATGACGTGTTCCAGTGTTCTGGTGTGTAAACACAGATGCCCTAATATTGCAGGTATTTCAGCAGTTGATCAGGCATGTTAGAGAAGGAAAACACTTAGTCTCATTATTCCGAATGACAAATGCAGTGGAGGAGAAAGGATGGGCAACAATGATGCCAGGAGATTGGTTCATTTGAATCATGCTATACCCAACTCCCTTAACTGTTCTGTGTTTCTGTTGACAGGACCAGGAAGAACAAGCTTACTTTGCAGTGTTTGATGGCCATGGGGGAGTTGATGCTGCCATTTATGCCTCCATTCACCTCCACGTTAACTTAGTCCGCCAAGAGATGTTCCCCCATGATCCTGCTGAGGCCCTGTGCAGGGCCTTCCGGGTCACTGATGAGCGGTTTGTACAGAAAGCAGCCAGGGAGGTATGCCCCTTTCTCACAAATTCCAGCTAGAATTGCACTAGCTGAGCTCAACTTAGTCTGTGTGGTTAAAGAGCTATTTAGATTTTCTCTTTCGGGGCAGACATTATCCAAATTGTATTCTTGACTCATAGTATTGGATTCTGTTGTAGTCCTGATTTCCTTCTCAGGAAGTTTCAGGGGGTACAGTGATGTACTATATAGAAAGTCTCAAGCTGTAATTTTCTGGATTCATTTCTGTAATAATTGCTGGATTTGGCAGGTGAGTTTCATCTTTATTTTATTCACCATTGCTTATCAGGTTCACACCAGGACCATCTCTCTAAGCAGACTCTTGCTGACAAGATCTGGATATGGTGAATAAAACAATGGTCTAAAAAAGAAACAGAAACTGGGATTGCTTCCATACATTTGGTTCTAAATGGGTAGGCAGTGTTTTGCTGTGTATCTCTTGAGGGAAAATTCTCTTGGAGAAGGTGAATCCTTAGATGATCCTTGAGCTGATTTTTCTCTTACTGGCAGAAAGTCAGAGCTCCTGTCCTACATTGCTAAGGTTAATCAGACCTAAGTTTTTTACTTTGAATGAATGGCAAGGGCTCTGTATTAAGGTCTAAAATTAAAAAAATTAATTATCATTCTGGGTATGGTACATAATTAACTACAGTATAATTAACTATAGTATTCTATATTGGTTTTGTAACGGGGGTGAATAGAAAATGATTTTTAATTTTTAAAAGTAATTACAGAAATAGATACAGACAGAAAATAAGACTCCTGCCCTGTGACTTAAACATTAACTTTTTTTTTTTGAGATGGAGTCTCGGTCTGTCGCCAGGCGGGAGTGCGGTGGTGCAATCTTGGCTTACTGCAACCTCTGCTTCCTGGGTTCAAGCAATTCTCCTGCCTCAATCTCCTGAGTAGCTGGGACTACAGGTGCACGTCACCACACCCAGCTAATTTTTTGTGTTTAGCAGAGACAGGGTTTCACCATGTTGGCCAGGATGGAAACATTAACTCTTTTTAAAATGGCCTTGGAGGCCAGGTGCGGTGGCTCATGCCTGTAATCCCAGCACTTTGGGAGGCTGAGGTGGGCAGATCACAAAGTAAGAAGTTCAAGACCAGCCTGGCCAACATGGTGAAACCCCCTCTCTACTAAAAATACAAAAAGTTAGCTGGGCATGATGGCATATGCCTGTAGTCTCAGCTACTCAGGTGGCTGAGGCAGGAGAATCACTTGAACCCAAGAGGTGGAGGTTGTAGTAAGCTGAGATTGTGCCACTGCACTCCAGCCTGGCTGACAGAGCAAGACTCCGTCTTAAAAAAAAAAAAAAGAAAAAAGAAAGGGTTTGGAAAGATCAGGGTAATCATTTAATCCATTTTTTTGATAGCATAGTTAATGCTACCAGCAGTAGTGGGGCTTGGAATTAATAAAACAATAATTCAGACCTATTTGGTATTAAGAAAGAGAATTATTTTTTCTCTCTCCCCCTCCTCTAAGTTTGGATTAATATGCAAATCCAACAGTAACCAGTAGAGTCCACACAAAGAGGTGGGGCTGGAGAATAAAGCCGAGCTTGACCTCAGAGCTCCCAGTTTCTTGAGGACCTGCATTCTGTTTGGCTCTGCCTCTCTTGAAGCTGTGGGCTTTCATCATTTGAGTTGAGGACAAGAGCGGTCCCCTGAGAGGTGACCTGTAATCACCAATGTGAAAAAAAGAGAATCCCTCTGTCTTCTTCATCCTCTATTCTATTCTTTTTTCTCTGTCTTCTCAAAATTATGTTGTTGTTTTTTTTCTGACCATGTTTACCTCATTTGTTTCGTCAGTGACCCTGGTGTCTCTCAGTTCTGCCAATAGTTCTGAATAACACAGGTTTGTCTCAGCAGCCCCTTTTCCTCCTTATACTTCCATGTGCTGCTAACTGCTGGGAAGAAAGCAGCTATTCCTGTTGTGAAGCAGCCCTGCCTCCTGTTCTCTCCAGGGAATATGCACTAAAGTGTCTTTATCATGTGTTCTAAGGGGCTGAGTTTATGAACATTCTGTGTGGGAAGACATTTTATTGGTGGGTGAGGATTTATAACCAACTTTCCCTATATAGGGAAAATGAGAAGTTGTTTTTCTCATTGGATACAAGAGGCCTTTTACCACCCCTGACGCATTGGTTCTAATTTAGGCCAGGTCCTTAGTAACAGAAAGTCATGCTTGTTTGGTGGTGACTCATGTCAAACGGGGGATGTCATTTTTGTATAGTAGGATCAAGAGCTTTAAGTACAGTGGTAGCTACTGCAGTGAGATTCCAGGCTGTTCGTTGTTTATGCAGTGTTCCACAAGCAAAGGCCCCTAAAAATATTGGTAGGGCGGGTATTTTTTAAAAGTACAAGCATCTTAGTACTCCAGGGAATGTACGCTGTCTCTTGGCTCCTTAGCTTAATTTCCAGAGATTAGAGCACTTGTTGTGTACCAGTCAGATGTTTTATATATCATTTTGTACAGCTAGGACTCTCCCACTGAACAAATAGGATGTCAGTAATGAAATGGAGAGCAGAATATAGATATTTTTACTCTGAGGATTTGTATAGGGGATTTGGTGCTTGACTGGGACGAAAAAGAATTTCCTTCTGTTTTATGTACTAATCAGTTACCTGCCCTTGGGCAAGTCACATAACCTGCCATAGTTTTCTTATTGGTATTTAAAGTGGAATTAAGCTTTGTGCAGTGGCAGTATCACAGCCAATGAGGTTTATCCGAGGCGCAATTATTGCTAATTGAAAACTTTTCCCAATACCCCACCGTGATGACTTGCAACACAGTCAGCACTGGCAATTTTTGACAGTCTCTATGGAGACTGATTATAAAAAATAATAATAAAGTGAAATTAATAATCATCCCTACCTTGCATATCACAGATCAGGTGGACTTACGTGTGTATATACACATAAATAAAAACATGTATGTAAAAATGCATTGAGACATATGATTTACTGTGTATTTGTGAAATTCCATTATCAATAGTGTAGCTCCCAGCTGAAAAGCTTACATTAATTATAAATTGCTTCTCAATAAGAATGTAGTATCTATGTCTTTTCACTGAACGTAGTTTTACTTAAACTATTTTCAGAGCTTAAGATGTGGGACCACAGGAGTGGTGACTTTCATCAGAGGCAACATGCTACACGTGGCCTGGGTGGGTGATTCTCAGGTTATGCTTGTGAGAAAGGGCCAAGCTGTCGAACTAATGAAGCCGCACAAACCTGACAGAGAGGTAAGTATGGTCTGTTTTAATAGAGCCCATGCTCTAGTTATTAGTTTAGATTTTCTAGTTATTGATTAGGATTCACTTAATTTTTTTTTTTTTTTTGAGATGGAGTTTCGCTCTTGTTGCCCAGGCTGGAGTGCAATGGTGCAATCTCGGCTCACTGCACCCTCCGCCTCCCAGGTTCAAGCGATTTTCTTGCCTCACCCTCCCTAGTAGCTTGGGATTACAGGCACATGCCACCGTGCCCGGGTAATTTTTGTATTTTTAGTAGAGACAGGGTTTCACCATGTTGGCCAGGCTGGTCTTGAACTTCTGACCTCAGGTGATCCACCCGCCTTGGCCTCCCAAAGTGCTGGGATTATAGGTGTGAGCTACCACACCTGACCAAGATTCATTTAATAATAATTATTTCTTGAGATGAAGTCTCACTCTTGTCACCCAAGCTGAGTACAGTGGTGCAATCTTGGCTCAATGTAACCTCCAACTCCCTGGTTCAGGTGATTCTCCTGCCTCCACTTCCTGAATAGCTGGGATTAACAGGCGTCTGCCCAGCTAATTTTTTCTATTTTTAGTAGAGATGGGGTTTCACCATGTTGGCCAGGCTAGTCTCGAACTCTAGACCTCATGATTTACCTGCTTTGGCCTCCCAAAGTGATGAGATTCCAGCTGTGAGCCACTGCACCTGACCACTTAATATTATAATTATTGCTACAATTATTACAATTATTGCTATCAGCAACTGTGCCCACCCTCCAATGGAGAAACAAGGAGAACCTTTTCATGAGCAGATAAGTATTACATTTGTTGTTTACTGTTAAAGTAGATGAATAAATCCTGAATCCAGTTATTTGCTTCTTTTTATTGCATTGCTGTTTAGGATGAAAAGCAACGAATTGAGGCCCTTGGAGGTTGCGTAGTCTGGTTTGGTGCCTGGAGGGTGAATGGAAGTCTGTCGGTCTCCAGAGCTATTGGTAGGAAAAACATTTTTTTGTTTCTCCAAACTGTCCTCTTCTAGCTCATTGTCCTGTATTAACTCTGATGCAGGGAACCTGAGATGATAATTTATACTACCAGAGTGCTTATTATTATTCTTTAAAATAATAATTGGATAATGCCTCTTTTAATAATTGGATAATGCCTCTTTTGAGTTAATTAAACCTGTATATTTATATACTTAAATTCCATTACTGAAAGAGAACCATATCAAGAAATGCAGAATTTATTTTCTATGCTTTTTAAATTTTATATTATGGAAGCCTTTAATCATCAGTACACAAATCTGCTTAAACCACAGCAATTGGGCCAGGCACAGTGGCTCACATCTGTAATCCCAGCACTTTGGGAGGCTGAAGCAGGCAGACTGCTTGAGCCCAGAAGTTCAAGCCTGGGCAACACAGTAAGACTCCATCTCTTTAAAAAAAAAATTTATATATCTGGGCATAGTGGCTCATGCCTGTAGTCCTAGTACATGGAAGGCTGAGGCAGAAGGATTGCTTGAGTGCAGGAGTTTGAGGCTGCAATGACCCAAGATTGTGCCACTGCACTCCAGCCTGGGCTAAGGGAATGAGATCCTGTCTCAAAACAAAAACAAAAAATCACAGTGTTGCTCATTTCATTGCATTTTGGATCAAATCAGTATTTTCCAGAGAATGAAAGCCTCTCTCCATATTTTATCCACATTTATTTTGTTTATGCCTTTAAGTTATTTCAATGAAGGGCTGGGCATGGTGGCTCACACCTGTAATCCCAGCACTTTGGGAGGCTGAGGTGGGTGGATCATGAGGTCAGATCAAGACTATCCTGGCCAACGTGTTGAAACCCCCATCTCTACTAAAAATACAAAAAATGAGCCAGGTGTGGTGTGGCACACGCCTGTAGTCCCAGCTACTCGGCAGGGTGAGGCAGGAGAATTACTTGAACCCAGGCGGAGGGTGCAGTGAGCTGAGATTGTGCCATTGCACTCCAGCCTGGGTAAAGGAGTGAGAGACTCCATCTCAAAAAAAAAAAAAATTATTTCAATGAATTTTAAAATGACATAAATAACAGAATAATAGGAAAAACATCGTGCTTTGTACATGAAAACTACTTTCCGTATGTGGTACGGTAATTTGTCAGATAACCCTGGGGTTTCAAAGAACCCTATATCCCTGGGACTTAAATTTTTCAAAAGAAGGGGAAAGTCAAACTCAGTTTAACACATAGAGATTAAACAGCTAAGTTGGCTGGACAAAAATGCAAGGGTATAAGTTCAAAGAATTAAGCTATTTCTGTCTTTGTCTCACTTTGGGTCCTGGGTTTATTATTTTAGGCTTCATGGCTTCAATTCCTGTTTTTAAAAAAAGAATAAATCAGTATGTGTATCTATATGGGTGATATGTACATTGCATGTATACTGCAGTTTTTTATCTGCTTCCCTAAAGAAATGAAGTAATTAGACATGGGGATGACATGGATAAATGGAATTCACATCTAGTCTCAAAATTTAGTTAATCATTAACAAAAAATTCCAGAACATCAAGAAAATCTTAAAGGATTGTGCTTTCACCACTGATTTGAGTTCCTCCCACTCTTTGGGAAGTTGCTGGCAAGCTGTGAAGTGGCCCAAATACGAGAACGCTGAAAGGGAAATAGAGAGCTAAAAGTCTAGAAATACCTCCGGAAAAACTGAAAGTTGGCTTTACCTTAGACTGGAGGGAGTTATTAGGAACTCTAGAATAAGGCCAAAAAGGGGAAATTGCTCATTTCTAAAATATACCTTTATATGGAATTATTATTTTTGGTAGGGAAAATTATTATGCACATTGTAGGAGGTTTAGCAGGACTGTCCAACACCCATTAAGTGCTATCCTTGATTGAAAATCATTGAACCAGAGGACTATACTATCTGTGGAATTAATTTACATTAATGATCATTATATGAGTGCTTGAGTGGCCAGTGAATTCGGTTGACAACTCAAACCAAACACCTATTTCTCCTCATTTGACCTGTCTTTGTCAGAGGATTGAGGATCTTTTTTTTTTTTTTTTTTTCCTGAGACGGAGTTTCACTCTTGTTGCCCAAGCTGGAGTCCAATGGCATGATCTCAGCTCACCACAACCTCTGTCTCCAGGGTTGAAGTGATTCTCCTGCCTCAGCCTCCTGAGTAGCTGGGATTGCAGGAATGTGCCACCATGCCCGGCTGATTGTATATTTTTAGTAGAGACAGGATTTCTCCATGTTGGTCAGGCTGGTCTCGAACTCTGACCTCAGGTGATTTGCCCGCCTCGGCCTCCCAAAGTATTCGGATTACAGGCATGAGCCACCACGCCTGGCTGAGGATCATCTTTAATGCTTGTTACAGAACTAACTTTCGAGAGGATACCAGCCTCTTCTTCTAAAAGGGAAAACTAAAGCAGGGAAAAATGTCCCTTAGTAAGTGACAATTTCTTTTCTTTTTTTTTTTTATAGAGACGGGGTTTCATCATGTTGGTCAGGATGGTCTCGATCTCTTGACCTCGTGATCCGCCCGCCTCGGCCTCCCAAAGTGCTGGGATTACAGGCGTGAGCCACCGCGCCCGGCCCTAATAAGTGACAATTTCAAAGACAAGGCTGAGCGTGGTAGCTCATGCCTGTAATCCCAGCACTGTGGGAGACCAAGGTGGGAGGATTGCTTGAGCCCAGGATTTTGAGACCAACCTGGGCAACACAGTGAGACCTCATTTCTATTTTATTGATAAAAAATAAACAATCTAAGAGTGAATAAGGGAGACTTCATACATGGAGTGACTTTTGGGTTGAATGTGGAGGATATTGTGCTGGGAAGGAAATCCCTACACAGGTAGAGGGGGAGTATAAATACACAGGGGTTTGAAAGGGCATGGCATATTTTAGGAAAAGCAAGTACAGGAGGTTAGAGCAGAGATGGGAGTGGTAAGAGATGAGCAGTGTTGGTGCCAGATAGCGAAGGACCTTATGTGCAAGGCTAAGTAGTCTGGACTTTACCAGGTGAATATGCAGAGGGGACACAGGGTCAGATTTGTATTTATAAAGATACTTGTATGGAAGTTGGGCTACAGTAGAAACAGCCTGGCTGGGAGACATTGATACAATTTGTTATAGAGATGAGGAGAGCTAAAAAGGGATATGGAGGAGGGTATCAACTGATGAGATGGATTGGTAGGTGGGAAAACCTACTAATCAACAAACAATCTGGTGCACGGGAATAGGCAGTAACGTAAAGGAGCAAGTGTAGATTTAGTTTCTTGAGCAGTTTGATGGTGAAGGGGAGAAAGGAAATAAGTGTGGTGGCCTGAGGCAAAAACTGATTTAGAAAAGGGTTCATTTTTATTGTTTCTATTTTTAGGATGAGGAGATTTTAGATTTCAGCATGTTTGTAAGAAAAAAGTAGAGAGCAAGTGGAGGGGAAACTGAAGATGAGAGAGTAGAGAAGCCGGAGTCCTTCTGCGCAGGTTCACTGTTAGGACAGGAAAAATACACCTCTTAGCCTGAGAAAATGGTAGCTCATATAGGGGAATCTCTACAGATTAAAAAAGAGTGTGGGGGGCAGGGGTGGGAGGGGGAACTGAGAAAATTCAAGCCTGATCAACTTGTCTTTGAAGTAGGGGAATCAGGCCATCTACCAAAATCCAGTAGCTTAAGTGGATGAGGGAGTTGAAGAATTTGAGAAATAATTGGAAACCTCATGGAATAAAATAGGGGGTTGCAAAAGGACAAGAAAAAGGACTCCTGGGCAGAGTTCAGCTCTACTTAGGAAATAAATGATACTTAAACTTTAAAAGGTTTTCGACAGTTTCTCCCCCACGAGCCCTTCAGACTTACGATTCAAAGTTGACAGAGGCATGATATGTTTCCTAACC
Organism: Ateles fusciceps; assembly: GCA_036589455.1. Classification (NCBI taxonomy): domain Eukaryota; kingdom Metazoa; phylum Chordata; class Mammalia; order Primates; family Atelidae; genus Ateles; species Ateles fusciceps. The sequence goes on from JAZHEH010001132.1 coordinate 171,831, forward strand.
TATGAAGAGAGGAGGCTGAAGACAAAAGGATGTTGCCATTTCTACCATCAAATGGATATTCATGCCCTCCTACCAAATTTGGGGGCGAAATGTCATGAATTTGACACCCCAACAGTAGAGCAGGTGAAAAGCCAGAACTCTGGCAGCATTTTCTCTGTGCAAATCTTTGTATGTTCTGTTCCAAACTAACAGTTGCAGTAGTCTTTTAATTGAAGCACTAAAACAAGATTTTTGGGAACAGTGTGACTCAGATCACATTTATTTTTAGAGGTGGAATTCAGAAAATAATAATGATGATAATCATATACTCAGGTAGAGTAGGGTATGGGAACTTTAGTAAATTGGTGAAGGACACTGAATCCCATATTGGGTTTTATTTATTTTTTATTTTTAAATATCTCTTAGATTTCCACATTTTCTGCTTAAGTAGATTGGGTTTTAATGAGCTCTATAAGGCTATGGAGGCACCATAGCATAGAAATGAAGTTGATTAAATTAAAAGGATGCTTGGGAAAGATGGTTTTGACTCCTGTAAGAAATAACGAATGGAGAGGCTGGGGGCGGTGGCTCACGTCTGTAATCTCAGCACTTTGGGAGGCCGAGATGGGTGGATCACAAGGTCAGGGGTTCAAGACCAGCCTGGCCAAGATGGTGAAACCCCATCTTTGGAAAAAAATCATGGAGAAGAGCCTAGATATGAGTAAGATGAGCAGGTTATGTTTGTGAATGGAAGGTGTGAAATGAACATTTATAACATCGAAGACTAATTTCTTACCTAATAAATGTACTAACCTGGGTAATTATATATTATTTGTTGCTCTGTGTATCTAATGCAACCTGCTGGACAGGGCGTGTGCCCACGTTGGTTCTAGCAGTTATTCACAGGGTTCCTAATGAGCTTTCTATCCTATCTGAGGATTAAACAGAGATGTAAAATGTTGGAGAGAAACTTTTTTTTTTTTTTTTTTGAGACAGTCTCCCTCTGTCACCCAAGGCTGGAGTGCAGTGGCTTGATCTGGGCTCTGCAACCTCTGCCTTCTCTGTTCAAACGATTCTCCTGCTTCAGCCTCTGAAGTAGCAGGGACTTCACGTGCACGCCACCAGGCTTGTCTAATTTTTGTATTTTCAGTAGAGACAAGGTTTCACCATGATAGCCAGGCTGGCTTCGAACTCCTGACCTCAAGTGATCCTCCCGCTTTGGCCTCACAAAGTGCTGGGATTACAGAGTATGAGTCACTGCGCCTGGCCAACTTTCTTGGGTCAGAGAGAACATATAACAGATACTAGAAATAATGAAATATAGTCAGATCACTCAAGTGAGTTTACCTTCATTTTAATCTTCCCCGAGTCAAAAAGTTCAGTTTTAGCGCAATGGAAAGGATAGTAATTGATGAGAGTTGTGTAGGTAACAAGTAGAAGAGCTAGAACTTGGACCCAGGCAGTCTGACTCTAGTGCTGGTGTCCTTAACCACTAAGCAATATGCCACTGCTGTATAATAAAGCTGTTTGTAAATATCTGGAGTTTATTTTTTGTTTTTATAATACTATTTAATGACGATTTATGATACCCTACTCTAGGAATTATTGCTCATTACCCTGTGTGTATTGTTTGTTTGTTTGTTTTTTTTTTGTAAACAAGTGAATGAGGCCAGTTGCAATGGGTCATGCCTATAATCCCAGCACTTTGGGAGGCTGAGGTGGGCAGATCACCTGAGGTCAGGAGTTCGAGACCAGTTTGACCAACATGGTGAAATCCCATCATCTCTACTAAAAATACAAAAATTAGCTGGGCATGGTGGTGTGTGCCTGTAATCCCAGCTATCCAGGAGGCTGAGGCAGGAGAATCACTGGAACCCAAGAGACAGAGGCTGCAGTGAGCTGAGATTGCACCACTGCACTCCAGCCTGGGCAACAGAGCAAGACTTTGTCTCAAAAAAAAAAAAGTGAATGAAAGCCAGGTGTGGTGGCTCATGCCTGTAATCCCAGCACTTTGGGAGGCCGAGGTAGGCGGATGGATGCTTGAGGCCAGGAGTTTGGGAGACCCTATATCTATCTATTTAAAAAATAATAATAATAATAGAAAAATTAGCCAGGCATGGTGGTGTGTACCTATAGTCCCAGCTAGTTGGAAGGCTGAGGTAGGAGGATCACCTGAGCCTGAGAGATCGAGGCTGCAGTGAGCCCTGATCACACCACTGCACTCCAGCCTGGGCAACAGAGTAAGAACCTGTCTCAAAAAAAAAAAAAAAAAAAAAAAAAGTTAGAGTCCCTTGTAGTAGTCATAAGCTATTTGGTTACCTGACAGGCTTAAGGACCCTTTTGCTGCATTCTCACGAAGTACCTAAAGGAATGTAATCAATGTAAACAATGAATGAATCTGGAAGTGCTCTGGATCTGAAAAGTCCTAAGTGATCAATTATCTCAGTAGTCTGGTGATAGAAACCTAGTTTAGTGTGGGCCCGGGGTCTGCAGTCTCACTCCTACCCTAAGCACCCTACTCTCCAACTGCACGTTACTCCCCCAATAGTTCTGTTCCCTCAATTGAGGCAACTTCTGTTCCTGGTGATAACTGACTTACCCCAGTACCAGCTCAGATGTCATTCTGTGAAAGGATGAGCTAAGGAAGGATGAGATGTCATTCTTTCTTTTCTAAAGAGAGAAAGGCCCAGAGAGCCCTTGGGTTCTCACAGTTGTTAATAAGTGGGGGAAAGGCACAGTAACAATAAAGACAGAAGCGGGTGATGATCAGAGCATACGAAGAATATGGTAGTCTCTAAATAGAAGAGAAAACAGGCCATACATTTTGTCTGTTCTCTAGAAGTTACAGGTAAAGCACCATTAAAAAATAATAGAATGCCAAGTGAGTTGGGAATCAAGAAAACTGCCTTCAGCTCCCATGTGTGAGGCCTTGGGTCAGCCACATAGCTCTTCCTAGCTTACGGGAGTTAGACTTGATTTATAAAATCTCGTGTAACTCAAACCTTCCTTCATGCTCACAACATGAAGCTATTTATTGATTTCTAAACAAGAACAGAACAAAAGTTGTTTAATGGAGAATGAGCAAAGCTTCGGTTTCTTTCTTTGAATGTGGACTTGTTCTCAAATTTCAATTAACTCAAACCTAACCACCTGCAAAAGAACAGCTCTACTACATCAACCATGTTTTCCTACATAGTGTGCTGAATTTTTCAGTACATCAACAAACTTAGATCTGACATTGTTGTTATACTCAGCTAAGCCTAAATAATAGCCAGAGGCACATATTCAGAGTCTAAGCTACATAAGGACTTAGGCCCAGTAACTAGCAATTATTTAACTGGGAATAAGGAGTAAACAGATCTGATTACCAGAGAATTTAAATATTTTGTAAAAAACTTTAAAAAATTCTTTCCAGTCAATTCAGTTCACAATCTAGTAAGTTGTGATCAGAGTCATGGCACTGTTGATAAATGTTCTTAGCACACAAGGTAAAACAAAGGCTGACTAACGATGCCCCTACCCTCTGCTTCCCACAGGAGATGCTGAACATAAACCATATATCTGTGGGGATGCAGATTCTGCCTCTACTGTTCTGGATGGAACCGAAGACTACCTCATTCTGGCCTGTGATGGCTTCTATGACACCGTGAACCCTGATGAGGCAGTGAAAGTTGTGTCCGACCACCTGAAAGAGAATAATGGAGACAGCAGTATGGTTGCTCACAAATTAGTGGCATCAGCTCGTGATGCTGGGTCAAGTGATAACATCACGGTTATTGTGGTATTCCTGAGGGACATGAACAAAGCTGTAAATGTTAGTGAGGAATCAGATTGGACAGAGAACTCTTTTCAAGGAGGGCAAGAAGATGGTGGGGATGATAAGGAGAATCATGGAGAGTGCAAACGCCCTTGGCCTCAGCACCAGTGCTCAGCACCAGCCGATCTAGGCTATGATGGGCGTGTGGATTCATTCACTGATAGAACTAGCCTGAGCCCAGGGTCCCAAATCAACGTGCTGGAAGACCCAGGCTACCTAGATCTCACACAATTAGAAGCAAGCAAACCTCACAGTGCCCAGTTTTTGCCACCAGTTGAGATGTTTGGTCCTGGTGCACCAAAGAAAGCAAATCTTATTGAGTTAATGATGGAGAAAAAATCAGTTCAGTCATCATTGCCTGAATGGAGTGGTGCTGGGGAGTTCCCCCGCTGCTTTCAATTTGGGTTCAACAGGGGAGCAGGTATACAGAATGGAGAGCTTGTCTCCTGTCTGTCCAGGGTTGGAAAATGAACAGTTAAAATCCCCGGGAAACAGAGTTTCTAGATTGTCTCATTTACGCCACCACTACTCAAAGAAGTGGCACAGATTTAGGTTTAATCCAAAGTTTTATTCATTTCTCTCTGCTCAAGAGCCTTCCCACAAAATAGGCACTAGCCTGTCCTCACTTACTGGAAGTGGGAAAAGAAACAGGATAAGAAGTTCTCTGCCATGGAGGCAAAATAGTTGGAAAGGGTACAGTGAAAACATGAGGAAGCTCAGAAAGAGTCATGATATTCCATGCCCAGATCTTCCTTGGAGCTATAAAATAGAATAATTTTTCTTTCAAGTAGGCTAGCTAGCTCTCCCCCAATAAAAATACCACTATCAGAGTAGAAACAAGGTAGACATTTCTAAAACATGTGCTTCATTATGAATCCATGGATGGCTCAATTCTTCAATGTAAATAGATCTCTAGGAAACTCAAAGTACAGTGTTTTCAAACTAAAAAAAAGTATTGGCAGTTTCACTTGCAAAATTATACAACTGGTCCCTGTGATGTGTCTCGACACCTATATACAACCCCCTTCCCACCATCCCTTCATGTCACTAGTGGAAGCTTTCAAGTTGGTTATTTCAGTCAGGATATATAGTGTTGAAATCTCAATGCAGTTGAAATCTGGTCTGATGTGCCTAATATATCTATGGAAAATTTAATGCTGAATTAAATTTAGTTGGGAAATGTCCCTCAAAATCCTGGGCACTATGAAGGAACCCCCTGCCCCCTCACTTTTTTGGGTAGGTAAAAGACTAAAAGCCATATGGATTTTAACTGATAACAATGAAAGTGGTAAATTAGCATAAAAGTGTCATATTCACAGACTTGTGAGGCGGTAAAAGTCAGAAAAATTTACTGATTTTTTTCCTGTAACATAAAAGACTGAAATTTTTTTTAATTAAAAATTTCCTAGGGCTATAGTTATTTGGGAGTTTCATAACCTGTTATGGTGCTTTTGGAGGAATTTTTATTATTTAGCATTTTAAGAGACCGCTGTCAGCTGGTTTTAATCTATGATGTTAATGTGTTTTCCATTGTACCCTCATCTAGGAATAAAACTGGTTTAATGGAGATGATGTCAGGTACAAATATACTGTAGAGTCAAAATGCCATTTACAAAGAAAATCAAAAGCATTTCTATATTTTGTCTTTTTTTTTTAGTTCAGACAGCAAAGGCATGTACTACTATAAAATAAAAAGCGATTTTAGAGAATGAAAAATGCTAGTTTTAACTTCTCTAAAATTATTTCCCCTAACGGAGTGAGGTAATTGGCATGAAGGAGGCTGAAAGTATTGCCTAAAGTGAGCCCAGAGGCCATGAGAATGCAGATTTCCAACAACAGCCAGGTCTGTTTAGTTGTAATTGGAGGACACGTTAGTGTCCTTCTAATATGCAGCTTCAGACTGCAGAGACAGGACATGTGCTTCTCATTTCAATATTTAGTTATACTGGATATTTTACAACTGTCTGCTTTTTGCTATTTCTGCAGTTTCAAGCTAGAAGCATGTCATCAACTAAAGACAACAAATAAACTATCATCAGATTCATTCATTCAGTGAAGCAGCCTCTGATTCTCTGAGACTCACGAATGTCTTGGTGTTACCCTCCCCTAGTCAACCGTGGACCAGCTCGGCCAGTGCCCACGGTAGTCCTTCTGCAGTGTCTCTCACAGGGGAAGGACAGGACGCAGTGAGTGCTCTTGCTGGGAAACGTCCCCGCCTAATCATGTGTTTATAGGATAGTAAATGATCCCCAGGCTGATAACAGGACTAAAATTCCTGCACTTTAAAGTCAGATGACTGGCATATTACTTTAGTTACCAGTACAGCTATATCAAATAGACAAATAAAAACAGCTTCACTTTAGCAATGATCAGATTGTTAATCTACAGATTTTATTTTTAAAAATTTGGATGTAAGTAGATTCTTTCAGTATTTGTTTTGATTTTGAAGTCATTTCCTCTTCTGAAGTCTGTGACAAATGGTTGAAAAGGAGTCACCATGGCCCTAACTATAGCACTAGAACCTTTTCATCATTCTGACGCTTTGCCCCACACATGGACCTCACTCTTACGTCACTTTCTGAAGCCTAGATCTTGTTAACAACCCATCAGGTGCAGTGTCAGTTTCAAATCAAATTATCTAAGAAAACAAGAAAAGAGAGGCAGCAGAATATTGGTACACATTATAGTCCAAAGTGTTTAGTGAAGTAAAAAAAAAAAATCTTTTAAAAATTTCTATAGTTGTCTATTGGTAATGTTTCTGATCAAAATAAAGAAGGTAAAGGGAAAAAAGTTAAACATGATAGGCTTTTTCAGTTGGGGGAAAAAAAAATGGCTGGATGAAACTGGGACAAAGACCCATCTTTAAGGGTCTGGATTTTGTAGGTCAGACTACACAGCAGTGTTAACTCATTTCTCATGCCATTAGCTCTCTAGAAAATAAAGCAAAGTAGTTCTAGTGTGGTCGTTATAAACCAATATTGTAAAAAATAGCAACTATTCATTTGTTCACAATATGCATATTTATAGTTAGGTACCATTTGTAAGGTAAGTCCTTTATAATCCCATAATACATACTAAAATAGTGGTTATTGGTCTGATATATACTGCTCTTGGTTCTATAAACTAGATAAAAAGCAGTGCTTTGTGAAATGCAGTGTTATATCTTAATGCCACTGGTGATAGAAAGTAGTTCCCTTCAGTTCAAATCCTGTGCCCTTATTTGCTGCTTGCTGACGTAAGCAATAAGTAACCCTCTAATGGTATCTACACATTTCTGTAACTTGTATTTAATGATGGTATGTCTGGTGATGTAAAAATATTAGACAGATATAAAAGTATCTATATAATATATATAAATTGTTAATGCTGAGGTAGAATCTGTGAATTACGTGTTTTGTATTTTTATTCATTGTGTAATTTAGTGGTGGTGAAAGTTCTACACTCAATCCTTAAAGAGTGGCAGTATCCCTTTTTCAGTTTAACATGGTCTGCATCAATCTGTTTGCCTGCTAAACAAGTTTTGTTAGAATAGGAAATAGTAAAACAAATACAAACAAGAGTGTAGTATTGGTTAGGGAAACAGACTTTAGGTCACCAACTGGAGTCATTACAAACTCCTTGTACATTCACTGTGAGTTTCAAAGGGAGTCAGTCCCCAATTTAAAGGTTTCCTTTGTTCACTTTCTAGATGTGTACTTTTGAGGGATATGAGGTTAGGCAACATTACAGCAACGCACACTGGGGCTATTAATCCCATTTAGGTCTGTACGAAGAGGATGGGTAGAGACATGTATATACCTTTTCTTTACCTAGAAGTGCCATCCATTGTCCTTGAATTATTATGATTAAAGTTACTGTTGCATTTAACTAGGAGGCTCCTTGAAAGTAACACCTTTTCCAAGGACAATGGCAACAATATCAATGTCAACACTGAGTCTAATTTTGACCACATTTATAGTGGTATAGTGTCAATACTGCATTTTCATGACAACCACACTCCACTGTTGGAGCACTGTGCCAGTAAGAAGCGCAGCATCCTGCAGGCAGATGAAAATGATGCATGGACAAGTTCAGTGTTTACAGAAAAACTGCTGTGGTTCAAGTACTTCCTTCCCCATCAAATCCTTGCTAAGGCTTTGTGAGAAAATGATCTACATTTTTAAACCTAATTTATTCATTCTGTGAACATTCTCACCTATAATACTATACTTTTGTCCACACTTTGAGACCATTTTTCTTTGAATCATAAGTTGGCAAAAGAAATTTTTTTCACTTTTGAAAATCACGTATTAAAGGACAAATACCCACTCTTCTATTCTGATCTGCAAATAGCTTAAATGTCTCTTGTAAAACAAGACACTGCCAGTATTATAACACAATGATTTTCCAGAAAAATGGTATGGTGTTGAAAAATAATTGTTACTTCCTATAGCAGCATTTTATCTTTTATTTCGAAGACCATTTATTTTACTAATTAGAAAATATAAACTAGGACAGTGAACTCCAGACTGACACAGCAGTTGTTTGTGAAAAGGAAATAAACTTTGATGAACTAGATTTCAGATACATCACTGTAAACTCTTACCCTAGGTGCTCTTTGGTGAGACAGGCTTTGTTCTCTTGTTCGTAACATTTCTCTGCAAAGAATTCTCTATGGAGTGAAGCGAATGAAGTTAATTATTTCTTACCAAGTAAATTTATCAATTTACAAATCTGCTGTAAGCTCACTTTTGAGTTTGGTTGTAATCATGAGTGATCCTTCATATTTTATTAAAACTGTTCATTCAGGTAGGGATTATGTTGAAATTTTGCCAATTATCTTAATAAAACCCGGCAATTTAAAACCACTAGTCATTTGTCTTTTTATTTAAAGGAAAGGTAAGTTATGTAGTGTTTAAATTTGTGTAGATTCCTTCAGAACTGGAAAATAAAATCCTGAGGTGGACGTTTTCTTAAGGTTGGAACATATAAAATAAAATTTGCTATATGCTGCTATAACATTATTTTATCCCAGCAGAGAGATGTTTTGTCTTACACCTGTTCTCTTCATTAGTTTAATTGAGGGGGAGCGGTGTTAGAATCCGAAGAGAAGAGGAACTGGACCTGCCAAAGGGCTAAGTGTTGGGTTCTCCTTCTCCCAGCTACTTCATTCTTAGAACTCTGCATCTAACAAAGTTTTCCCCTTTTACTTCGCCTCTTTTAGTTTCAAGCTAGAAGAAAGTTTTAGTTTCAACCTAGAAGAAAGTATTTTCTTACTTTGGCCAATTATTAAGCCAAATCAAATACTGTTACAGGCTCACCAGGTCAAATAAAACCCAGTGGGAGGGGAGCCTACGGGGCAGCCTTTCCCACATGCACACCAAGAGACACTGACTGACCTGCAGGTCTCAGACAAGGACTCTGGCCGGCAGGATCTGCAGAGCAGGAATGGAAGGGAGACTGCCTGTCAACATGCCAGCTAAGAAAAGGATTTTAGAAAAGAGAGCAGCCCGTGCAACTGATGTCCCGGACTCCACGGTGGCTAATCTTACCATGCGTTCATAAGCATCCCTCGGCAGAGTTTTAAAACTTCTATAAATCTAGATTATGAAGGCATGTATTGGTAGATGTGGGAACAAGAGATAGAATGAGAAGTCTAAAATTATTACCACATAAAGATTCAAATGAATGCAAAAAAAAAGCTCTTGGGGTTTTCTATTTCAAATTTCTCTGTCTTACCCTTTATAATTTAAACATTTAAAAATTTAGATAAAAAGTTTTAAATGGCTATTTTTCTGAATTGTGGTTTGAGGATTAATTACACTCGTTTTACATTCAATAAAATATGTATTTTGCATATATATATATATGTATATATATTTTCAATCACAGCACCTCCAGCTTCCACTCTGGGATGCAGGGGTAGAAGGAACATTTCTTCCATTCTTACTATGCAAACAAGCCAGATGGACTATAAATTAGAACTTTTTTCCAAATCCACTGGAAAGCTGAGGTTGCAGAGTAACCAAATGGCCCCGAATGCAAAGGGGCAGTTGCCTGCAAGTGGAGAGAAGACACTAGCACTAGTGTCCGTGGGGTCGCTGTAAACAGACTGGAAAGAACATGCTAGCTAAAAGTGATGATCAGTGAAGGCAGAATATGGGCTGCAATAAGATGTGAAGTCCCATAACGTGAAGGCCTACAGAAACGGGCAGTAGCCTATCTTACAGGTTTTTTCTTCACAATCTCTACCAGGGGCTCAGAGAAAATACGGGAAAGAGCCCTAAGAAGTGTCAGCTGTGACGCACACCCAGGGGAGTATACAACAGCCTTGGGCACGGGTAAAGGAACTTACCATACTCTTTCTCTCATCTCACAGAACAAAAGTGTTATTCTATGAGGGAAAAAGGGCACAAATACTGTTGCCCTCTGGATCCTGGTGAAAGTCACTGCGGCAGAGGGAAGGGTCTAGGGGAAAAAAAGCCCCATCTCAGGGGAGGGGCAGAGTAAATGAAGACCCTCCCAAACCTAGGGACACAGTGCCTAAAACTGCAGCTTAATCCAAGAATACCAGCTCCTCCCTAGCCCCCACTTACACTTCAAGTAACAGCAGATACTTCCAAGAGGACGACAGGAGAGCACCAGAAGCACACTGGGAGACTGTTCGGAGACCCAGCACAAAGCTTCTGAGCCTGGAAACTCAGGGTCAGAAACACAGTGCTCTGGCATCCAACCCCAATCAGAAATGCAACGTATCATCACAGGAACTTGAGACCACTAAGGATAATCAGCAAATCCAATCTTGAACCAAGCACAACTCCTAACTACTGCTAGGTTGGCACAAAAGTAATTCTGGTTCTTGCCATTAGAAAGGGAAAACCCCCATTACTTTTGCCCCCCCCCCCCCCCCCCAGTACATTATTTCCATCTCTGCAACAGAGGTCTTAGCAGCAGGAAAAGCTGGCCCACTTTCAGGTATAAAAACTATTCATCAAAGTATCTTGTCCTATGTGAGATGTGTTTGCTTTTAACAAAATACAGAGTCATATGAAATGCCAAGAAGAAAACATTCTGAAGAGATGAAACAATCAGAACCAGACTCAGACAACAAAGATTTTGGAAGAGAGAATTTTAAATAATTATAGTTTTGGGACGCCAAGGTGGGAGGATCACCTGAGGTCAGAAGTTTGTGACCAGCATGGGCAACATGGCGAAACCCCATCTCTACTAAAAATATAAAAGCTCCGTGTGGTGGAGTGTGCCTGTAGTCCCAGCTACTCAGGAGGCTGAGATTGCAGTGAGCCGAGATTGTGCCACCTGCATTCCAGCCTGGGTGATGGAGCAAGCTCTGTCTCAAAAAAAAAAAAAAAAATTATGATTATGTCAAGAAAAATGGTTGATACTATGCAAGATCATATGGATGATTACAGCAAAGAGATGAAAACTATAATTAAATGTTAAATATAAAACATGAAAAATGCCGTAACAGAGATGGATGAATGCTTTCAGCTGGCTAATCAGGCTCTAAACTGCTGAAAAGATCAGTAAAACTTAAAGACAAGTTAACAAAAATTACCCTAACTGAAACACAACAGAAAAAAAATGAAAGAAAAACAAAATCAACCCAGAACATAACATACAAAAGCTGTGCAGCAGTGTCTGCATAACTAGAATCCTGGAAGAAGAGAAACATAACGGGCAGAAGAAATAATTTGAAGACATAATGGCTAGAGTTTTCCAAAATCAATGACAAACACAAAACCAAGGTAAAAGAAACTCAGAAAACACCAACAAAAGCTGGGCAAGGTGGCTTACACCTGTAATCCCAGCATTTTGGGTGGCTAAGATGGGAGGATCACTTGAACTCAGGAGTTGAAGACCAGCCTGGGCAATGCAGTGAGACCCTCTCTAAAAAAAAAAAAAAAAAAAAAATTAGCTGGGCATGGTGTGTGGCTTATAGTCCCAGCTACTTGAGAGGCTGAGGTGGGAGGATTCCTTGAGCCCAGGAGGGGTGAGGCTGTGATCCTGTTGCTGCTCTCCAGCCTGGGTGACAGAGCAAGACCTTGTCTCAAAAAAAAAAAGAAAAGAAAAAAAAAAAGGCTAGGCATGGTGGCTCACACCTGTAATCCCAGCACTTTGGGAGGCCAAGGCAGTCATATCACTTGAGGCCAGAAGCTTGAAACCAGTCTGGGAAACATTGAGAAACCTCGTTTCTACTAAAAACACAAAAATTAGCCAGGTATAGTAGTGCATGCCTGTAATTCCTGCTACTAGGGAGGCTGAGGCACAAGAATTGTGTGAACCCAGGAGGTGGAGGTTGCAGTGAGCTAAGATCGAGCCACTCCACTTGAACCTGGGTGACAGAGCAGGACTGTGTCTCAAAAGGAAAAAAAAAAATCAGAGCACACCAAGCAAGATCAATACCAACCACACCACACCTAAGAAAAAGAAGTTTTATGGCTGGGTGTGGTGGCTCACGTCTGTAATCCCAGCACTTTGGGAGGCTGAGGCAGGCAGATCACCTGAGGTCAGGAGGGCGAGACCATCCTGGCTAACACAGTGAAACCCTGTTTCTACTACAAGTACAAAAAATTAGCCGAGTGTGGTGGCACGCACCTGTAATCCCAGCTACTCGGGAGGCTGAGGCAGGAGAACTGCTTGAACCTGGGAGGCGGAGGTTGCAGTCAGCCGAGATCACGCCATTGCACTCCAGTCTGGGTGATAAGAGTAAAACTGTCTCAAGAAAAAAAAAAGAATAACACCAATTCTACACATTCTTTTCCAGAAAATAGAACACTCACCTTATGACATCAGCATTACTCTCACACCAAATCAGGTGAAGACAGAATAAAATTTCAGACCAATATCACTCATGAATATAGATGGAAAAGTTCTGGGCAAAATATTAGCAAAATACCATTACACACCTATGGCTAAAAAATGGTTGGTTAGCTCAGCTGGTTAGAAAAAAAACAAAAAAGAATGGCTAAAAAACTACTGGCAGTGCCAACTGTTGGTGAGATGCAACTGGGACTCTCATGTGCTACTGATGGGAATGCAAAAGTGATGTCAGGGTGGAGGTTGAGCAGCGTCTTAGAAAGTTAAGACTATACTTACCATGACTCAGTACAATGAGTTCTGACACCAACTACGCGGAGGTAGGTCAAACTGTACAGGTTACGAGCAAAGTCTTCCACAAGACTGCCCTCATTCCAGACACCAGCTCCAGGTTCCGGGATCCTGAGGCCACCCTCACTTTTGACCAGCTAGTTACAAATCTGGGCGTTTCTGCTATCCTACGCAGGTTTGATAACTGACTAGAACAACTCACAGAACTCAGAAATGCACTTATGATCAGAGTTTCATTACGATAAACGGATATAAATAAGCCAGCTAAAGGGAGAGATACATAGGGTGAGGTCCCTTGACTTGAGGACAACTTTACTCACTCTCCAGGCACACTGATATATGTAATATATAGAGTACTGTCAACCAGGGAAACTCACTCAAGCTTTAGTGTCCAGAGTTTTTCCTGGAACTTCCTTATGTAGGCAAAACAATCATTGGCAATGAGCTTAAACTGGGCTATCACGTGGTTCAGAAACCCAACCCTCTAATGATACTCATGGCCTTTCTGGTGTAGCTAGCCCCTGTCCTGAGTCATCGTATTAGCATAAACTAGCAAGGCCCACCACAAATCATTCCTATCACTTGAGGAATACCAAAGATGTAGAGGGCACTTCCTAGGAATTAGGGACAAAAGCCAGACAATTCTCTATTACACACCCAGCAATCCCACTCCCAGGCATATGATATGGTTTGGCTGTGTCCCCACCCAAATCTTATCTTGAATTCCCCACGTATTGTGGGAGGGACCCAGTGGGAGGTAACTGAATCATGGGGGGCAAGACTTTCCTGTGCCATTCTCATTATAGTGAATAAGTCTGATGAGAGCTGATGATTATATAAGGGGGAGTTTCCCTACACAAGCTCTTTCTCTTGTCTGCCGCCATATGAGATGTGCCTTTCACCTTTCACCATGATTGTGAGGCCTCCCCAGTCATGTGGCACTGTAAGTCCAATAAACCTCTTTCTTTTATAAATTGCCCAGTCCCAGGTATGTCTTTATCAGCAGTGTGAAAACAGACTAATACAGCATATAACACTCTAGAGAATAAAAGCTTATGCTCACACAAAAATTTGTACCCAAATGTTTACAAGAATCTAATCAGCCTAAATTAGAAATAACCCAAATGGGTAAATGAATGAACGGTGGTATATCTGCACAGTGGACTACTACTACTCAGCAGTAAAAAAGAATGAAGTACTGATTCACACAAGATGAGTTAAACTTAACTGCACTTTGCAAAGTGAGAGGCCGAATTGTGATCCCGTTTACATGACTCTCTGGAAAAGGGAAAACTAAAAGGGCAGAAAACAGATCAAATCAGATCAGTGGTAGCCAGGAGCTGCAGGGAAGGGAGGTGGTTACCTATAAAGCACCAGGACAGGGAATTTTTGGGGTGACTGAAATGTTGTGTATAGTATTGTGGGGGCACATGACATTTGTCGAAACCCACAAAACTATGCCACAAAGACTGAATTTTAATGTATGTAAATTTACAAATTAACCAGGATATGTGGGGGGAGGACAGAATGTAGACCGTAACAGATGGACCTAACTGTGTTACCAATGAAGCACAAAACACAATGAAGGGAATGGGAAAGAAAAGAACTGACTTTGAATCTAAGGACCTACGTATCTGAAAACATGTTATGACACGATACTGAAAAGCTAAAGACTCAAAGAATGGTACACAAGCACTATATTTTAGGTGGTAAATTTGTTTTTTGTAGGGCATAGCCTGGAATCCACAGGAGGCCAACAGTTTTGAAGCTACCTGTATATTAGGGTTGAACAAGTACATACACATATTGTAGCTAATGAGAGCTAGGCTTGTGTCAGAGAAAGGTAAGAGGGAAGGCCAGAATGAGGCCTCTCGGAGTTGAACTGTTACCAATATAGTCTCATAGTCACACACACACACAGATATGTACAGACATACCTATGAATGTGTGTATTTGCATGAGTACCTTTACAGTCAGCCCTCTATCTTTGGTTTCTGCATCCATGGAGTCAAGCAACTATGGATTTATTTTTAAAAATAAAGAAAAAATACAGCACACCACTAATTTACATAGTATTTACATTGTATTAGGTATTATAGGTAATCTAGAGATGATTTAAAGTATCTGGAAGCTCAGGCATGGTGGCTCACACCTGTAGTCCCAGCTACCTGAGAGGCTGAGGTGAGAGGATTGCTTGAGCCCAAGAGTTCCTAGCTGCAGTGAGCTATGTATGCACAACTGCACCCCTGCCTGGGCAACAGAATGAGACCCTGTCTCAGAACCCAAAACAAAGGGTCCAGGAGGATGTGCACAGGCTGTATGCAAACACTGTGCCATTTTATACAGGGACTTGAGCATCTGTGAACTCTGGTATCCACGTGGGGGTCTTGGAACCAATCCCTCACAGATACTGAGGGAACAGCTGTCTACATACATTTACTTTTTTTTTGAGACAGAGTTTCACTCTGTCACCCATACTGAAGTGCAGTGGCACAATCTTGGCTCACTGCAACCTCTACCTCCCAAGCCAAATGATCTTTCCCCTCAGCCTTCCAAGTAGCCAGGATCACAGGTGCACGCCACCACACTCAGCCAATTTACATTTTCTATCTATCCACTGAGTGGGACTAGAAGCAGTGACAATCTAACAATAATAAATACATGGCATCCAAATCTTTGTTTCTAAATAGCATTCTCCAATAAAAAGAACCATGGTTCCTCAGGAAGTGGTTAATTCTATGGCCAGGGTCGGCATCTTGTGATGTCAGAAAGCAAAGGAATGCTTAAAAAAACCAAGAATGAGACATATGAAAAAGGGCACAGGAGCAATTCTGGAAGAGTTTCCAATGGCTAAAACTAGAACAAGCCAAGCTACAAAATATTAACAGCACTGAGTCATAACTCAAAAACAAAATACATATCCATTATATATGGACATAAAGTAGCTGATATAATTAAGTGACTGAAATTTAAAAAATGGGGAGGACTTCTCCTTATAGCATTCTAATAAAAAAACACAGAAGAAATTAGAGAATTAGAAAACTAAACATTACAGTAATAATTCCCACAGGCAATACCAACTACTAGGTGCTAAAATTAGTAAGTGAGAGTTTTGGTTGGGCGCAGTGGCATGTGCCTATATCCCAGCACTATGGGAGGCTGAGGCGGAAGGACTGCTTGAGCCCAGGAGTTCAAGATCCCATCTCTACAAAACATACAAAAATATTATTTTTTGTATGTCTCAGGAGGCTTAAGTGGGAGGGCCACTTAAGCCCAGGGGGTTGAGGCTGTATTGAGCCTAGATCGAGCCACTGCACTCCAGTTGTTTGGGTAACAAAGCCAGACCCTGTCTTTGAAAAAAAAAAGGTTTAAATAGAAACAAGGTATCTGCATAGTTTCAAAGTATCTGCCCGAAATATTAGTAATTACAAAGGGAAAAAAAGTAAATTTAAAATTTCTAGTAGGGAATCCTCACAAACGCCACCTTAACCAAGCAATCTCAAGGTTAAGTTCACCAAATAAAAAAAATATCAACATGAGCTGGGCGCGGTGGCTCACACCTGTAATCCCAGAACTTCGGGAGGCCAATGTAGGCGAATCACAAGGTTAAGCAGATTGTTGGCGTGCGCCTGTACTCCCAGCTACCCGGGAGGCTGAGGCAGGAAAATCACTTGAACCCAGGAGGTGGAGGTTGCAGTAAGCCAAGATCGTGCCACTGCCCTCCAGCCTGGCAACAGAGCAAGACTCCGTCTCAAAAAAAAAAAGGAAAAAGAAAAAAAAAAAATCAACATCAGGCCAGGAGTGGTGGGTTGTGCCGGTAATCCTAGCACCTTGGGAGGCTGAGGTGGGTGGATGGCTTTGAGTTCAGGAGTTGGAGGCCAGCCTGGGCAACATGGTGAAACCCTATCTCTACAAAAAATACAAAAATTAGCCAGGTATGGTGGTGGACACCTATAGTCCCAGCTACTCGGGAGGCTTAGGTGGGAAGATCGCTTGAGCCCGGGGAAGCAGAGTTTGCAGTGAACCAAGCTGGTGCTACTGCCTTCGAGCCTGAGTGACACAGTGAGACTCCATCCAAAAAAAATATAAAAAAATAAAATAAATTTAAAAAATTTATATGTATGTATATTTACATATAAACATTGTATTCCCACTCATGTGATGCACTGAGAAGGGCCTTCCCAATAATGCATAAACTCAAGTTAATATAAGAAAGCATCTGACAAACCCAAATAGAACATTTTTTTTTTTTTTTTTGAGACAGAGTCTCCCTCTGTCGCCAGGCTGGAGTGCAATGGTGTGATCACGGCTCACCACAACCTCTGACTCCCGGGTTCAAGTGATTCTCCTGCCTTGGCCTCCTGAGTAGCTGGGATTACACCACACCTAGCTAACTTTTGTATTTTTAGTAGAGATGAGGTTTCACTCTGTTGGCCAGGATGGTCTCAATCTCCTGACCTCATGATCTACCTGCCTTGGCCTCCCAAAGTGCTGGGATTACAGGCGTGAGCCACTGCGCCTGGCCAGAAGAACGTCTAATACGATAACACATCCTCTTGAAAAATATCAAGGTCACGAAAGCAAGGAAAGATGGTGGGGGCTATCATATACTGAAGGATACCAAGGAAACATGCTAACAAAGCACAATGTGGGATCCTAGACTGGATCCTAGAACAGAAAAAGAGCATATGTGAAATGACTGATGCAATCTGAACAAATTCTGTAGATTGATTAACAATACTGTAACCAGGATTGATTTCTTAGTTTTGGTCACTGTTCTATAATTATGTAAGGCATTAACAAAGGAGAAGCTGGGCAGAGGGTATACGGAAACTCACAATTTTTGCAACTCTTTTGCAAATCTAAAATTATCTTAAAATTAAAAGCTAAAAAAAAAGAATAATCTTTAGGTTTTTAATTATTAGGTATCAGAATGTTGGGTTTGGTGCAAGTGAGATAAAGTGGAAAAGGCACTAGACCAGCAGTTCACCCATCCCTGCCAGTGATGTTAAACCTTAAGAGAATCATACAACCTCCCCACACCTCAGGCTCCATGGCCAAACAGGTTTGATATACAACTCATCTACCTCAAAGGTTACTTAAGGATCAATGACACAAGTAGTTAAAGTTGTCCAGAAAGGATATGGTCATAGACAACAGAAGCATTAATGTATCTCTAGCTCTAACAGAAAACTCTATTCAGGAGAAATTTTCCAGAAGTAAACTTGAGATAAAATACTAAATACAGAAGCAAGGTAATGAAGAAATCTTTTGGTCTTTCAGGTTTATTATAATTTTAGAATGACTGGGATCAACGCTAGGCATCACTCCTTACCATGAAACTAAACAAAACAATCAAATGTTTGGATCTTCTCTATACTACTAAATAGCCACAGGCAATGAATAGAAAAAGGGTTTGTGGTCCCAATTTAATAAACAGCAGAGGCATATTTTCTCAAGTTGATTTTATTTTAAAAAGTGCAAACTATTTTGAACAAAAGTAAACTGAGTCACGGCATTCAGCAAGACATCAGACACGGAAAAGTGAACAATATTCACTAAGTAAAATACAGCAGATGTCTCTCACATGTATAATTATCATGCTTTGTCAATAGTCTCTTAGCTTTCAATGTAATTTTCACAATACATAGCAACTCAAACACAAATGCAGGAGCACAATGGCAAAGTTTGGCAACTGTTTTGGGCTAATTGTAAGTATGAAAGAAAATCTTATATCAGTTTTCACTTTCATGTAAGCCACTGTGCAACATGAATGAATCTTTAAATGTGTTGACACTGAAATCAATGTCCAACTAATGAAAATAAAGAAAAAAGGGGGGCTTTAAAATATTTGTTGCACTACAGTTGTACGGTAAGAGGCAGAAAAAAATGAAATAATTTTAAATAATCTTAGATGTGTTTACAGGACCAAGAACAGAACAAGTCCACATTAACTTAATTCATTTAAAATTACACTTGCAGAAGTCACACAACAGAAAGATTACATGCCAATAAACAGTGTGCCTGTACTTGAAATAATGAGAGAAGATACCTACCCAAAGAGGAGACTCAGTCTAGTGTTACTTGAGTTATTCACATCAAGTGTCTACAGGGCAGAATCTGTTCATAAGCAATTGTTCTGTTCATTAATCTATAGGCACTAATGGAACTGTAACTAAAGTGTAATTAAAACCCCAAATATAAAGGTGATCATTTAAACACAACTAAGCTCTAGCCAAAGACAGTAGAGCACCAATGCCGAGCAGGTTACTGAGGGCATGCATGACCTGGGTACATTTTCTGGCAGTTAACCAGCCTCTGTTGTAGTAGACAAACTGCCTTTTGTGAATGCACACATTTGCTACATTAATAGAGAACTGCACTGTCATTCCCTTACATTACAAAGAACTCTTCCCATACTGTTTTTTCCCATGTACTACTGCGATCTTATTCTAAAGTGTGCCACCTTCTGACAGTTTCCAAATTACTATTTCAGGTAATGAAAAGTAAGACCAAATCTGATTATCTGACTGATGACAAATTTAAGCACCAATTATACCAAATTTAGGGTCAAGGTAGCTTGCAAGTCAGTTCTCTTGATTTGGCAATTACCTTCCACTGTTTTCATCTGTATTGAAGCTGAGATCTTCAGGGCCTATTTGTTCACCATCAGGAAAACTGGAATGTGTATCTATGAATAAAAAAATAAATAACTTAAAATTTAAAAGCATATAATATAACAGGAGGAGTATTTTCCTTCCCAAGTCTTTAAATCTTACCAAATGTGCTATTTAAGTGATAAAGATGTGTGGGGTTGTGAACAAATCTCTGTCTTCAGAGAATTTGTGATCTGAGTCAGGTATAAGCAAACACAAAGAAAAAATAAAGGAGAAAAAACAAAATGTGTAACAGACACCGACAATTAAAAGATGACAGGAATTGTCTCATTTTGTCCTCCTGGGGACAATGTGGGGAGCTTAAGAAGGGAACAAGAAGCAATGATGTATATTCTCAAGATTCAAGACCTTATAAACATAAAACATATTTCAAAGCCAGTTAAATTACACATGCAAATATCACAAAAACCACCAGCACTCCAAATAACTTGCACAAAATCTGGATGCTTCTTTTAGAAGCAGAGAAAGTTACTAAAGATGCCTTAATACTTACAAATCATCAAATGCTTGGTTCTGTATTGAAAAAGTTACCAGAACACCAGGAAAATATGTAAAATATAAAGCAGACAATTAGCATAGGTTTGACAATGTTGTCACTCTAGGATATCTTGCAGAGAAATGTTCAGATTGATTATTAAGGCCTCTGGGTAACTTTAAATGTGTATTCTCTAACTTGACAGTATACCTTTTATTGATTAATCTATATTCCAGAAAATTGCTTCACACCAGAATGCTTATGGTATATCCACGATATATTAGGTTGCCAAAAAATAAAGTTTATGAAATTTTAAATAACTTATAAATATATTTAACAAAAAAAGCAGAATATAAAACTACTTATAAAATATTTAGGTAGGGCTGGCATGGTAGCTCACACCTGTAACCCCAGCACTTTGGGAGGCTGAGGTGGGCAGATCACCTGAGGTCAGGAGTTCAAGACCAGGCTGGCCAACATGGCGAAACCCTGTCTCTACTAAAAAATACAAAAAATAGCTGGATATGGTGGGACACACGCCTGTTGTCCCAGCTACTCAGGAGGCTGAGGTGGGAGAATTGCCTGAACCTGGGAGACAGAGGTTGCAGTGAGCTGAGATTAAGCCACTGCACTTCAGCCTGGGAGACAGAGCAAGGCTCCGTCTAAAAAAAAAAAAAAAAAAAAAAAAAAAAATTTAGGTAGAAGAAATGCGAATGAGAACAGAAAAAAACAAGGTAAAATATTAACAGTAGGTTTCTCTTGTTAGTTTTTTCCTAATAACTTTTTTGCGGGTAGGAGATAATAAAAATTGATTTCATAATCTTCATGTATTTCTAAGAAATCAGAAAAGGTTATTTTTAAAGTTATCTTAGAGTAGGTTAGAAAAATCTCTGAAAAAAACCCAAACATCTAGAGTCTCCCCAGGGGTTGCCAATTATTTGCTATGAAAAGGTAGATAGTAAATATTTAAGCACTGTAGGCCACAAAATGGACTCTGTTGAAAATTCTTTTTGGGCCGAGCACAGTAGCTCATGCCTGTAATGCCAGTAATTTGGGAGGCTGAGGCGGGTGGATCACAAGGTCAGGAGTTCAAAACCAGCCTAGCCAACATGGTGAAACCCCATCTCTACTAAATATACAAAAAAAAATTAGTCGGGTATGGTAGTGCGTGCCTGTAATCCCAACTACTCGTGAGGCGGAGGCAGGAGAATCACTTGAACCCAGGAGGCAGAGGTTGCAGTGAGCCAAGATCGTGCCAGGGCACTCCAGCCTGGGTAACAGAGCAAGAATCTGTCCTGAGGGGAAAGGGGGAAAAAAAGAAAATTCTTCTTGGTTTCTTTTGCTTGTTTTTTAAGACTCTTTACCTCTTTACAAAGTAAAAACCATTCTCAGGTCATAGACTATACAAAAGCAGGTTGTGGACTCCTTCTCTACCCAGTAAGTACCACTCATTAGGTGCAACCAAGTCAAATATTACCAACTATGTTTTTTCAGGACTCACCATAATAGTTTAACACAGAATGTTGTCTCACAAATGACAATAATTAAAAAAAAAAAAAAAAAAGAAGAAGTAGAAGCAAAAGAAGCAAAAGCAGCAGAGCAGAAGTAGTAGAAGTAGCAGCAGCAGCAGAGGAAGAAAGAGAAGCAGCAACGGCGGTTTTATCAATCTGTGTAAAATGACATCATGTGTTGCACCTTCATCCAGGGGCTGTGTCATGACCATGAAAGAGTCGTGAAACCCGCCCACACTGGTGTGCTCTTCCTGCTCCTCATTCTCAGTGTCACATTCAATGTCACTGTCGCTACTCATTCCTGGCAGGAAGGAAGGAGAACATGTATCTGAAAAGAAACCACTGTTAGTGAAAGGAAACAGAAATCTCCTTATCTACTAACCTGAGATTCCTATTGAATTTTACATGGAATGCCAAGAATTCAATAAACTAAACAAAGACAAAAATAACCACACAAACGTAGATTCTCTTTAGCTATTTATAGAAGTGGTTTTATTTTTGTTCTCAAAGTTCAAAATTGCCCTTTCCACAGTACCTAAAAGTTACAATTTGAAATCAGGATTAATTTCATTATATTGAAAATTTCTTTTTTCTAAATCAAACACTGCTTTTTTTCAGTCACAAGAGATAACAGGAATTCTTTTTAATCCTGACTCATTATAGACATAATTATAGTCCCTAGCCTAAAACCTATATAAACATATTATATAAATACACATGGTATATGAATATTAGAAATTCTGGCAATTCTAATAATACATTAGTTTGTATTCTAATTGGGCATCTACTTTTTTTGTGTATGCCGTTTGATTTTTATGTATTTTTATTTTTTGAGAGACAGGGTCTCTGTCAACCTAGGCTGGGTTGCAGTGGCCTGATCATAGCTCACTGCAGCCTCAACCTCCTGAGCTCAAGTGATACTCCTGCCTTAGCCTCCCAAGTAGATAGGACCACAGGTACATGAAACCATGCCTTGCTAATTTTAAAATTTTTTTGCAGGGACAGGGTCTTGCTATAGTATGTTGCCCAGGCTGGTCTCGAACTCCTGGGCCTGAGAAGAGATCCTCTCACTTTAACCTCCAGAAAGATAATAAACTTTCATTAGTGGGTTAGGGGCCACAGTTGCCCTGGAGAGCTACATGTGAGGATTTAAAAAAATTTTTTTGAGATGCAGTCTTACTCTGTCTCCCAGACTGGAGTGCAATGGCACAATCTCGGCTCACTGCAACCTCTCTGCCTCCCAGGTTCAAGCAATTCTCCTGCCTCAGCCTCCTGGGTAGCTGGGATTACAGGGGCCTGCCACTGTACCCAGCTAATTTTTGTATTTTTTAGCAGAGATGGGGTTTCACCATGTTGGCCAGGTTGGTCTCTAACTCCTGACCTCAGGTGGTCCACTTGCCTAGGCCTCCCAAAGTGCTGGGATTACAGGTGTGAGCCACCATGCCTGGCCCATGTGAGGCTTTTTATTTTTATTTATTTATTTATTTTTTAGAGATGGGGTCTCGCTATGTTGCCCAGGCTAGAGTGCACTGGCTATTCACAGACGCGATCCCACTACTGATCAGCACGGGAGTTTTGACCTGCTCTGTTTCTGACCTGCCTGGTTCACCCCTCCTTAGGCAACCTGGTGGTCCCCTGCTCCCGGGACGTCACCATATTGATGCCAAACTTAGTGCAGACGCCCGATTGGCATAGTGCACTACAGCCCAGAACTCCTGAACTCAAGTGATCCTCCAGTCTCAGCCTCCCGAGTAGCTGGGACTACAGGCACATGCCACCGTACCTGGCTACATGAGGATTTTAACACTGCTTTGGGATAGAAAAATGGACCCATCACAGTAAAGGAATTGAAAGTGAGACTAAAACCCCACCCCCTGCATGTTAAAATTTTTGTTTTTTGAGACAGGGTCTCACTGTTACCCAGGCTGGGGTACAGTGGTACAATCATGGCTCACTGCAGCCTTGACCTCCCAGCGCTCAGGTGATCCTCCCACCTCAGCCTCCCAACAGGTGCACACCACCACACCTGGCTAATTTTTGTATTTTTTTGTAGAGACAGGATTTCACCCTGTTGCCCAGACTGGTCTTCAACTCCTGAGCTAAAGCAATCCACTTGCTTTGGCCTCCTAAAGTGGTGGCATTATAGTCATAAGCCACCATGCCTGGCCACTGCTAAAATTCTTATTGAAAGAATGGGCTAGAAAAATCTCTGCCTACTGGCATAGGAAAATAGCAAGGAACTGTGTTTCTACTGGGCTCTGAAGAGGGGAGAAAAAAGTCTCACCTCTAAATTCAAAGTTAGATTTATGTGCTTAATTTAGGTTTGGGATTTAAGGTTGAGGTTCAAATGTCAAGAAATTAGCATAAAAATTGTTCAGGAGCTAGTGTTATTTGAATAAAGCAGAAGTAAAATCCTCTCTGGAAGGAAGGTTCTAGGTACAATGGAGGAAGAACATTCCAACCTATCTTTCCCACTGAAAGTAGCAATAAAACCTGAAGAGATGGAGGGTACAGTAATTTAAGGATGTTCATAGTTATTGACTTTGAAAAGTAAATAGCAACAGGCATATTGATGAGGCCTGATTTTGAATGACAACAAAACTGGCAGACTGATGAAACAAGACTCAGAGTATTAAAAAAAAAAATCCTAATGAAAATGTCCAGGATATAACCCAAAATTACTCAGCATATGAAAAACCAGGAAAAGTCAACCACAAATATCAATGATGAGATGACACAGATGTTTGGAATTATTTAACAAGCGCTTTAAAGCCAGATAAAAATGCTCATCAGCCAGCCCTGGCAGCACATGCCTCCAGTTCCAGCTACTTGAAAGGCTGAGGCAGGAGGAGCACTTGAGGCCAGGAGTTTGACACTAGCCTGGGCAACATAGCAATGCCTCATCTCTACAAAAAAAAAATTAAAACTTAGCCAGGAACAGTGGTGCGCACCTGTAATTGTCCTGGCTACTAGGGAGGCTGAGGAGGGAGGCTCACTTGAGCCCAGGAGTTCAAGGCTGCAGTGAGCTGTGATTGTACCATTGTACTCCAGCCTGGGCAAGAGAACACAAGACTCTGAGGAACAGAGGAAGGAAGGAAGGAAAAATTAAGAAACAAAAGGATAAAGGGACTGGTCTAAGTTGTGTCAAATAGACTGCCATAGAGATAGCAAAAATAACAAAGGAGAGACAATAGATAAAAGGAAAAAAGCTGACAATTTTGTAGAATTATAAAAAACATTCTGAAGTAAATACATATACAACATATCAATATTTGTGGGATGTGACTATAGCAGTGCTTAAAGAGAAAATTATGCCATTAAATGTTTATATTAGAAGAGAAAATATCTCAAGTCAATAATCTAAACTTCTACTTTAAGAAACTAGAAAAAGTAAATTAAATCCAAAGCAAGTAAAAGTAAGGAAATAATAGAAAACATAATAAAATGAGCAGGCAAACAAAAAAACCCTAATGAAACAAAATGGTGTTTCTTTGAAAAGATCAATAAAGTTAAAAGCCCCTAGCTAGGTATATTCACTAACAAAAAAAAAAGAGCAAACAAAATTTCCAATATCAGGAATGAAAGAGGGTATCAACTATAGATTCTATAAACAGTAAAATATAATAAAATACTGTATTTTATTAAAATTTGTTTTATTGTATTTAAATATTAAAATATACTTTTAAAAAATTATATTAAAATCTAATATTTTAAATTTTTTATTAAAATATAATAAAATACTATAAATAACTCATGAAACCAGAAACAGATGAAATAAACAAATTCTTTCATAGATAAAAATTATCAAAGCTTACTCAAGGAAAAACAGATAGGTATTTTAACTCTTAAAGAAATAAAATCTGCTTTACTTTAAAAAGCTTCCAAAAAGATAACTGTGGCCCCGCATGGCTTCAGTGGTGCATTCTTCCTTTTCTGATTCCAAGAAGAGTTTGGTTAGCATTATTCCTGCCTTAAATGTTTAGAATTTGTCTCCATCATCAGCAAAGAAAAAACAAAAAAACAAAAACAAAAAAAACCCCCAAACTTGCCTGTTCTAAAGAGTGAAGACTTTACGACAATCTTACGAGGTAGCAGGGGAAAAAAAAGAGCAAAGAGACCATTAAAGAGACTTTAATGATTAGAGACCATAACTAGCCAGTTCTGTGAAGTACCACCTCCACCTTGTGGCCCTTCATGGAACTGTTGCTGAAAACACTAAAACCACACTGAGCTGAACTTCAAGGCACAAATTTGATTTCTTAGTAGTAGTGTTTCTTAATTCCCAACAATACCAATCTTCAGGATTCAAAAACAATGAACTGGCATTCTGTGGAATTCCCAAAATCAAAATTATTCTTTTAAAAAAGTTATTATTTAAATACATTTTTCAAACTCTTTATTCATTACATCTTTTCTTTTTTTTTTTGAGAGAAAGTCTCACTCTGTCACCCAGGCTGGAGTGCAGTGGCATGATCTCAGCTCACTGCAACCTCCGCCTCCTGGGTAGTTGGGATTACAGGTATGCGCCACTACACCTGGCTAATTTTTTTGTAGTTTTAATATTTTCAGTAGAGATGAGGTTTCACCATATTGGTCAGGCTGGTCAACTCCTGACCTTGTGATCTGCCTACCTCGGCCTCCCAAAGTGCTGAGATTATAGGTGTGAGTCACCGCACCCAGCCTACATGTGTATCTTTTTAAAAATCATTCAATTAGTATTTATAAGAACTGAGGCCTACAGTGAATATTCAAATGCTAGACTGCATGTGGGTATTACTGGGTAGTATGTGAATAATGTAACATTTAGGACTCAGCAAAGTTTACAATACTGTGCAGAATCACACGTCAAAAATGCCAATATAAGGATTTTGCTTCAAAATCTATTTATTGGAACACCACTCAATTTTATCAAGTATACTGTATGTAAACTCATTAATATTTACTTAGCAGCAGACAGGGCCATGAACACACATAAAATGGCAATATTTATCATGAGGACTGATTTGTAATCACTTCTTTCCAAGGAGCTCCTGTTGACTTTAACCTTTGATTCCAGGAATCAGTATTTCTAGTTTTTACTTTCAACTTGCCCTAACTAGATTCCTTCAAATCAGTAATGTTTCTGTGTTGTTAAAATTAATTCTAACTTTTCTCAGAATTCAAAAAAAAAAAAAACAACACATTTCTCAAGAAATGCTAGGAAGAAATTCCTGCATGAAAACACCCGGTCAAGCACTAAGATCTGGAAGTTTCCTACCTTTGTGAATGTAAAGAAAAAGACAAGCTGCAGGATGTCAATGATGGCAATCACAAGATACTATTAATTGTAAGAAACTTCAGAGATTGTTAATGCAAAAGAAATCTGCATCGTATTAACCTACCAATCATCGACCAAATTTTTTGAGCACCTCCTACATACGTGCTCAGTAAAGCTAACTTGAGTTATAACTCCCATATATCAAGTTGCTCAAATTTCAGATGCTTAAAAAAATATATTAACCACCTGATACAGTTGACACTTTGTATTCTAGTCACTAACAATTTATCTGCCTTTCCCCTTTCAAAGAGGACCATGATATTGTTCAGGTATTTTCCTTCTTCCACTAAGCCATGTGGAATGAGTTGGGGAGGGAGACCAAATAACTGGACTTGGCTGGCAAGGTGCAGTGGCTCACATTTGTAATCTCAGCACTTTCAGAGGCAGAGGCCGGTGCATTGCCTGAGGTCAGGAGCTCGAGACCAGCCTGGTGAAACCCTGTCTCTACTAAAAATGTAAAAATTAGCCAGGCATGTGGCAAGCACCTGTAATCCCGGTACTCAGGAGGCTGAGGCAGGAGAATCGCTTGAACCCAGGAGACGGAGGTTGCAGTGAGCTGAAATCACACCACTGCACTCCAGCCTGTGTGATAGAGCAAGACTCAATCTCCAAAAACAAAAAAACTGGACTTGGACTATTTTCCTTGACAGTGGCTGACGAGATAGAAGAGGAAGTTGCTGAGATGCTCTGAGAAAGGTTTTCCTTGTTGCTAGATATATATAAAACAATCTTCTCCCACTCCCAGAATGCTATTCTGACTCTGATGTCTTGTACTAAAGCAACCATCTTACCACCCTGCGAAGAGCTAAGTCTCTCACTGAGAAAGTGAGGACAGGGCAAAAGATAAAACAACACCCCAACTCCATGCCACACACATACACAAAAGGCACATTCTTGATGACACCGAGCAGCTAAATTTTCTAATTCTGAAACTGCTCTATCAGTTAGGTGTACCTTCTTATTATTAGGAGACTTGTTAATATAAGAGAGTTAATTTTCCTTTTTGTTCAAATCAGTTATTTTTCGGTAAATTTTGTTAAAGGCATCTTAATCATTACCCTAAATGACCAGCAATGGCAGGCCATCAGACTCTGTATTCCTCTTAAAGAGGCTGCCAGCAAGGGTTTTGGCAGATATGCCAAGGCTTTTCCCTGGGTGATGTTTTGAGTACCCCTGATTTAACTGAAGGGGGTTTGTGCTACTTCAGCAAGAACTCAGAGAGCAAAGCCTTCAGTTTTACAAAGAACAAGAAATAACCTGGCCTACCTACAGTTCTGCAGGTTATCAAATGAAAGAAAAAATAAGTCAGCCTTTTCAACATCAGTTCATTAAACCAAAGACTAATACAACCAAACGTTGTCCCATATGGTTCCAGCAAAAAGGAAAAGGCCCACTTATGACTATCATGCCTAAGAAAAAAGTTATTTTTAAACTGATGCTTAAGAGCAATTAAGAGACACTTTAGTAGTCCCAAATTCCCAGCCAGTACCACAAAGAATGCCTTATTTTAAAGTTCTTCAGACAGCCCTCTCTTTGAGAAAGAGGGGAGAACCCCACAGTGATTTGACACAGAATGTCTTCTTTTTGTGTTTGGCTCAAATAAAGTGTCTTGTTTTTCCTAAGCATGGATATAAGACAAATCCATTCAACTGTCTACTAAGGCTTACAGGTATGCAAGGGTTTCCTGAGAACTTGCTCTT
Organism: Ateles fusciceps; assembly: GCA_036589455.1. Taxonomy (NCBI): domain Eukaryota; kingdom Metazoa; phylum Chordata; class Mammalia; order Primates; family Atelidae; genus Ateles; species Ateles fusciceps. The sequence goes on from JAZHEH010001132.1 coordinate 200,415, forward strand.
GCTGACGATAGAATAATACTGGCAGCAGTGAGCAAGACCACATTCTCCTCAAGAAACAAAGCTGATTCCAAGAGGCAGGGGGCTTCCTTTGCCTCCTGTACTACCTTCTCTCAGCCTCATCAACTAGTCTCCTTCTCACAGTCTATCCTGGGACTCTGGAGGTAACAACAAATTACAAGAGTGTACTTCTGTGTCATTGCTGATTTACACATTCACAGCAACTTTTTTTTATTGAGTTCTAGGTGCTTTACAGCACAACACCCCATATATAAAGATAAAATGTGTTACTGAATAACACTGACCACTTAACTCTAAATCCCACATGAATAATTCCATTCTTTCAAAGACTTTTAAAATGTACTGTAGATCTTAACTATGGCCAAGCAAAATGCCTTTTTTCAGTTTAGGATAAGCTGTCAATTAGCTTTAAATAAGAAATAAAACTACTGTCAAAAAGTTCCAGTGTTTTCTGTGCTGCCCAACTATTGTACATATAAAAGTTAGTTCTGAAATAATGTAAATTGATAAACTGGAGGCTGAAATTAAGTTCAAATTGGCTGGATGTGGTGGCTCATGCCTGTAATCCAACACTTTGGGAAGCTGAGGCAGAAGGATCATTTGAGTCCAGGAGTTTAAGACCTGCCTGAGCAACACAGCAAGACCCAAGACTCTATAAAAAATTAAAAAAAAAAAAAAAAAAAGTCCAAATCATTGTACTTACATTAACATGCTTCTTACCAATTTTCCTGCCCCTAGTTCCACATACTCCATTCCCACCCCCCAAATCCATTCTCCACAATGCAGCTGGAGTAGAAATTTTAAAGCATCACTTCTAACTTAGATCCTATTCAAATGACAAAGTTCAAATTCTAGCTGGGACATACCACGTAACTCTTCATGAGCTAACCTCTGTCTGTCTCCATTCTGGCGTCTCTTTACCAGTATTCACCTGGCTAACTCCTACTCATCCCTTAGGATGATCTTTCCAAGGGTGGACCAGGGACTAGGTTAGCAGAGAGGCGACAGTTAAGAGCACTGGCTCTAGGTTCAAATTCTAGCTCCTCCAATTTCTTTTTTTCGAGATGGAGTCTTGCTCTGTCACCCAGGCTGGAGTACAATGGTACAATCTCGGCTCAATGCAACCTCCACCTCCTGGGTTCAAGTGATTCTCTTGCCTCAGCCTCTTGAGTAGCTGGGATTACAAGAGCGTGCCACCACGCCCGGCTGATTTTTCTATTTTTAGTAGAGATGGGGTTTCACCATGTTGGCCAGGCTGGTCTCAAACTCCTAACCTCAGGTGATCTGCCTGCCTCGGCCTCCCCGAAGTGCTGGGATTACAGGTGTGAGTCACCATGCCCGACCTTCCAATTTCTAACCCTGTGACTTTGGGTAACGTAAATTACATCTCTAGGCCTCAGCTTACTTACCTGTAAAACTGGGTTAACAAAAGTAACTACCATGTAGAGTTATTTTGAGAATAACATAATACTGGTAGTCTTTAACATAGTAAGAACTTAGTATTATCTATTATTTTTATTACATATCTCATATTTGAGCTGCCTATACACCTTATCACAGCACTCATTGTTCTGTATTATAACTGGCTATTAGTCTCCCCAACACCTAACCATTGGTTTTCACCTGCTCTCCCTGCCACCCTCCTACCACTACCACCACACATACCTAGCACACCTGAGAGTTACAATTTGTTTCTATTAGTAACTGTGGCCCACTCTGGGAAGTGATTCTCAAGGAGTGGTCACCTCTGGTTGAGAATTATTTAGTTCAACTACTGGTTCTTGACTGGGGATAATTTTGCCTCCCAGGAAACATTTGGCAATGCCTAGAGACATTTTTGGTTGTTGTACCACTACTGGTAACTAGTGGTTAAAAGCTGAGGATGCTGCTAAACATTCTACAATGCAGAGAACAGCCCCTGTACAATAAAGAATTATGTGGCCTAAACGACAATGGTGCTAAGGTGGAGAAACTCTGAACTAGACAGTAGGTTCAGGAATTTTATCACTGGCATCGACTGTAACAACTGGTAAATTAGACATTTAATAAATGTTGCATGAAAAAAATGAGCTTGTTATTTATCATCTGAGATGAAGTCTCACTCTGTCGTCCAGGCTGGAGTGCAGTGGCACAATTTTGGCTCACTGCAACCTCCACCTTCTGGGTTCAAGCAATTCTCCTGCCTCAGCCTCCTGAGTAGCTGGGATTACAGGTGTCTACTATCACATCTAGCAAATTTTTATATATTTAGTAAAAATGGGTGTCACTATGTTTGCCAGGCTGGTCTCAAACTCCTGACCTCAAGTGATCCACCTGCCTTGGCCTCCCAAAGTCCTGGGATTACAGGCATGAGCCACTGTGCTTGGCAGAAAAAAAAAAAAAGAGCTTGTAATTCCAGCATATTCTGTAGTAATTTAAGCTACTAGAATCCAGTATGTATGGAGACACATAGAAAGTAACTTTTTCCCATAGGCCCTTTCTATGAAGTTCATCAATCATAATATTTCTTTCTTGATGCTTTTAACAATAAACACATCATTTTACAAATCTTTTCTATTTAGTCTCTTCTACTGAAATAATGCTGCCCACTACAGGAGCACCAACTAAGAAGACCAAAATGTTTAGTGTTCTTTAACTGAGAAACCTGAAAATGCCACCACCCACACACCCTCTCTTAGGGCAGCCAAACAGATGCTGGCACCTGTATGTATGCTTTCAGCTACAATTCATCAATCATTGAAATTCAAATGAGTGCAGAGGTGGAAGGTGGTAGAATTTCGCTAAGAAATAAAAAAATTACAAGGCCAAATATCATTAAGAGAGTTGACATTCTTTTCTGCCGAACTTATAAAGGACACAGCAAGGGCAATACACATAGCCTTGTTCTAAGCACCTCTGTTGCCCCAAATTGCAAAATGTCTTCTATGCTTTTAGATAAACAATAATGAACTTGGAAGAACACGCAGAAGAAACACTAGAAAGTGTAATTGAGAACAAGCTGAGGTCAATCATAAGGGATTTAAAAATGGTTAAAGCTTGGAATGCTTCTTTAAAAAAAGCCATCTACAGACACTAATTAAGACTGACTTAAGATATTTAACATTATTCTAATTAGTTGCTTTGGGGCCCATCTTCCCCATTAGACTGTGAACATATCTAATTCAACTTTGTATTAATAAATACAGCAAAAATTTGATGCCTGGTATGTAGGTGCCTTAACACATTTATTGAAGGAACAGATGAACTATATGCAGATTTTTTTTCTCCCTTTCTAGTAAAGCATGTCCTTTTATACAGTAACTTAGCCATTTCACCTTCCTCTGAATTTAATATCTTAGCAAATCAAATTCAGTGGCACAAGAAATGCTGTATTCGATCAAGTACGTCAAATAGCAGATCTCAGTAACATTTCCATGAAACCAACCCCTCCCTATCACTACCACCACCCACTACCAAAAAAGGCACAGAATTCTCCTTTCCTGCTTACTTACAAAGTTATCATTCCTTACCTTCTTCAGGGGCAGCTGAAGCTCCCTCAGGTAGTACAGGCTGTAACTCCCCAGTTTCAGAATTATTTTCCAAATCAGTCAACTGCAGTCCTTCCAGAAGAGCTCCTTTAGCATTAGCCCTCAAAGAAGAAAACAACTTGATATTTTTATATAAGTAATAAGTGACAAAATCATTTATATTTTCTTTTTCTTTTCTTTTTTTTTTGAGATGGAGTCTCACACTGTCACCCGGACTGGAGTGCAATGGCATGATCTTGGCTCACCCTAACCTCCGCCTCCTGGGTTCATGCAATTCTGCCTCAGCCTCTCGAGTAGCTGGGATTATAGGCACACACCACCATACCCAGCGAATTTTTTATATTTTTAGTAGAGATGGGGTTTCACTATGTTGGCCAGACTGGTCTTGAACTCCCGACCTTGTGATCTGCCTGTCTGGGCCTCCCAAAGTGTTGGGATTACAGGCATGAGCCACTGCGCTCGGAAAATAATCTACATTTTCTTTTTGAACTGAGCACCAAACTAAGTAGGGTACATGCTCTGGTGTTTAACACTAAATTTCAAATTTTATCTTAAAATATTTCACTAAGGGCTGGGCACAGTGGCTCACATCTGTAGTCCTAGCACTTTACGAAGCCGAGGAGGGCAGATCACCTGAGGTCAGGAGTTCAAGACCAGCCTGGCCAAAATGGTAAAATCCCATCACTATTAAAAATACAAAAATTAGCCGGGCATGGTGGTGGGCACTTGTAATTCCAGCTACTTGGGAGGCTGAGGCAGAGGTTGCAGTGAGCTGAGAGTCTGTCACTGCACTCCAGCCTGGGCAACAGAGTGAGACTCCATCTCAAAAAAAAAGTTATGAAATGGTGGATTATATCAATGTTAGTATTCTGGTTGTGATACTGTATTTCTCCCCTAATCTTATTATTAGGGGAGAAAAGGTAAGTACACAGGATCTCTCTGTATTATTTCTTACAACTGCATGTGAATCTATAATTAGCTCAATAAAACTGTAACTTAAAAATAAATATAAATAGAAGTTTTAAATAATATTTTCTAATAAGGAAAGACTTTTGATATATACTATTATTTTTTGAAATAGAGTCTCACTCTGTCACCCAGACTAGAGTGCAGTGATGCAGTCTCAAGCTCACTGCAACCTTCGCCTCCTGGGCTCAAGTGATTCTCCTGCCTCAGGCTCCCAAATAGCTGAGATTACAGATATCCATGCCTGGCTAATTTTTGTGTTTTGTTTTTAGTAGAGATAGTGTTTCACCATGATGGCCAGGCTGGTCTTGAACTCCTGAACTCAAGTGATCTGCCCACCTCGGCTTCCCACAGTGCTGGGGTTACAGGTGTGAGCCACTGTGTCTGGCCTGAGATATACCATTGAATGAGAAAACAAAGTACAGTTTGTATTAAAAAAGCTACATAGTCACAGTTCCTTAAATACACACAAAAACTGAGAAGACACAGCATACATGAAAACTTAAGAACAGCATCAATGTGTATGGGCAGAGGGTTGGACAACTAGGTTGTGGGAGATAAGGATGGGAAATTTTTCACTTATTCTTTTTTTCTTTCATTTTGAAACACTTATCATCAGTATTTAATATTTATTTTTTATTTAAAAAATAAACAGATAGCGGCAAGGTCTTGCTATGTTGCCCAGGATGATCTCGAACTCCTGGGCTCAAACAATCCTCTAGCCTCAGCCTCTGAAAGTGCTGGGATTACAGGTGTGAGCCACTGTGCCCAGCCTTTCATTAGTATTTAAACTTTTTGCTTGCACTACTTTAGATCAGGCAGGGAAAAAAGACATGAGCTGGACAGCACCTACATGAACCAGGCTGGCAGATACAATCAACTGTAAAATGAGGATCATGGCTAAGAGCTGCAGACGTTTGTACAGGATTTTACATTCTAGGTAAAAAAAACTACGTTCATGTGTAATTTTGATGACTAAAGGCAGATAAAAAGATCTCCATAGCAAATGAAATGTAAGAGCTAGTTGCAGCTTTAATTTGAAGGAATGTACCTAACATCAGGCTACGTAATAGGTAGGGAAGACAAGATAATCTCCAGTGATTTTAACACCTTTCTACTGCTGAAACTTAAGCTACAAGGGAAAGCTAAGCCACCAACCGATCTTGTAGTTTTGGTAATAAGCCAGACCTTGACTATATAAAATTAAACTTAAAGAGTGTTCATCTTTCTCCAATTTAGTTAAATTCTTTTCAGAATCTCCAAAATAGAACTATTTCATTGTTTAAATTTAGAAATAGGTTTAATATCCATAAAATAGATCAACAGATGTATATTAATGGCTCATCTACCACATTCATAGCCAATATATTCCATAATTACTCGATCTTTTGAATAGATGGAAGTTTAATTGCCATGCCTGGGATTTGAGTTTATGTTTCCTAGGAGAGAGATAAAGGTGTCAACTACCATATATCCTTTTGGGAAATTCCAACTATAAGTTTGGAGGATACTTTGATAAGAGGAGAGAAGGTGAGAGAAAAGCAGAAAGGCAGTGTTAAAATTGCTATAAGTGCTTTGTTTCATAGAAAATATATATGAAGGCCTGTGACAGGTAATAGAGCCTAACACTAACATCTTTGACAAGTGTAGGACTGAAAAAAAAAAAAAAAGGCTGACACACACACACACAAAAATTTACAAGGCAGGGTTCAGATAAGGTTACGTATCACTGTGAAAATGAGCTCCAATATGTTTAAACTAAACTTCTGGTACTATCTCATTCTGTTAAAAAAAATAAGTAAAATCTCTGATACTCTAAAAAGTTAAAATTTAGGCCAGGCGCAGTGGCTCATGCCTGTAATCCCAGCACTTTGGGAGGCCAAGGTGGGCAAACCACTTCATGTCTCAGGAGTTCAAGATCAGCCTGGCCAACATGGTGAAACCCTGTCTCTACTAAAAATACAAAAATTAGCAGGGTGTGCTGGCAGGCATCTGTAATCCCAGCTGAGGCAGGAGAACTGCTTAAACACGGGAGGCGGAGGTTGCAGTGAGCTAAGATTGCGCCACTGCACTCCAGCCTGGGTGACAGACTCAAAAAAAAAAGTTAAAATTTACTGCAATAAATGTACTTTCTGTCCACTAAAAAATTAACAAGGTAGAAATTAATTTGTCCATCATATGCATTCTTAAAGTTCCAAACAAAGCTATTAACTATTATACCATTATAAATACAAAACAACTTAATTTACCCCAAGGTGACCGTTTTTCTCCTTTTCTCAACAGCAGGTAAACCACTGAAAACTGCAACCACAACAGCATCTGAATCCAAAGCTTTACACTGCCGGTCTTCAGTTTTTGGCAGAATATCACCGACACTGCCATGTATCAAGGCTCGGGGGAGAACTGTGCCTGCTTCCAGACTGAGAGCTTCCTGGGGGAGCCTTCAAAGAGAAAGAGAGAATACAAAAATTAGCTGGGCATGGTGGTGTGCACCTGTCTCAGGAGGCTGACACATGAGGATCACTTGAACCTGGGAGGTGGAGGTTGCAGTGAGCCAAGATTGTGCCACTGCACTCCAGCCTGGACAACAGAGCAAGACTGTGTCAAAAAAAAAAAAAAAAAAAAAAAAAAAAAAAAAAAAAGAGGGACAATCAGCAAGAAGGCAAATAAACATGAAAGGTCTCTCTAAGTTATATTAGAAAACCTCACTTTATATATAATTTTAAAACTACATAAAAACTTCAAAAATATTTTTGAAATATATCCCAACTTTTTTGATGCCAAACATTTAAAATTAAGGAGTCTAAAGGTTGTGGCTCACATCTGTAATTTCACACTTTGTGAGGCTGAGGCAGGAAGATTGTTTGAACCCAGAAGTTGAAGACCAGCATAGGCAACGCAGCAAAACCCTGTCTCTGCCAAAAAAAAAAAAGAGCCAGGCACGGCCGCATGTGTCTGTGGTCCCAGCTATTTGGGAGACTGACATGGAAGGATCACTTGAGCCTGGGAGGTCAAGGCTGCAGTGAGCTATATGATTGCACCACTGCATCCCCAGCCTTGACAACAGAGCAAGACCCCGTCTCAGGAAAACAACAAAAAATAAAATAAAATTAAGAAGTTTAGAATATATAGTCTAATGGCAGTATTTTGTTAAGGGTCTGTTCTGTTGTGAGATCAAGAAACTTTCGGGCCAGGTGTGGTGGCTCATTCCTGTAATCCTGGCACTTTGGGAGGTTGAGGCAGGTGGATTGCTTGAGCTCAGGAGTTTCAGATCAGCTTGGGCAACCTGTCTCTACAAAAACTACAAAAATTAGCCAGGCATAGTGGTGCACATCTGTAGTCCCAGTTACTTGGTGGGACTGAGGCAGGAGGATCACTTGAACCTGGAAGGTTGAGGCCATGGTGAGCTGAGATCACACGACTGCACTCCAGCCTGGGTGACAAAGTGAGACCCTGTTTCAAAAAAAGAAACTTTCAAATCCAACTTTAGCATTTTTGGTACCCTTCATGGTCTAAAGCTTCATGATAACATAAATTTCAGGTAACAGATATCTACCCCAGTGAAAGTACATTCTGAATCCCTCAAATTTACCTTCAGACAGTGTCTGACAGTCTCCCTTTGAACGACTACTTTCCCCAGGGTCCACTGCTCTTCGAAGTGACAGACTACCTGCTACACTGGACCGAGCTGGCTTGGGCGAATTACTCTTCTTATTTGTGGCTGCAAAGACATTTAAGAACACCTCTGAAAAGGATACAATAGCACAAAACTCACTATTTAGTCCATCAGAAAAAGTGTTAATCTTACCTTGCATGGAAGTTTTTCTGTCTACTGCCTAAAAATCAACAACATTCTGTAGCCCCAACTGGTTTATGACTTTTGTCATAAAACATTCCCATCTTGTTGCTTGTGAAGTAGAATCTTATTTTTTTGAGACGGAGTTTTGCTCTCGTTGCCCAAGTTGGAGTGCAATGGCGCGATCTCAACTCACTGCAACCTCTGTCTCCGGGTTCAAGCAATTCTCCTGCCTCAGCCTTCAGAGTAGCTGGGATTACAGGCTCCGTCACCATGCCTAGCTAATTTTTGTATTTTTAGTAGAGATGGGGTTTTGCCATGTTGGCCAGTCTGGTTTCCAATTCCTGACCTCAGGTGATCTGCCTGCCTCAGCCTCCCAAAGTGCTGGGATTACAGGCATGAGCTACCATGCCCAGCCTGCAGAATCTTAACATAAAAGATTATCTGTGAGCTCCATAAGAAGTCATACCAATTTCAATGCAATTAAACTATTAACAAAAATATAACCTACCAAACATTTGGAAATTGTAAAATATTATTGGATTAAAAAGAAAATTAAAGCTAAATTAGAAACAAATTACGATTACAGTACTTCAAAATGTCTGGCCAAACCAGTAGTGAAAAGAAAATATATAGCCTTAAAATGAATTAATTAGGAAAAAAAGAACTATGTGACCTAATATGCATAGATTCAAGAGCTAGGAAAACAATAAAAATAAGCAAGAATGCTACTGCGAGAAGGCAGGGCCATGCCCTTGAATTCAGCCTGCAGAACTTTGAGTTAAATAAACCTCTTTTAAAAAATAAATTTTTAGGCCAGGCACAGTGGCTGGCTCATGCCTGTAATTCCAGCATTTTGGGAGGCCAAGTGAGTGCATCACAAGGTCAGGAGTTCGAGACCAGCCTGGCCAACATAGTGAAACCCCGTCTCTACTAAAAATACAAAAATCAGCCGGGCATGGTGGTGCGTGCCTGTAATCCCAGCTACTTGGGATGCTGAGGCAGGAGAATTGCTTGAACCCGGGAATTAGAGACTGCAGTGAGCCGAGATTGCACCACTGCACTCCAGCCTGGACAACAGAGCGAGACTCCATCTCAAAATAAATAAATAAATTTAAAAAAAGAAATTTTTAAAAAAGAATAAAAATAAAACTAAAAAAATTCATTAATAGATAATAAACAGGTTTAGCAAGGATGCAGGATATAAGACAAAATAATTCATTGTATTTCCCTACACTAGCAATTTGAGAATGAAGTTAAGAAAATTGTATTTTTAATAGCATCAAATACAATTAAAATACTTAGGAATTTATTCGACAAAAGAAATGCGAGACTTGTCCACTGAAAACTACTACACATTGTTGAAAGAAAATAGAGAAAACAGGAAAGACATCCTGTGTTCATCACTGATGGAACACTTAATATTGTTAACAAAGCAATATTCTCAAAATTGATTCACAGATTCAATACAATTTCTATAAAAACAGTAGTCTTTTTTTTTTTTTTTGGCAGAAATTGACAAGCTAATCCTAAAATCCATTTGAAAATGTAAGAGACCCACAATAGCCAAAACAATCTTAAATGGAACACTCACTTCTGGTTTCAAAAGCTACTATAACTACAGTAATCAAGACTATGTGGTACTGCCATATACACATATATATCATCCAAACAGAATTGAGAGTCTAGAAACAAATCCTTACATTTATGGTCCACTGATTTTTTACAAGGATGCCCAGACAATTCAATGGGCAAAGAAAAAAAGAAGGACAATAACAAGTGTTGTCAAGGGTGTGGAAAACCTGGAGCCCTCATATACTGCTGCTGGGAATATAAAATGATACAGCCACTTCGAAAAATAGTCTGGCACTGGTAGTTCCTCAAAAAGTTAAACACAGTTCCCGTGTAACCCAGTAATTCTACTTCTAAGTATATACTCAAGATAAACAAAACCGTATGTCCACACAAAAACTTATACATGAATGTTCATAGCAGCACTACTGATAATAGCCAAAAAGTAGAAACAATCCAAATGTTCATCAAATGTTCATCAACAAATGAGTGGATAAACAATATGTGGTACAGTCATACAATAAAACATCACAAAGCCATAAAAAGGAATAAATATATTCCACAACATGCATGAACCTTAAAAGAGCTGTGTTAAGTGAAATAAGCCCGACATAGAAGACCTCATATGGTTTGAGTCTATTTATATGAAAAGTCCAGAAGAAGAAAAATCCATAGAGAAAAAGTAGATTAGTGGTTACCAGACGCTGGGAGAAGGGGAAAATGGGGAGTGACTTTTAATGGGTTTGGAGTTCTAGGGAGAAGGTTGATGAAAATGTTCTTAGACTCACGTATATGTTCTAGACTTAGGAAAAATGATGATCAATTTCTCCACTAAAAGGATAAATGAATTATCAGTTAAGAAAAAAAAATGCATTAACAAAGACAAAAGCAGAAATATAATGAAGTGGTAAAAGACAATGGATGAAATAAATCTAAGAACTTGGTCTTTGAGGAGATGAAAAAAATTAACAAATCCCTTGAGCAGGTCAAATCAAAGGAAAAAAAACACAAGCAATGAAATAAGTGAAAAAGAAGTTAACAACCCATATGTACAAGACGTTTTAAAAATTTAAGAAAATAGAATAAATTACCATATATCAATAAATTTAAAGGCCCAAATATAATTAGATTTTCTTGAAAAACTAATTATAGTAACTTACTTAAATAGCAGCAGAAGTACGAGAAAACCACATCTGACAAGAGATTAATGACAAGAATTATAAGGAGCTCAAACAACTCTATAGGAAAACATTTAATAATCTGATTAAAAATGGGTAAAAGATCTGAAGAGATAATTCTCAAAAGAAGACATACAAATAGCAAACAGGCATACGAAAAAGTGCTCAACATCACCGATTATCAGAGAAATGCAAATCAAAACTACAGTAAGATACCATCTCATCCCAGTTAAAATGGCTTTTACCCAAAACACAGGCAACAACAAAAGCTGGTAAGGATGTAGAGAAAAGGCAACTCTCATACACCATCGGTGGGAATGTTAAGTTAGTAAAACCACTACAGAAAACAGTTTGGAGGTTCCTTGAAAAGTTAAAAATAAATATATCATATGATCCAGCAATCCCACTGCTGGTTATATACCCAAAAGAAAGCATACTAGTTTATCAAAGAGATAGCTGTACTCCCATGTTTACTACAGCACTATTCACAATAACCATGGTTTGGAAGCAACCTAAGTGTCCATCCACATACAAATGCATAAAGAAACTGTGGGTTGGGCATGGTAGCTCACCCCCTGTAATCCCAGCACTTTAGAAGGCTGAGTGGGTGGATCATTTGAGGTCAGGAATTTGAGACCAGCCTGACCAACAAGATAAAAGCCCACCTCTACTAAAAAATACACAAAAAATTAGCTGGGCATGGTGGCGCATGCCTGCAGTCCCAGTTACTTGGGAGGCTGAGACAGGAGAATCACTTGAACCCAGGAGGTGGAAGTTGCAGTGAGCTGAGATAGCGCCACTGCACTTCAGCCTGGGCAACAGAGCACTCCAGGCTGGGCAACTCCATATCCAAAAAAAAAAAAAAAAAGAAGTGGTACATATACACATGGAATATTACTCAGCCATAAAAAAAATGAATGAGAACCTGTCATTTGCAATAGGGATGGAACTGGAGGTCATTATGTTCAGTGAAATAAGTCAGGCACAGAAAGACAAACTTCACCCATTCTCACTTATTTGGGGGGCTAAAAATTAAAACAACTAAACTCAAGGTAATAAAGCAATGGTTACCAGAGGATAGGGAGTGTAGTGGGTGGCTGATGGGATGGTTAATGGGTACAAAAATATAGTTAGATAGAATAAGATCTAGTATTTGTTAGTACAACAGGATGACTACAGTCTACAATAATTTATTGTACGTTTAAAAATAACTAAAAGAGGCCGGGCGCGGTGGCTCACGCCTGTAATCCTAACACTTTGGGAGGCCGAGGTGGGTGGATCACCTGACGTCAGGAGTTCAAGACCAGCCTGGCCATCATAGTGAAACCCCATCTTTAAAATAAATAAATAAATAAAAGAAGGCAGGGCACAGTGGCTCACACCTGTAATCCCAGCACTTTGGAAAGCCGAGGCAGGTAGATCACGAGGTCAAGAGATTGAGACCATCCCGGTCAACATGGTGAAACCCCGTCTCTACTAAAAATACAAAAATTAGCTGGGCATGGTGGTGCACGCCTGTAGTCACAGCTACTCGGGAGGCTGAGGCAGGAGAATTGTTTGAACCCAGGAGGCGGAGGTTGCGGTGAGCTGATATTGTGCCATTGCGCTCCAGCCTGGGTAACAAGAGTGAAACTCCGTCTTAAAAAAACAAAACAAAATAAAACAAAACTAAAAGAATACAATTGGATTGTTTTAACACAAAGGATAAATGCTTGAGATGATACTCCATTTACCCTGATGTAATTATTATGCAATGTATGCCTGTATCAAAATATCTCATATATCCTATAAATATATATACCTACAATATACCCATAAAAATTAAAAATTAAAAAAATTAAAAAATAAGAGGAAACCAATAAACACAACAGAAATTTAAAAGGCTGTTAAAATTCTAACTCTGAAAGAGTTCTTATACTAGTTTTATGAATGCTTTTTATCAGACATAAAGTTTAATACAGCAAAGGAGCAAATAACATATAATTGAAATAATTTTATAGCATAGAAAAGGAAAAAAGCATCTGAATTTAATCTGTAAAACAAGCACAGAAAAAGAAGTAAAGTGGGTTAAGGATAATGTAGTGAAATAAGTCGATTTCACTTATGACTATGTAGTCAACGATCCTAAGTAAAATATTAGCAAACTGAATATAGCAGTGTTGTTTTTTTTTTAAATTATCGACGCAAACTAAATAGGATTCATTTATTTCAAGAATGGTCAACATTGGAAATATAATTTATTTTACGTTAATAAAGTAATGAAACAAAATAGTAAATCATTTTGACAAATGTCAAAAAATCGTATGATATAATTCTATACAGCTTCAGTTGAAAAAGAAAAGAAAATCTCATAGTAAGAAAAGAGGCAGTTTGGTGTTAGGGTAAAGGGCATAGGCTCTGAGGTTCAAGTTTTTGGCTCTCTCAATTACCAATGTGAAACTCTAGCAACATTATTCAATGCCTGCTGCCTTGGTTTCCTCATCTGTAAACTAGGAATGAAATTAACTTACTGCTTAGACTTCTTGTTAAGATTAAGTGAGTCAATGCATGTGATTTAGAATAGTTAGAATAAAGTCTGGCACACAGTTAATACTTAGTCTTTAAATGTAAAGCAATTCCAGTCAAAATGCTTTGGAGGAAGATTAAATGTGCAAGAACTACCAATAACATTTTGAAAAACAAAAACAGAATAAACATATCCTATCATAGTATTACAAACTATAAAACTACATTCGTTAAGAAAAAGTGTTAGTCTGGAAGAGGACACAACAAATATTGGGTTGAACAACACCAAATTGCTGTTTTTGTATGTCGAAAAGTTGAGTACTGGCAATTTCATTTGTTTCAACCTCTATGAGTTCAAAAACAGAACCATGTTTGGGAATCTGGTCTAAAATAAAGGATGGATTTCATATTGCATCATATTTCAAAAAACACATTTCATTCATTTGGGGGAAAAATCAGTCCATTTACCTCAAATATCATCATATAAAATTAACTTTATATATATGAATTAATGACCTAAATGTAAAAAAGTTAGAAAACAAAAAGCACCAGAAGAAATTAAGGGTTGTTTTTATTAACTGGGGAGTTAAAAAGTCTTCAAAATAAAAATAAGACCCTCAACACCATGAATGTTATTAATACAGATGTCTAAGATATAATTTTAAACCTCTGTGATTAACAGGAAAAAAATGTGGTAAAGGGAAGATACAGTTGTCTCTTGGTATAAGTGGGGGTTGGTTCCAGGACCCCTGCATATACCAAAATTCTTGACTGAAGTCCCACTGTAAAACCTGCTGAATCCGCCTATAGTAAAGTTGGCCCTCCTATATGCAGGCTTGGCATCACCCAAATACTGTATTTTCAATCTTCCTCTGGTTGAAAACAATGTGAATATAAGTGGACCTGTGCAGTACACTTGGTCTCAGACCTTGACACTTCTCAATGATATTTATCAAAGGTAACCACTCTACTTCTTGAGATGCATTATTTTAGATTTTTGAGATACTATCCCCTTCCAGTTTTTTTCCTACCTTAATGACTGCTCTTTCAATTTCCTTTGCTGGCCTCTCCTATTTATCAGACCTTTAAGTGCCAGAGAGTCAAAATTTTGCTTATCCATTGAAACTCCCTCCACACTTGACCCTATTCAGTCCCCTGGATTTAAATAATATAAAATACTATTGATTCCCAACTGTTTATATCCAGCATTGAACTTTCTCTGGAGGTCATTATGTTCAGTGAAATAAGTCATTGCTTACTCTGTATTTGGCAATAAACAAGACAAAATTCTTAACATCATGGATCTTGTATTCTAGTAATGGGACTCAGACATTAAAATGTGTTAATAAATAAGTAAAGATAATTTCAGTGGTTAAAAAGTGTCATGAAGGAAACAGCAGAGGAGTAGGATGGGAGGAGCAGATGAGACATGTTCTGTTGGAGTAGTCAGAGAAAGTCTCTGTGAGGAGGCAGCACTTGACCTGAAACCTGAAGATTAGAAGGTTGCAGCTATTTAGAGATCTAGGGCAAGCAGTGTTTGCTTCTGTGAGTTTCTCTCTAGTTTCAAACTTGTGTACCATTCATGTGCCTGTAACATTTTGCTAGAGTATCTAGCAGGCATCTCAAATTTAACATGTTTAAAAAAGAATAAGCCAGGTACGGTGGCTCACGCCTGTAATCCTAGCACTTTGAGAGGCTGAGATGGGCGGATCACCTGAGGTCACGAGTTCAAGACCAGCCTGACCAATATGGTGAAACTCCATCTTTAAAAATAAAAATTAAAAATTAAATTAAATTAAGGAAAAAAAAAAAGAATACCTGACTTTCTGCCCTTGCCTTCTCCCAAGCCCTGCAATCTGCTTCTTATCTGATTTGCTCCTCAATAAATGATACCACTGGCTACTAAGTTGCTTAGGCCAAAACTTAATCATAATTCTTAGTTTCTCTCTTTTCCTAAAACTCCATTTAGGCTTTTTCAACTATGGTTCTCAGAAGAACTCAGCCCTGCTGATCTAAGAATGGATTAACTTTTCTCCTATGCATCTAGAATAGCACATCCTTAAGAGAACTGAAAGATGAAAACCTCAGTCAAGAAAGGCTGCTAGCTTAGGAGCAAGTCCCTCTATCCACTATTATAACTCCAGAAAATGCCATCATATTTCACACAAGATACTGTAATAGGCTGTTACTGGTCTCACAACTCCTGTCCTCAACCCTTTTCAGACCATCCTCCGCACAACAAGCAAACTCATCTTTGTAAAGTGTAAATCAGATTACAAACACTCCGCTCTTTATTCTCTAGAGTTCCTCCTTAAACAATGATAAAATTTGAACTCCTTATTGACGTTTTACAAGACTCTCCCTGATCTAAATTCTGCCTACTTCTCTCTGATTTCATCTCCTGCTAGTCTCCTCTCTCTGTTTTGCTTGCACACTGGTTTTCCTTCAATCCTTCAAATATGCAAAATAAATCCTGTGTCAGTGACTTTGCATTTTCTGTTCTGTTTACCCAGAACACTGCTTACCCTAGATCTCTAAATAGCTGCAACCTTCTAACCTTCAGGTTTCAGGTCAAGTGCTGCCTCCTCACAGAGACTTTCTCTGACTACTCCAACAGAACATGTCTCATCTGCTCCTCCCATCCTACTCCTCTGCTGTTTCCTTCACAATACTTTTTACCCGCTGAAATTATCTTTACTTGTTTACACATTTTAATGTCTGAGTGCCATCACTAGAATACAAGATCTATGATGTTAAGAATTTTGTCTTGTTTATTGCCAAATACAGAGTAAGCAATCAAGAAATGTTAGTTCTATTATATAATAAAAATATACAGAATCAATTTTGGATGGGGGAAAAAACTCACATGTAATTTGTAGTCTTAATTCACTGGAAGAGAGATATTTAAATATTACTCTTTTGAAAAAATGAGTCATCTAGTTTCCCAAATAACATGTGGAGAAATGACACTAGGAAGATATTACTTACAATTCCGTATGTAACTACTGGCAACTGATGACTTTGTCAGGAGTTCCATTCCCAAATCCTGTAATCTGCCAGAGTTTTCAGTTCCACATGCAGCCAGAGCTGCCTGGTCAGCAGAAAAAAGGCTTGTCTGCACGTCTCCAGAAGTAATAGCACTGCTGCTTTTTATTTCTGAAAGTGTATTCTTTACATCAGTTTTCATACATCGAACTTCGGCCATTTGAGTTCTGAGTCTTTTTAGCATCTTTAAATCAGAGGGCACTCGCCACATTGCCTGCTGCTTCCTTTGGTCTTTATCTTTTCGAGAATATGATGCTTCAGAGAGAAATTGACAAATCAAATTAATATAAACATTAGCATTCAGGAAATCATTTGTACCATGAACATACGCAAATCTGATGTGTAAAATAAGCTAGGGTGCTTTATGTGGTATCAACAAAAAAACATGTACTAAATTCCGTTAATGAAAATAAAGAATCCTAACTTCATTCAGATCTTCACAGTTAGAATCTGAGTCGTATCATACTCAAATTTGAATTACACATTCAATTCAAAAGTTTAAAAGCTGCCCTACTGCCTTGTGCTTTCTTCTTTAAACTTCTCCACTTTTCTAAAACTTTCTACAGAGCGTTTATGTTTATAATTGAAAAAAATGACAAAAATCTAGTACCCAAATACTCTGTCAACTCTGCCATAAATAACATTATGTTAAAAACATATATTTTTGGCCAGGAGCAGTGGCTTATGCCTATAATCCCAGCACTTCAGGAGGCTGAGGTGAGAGAATCGCTTGAGACCAGAAGTTGAAGACCAGCCTGGGCAGTACAGTGACACCCTGTTAAAAAAAATGTTTTTTTAAATTAGCTACGGTTGGTAGTACGCTGACTGACCTTCCATTTCTGATAATTTTCTCAGAATTGTCAGCTTTCTAAAATACAGTTTGAATCTAACCACTTCTAAAAGAAAACAATGGCTCTCCATGCTTACTATGAATAAATTCCTCAGGCTAGCATGCAAGTCCTTTCATGGAATGGACCTAACATGACTTTCTAGTTCTATTTACCACTACATGTACCTTAAAATTTGGTTCAACTAGATTATCTGATACCTTTTACAATACTCCTTTACATGGCGTGAGTCACCATGGTTACATGGTTAAGAACACGCACTTGAAGTGAATCTGACAAGTGTTCACTAAATATGTGTTGAAATAAATACACAGAAAAAAATAAACATCAAAACCCTAACAGGCCAGGCACAGTGACTCATGCCTGTAATCCCAGCACACTTTGGGAGGCCAAGGCAGGTAGATCACTTGAGCTCAGGAGTTCGAGACCAGCTTGGCCAACAAGATGAATCCCTGTCTCTACAAAAAATACAGAAATTAGCTGGGCGTGGTGGTACATGCCTGTAATACCAGCTACTCAGGTGGCTGAGGCACGAGAATCACTTGAACCCAGGAACGCACGTTGCAGTGAGCCAAAATCCTGCCACTGCACTTAAGCCTGAGCAACAGAGTGAGACTGTCTCAAAAAAACAAAAACAAAAAACAAAAAAATGACCCAAGCAGATCTTTTCAATAAAAAGAAAGTCAGGCTGGGCGTGGTGGCTCAAACCTGTAATCCCAGCACTTTGGGAAGCTGAGGCGGGCAAATCATGAAGTCAGGAGATTGAGACCATCCCGGCTAACATGGTGAAACCTCGTCTCTACTAAAAATACAAAAAATCAGCTGGGTGTAGTGGCACACACCTGTAGTCCCAGCTACTAGGGAGACTGAGGCAGGAGAATCCCTTGAACCCGGGAGGTGGAGGTTGCACTGAACCGAGATCATGACACTGTACTCCAGCCTGGGCGACAAAGTAAGACTCTGTCTCAAAAAAAAAAAAAGTAAGTTAGATCTTTCTGCACATTAGCTTTTATTAACATCCCTTTACAGACAGGTATTTTCATTTGGCTTCCGTGACTGTTTCTCTTGGTTTTTCTCCTTTCTAAAAGCTCTTTATCTGGCTCATCTTCCTCACACTCAGTAAAAACAGATGTTCATCAAGATTATGTTCCTGGCTCTCTTCTTTTAAAATATTCTTAAAATTCTTTTGCAATCTCACACCCTTGGTTTTAATCACCCAGTATCACCTCCAGGAAAACAACTGTCTGTATTCCAGTTCTTTTTTTTTTTTTTTGAGACAGAGTCACTCTTGTTGCCCAGGCTGGAGTGTAATGGCGCAATCTCGGCTCACTACAACCTCCACCTCCCTGGTTCAAGCGATGCTCCTGCCTCAGCCTCCTGAGTAGCTGGGATTACAGGAACCCACCACAACGCCTGGCTAAGTTTTTGTATTTTTAGTACAGATGGGGTTTCACCATGTTGGCCAGGCTGGTCTTGAACTCCCGACCTCAGGTGATCCACCCACCTTGCCCTCCCAAAGTGCTGAGATTACAGGCATGAGCCACCATGCCCAGCCCCAGTTCTTAATTTTTAGCTGTCTAGTGGACCTTTCTAATTTGATTGCACACTAATTTGATGCCCAAGTCAAAATGTTTAAATCTAAAACTTGCTTTTTCCTTCATTTTTCCCCACCCTCATCATCATCAGCATTTTATCACCTAAATTTGAAATTCAGATCATCTTATTTATATTATTTTTACATAGAAAACTAATTTTAAATATAAATCTTACTGTTTAGTTTGCATTTTCTCCTAAGGACACTGAATATTTTCAGAAACATGACTTTACCTGTCTATAAAATATACCACTGCATGGTTACACTGTAATTTATTCAGTCATAAAGGTATTGTTTAATATTTTTAAACATCTGATTGTTTTCTCTTTGGAATACACTCCTCAAAGTGAAATTACAGGTTTAAAGGATACAGATATTTTTAAACTACTACAAAATTGTTCTTCAAAAAGGTTAAACCAACTTACATATCCCAGGAAATGGAGGTTGCAGTGAGTTGAAGAATCAAAACCTGTCCGTTTCACTGGGCCTTTGCAAACAACACTTATCATTTAGGCAAAACTTTATATAAAGCATACTTGGTGCACACATAAAAGGCAACTGTTTCATAACCTGAAGATAGTCTTTTAAACTGAGGATCCAGACTTTCAGGAAGTGTATCTGACTCTTAGGAATGAAGAAGCCTAAATAATCTGGGCTCCAGGTCTCTACACCAGTAGAGCAGCTCTATTTCCCTGTTATTTACACAGAGGTTCCGCCTTGGACTTTGCAAAATGAATTGTTGCCTTAAAACTGCATCAAAGTCACAGTCCTAAATCACTGATTTGATTTATATAATACAGTTGTTTAAGAAGGTAAAAAAATATTTGGTATATGTATTTGAATATACTGAATATACTTTAGAAAGCATTCCAGGCCAGGCGTGGTGGCTCACGCCTGTAATCCAAGCACTTTGGAGACCAAGGCGGGCGGATCACCTGAGGTTGGGAGTTCACGACCAGCCTGACCAACATGGTGAAACCCCACCTTAAAAAAAAAACAAAAGAAAACCACAAAGCATTCCAACAAAAATGGTTTTTAAAATGTAGCTTTTAAAGGCAAATCCTTAGCTGTCCAAAATTACCCTATTCCTGAGAGTTTAAAAAAAGCCCATGTTTGACTATACAAATCTCTGTTTTACTACAGTAACATAAATGTAATTTCTATTTAACAAATATCCTTTGCACAGAAAACACAGCTGCCAAATGGTATACATTTTTAAGCTACTGAACATCAAAGAATGAGAAGTCACCTTTTTCTATGTTCAATTTAGATATAGTTCCACTTGGAAGTAAGGAAATTGATGAAGCCTGACCAAAAATAGTCCATTCACAAAGATGATAATTGTATTTCATATGGATCAAACTGTCAGGCCCAATCTGAGTAGCAAATCATAAAAAACCTTCTTGCAGGCATTTTTACTTTGTTTTTGCACAAATCACCTTGGAACAGTAATTTAAAAATTAACTTGGTTGATATAAATGTCATTTTACTGACATACAATGAAAAACATAGAAATACACCATGTTCCACATATAGGTGAAATACTTCAAGGAAAATCCAAGCATTCTTTTAGAGAACCACAGAAAAAAAGGAAATTGTCATTGTTATTTTACCTGTGGGCTGCAAAAGTGAAGCAGGTGGGCGAGGCTGTAAGCCCCACAAATTTTCTATACTGCTCCGGTCCTTAAGGTCCAACAAATGTATTAAAATTAATGGATCAATGTCTAGTAAACTACTGGTAGCAGCAGAGCATAAATGTGGTGTTCTTGACATTCTACTACTGGCACCCACATAGCCATGGCTACTACCTGAAAAAGAGATGTAGAAAATGTATGATATATATATCTGCACAAATTTAGGTATGCTTAAATGAAAAAATGAACTGGTTAATATTTTATGAATACTTGTCTATGGATCTATCTCTTAGGAGTTTACGTTCATAAGAAGCAGAAAGAAGGAACCAGACAGCCAAAGAGTTGTAAACTAGCACAGTGATTGAGTGTTAGCCTCATTAATACTTAGAATTCAGACGCAAGCATCAACCCCATCCTGAGCACTAGAAAAAAAAAAAGATGACAATGTGTACGATGTGCATAATTAAGAGGATGAGAGGGGAGGCTTAGGAGATTATATCCCATGACCACCTGTCTTAGATGAAAGAAGACAAATTCCCATGGTATAACAGATTCCAAAGAATTAGACACCAAAATAGGAACCTCCTCCAAGTTTCTGGACAGCAAAATGTATAGGTCATGACAGGTTGGTAGACTTTTTCTACTTTGATTAAATAATGGGGTACAATGAGAAGTTTTCCGACTGTCATGTTAATGGCTGATGATGCATATTACAGACATTGGCAAGCAAAGGTTATGCCTATGCTACCTATATTGGACTATGTGCCTTAAGCCAAGAAAAGCATCTGACTTTTCTCTAGCACCTAGTACAATACATAGCAAATACCAGATATGGAAACGTTGCTTAAAATTGACCTTCTTGAATAAAGCTGTTTAAATATATTCTAAAGAGATACAATATTAAAAAAAATGCTACATGTAGGAAAGTAGATAATATAAAAATAATATTAAAAAGTCAGGTTCTAACTACCCATGAGTATTTCCAAGAGATTCAGCAGGATATAACTTAGGAGGAAAGTTCCATTATTCAGAAGCTTGAAGCCAATTAATAATTTATGCTTTTCACATTCTCATGTTCTCACTGTCTTCCGCTTCTAAGATTATTATCTCACTGACAGTTTTTCTTCCCAGCCTCTGTAAACATTGCAATTCCTATTAAATAGACAAAGATTTCCCCTTCACATTGAAAACTGCTTTTTCTTTTGAGACAGAGTCTCGCTCTGTTGCCCAGGATGAAGCGCAGTAGCCCAATCTTGGCTCATTGCAACCTCCGCCTCCCAGGTTCAAGCAATTCTCCTGCCTCAGCCTCCCATAGCTGGGACTACAGACATGCACCACCATGCCTGGCTAATTTTTGTGTTTTCAGTAGAGACGGGGTTTTGCCATGTTGGCCAGGCTAGTCTTGAACTCCTGACCTCAGGTGATCTGCCTGCCTTGGCCTCCCAAAGTGCTGGGATTACAGGCGTGAGCCACTGTGCTTGGCTGAAAACTGTTTTTATTTCCTTTCTTTTGCTAAGGAATTCCCAACTCAGGCTGTATGTCAGCTGAAGAAGTTTTTAAAATCACAGATTCCTAGCTCCTTCCTAGATATACTGAATAAGAATACTGGAGTGAGAGGCTGGGCATGATGGCTCACACCTGTTATCCCAGCACTTTGGGAGGCCAAGGCCTAAGGATCACCTAAGGTCAGGAGTTCGAGACCAGCCTAGCCAACATAATGAAACCCTGTCTCTACTAAAACTACAAAGATTAGTCGGGCATGGTGGTTGGCATCTGTACTCCCATCTACTCGGGAGGCTGAGGCAGGAGAATTGTTTATACCTGGGAGGGGGAGGTTGCAGTGAGCCGAGATCACGCCACTGCACTGCAGACTGGGTGACAAAACAAGACTCTTGTCTCACCAAAAAAAAAAAAAAAAAAAAAAGAATACTGGGGTGAGATCCAGGACTTTTTCCCAAAAAGCTACTCAGATTGTTCTGATGTTCAGTAAGCCCGGTAGCCCAGTAAATGGAGTCTATTGCCCTAATATCTGGTTGTCCTTTAAAAATGGAAGTTGCTCATTCTTCCATGTTAAATGCACTTACTTACAGTATAGAAAGCAGTGTCTCCTGTTTCGCACTGCCCTTTCAGGCCATTACTCTCACCACTGAACAAAAACTCCTTTTTTTATCCTGTGGGTATGACCTTTTGATACTCCCCCTTCCAAATGTTCCCACCACATTCCCCCACAGGCATCAAAGACTTTGGCATCTATTTCAGTTTCTCTCTTTCCAAGCTATTCTGTGTGTCTCATATATAAATGTACAGCCCAATGAATGCTCACAGAGTAATCACACACAGATGAAGAAATAGATTACTGGCATCCCAGAACCCCCTCCTATGTCTCCTTAAATTGTTCACTCCTCCTACTCAACAAAGTAATCTTCATCCTAACTTAAACAACAGATTGGTTTTGCCTGTTTTGTATTTGCATAAAAGTAGTGACAGAATATGCTCTTAGGCTCTTCTTCTTTGCTCAACATTATTCATGAGATTCATCTATATGGCTGTATATAGCAGTATCTTATTCATTTTCTTTTTAAAATTTTTGTCTTTTTTTTCCTAATTGGCTTTTTTTTTTTTTTTGAAACTGAGTCTTGCTTTGTCACCCAGGCTGGAGTGCAATGGCACAATCTTAGCTCACCACAACCTCCACCTCCCAGGTTCAAATTATTCTCATGCCTCAGCCTCCCGAGTAACTGGGATTACAGGCGTGCGCCACCACACCCAGCTAATTTTTTTGTATTTTCAGTAGAAATGAGGTTTCACCATGTTGGCCAGGCTGGTCTTGAATTCCCGGCCTCAACTGATCCATGTGCCTCAGCCTCCCAAAGTGCTGGGATTACAGGCACGAGTCACTGCCTCATTTTTATTATTACTGTGCACCATTTCAATTTATGACTATATCCAATTTATTTCTCTATTCTATTTAAAAAACTTAGGTTGCTTCTAGTTTTGGCTATTAAGAATAAAGCTATGCTTCTGAGGTTCACAGAGGAGGAAAAAAATGCCTCATTAAAAGACAAACAGATCAGTGACTAGTTCTTCTCCATCTGTGCCAAGTCATATGAATCCTGCTAAAATGTCACACTGATATACATTCATTACAGCAGTTCATTATAGCATATTGTGTGTATGCATTATCATTTGACACTCAAGGCCCTATTACAGTCTAGTCCTAAACTACCTTTCTAGAATATTCAACATTTTTACATCCTTTACTTTGTTATAAATTACACATTGCTATTTACAATCACAAAATCTTGTGATGATCAGTGTTGGATTTTCATTTAAAAATTATGCTCATTTGGCCGGGCGTGGTGGCTCACGCCTGTATTCCCAACACTTTGGGAGGCTGAAGTGGGCGAGGAGTTCAAGACCAGCCTGGCCAACATGGTGAAACCGTCTCTATCAAAAATACAAAAATTAGCTGGGCGTGGTGGCAGGCACCTGTAATCCCAGCTACTCAGGAGGTTGAGGCAGGAGAATCGCTTGAACCCAGGAGGCGGAGGTTGCAGTGAGCCAAGATTGCGCCACTGCACTATAGCATGGGCAACAAGAGCAAAACTCTGTCTTAAAAAAAAAAAAAGCTCATTTATTTTTCTGACGTCTGTGGGCCAGGTACAAATAGCTCATGCCTATAATCCCAATACTTTGAGAGGTTGAGGCAGGAAGATTAATTGAGGCCAGGAATTGGAAATCAGCCAAGGCAAGAGAGCAAGACTCTGTCTCTACAAAAAATAATTTGTTGGGTGTGGTGGTGTCTGCAGATATCTTCTTATGAGAATTGCTTTTAGTTTATTCAGTTATTCGAATTTAAGTGAAAGATAATTTCTGTGAAAAAAAATTTGTGCTGAGCTGGGCATAGTGGTTCACACCTGTAATCATAGCACTTTGGAAGGCTGAGGCAGGTGGATGGATCACAAGGTCAGGAGTTCAAGACCAGCCTGGCCAATATGGTGAAACTCCCTCTCTAATAAAAATACAAAAATTCTCTGGGCTTGGTGGGTGTGCACCTCTAGTCCCAGTTACTCAGGAGTCTGAGGCAGCAGAATCACTTGAACCTGGGAGGCGGAGGTTGCCGTGAGCCAAGATCGCGCCACTGCACTCCAGCCTGGGTGACAGAGCAAGACTCCGCCTAAAAAAAAAAAAAAAAAAAAATTGCAGCCGGGTGCAATGGCTCACGCCTGTAATCCCAGCACTTTAGGAGGCCAAGGCGGGTGGATCACCTGAGGTCGGGAGTTTGAGACCAGCCTGACCAACATGGAGAAACCTCGTCTCTTGTTTTTTAAAAAAAATATTAAAAAATTAAAAAAAAAATTGTGCTAAAGGTGGGGGCCCCCCCCCCCAGCCCAGCCGGCCCCGCCGCGCGCGCGGGGGGGGGGGGCGGGGGGGCGCCCCCCCCCGGCGGGGGGGGGGGGGGGGCGGGGGCGGGGGGGGGGCGGGCGGGGGGGGGGGGGGGAAGGGGGGGGGGGGGGGGGGGGAAAAAAAAAAAAAAAAGGTTATGAGTATCATTCTAATCTACGTTTCTAGCTCACTGAATCCAGTGAATAGGAAAAATCTAGTACGTATTTGCTGTGTGTGTGTGTGTGTGTGTGTGTGTGTGTGTGTAAGAAGAGACAGGGTCTTGTTCTGTCACCCAGGCTGGAGTACAATGGCACAATCATGGCTACTGCACCCTCCAACTCCTAGGCTCAGGTGATCCTCCTGCCACAGCCTCCAAGTGGCCAGGACTACAGCCACTTGGGTCAATAAATATTTGTTTCAAGCTATCTCCTTATTTAATATGGTCTATAAAATGAGATTATTAAGTAAACATTTAACTTTATATCTTTTATATAAGCCCAACTTTCTCCTTTTTAACACATGACTTAACATTGTAATTCTTTAGATGACATAACTCTTTAAACAATTGTGTAGTTCTAAAACATTAACCAGGCCGGGTGTGGTGGCTCATGTCTGTAATCCCAGCACTTTGGGAGGCCGAGGCAGGAGACTCACTTGAGGTTAGGAGTTCGAGACCAGCCTGGCCAGCATGTGAAACCCCATCTCTACTAAAAATACAAAAAAAATTAGCTGGGCATGGTGGCATATGCCTGTAGTCCCAGCTACCTGGGAGGATAAGGCAGGAGAACTCAGGAGGCGGATGTTGCAATGAGCCAAAATCACACCACTGCACTCCAGCCTGGGTGACAGAGCAACACTCTGTCTCAAAAAATAAAAATAAACCATTCAAGGCTTGAAATGGACTTTCATAATTAGCATATAACAAAAAAGCATTTCCACACTCTACCCACTGTCATCCCGATCTAGCCTTTCATTGCCTTGGTTAAAAAAGCTTTTTATTTTAGAATAGTTTTAGGTTTACAGAAAACTTAAAAATAGAGAGAGTTCCTGTACAACCCAAACCCAATTTCCCCAATGTTAATACCTTTCATTACTATGGCATATTTGTCACAACTAATGAACCAATACTGACATATTATTAACTAAATCCTATACTTATATTGAGATTTCAGTAGTTTCCCCCTAATGTTCTCTTTTTGTTCCAGAGTCTCATCTAGAGTATCAAAATATATTTAGTTGCTCATGTCCTTTTAGACTCTTCTGGTCTATGACAGTCTCTCAGACTTTCCTTATGTCTGAAAAGTATGTCAAGTATTTTGTGAAATATTCCTCAATTAAGGGTATGATTTTTTCCCCCTCATTATTAGATTATGTTGTGGGTTTTTAGGGGAAGACACTGCAGATATAAACTACCATTCTTAACATATCAAAGGTACAAGCTATCAACATCACTTATCACCTATAATACTAAATTTAATCACGTGGGTAGGTAATATTTACCAAGTTCTCTACTTCAAAGTTGTGTCCCCCTTTTGAAACTGTACTATTCAGAAGCAAGTCACTAAGCATAGCCTACATTTAAGGGGTAGAACTTATATTTCATCTCCTTGAGGAGGGAGTATTTAATTTGGAATTATTTTGTATGTATACTTCCATATTCTAGCTAATTGTTCATCTACTCACCTTTACGTTATAAATTACTTAACAGTATTGTATTTTCCAGGCAGGTGTAATATTTAACAAATGTTTGCCAAATATGTAAATTTCCAAAAGCACGTAATAAAAATAAACTGGTTCATTATTTTATCTTTAACATCTAGAATATAAGTGCCTAAATTATTACAGAATATTCAGAATTATAACATAGGCTCCATAAGAACAGGGATATCTTGTTATTCAATATTGTATCTCTAGATAGTAAACTGTACACAGTTCAAGTGCTCAGTAAATATTTGATGAATAATTCAAAAAGGTAAACTCTTCTTTACCTTAAGTGTATATGTTATATACAAGAATTTCCCTACCACACAGTTTAAGAGAGGAAGGAACGTACCCAACTAAAAGAAAACACACAAGGCTGAAAAGTTAGTCAGTCAGTCAATAAGACCTAATACCGTGCCAGACAAGGATTAAGTCACACATTCCCTATACTTAAAGAATAAACTACATTCTAACTGCAACAGGGTTTCTTCTTTCTCTAGAAGCTAAGCAAGCACTGGCTTCAAGATAAGCAATATTGAAATAACTGCAGCTTACTGACTGCCAGATGCTGACTGACTCACTCCCTGTTCCACAAGCTATAACTACAGCTTTGACTGGACAAGAGACTGATTTCAGCAACTTTCTCCTGATAAGAGTCACCAACCATGGACTGGTTCTGGCCCATGTATACAAAGGCTGAGCACTGAATGCCTTCCCATCCTTGGCTTATCTTTTGACAACAGGGTCTAACTGCAATGCATTTAAATGTTAAGTCCCCACCCCAAACTAAACATGAGATACAAGTAACATACATGTTTGTCTACTATGCATGTTTGTGTTCCCCTCTTCATGATATTCATAGCTCCTCCTATAGCCTATTGATTATGTATACTTGGCCAACTCATTCAGCATAAATTCCTACCTTACCCTTCCCTTCTGGAAAGTGCCTGCTTTTAGCCTTTGCCAGAGGCTACACTTCCCAGTCTATCAGGATGGCCAACCTGCAGGCTCTAACACTTTATAAGAATTAAGGCTCTTCTCTCCCAATTTGTAGAGATCCTGTGATTCTTTGAAGTACCTCCTGACTAAAGAATGACACAGAGGAATGAGAGAAGTAAGGCTAAAGAAACAAACAGGAGACTGGACCTAAAGGAATTTATATGTCATGTTAACAACTCTGGACTTTATCCGATAATAAATATAATTCTTAAAAGTTAAGTAGAGAACTAACATGATATTATTTTCCATTATTTTTTTTATTTTTTTTTTTTTGAGACAGGGTCTCACTCTGTTGCCCAGGCTGGAGTGTAGTGGTGCTATCTCAGCTTACTGCAAGCTCTGCCTCCTGGGCTCAGGTAATCCTCCTACCTCAGCCTCCCAAATAGCTGGCACCACAGGTGGCAACGTAGCCACCACATTTGGATAATTTCTTTGTATTTTTTGTAGACAAGGTTTCACCATGTTGCCCAGGCTGGTCTCAAACTCCTGGACTCAAGCGATGCAACCACCTCAGCCTCCCAAAGTGCTGAGATTACAGGCGTGAGTCACCATGCCTGGCAGAGAAGTAACATGATTAGATATTAATCAGGAAGAAAAAACACCCTCATTCTGAATCCATGCAGTAAAAATACAATGGAGGGAAACAATAATGAACACAAGGAACCCAGATGAAAGACTAGTTGTGAAAGACAGAGACCTGGACTAGAAATAGCAAAGGAGTGGGAGTACCAAATGAATTTATGCATGATTTAGGAAACAGAATCAACAGATCTTGGTAATACACTAAAGGTAAAGTTTTAGGGAGAGGAAGAAGTAAAGAATGTATAGCCTATCAGTCAGGGTGGCTACTGCCTATAAGCAGGCTGGCATATGAAAGACAGTAATTTGTGTTTGAGAGGTGCTGAGTCACACCAAGACTGCTACATGGGTTTGGAAATTATTGGAAAGATAAAGGCTAGAGAGAGAACTTGAAGAGTAATCAGCATATAGATAGTAACTGAAATACGGATGTGGATAAGATCACCCAGGATTACAGTCAGGAGTAGAAATACAGGGCTTAGGTTGGAAGTTGAAATGTTAAGGACTAGTATTTAAGAAGTCTTTAGTTATCCGAACATTATTAAGAATACGTTGGTTGGGCACGGCGGCTCACGCCTGTAATCCCAGCACTCTGGGAGGCCAAGGCAGGAGGATCACCTGAGGTCGGGAGTTCGAGACCAGCCTGACCAACGTGGAGAAATTCCATCTCTACTAAAAATACAAAATTAGCCAGGAGTGGTGGTACATGCCTGTAATCACAGCTGCTTGGGAGGCTGAGGCAGGAGAATCGCTTGAACCCAGGAGGCAGGGATTGCAGTGAGCTGAGATCATGCCAAAGAATATGTCAAAAAAGAAAAAGAAAAAAAAAGAATATGCCAGTGTTCATACTGAGAACTGAGAACATGGGTAAAGCATAAACAGTAGAAAGCTAACTTTTAATTGTTCTACCCAGATTCACTATTTAATTAAACAGATCCAAGAACACAACAGAAATACTCATTATATAAGTCAGTTCTTCCAAGGAGAAGCAGTGTAGCTTGGGGAGAAAAATACTGGGTCCACAAACCCAGGACAATGT
Source organism: Ateles fusciceps (assembly GCA_036589455.1). NCBI lineage: Eukaryota > Metazoa > Chordata > Mammalia > Primates > Atelidae > Ateles > Ateles fusciceps. The sequence goes on from JAZHEH010001132.1 coordinate 229,802, forward strand.
GGGGTTCTAGACTGGTTGTACTAACAACCAGCTATGTGACCATACAACTAAAAACTGACCAGTTCCATGTATAAAATGAGCTGTTTAAGATCCTTTCTAAGTCTAAGAGGCAAAGATTCCATCGAGATCATTCTATAGTCCAGCAAGATATACAAATAAGACTTTATATCGGAAATAACAGTGTAAAATATGAGTATGGGACACAGACAAATCTAGGGATTGAACTACTCTCATTTACTAAATTGTTGAAAGTTGGCAAGCTGCTTAACTTCTCTATGCATAAGTGAACATATTACGCAGAATTTATTAACATAAGATAAAGTACATAAAGTGCTTCACACAGTGCCTGGTACATACGACATTTTGCAAATGTTAGCTATTATTATTGTTTTAAATATCTTTAGTAATAATCTCTAAAAAATCCATATTGTAAGATATAGCACTTTCAACATCGATATAGCACTTACGAACCATGTAAAAGCAGTGGCTACCACCTATTTAAAATATGATAAAGTCAGAGAAGAGCAGAGAGAAAATAGAATGTCTTGGAGGCAGTCAGTGACCTCATTACCTGGGGTCCTGCAGCAGCTGCATCTTCCATGAGTTCTCCCTCTCTCTAACTCCATGTTGTTATATTCCACATCATTTTCTCCAGACCTAAGAATATACAAAATCTATCATTCTTACAGAGCAATATAATGAACGTTGTTTTTCACACCTCAATAATTTTACAATATGCACACATTTTTCTGTGAAGATATTTCTAAATACAAAAAGGAGAAAGATTTTTGTCACTATCACAAATTTAAGTAGTGTTTTTATTATTGTTTAAACAACCTTTAAAAAATTCAGTCAGTTCTTAGAAAGCTAACAAAAAGGCCGGGTATGGTGGCTTACGCCTGTAACCCCAGAAGTTTGGGAGGCCAAGGCAGGCAGATCATGAGGTCAGGAGTTCAAGACCAGCCTGGCCAACATGGTAAAACTCCATCTCTACTAAAAATACATAAATTAGCTGGGTATGGTGGCGTGTGCCTGTAATCTCAGCTATGCGGGAGGCTGAGGCAGGAGAATTGCTTGAACCTGGGACCCGGGAGGCAGATGCTGCAGTGAGCCGAGATTGCACCACTGCACTCCAGCTTGGGCTACAATGCAAGACTCCATCTCAAAAAAAAAAAAAAAAAAAAAAAAAGGAAAAGAAAAGAAAAAGAAAGCTAGGAAAAAAAGAATGAAAAAGGGCTGGGTGCTGTGGCTCACATCTGTAATCCCGGCACTTTGGGAGGTCGAGGTGGGTGGATCACAAGGTGAGAGTTCGAGACCAGCTTGGCCAACATGGTGAAACCCCATCTCTACTAAAAATACAAAAATTAGCCAGGCATGTTGGTGGGTGTCTGTAATCCCAGTTACTCAGGAGGCTGAGGTAGGAGAAGAGCCTGAACCCAGGAGGTGGAGGTTGCAGTGAGCCGAGATCGAGCCACTGTACTCTAGCCTGGGCGACAGAGCAAGATTCTAAAAAAAACCAAACCAAACCAAAACAAAAAACCCATGAAGAGAAATTTTACTGACGAGGATATACAGATGGCAAATTAAGCAGATGAAAAGATCTTCAACATCATTAGTCATTACAGGAATGCAAATTAAAACCACAATGAGGCTGGGTGTGGTGGCTCACACCTGTAATCCCAGCACTTTGGGAAGCTGAGGTGGGCAGATCACGAGGTCAGGAGTTCAAGACCAGCCTGATCAACATGGTGAAACCACGTCTCTGCTGAAAATACAAAAATTAGCCAGGCGTGGTGGCATGCGCCTATAATCCCAGCTACTCGGAAGGCTGAGGCAGAAGAATCTCTTGAACCTGGGCGGCGGAGGTTGCAGTGAGCCGAGAGGCGACAGAGTGAGACTCCATCTCCCCAAAAAAAAAAAAAAACCCACAATAAAATCACACACCTATCAGAATAGCTAAGATAAAAACCAGTGACAACGATAAATATTGGTGAGGATCAAGACAAACTGGATCACTCATATACTGCTGCTGAGAATGTAAAATAGTACAGCCATTCTGAAAAATCATTTGGCAATCTCTCTAAAAACTAAATATGCAATTACCATATGATCCAACATTTACATTTATCCCAGAGAATGAAAAATTACATTGACATAAAAACCTGTACATAAATGTTTACAGTACCTTTATTCATCAGAGCCAAAAACTGGAAATAACCCAGATGTCCTTTAGTGGGTAAATGGTTAAACAAACTATATCCACAACAAAAAATACTACTCGGCAATGAAAAGAAATGAAGTACTGCTACACACATTGACATGAATGAATCTACAGAGAACTAAGCTGAGGGAAAAATGCCAACCCCTTAAGATTACATACTGTATGATTACACTTATATAAAATTTTTAAAACAACATAATTAAAACTGGGGAACAGATGAGTAGATACCAGGGGGTAAGGAGATGGCTGAGATGGGAGAAAAGTGGGTGTGGCTATAAAAGTGCAGCCTGAAGAATTCTTAAGGTGACAGAAATGTTGTATATCTTGACAGTATCAATGTCAACATCCTGATTGTGATGTTGTGCTATAGTTTGACAAGATGTTACCACTAGGTAACAGATATTGGAATCTCTGTATTATTTCTTACACCTGCATGTGCATCTATAAGTATGTCAAAAATTTTTAAAAATGAACAGCAGGAAGAAAATATACAGTACTATCATAGAAAGATCAATGAGCGTAGAGGCAGAGGATGAGAGAGAAGGGAAAAAAGGCCTGTTCAATGAGTATGTTCTAGTTAAAAAAGCTACTTATAATCATCACCCAAGTAAACTATATGCCTATTTCCTCTTTTTTTTTCTTTGAGACAAAGTTTCGCTGTTGTTGCCCAGGCTGGAGTGCAATGGTGCAATCTTGGCTCACCGAAACCTCCATCTCGCAGGTACAAGTCATTCTCCTGCCTCAGCCTCACGAGTAGCTGGGATTACAGGTGCACACCACCGCACCCGACTAATTTTTCTATATTCAGTAAAGACAGGGATTCTCCATGTTAGTCAGGCTGGTCTTGAACTCCCGACCTCAGGTGATCCGCCTGCCTTGCCCTCCCAGTGCTGGGATTACAGGCATGAGCTACCACGCCCGGCCCTCCTCATTTGTAAAAGGAATTAACCTTAATCTCTGAGAGCTAACATTTTATGATTTAAGTACTCAAAATGCCTCAAGATTAACTGTGCTATTATTTCTATGAATTATACCAAACAGTGAGAATCAAGGTATTACTGTAGATACATGTATATAGAACATAGTCAAATGTTTAAATGTTTCCTATTAGAAAAAAGATTAAAAAGTCAATCTAATGAAAAGTTGTGAAGGATGTTTTACATAAAACCCAACAGTCCTCAGAACCACCTTCAAATAAAGTCAAATAACATAACAAAGAAATTAATTCAGTGAGTACTGCACATTTAAGCAATAATCAAGTTAGATTTCACTTTAAAAAGCATTATCTAAAAGAATAAACTGTAAATTTTCCATACTGACTCAAAATAATCAGTTCTATTTTATATATCTAAAAATCTCAATAAACTTTTAGAGCTGGGCATGGAGGCACATGCACCATAGTTCCAGCTACTTGGGAGGCTGTGGTGGTAGGATCACCTTGAGCCCAGGAACTTGAGATCAGCCTAGGCAACACAGCAAGACCTCATCTCTTAAAAAAAAAAAAAAAAAGAAGTTTTTAATTAAAAAAAAACTGGGTAACTTCTGATTCAGGGACTTCAGGGATAACTTGGCTTCACATTTTAACTGACTAGCCCTTTTTAGACATTTTGTTACATATGATAAAGGGGAAAGAGTAAGTAAAAATTCTATTTTGAAGAGCTTATCAGTGAGAAGATTAAAAAGTCAATCTAATGACTTTTAAATTTGAGTCAAATAGAGTGTTAAAACTCTTACTCTTTTGTGAAATAGCTGATGCCAGTGTTGGGACAGAGTAAATATGAGATAAACCTGAAATGTTTTGTGTGGAGTCCTAATAAGGGAAAAGGAGTCAGGCTAGTGGGAGCAGGGGAAAGCAAAAAGAAAAAGTAGATAATGCAGTGAGCCGAGATTGTGCCACTGTACTCCAGCCTGGGTGACAGAGCGAGACCCCATCTCAAAAAAAAAAAAAAAAAAAAGAAAAAGCAAATAAGCTGTAAGTCTGCCTTTCTTCACAGTCCAGGAAGTGTACCCTTCCAGTGTAAATAACTCATGATCTTCCTGTGACTGACTGATCACCAGACACTTTGGTTTACAGAAAAATGGAAGTTAGCTCGGGCAACCTTGGCATTATCAGTACTGCATATAACCCTCTCCAGCAAAAGCACCATCCTATAAAATCCACAGCCTTTGTCTCCTTACAGTCAGTTCCTCTCTTGCTTATCTACCCATTGCTTTCTTGTATTTTCATATTTTCTCTAATAAATCTGCCCTTCTTCACCTACAACTGTCTTGGTCAAGTCCTTTACCGCCCACACCACTGCCCCCCAAATAGCGGCTACCCGTGACATGTTATAGTATCAGAAAGTAAAACAGTGCTTGAAAAATGATGGAGACATATCAAAAGAACAAAGGAATTGGCTGTAACAGGTTCTCAGCAGCCAAATCCCAGATAATCTGAGCAATAAAATGTGTAATGGTAGTAAATAATTAAATCATTTGGTAATATAAGAATTGGCTGGGCATGGTGGCTCACGCCTGTAATCCCAGAACTTTGGGAGACCGAGGTGAACGAATCACCTGAGGTCAGGAGTTCGAGACCAGCCTGGCCAACATGGTGAAACCTCATCCCTACAAACAAAAAGAAATTAGCTGAGCATGGTGGCCGGCGCCTGTAATCCCAGCTACTTGGGAGGCTGAGGCACGAGAATCTCTTGATACCGGGGGGCGGAGATTGCAGTGAGCCAAGATTGTGCCACTGCACTCTAGCCTGGGTGACAGAGTGAGACTCCATCTGGAAAAATTAAAAAAAGGAATCCATAGGCCATATAGGCCAGGCACAGTGGCTCACGCCTGTAACCCCAGCACTTTGGGAGGTCAAACAGGCAGATCACTTGAGGTCAAGAGTTCAAGACCAGCCTGGCCAACATGGTGAAACCTCATTTCCACTAAAAATACACGAAAAAATAGCCAGGCATGATGGTGTGCACCTGTAATCCTTGCTAATCAGGAGGCTGAAGTGCAAGCATCGCTTGAACCCAAGAGGTGGAGGTTGCAGTGAGCCAAGATCTTGACACTGCATGACAGCCTGGCTGAGAGCAAGACTCCATCTCAAAAAAAAAAAAAAAGTTCATTCACATTAATGAAATTCATTACAGCAAGACTCCATCTCAAAAAAAACTCATTCACATTAATGAAATTAATTAGTTAATCAATTAATAGGGCAGAAGGGAAGGTTCTTCCTTAAATTGCCACTAATGAATGAATAAGAAATAACGGAATTAGAAAAAATACCACTTGGCAATCAACACAGTAACCTTTTTCAAGCAACAATCAAGGGATGTCAAAATTCACAGAAAAAGTCGGATGAAAAATAGATATTTACAGTACCACACATAAGATACTTATTAATTATAAAGAAAAAAGTAATTTTGGAGTGCAGAAACCTGGCAGATGCTACCTCAACTGAGTGATCAAAATTAACTACCAGGAATGGGACATATTGACATCATGCTCCACTCCCATATGATGCAGTGAAAAGGATACATTATCATTTCTGTAGTATCCCTGCCAAAAGTGCGTAACATCTATCTACTCATGAGGAAACTTTAGACTAATCCAAATTGAGGAACTTTCTACAAAATAAACTATTCTGTATTTATCAAAAAGTATGAGTCATGAAAAAATTTTTTAAAACAGTAACAACCCAGACTGAAGATGACTAAATCGATTTAACAACTAAATGCAATGTGATCTTGACAAAGAACATTACTGGCAAATTTTGAGAAGGTTATAGTATTACATCAATGTTAATTTCCAGATTTTGATTAACTACACTATACTTATCTAAGAATATCATTGTTTTCAGAAAAGTACACAATGAGAAGTATATTCAATCTCAAGTGTTTTAGGAAAAAATCACATACAGAGAGACATAAAGCAAAATATTAACACTTAGGGAATGAATCTGTGTGAAGGAAATATGTAATTCTGAAGTTTTCTTAAGTATGAAATAATTTCAAAATTTAAAAGTTAAAACAAAAATTCTTGGCTAAGGAGCCAAGAGATGAGACGGAGAAAACTGGCTATTGATTCAATCTTTCAAAAAACTGAATATCCCTATTTTTAAGTGTGAGTTAATAATATGCTTCTAATAATTACCACTTAAATGCTTTACAGTAGTAGTTAAAGTGGGATACTCACATAGTTTCTTCATCAATATCATTTTCTTCTGTATTACTTGTTGCTGTGGAACTAGCAGAGGAACTGCTGCCATCAAGCTGATTTACTTCATCCTCACAAACAAGATCCAGATCCAGATCTCCATCTGAAAGCTCATGCTAGATCAAGGCCAAGAAAACAAGATGCCTATTCCAAATGTTTCCACTCAGTTGATCACCCCATCCAGCCCATAAAACAAGCACCAAAGAGTAATACAGTTATCAGAAGTCTGTTCTCTGCTCCTGTGCCTCAGTTGCTGAGTCCTGTAGAGAAAAATCACATAACCACACTGACTGATACAATTTTACTAACTTATGTGTGCTGCATTCAGCTGGGCCCTCAGTGCTACTACAATGCCTCACATATTCCATATCAGCTTCCTCACAGAGTAACGTTTCAAACCATCACCCCTCTATTCTACCTAATATTACCATTATCAAGGTCATTAATTGTCACCTATCTGCACAGAAAAAAATACCCACTATTAAACAAAAACTTTCAGCTGCCTTACCTGCAAACTCCACCCTTCCTTTAACTCAGTTTATCAAAGGTTAACTGCTTCACCTGACTGCTCCATTCCAAACCCTATTATCTCTACTTTATCAAAGCATTTAATCTTCTGTTCATTCTCTCAACCCACTGGGTCCTTCATTTTAACATAAAACTGAAGTCTCACATCTTAAAAATTACTACACAAAAAAACACAATTGTCTATGCATCCCTTCTTATGTAAAAATATCAACTACTTCTTGAATTCTTATTCCGGATTCTGGTTGTTGTTTAGCTGGGATAGAATCTGGCTATCCCTAAATCATTCTACCCACATAAGTAACAATAAGGTATGTACTAGTTTTAGTGAATTAAAATAGAACTTTTTTTTTTTTTTTTTTTTTGAGTCGGAGTCTCACTCTCTCTCCCAGGTTGGAGTGCAGTGGTGCAATCTCGGCTTACTGCGACCTCCGCTCCCAGGTTCAAGTGATTCTCCTACCTCAGGCCTCCCGAGTTGCTGGGATTAGAGGCGCATGACACCACATCCAGCTAATTTTTGTATTTTTAGTAGAGACAGGGTTTTGCCATGTTGGCCAGGCTGGTCTTCAACTCCTGACCTCATGTGATTCACCTGCCTGGGCCTCCCAAAGTGTTGAGATTACAGGCGTGAGCCACTGTGCTCAGCCAGAACACATTTTTAAAATCCACAATTTATGGTAATTTAGTTTCTAAAATGTACATCACAGTTTGTTTTGTAGAATGTATAGTTTTTTTTCAGAACCTTGAAATGCTTTGATTCAACAACTTCTGACATTAACATTTACATAAGGGCATACACACATTACTAATGGAAATCAATGGACAATATTTTCAGCCTACTGTTTCAGCAGATTATATGTTACAAGCCATAATTCTACTGTTTCTTTTATCAAACACAAAATAAATCTAAAACTGGCCAAATTATTACATGATAATCTTCATTCTGAATCTTCTCCTCATCTTCTTCATCCTCTTTGGCCTCTCTTATAGAAGCTGTAGGACCACCCTCGAGAAGCATGTCAGAGCATGTAGACTTCTTAGCTCGTGTCTCAGGAGCATCACCATTTTGGGGGCTGAGATGGTTATCTGGTGGTGACAAATCTCTTGATTTCTGAGTTCGAGACAGCTCAATAGTAAGTCTCTTTTAAAACAAGAAAAGCACAAATATTAGCCATACCTCACTGACACAGTAAAAGATGTTTCAAGTAAAAAAAAAAAATGCATCCAGATGTTCCTAAAACCATTTTTCTTTCCTTCTTTTTTTTGAGAACAGTCTCCCTTTGTTGCCCAGGCTGACGTGCAGTGGTGCCATCATAGTTCACTGAAAGCCTTGAACTACTGGGCTCAAGCGATCCTACTGCCTCAGCCTCTCAAGTGGCTGGGACTGGAGGTGTGTGCTACCATGCTTGGCTAATTTTGTATTTTGTTTATTTGTTTTTAGAGACAGTATCTCGTTACATTGCTCAGGCTGGTTTCAAACTCCCGAACTCAAGCGAACCTACTGCTTCAGCATCTCAAATGGCTGGGACTAGAGGTGTGTGCCACCATGATTGGCTAATTTTGTGTTTATTTATTTACAAAGATAGTATCTCATTATGTTGCTCAGGCTGGTTTTGAACTCCTGGGCTCAAATGACCCTCTGGCCTCGGCTCCCCAGTATGCTGGGATTATAGAAGTGAGCCACCTCACTTGGCACCATTTCTTAAACCATTTCTCTGAATCTCTACTGCCTTTTATTTATGAAAAAAATTGATGACAAAGATAAATTGCCCCATTTATGCTCATCCTCCTCCTTTCATCCTCCTCCTTTCATATCCAGTCTCAGCTGAACATACAATTAGCAAGCAGTAAATACAGGCAGTTTTAAATAGTATACTTAACATGAAAATCTCTGAAAGCATATTTTCCTCCCCGACCTACTAACAACTCTCAGCACTCCAAACCTCCCCACCACATCCTAAGTTCCTAAGGAAAATGAAACATTCCTTAGTTTACCACTTTAAAATAAAAATTCAACTAATCTTCCCCAGTGCTCATTCAACAATACTAAGAGTTCAAGATGGGACAACTTTTAATTGCGCTATAGCCTAGAATCCTCTAAATCCAAGGTAACTTGCAGAAGAGAAACTAAGTCACTGACAGAAACAGAAAGAGCTTCTCAAACTACAGCCACACTGTTCAATACAACTTTATGCAATGATGGAAATGTTCTAGATTTCCAGTACCCAATGCAAGCACTTGAAATGTGGCTACTGCAACTAAGGAACTAAATTTTTAATTTTAATTAAGTTAAATATACAGACCAGGGCACAGTGGCTCACACCTGTAATTCCAGCACTTTGGGAAGCCAAGGCAGGCAGACTGCTTGAGCCCAGGAGTTCAAGACCAGCTTGGTTAACACAGAAACCCCTGTCTCCATAAAAAATACAAAAATTAGCCATGGCATATGCCCATAGTCCCAGCTACCTGGGAGGCTAAGGTGGGAGGATCACCTGTGCTTGGGAAGTTGAAACTGCAGTGACTGGAAATTGTACCTGGCAACAAGAGTGAGACCCTGTCTCTTAAAAAAAAAAAAAATTTACATAGCCATATGTGGCTAGTTGCTACTCAACTGGACACTGCAGAACTGGTAAGGATGGGGAACAGGATAACCAGATTTTTTCCAATTACAAATTACAAAATTACAAATAGCACTAAACATATAAAATCTAATTACAAATATAATAAGCCAAAAGGACAACAGGAAACACTAAACCAGAAATAGATATTTCTTTACCTCTTTAAGGTTGTTTATTTGTTGGATATAACTAGTCTGTGCAGCTTCCAACTGAGTAATGTACCAATGCTGGTCCCGGCATTTTTGAAAGAAAGTTGGTGAACGTACCTGAAACCTTAAAAGAATCATGCCACATTGAACAAAATCCAAACAGTAAAATATTATCAGTCTAGCAATGAATTGGCAATTACAAATTCTACTATTTTGGTTACTTGATTATAAGGCCAAAATTCAAATAAACTCAGAGCTGCTGGTATTTGTTGTTTATAGTATAATGTGTCCACAGATTGTGACACAAGGTTCTGAAAAGCCACTTGTCCTCAAATTATCTTTCTCAAGAAATAACACTGTACATTGCAGTTAAGCTCCCAAACTAACCTACTAAGGCATATTTATTATAATGTAGCTAAAATACAATGATGATCACGAGTTGGGAAGGAGAGAGCCACATACTATGCAGTTTCCTCCTATAAGGAGGAAGGTAACTCTTATCCCTTTCTTCCCTAAGTCGGGCCCTGGCAAAATACAAAGTTTTAAGTGCTGCTCTTTATATATCTCTATTTCATCTCCCCTTCCCATATTTCCTGGTCCTCAGAAAAAAATCACTTACTGGGTCAATCACCCAGGATTGCTTTACTGTCCTCCACAGAGTTACATGCTCTAAATAAACTACCTCTTGAACTCTTCAAAATAGCAATCAAAACTGCCCATATTACAATATGGCATTATTTCAGCTTATGTTAGGAAAAATAAGTACTGTATCTACATAAAATCATATTAATATATGTGAGAGAATCTCAATCTATCCAGAGTTGCTTTTATTTTTAAAAAACCAATACTTATTAAAAAAACGCACCTCTTTGTTACATAGCCTAATGTGACTACATATACAGTGAAAAAATTGCAGTGAATGTGTAAAGGTGTTTTGAGGAAAAGAAAAACCACAGGGCAAGACTAATTAGGACATCTACATCTCTCTCATTCCTCCCAGCCATTTCACTCTGCTACACAACGTTAGCTGTCCATTTTTTTCTAGGATTTTACAACTTAGTGTAAGAACTTACTGAGTATTTAACAGTTATCTGGCAATAGACGTCTAATTTTAGTTAAGAATACTCATGCAAGAAAGGATAACACATAAACACTGACTATAAAACAACAGCCCTATTTAATGTTGGGGTAGTCTTTATAAGTCAGAAGTTTTTGGGCATCATTATATGATGTTATAACTTGATGATCAAAATGAGAACTTGAGTATTTTTAAAAAAAAGAGATTGGCTGGCCACGGTGGTTCACGCCTATAATCCTAGCACTTTGAGAGGCTGACGCAGGCAGATCATCTGAGGTCAGGAGTTTGAAACTAGCCTCGCCAACACGGTAAAACACCGTGTCCACTAAAAATACAAAAATTAGCTGGGCGTGGTGGCGCATGCCTGTAATCCCAGCTACTCGGGAGGCTGAGGCAGGAGAATTGCTTGAACCTGAGAGGCAGAGGTTGCAGAGAGCTTAGATCACACCATTGCACTCCAGTCTGGGCAACAAGAGTGAAACTCTGTCTCTAAATAAATAAATAAAATTTAAAAAGAGATCAAAATATATTCTGAACTGAACTGAGTAGAGATGATTCACTCAACTGAGCAGAGATGATTCACTGCTTATGAAGTACCCAGTGGCAAGACATTAAAGTAAGACCGTCTAAACACTATTATTTTCTTTAAATGATTTAAACCACTGGTTAACCCTGAACACTAGTTCTAATATTTGTGCCATTAAAACAAAACCAAGCAGCAGGTAAAATTTCTTTCTCTTTTAATGAAAGAACGAAATGTACATTCATAGTTATAGAAATGCCTTAAATTACTTTCTAATAAATACACATAAAATTCCACCAGAATCTTGAACTAAATGAGGTTTAAACTTTAAGCAATGTCTCATTAAATAAATATATATAATAATTAGAAGCCCCCATCCATGAACTTACAGTGCTACTATAGCATTATTTTATGATAAGAGAGTAAAAATTCTGTTTTTATCTGCCAATTTCATCTTGAGTCCAATGTGGACAAAAACCATGTTTATATTTTTCTTCTTATCACCTCAGTGTCAGGCGCAGTGTACAGACTCAATGTTGCTAAAAACAAAAAATGATGTCGTAACAGGAATTTGTCTCTGTACTAATATATAATAACGCCCATAAGGATGAAACTAAGGCCATAAGAAAATGTCTCTTTTACAGGCTGGTAAAATTGATGTTTGAATAATTTTGTAATTCTCTCTATGGCTGAAGCATGAAATAGCAACATTTCTCTTGGTGAAGAGTCAAACCCGAAAAGTCTGAAAAGTTATAAAGAAGATGACTAAATTAATCCCTCCCCTCAAAATACATGACGCCAGGCACAGTGGCGTGCACCTGTAATCCCACTTACTTGGGAAGGTTGAGGCAGGAGGATCACTTGAGCCCAAGAATTCTAGACTAGCCTGGGCAATATAGCAAGACACTGCCTCTATTTAAACAAAGCAAACAAAAAAACCCACAAATAACAAAAACATGAATCTTTTTCCTACACTGAAAATACCCTTTTTAAACATCTTTATACTTCAAGAAAAGCTACAGAAAACACATAATAGTAAATGCTGATATGACAGCAACTCATTAGTCCAGTATGCTAAAGAACAAATAGCTCCAAATAAGGGAAATGTAGGAGTACATTAAATCCCTCTCAAGAGAAAAACGTTTAAAAGTGTTGTGATGAAAACTTTTCAACTGTTAAATACTATGAAACTTCTCAATTCAATCTTTTTTTAAACACTCGAGTTCTTATTTTGATCATCAAAGTATAACATCAAGTAATGATGCCCAAAACCTTTTTTTGTTTATTTTTTTGTTTTTTTTGAGATGGAGTTTCACTCTTGTCACCCAGGCTGGAGTGCAGTGGTGAAATCTCGGCTCACTGCAACATCTGCTTCCCAGGTTCAAGCGATTCAACTGCTTCAGCTTCCCAAGTAGCTGGGATTACAGGTACCCATCACCATGATCAGCTAATTTTTGTATTTTTAGTAGAGACAGGGTTTCACCATATTACCCAGGCTGGTCTTGAACTCCTGACCTCAGGTGATTCGCCTGCCTCGGCCTCTCAAAGTGCTGGGATTACAAGCATGAGCCACTGCGCCCAGCCGATGCCTAAAAACCTCTGACCTGTAAAGTCTACCCCACCTTAAATAGGGCTGTTGTTTTTATTTACTTTATTATTATTTTTGAGATAGGGTCTCAGTATGTCGCCCAGGCTGAGTAGCATAATCTCGGCTCAATGCAACTACCGCCTCCCAGATTCAAGCAATTTTCCTGCCTCAGCCGCCCGAGTAGCTGGGATTACAGGAGCATCCACCATGCCCAACTTATTTTGTATTTTTAGTAGAGACAGGGTTTCTCCATGTTGATCAGGCTATCTTGAACTCCGGACCTCAGGTGATCTGCCCACCTCAGCCTTCCAAACTGCTGGGATTACAGGCCTGAGCCACTGTGCCCGGCCCAAACCAATCACTTTTATTGTTGGTTGTTGGCGTAATATTTGCAAGAAAGGACACAACATAAACAATGACTATAAAACAACAGGCCTGTTTAGCTGGGCATGATGGCTCATGCCTGTAATCCTAGCACTTTGGGAGACTGAGGCAGGTGGATCACCTCGGGTCACGAGTTTGAGACTAGCCTGGCCAATATGGTGAAACCCCTTTCCTACTAAACATATAGAAATTAGCTGGGCTATGGGAGTGTGCTTCTGTAATCCCAGCTACTCGGGAGGCTGAGGTAGAAGAATTGCTTCAACCCAGGAGGTGGAGGTTGCAGTGAGCCAAAATCATGCCACTGCACTCCAGCTTGAGCAACTAGGGCAAAACTGTCTCAAAAAAAAAAAGAGAGAGAGCGAGAGAGATGGTTTTCCCAAATACCACCTGTGCTTACTTATTATTAAGCACTAAATGATGAGAACTCAAGGATATGAAGAGGGGAACAACAGACATGGGGGCCTACTTGAGGGTACAGTGTGGGAGGAGGGAGAGGATTAAAAAAATAACTACTGGGTACTAGGCTTAGTATGTGGGTGACAGAATAATCTGTACACCAAGTCCCCATGATGTGAGTTTACCTATGTAACAAACCTGCACATGTACCCCGAACCTGAAATAAAAGTTTAAGGAAAAAGTAGAAAATTGTTGGTTTTCATCAACTTTCATCTTGATTCTTCTACTTTTAAATTGCTGTTACTTTTTTCTTTTCCTTTTTCAATCTAGACTCAGATGAGATTAATTTGCTCTTATTTACAAAGAACTGACAGTTGTTTTATAAAATTAAGTTGTAAAACCAGTCACCCAAATATAATATGCACTGTGAAGTGAAAAAAAAATCAGCACATTATCTCTCACTATTGTTAGATTCCCAAATGGTGAGATTGCTAGAAGTTCAACAGATAAATGGAACATTACTATATTTACTGGAAGTTGTAGTTTCCCCCTCCTTTTTTTTTTTAAAGTTTTAAAGAGATGGGGGGGGTCTCATTATGTTTCCTAAGCTGGTCTCAAATTCCCTGGCCCCAGCCATCCATCCATTTCAGCCTCCAGAGTAGATGGGAGTATTGGCGCGCCATTGCACCCAGCTTAGTTTCCTTTTCAATGGAATTACTAACTAGATGTCAAAGAAATGTTTGACTTTTAATATCCACTGACTACAAATTATTGATTATCCACTAAAACAGTTAAGAAAGTGATGATAAAGTTATAGTTAGTATGAATTTCAATATTTACCTTTGTTAACTGAATGATCTCTGAAATGTAGTTCTGATGATATTATTTCCCCACAATAAAAGCCACAACATCAAGTTTTTCCTATTACCTTAAAATCACTGTGTCATTTTGTGGATTCAAGTATCCTTCATTTGCAAGTAAGTCCAAACGGAAAAATCTATTATAGCCCCAGCATTCTCCAACTTCAAAGTCAGATGCAAATTCTCGAATGATATTTTTTGTAGGATCATTACAGGACTGGTGAACCATCTCTACACGATATTCATATCTAAAATTGAAAAACAGACCATTACTATACAGTTAGTAAAGTAAGAATAAAAGACAGACTCATCTAAACGTTACGGTCACTAAGTAATTACCTGAGAAGAAACCTTATTGATATATGCAGTTATATTTCCTTTTTATTTTTTTGAGATAGAGTTTCACTCTTGTTACCCAAGATGGAGTGTAATGGTGCAATTTCAGTTCACTGCATCCTCTTACTCCAGGGTTCGAGCAATTCTCCTGCCTCTACCTCCAGAGTAGCTGGGATTACAGGCATGCATCATGCTTGGCTAATTTTGTATTTTCAGTAGAGACAGGGGTTTCAGCATGTTGGCCCGGCTGGTCTCCAACTCCTGACCTCGACCTCCCAACATGCTGGGATTACAGGCATGAGCCACCATGCCCAGCTGGAAAAACAGCAGTTTTTTTTTTTTCAGACAAAGTCTCGCTCTGCTGCCCAAGCTGGAATGCAGCAGGGTGATCCTGGCTCACTTCAACCTCCGCCTCCTGGGTTCAAGTGATTCTCCTGCCTCAGCCTCCCAAACAGCTGGGACTACAGGTGTGTGCCACTATGCCCAGCTAATTTTTGTATTTTTAGGAGAGACAGGGTTTCACCATGTTGGCCCGCCTGGTCTCAAACTCCTGACCTTGTCATCTGCCCACCTCAGCCTCCCAAAGTGCTGGGATTACAGGCGTGAGCCACCGTGCCTGGCCCAGTTTTTTTTTTTTTTTTTTTTTTTTTTAAGATGGAGTCACTCTGTCACCTAGGCTAGAGGGCAGTGGCACAGACTCCACTCTGCAACCTCTGACCCCTGGTTCAAGCAATTCTGCCTCAGCCTCCCAAGTAGCTAAGATTATGGGCACATGCCATCACTCCCAGTTAACTTTTTATATTTAGATAGGGTTTCATAATGTTGGCCAGGTTGGTTTCAAACTCCTGACCTCAGATGATCCACCCCCTCTTGGCCTCCCAAAGTGCTGGAATTACAGCCGTGAGCCACCACGCCTGGCCAAACAGCAGTATTTTGAATGGACCACCAAAATATGAATGGCACTAGGTCCTTTTTTCCTCATAAAGATGTTTACCAATATATCAGGTATAAGACAATAGCTCAAAAAAGAAATAATTTTTGAATAAACAAGTAATTCAAAGTTGCTTTTGTTTTACTAATGCAATATTTTTTCTATATATTCACTACATATGTTTCCTTAAACATGAAATTTCTATTATCCTTTGAGGTTTATCACCATGCAATTTTAAAATACAAATTTTGAAATACTCTATTTTTCCAGTACAACTTATAACAAAGCAAATTACTGTGTATTCAGAAATTCAAGGCTATAAAATTTCCTAACAGAAAATAAGTATGCAGGCCAGGCACGGTGGCTCACGCCTATAATCCCAGCACTTTGGGAGGCCGAGGTGGGTGGATCACCTGAGGTCAGGAGTTCAAGACCAGCCTGGCCAACATGGTGAAACTCCAACTTTAAAACATAAAAATAAAAAAGAAAATAAGTATGCAGCCAGGACAAGATCATGTTTTCTGTGCAACATGGATGGAGCTGGAGGTTATTATCCTCAGCAAACTAATACAGGAACAGAAAGCCAAATACCACATGTTCTTACTTATAAGTGGTAGCTAAATGATGAAAACTTATGAACACAAAGAAGAAAACAACAGACACTGGGGTATACTTGAGGGTAGAGGGTGGGAAAAGGGAGAGGAACAGAAAAAATAACTACTGGGTACTGGGCTTAACTCCTGGGTGATAAAATAATCTGTGCAACGAACCCCCGTGACAGGAGTTTACCTGTGTAACAAACCTTCATATGTAACTCCACACCTAAAATAAGAGTTGAAAAAAGAAAATAAGTAGGCTGGACAGTGTCTAATGCCTGTAATCCCAGCACTTTAGGAGGCCGAGGTGGGCAGATCGCTTGAGCTCAGGAGTGTGAGACCAGCTTAGGCAACATAGTGAAATCCCGTCTCTACAAAAACGAAAAAACTAGCCGGGTATGGTAGTGCATTCCTGTAGTCCCAGCTACCTGAGTGACAGAGCAGGAGGATCACCTAGGCCCAGGAGGTTTGCAGTGAGCCATTATCGTGCCATTGTGGCCAGCCTCAGTGACACAGTGAGACCCTGTCTCAAAAAGAAAAAGAAAATAAGTATACACTGGGAAAGCCAATATATTCTGATTTATATATTCAATTGTATAAAATTTTCAGGTTTACAAAAAAAGATAAAGAAGATACAGTCTATAAACTTTTGTGCATTAATGGACATTATCAAGAAAGTGAAAAGACAACCTACCAAATGGGAGAAACTATTTGCAAATCGTATGTCTGATAAATGTTTAGTATCCAAAACATATAAAGAATTCTTGACTGGGTACAGTGGCTCACACCTGCTCACACTTTGGGAGGCTGAGGTGCGTGGATCACCTCGGATCAGGAGTTAAAGATCAGCCTGGCCAATATGATGAAACCCTGTTTCTACTAAAAATACAAAAATTAGCTGGGTGTGGTGGTGCATGCCTATAACCCCAGCTACTCGGGAGGCTGATGCAGGAGAATTGCTTGAACCTGGGAGGCAGAGGTTGCAGTGAGCTGAGATCACGCCACTGTATTCCAAGCTGGGTGATAAAATGAGACTCAAAATAAGTAAGTAAATAAATAAATTGAGACAGGGTCTCACTCTGCCATTCAGGCTGGAGTGCAGTGGTGCAGATACAACTTACTGTAGCCTTGACTTCCTGGGTTCAAGCAATCCTCCTGCCTCAGTCTCCTCAGTAGCTGAGATGTGTGCAGGGTCTCACTATATTGCCCAGGTTGGTCTCAAATTCCTGGTCTCAAGCAATCCTCCTGCCTTGGCCTCCTAAAGTGCTGAGATTACAGGTATGAGCCAGCCAGTCCAGCAAATTAATGACTGAACACAAGATATTATAAATTTCACTCTGCTGGATGTTAGATACTTCAGCAACCTGATAAATTTTCTTGAGCTTCATTCTGGGTTGCAGCTAAGTTACTTGAAAACAATTTGATCCTTTCAGGTCTCACATTTGTTAGGTGGGCCCAGAGCAGTGTTCAGTCTAGGGCTAATTGCTACTACGGAGGCAAAAACTTCCTTAGGATTATACCCAATGACCCATGAATTATAAATTTCTCCACTGTGGCTGGTTGCAACCCACACAGTTCCTGGTCCTATGTGAGCACCAGGCACTCACTATTTCTTCTAATCATGTCAGACAGTTCTTTCCCCCAATCTCAGGTAGTTTCCTCACACATATGCCCTAACAAGTACTCGCTGAATACTCAAGGGAAACCCATTACGATCTCTAGACTTCAGTCTCTGCAGCTTTTTCCTCTCTGGTATTCTGTCCAATGCACTCTAGCTGCATTGTCCTTCCTAAACTCTCAGCACTATCTCCTCAGCTAAATCTGCCAGATTCTACCTCAGTCCCAGCTTCTCCCTGTGTTGCAGCCTGAAAACTCTCTCAAGACTGTAAGCTGGAGAAATCACAGATCTAATTTGTGTTTCTTGTCTCTCAGGGACTTCTTTCATTTGTTACCACCATGTCCAGTGTCTAGAAAATGTTGTTTCATGAGGTTTTTTTTTTTGGTTATTGCAGGAAAATGGGTAATCTCATCCCTCTTGCTTCATGTTAGCTGAAAGCAGACATTCCATATCAAACTAACAGATTTCATGTAACAGAGTAAAAAAAAAAATCATTAATATGATTCCAGATCCCACATTATAAATAACATTAACCTACCACTTGTTCAGTTTCGGTGTAATATCAAAGAAGATTCACAATTTTCTAAAACTACTTTTTAAAAAATTCCTCCTTAACAACAAGTATATTTGTGGTTGCCAGGGACTGAGGGAAAGGGGAAATGAGAAGTGACTACTAATGAGTACAGGGATTCTTTGTGGGGTAAATAGAACATTGTAGATGTTGGTGATGGTTGTAGAACTCTGCAGTCAGATTTTATACATGTACTTCAATCAAAATGATATTTTTAAAAAATTAAATATAAAGGTAGATGTGAGAATCCAGTTGTCTTCTTTTAAGCCAGACAGTAAACATATTTCCAAAAATGCAAAGCAATATGCAGGCAAAATGTCTGCTTTCAGCTAACATGAAGCAAGAGGGATGAGATTGCCCATTTTCCTGCAATAACAAAAAAAAACAAAAACCTCATGAAACAACATTTTCTAGACAATATTTTTAAGTTTTCTTAAAATAGTTTTAGAAAAAGTTACTTTTCATCTAAAAATGTTATTTACGTTAGTATGCAATGGCTTGTTATCTTAAAAGTAAATTAAAATTTTAAATAATTTTTTTCAGTTTTAAGTTCTAACTCAGAAAATAACAACATATATAACCCATATAAACAAAAACTCTGGGGTTCCCAGTAAATTTTAAGAGTATAAAGGGTCCTGAGACCAAATAGTTTGAGAATTGCCAGTGTATACCATCCTATGATGCCAAGAATTACGTATTACTCTGTATCTTGACAAACATACCAACACAGTAATTAATTTTTGTTAATTTGACAATAATTGCTAGGGGGAATGTATATAAATGCACATTAAGGTTGTTATTTAATTACACTTCTTACTTAGAAGTTTCAGGCAAGCCAGCGGAGAGTTCCAGAAACACAGATAAGTAATAACCTCGCACAACTCCATTTCCATCCTAAAGAAGAATATGAAGTTATACAAACTCCAGATCAGTTTAAGTGTAAAAAAAATTAAGCCACATAAAACACAATGCGGATTAATATCCGATCTCTAGATTGAGAAGTACTTCTAAGCCTCAAAGCAATGGAGGAAATAATAAAAAACACCAATAGATTTGAGTTCTTAACAACTTTAAACTTTTGTGCACTCAACAAACATGAAAATATTAAGACACAGAAATGAAGGGAAATATAAACAACTATGAAAAAGGTTAAGAGTTTTAACATATATAGAACTCCTACAAATCAACCTTAACAAAAAACCAAGACCCTAATGGGAAAAATAATTGCATTAAAAATAAGTGAGGCAAAAAAATTTTAAAACCAAAAGTTAATTTTTAAGACCAACATAGAAAAAGGTAGCACCCTAGGCTGAAAGTAATTAAATATAATTTCTATATGATTTTAATGTTAGAATTCCATATAAGATTCTGTCTAGAGATTGAGAAGTTGTTTGAATCTCTACTACAGAGATTTTATTTTTATAAAGATAATTATTCCCTCCCTTTTTGCTTAATTTGGCAAGACTGTTTAAAAAAAAGATAATTACTCCCTATGTGTTTCCCTAGTACTTCAGGTGTCTGTGTTTTAAAAGGATCACATTTACTATAATTACTTGTTTAAACATCTGTTCCCCCAATGAGACAATGAAGGCTGAGAACAGAGATGCTTATACATCTCCAGTGTCTACTGGGATATGACTATAAAGGGGTACAAGTACAATTAATCTCTTCATTTTTAATCTACCTTGCTTCAAAGGACCTGAGGCAGTCTTTGAGGTTTGACACGATAATCACTCAACAAATATCAATGAATAAGACAATCAACAGCTAGGTGAATAAAGCCAGACACAAAAGATTATATATTATTGTATAATCCCATTATGCAAAACTCCTCTAAAAAAAAAAAGTCTGAAACTACATATTCAAAGTGTTCAGTGTGTAACTGAGAATACTAACCCAGGAGGACTAAAATGTGTTAATAATAAATTACTGGACTCAGAAAGATTATTTAGCATCTAGATAATACCACCAAATTTCTTTTAAGGTAAAGAAAATTAGTTTATTATCAGACTTTACCTAAAGAAAATGGAATTGCACATTTAAGACACCCAGTGAAAAAAAACATGGGCTGGGCATGGGGGCTCACGCCTGTAATCCCAGCACTATGTCAGGAGTTCGAGACCAGACTGACCAACATGGTGACACCTTGTCTCCACTAAAAATACAAAAATTAGTTGGGCATGGTGACGCATGCCTGTAATCCCAGCTACTCAGGAGGCTGAGGCAGGAGAATTGCTTGAACTGGGACCTGGGAGGCAGAGGCTGCAGTGAGCCAAGATCACACCACTGCACTCCAGCCTGGGCTACAGAGCAAGACTCCATCTCAAAAAAAAAAAATAAAAGAAAAAGAAAATATGAGCCAAGCATTTTATATCCAGGAATACTAGCCTGAGACTATAAAGGGCAAAAACTGCTTTCAACATATGAGAACTCAGGGAATAATGTTTTCAGTCAGCCTTCCAACGGAATGTACTAGAGAACAAGGTTTGGACAAACAAACAGTTATCGAGTATGAAGGGAGAGGGGGAACAGGGAATGGGGACAGCATATGTAACAACAAGAAAAGAAAGAGTTAACAGTTCTCAGTAATCAAACTAGTATACAACAGAACTCTGAAAGAAAGATCTTGGTTTCAAAATTTATTAGAAATATGAAAAACTTACTGGGTAAACTTTTAACCTCCAGCAAAGTCCTAAACTTGAAGAGGTGGACTGTAAACAGGATCTGCTCTCTGACGCAAAGTGCTAAAGTAAAAGAAAATCAACCATATCCCAAGATCAAAGCTGTTGTGAAATGGCAACAGGCAAAAAGAAAAGCCAACCAGTTTCTCTGTTACATATCTGAAGTTCTAGACAAATAACAGAAGGTGACTGAACAGGTCAAAATTCCACTGTAAAAGTTTAGATATGCTAAAATTCCGAAATAAATTTTTAAAATACTAAAATATTCAGCGATATCTAAGATTCAGGAAACAAAACCCCCCTCAAAATTGTGAGGAAGGAAAAGGGAAAAGAATGTATCATTCATTAAGTCTCCCAAATTTAATTAATGCTTCAATAAGCAGTCTTTCACCATTAAAAATAAAACAAAACCCAGAATGTTTCTTCCTCGATTCTCTGCAGTATAATCATCCTTGTTTAATATTGAAAAACGAGAGAACAAGCACTAAACCTTAATACATGTGGAAAAAACTTCAAAAAGACTATCTTTTAGCCACAAAAGTATCCCATAAGAAAAACAAATTAAATGGGAAAAGGTATAAATTCTCAGTGTGGCCTTATTTTAATGGCCTTTGCCTATTATTTGGAGTATCCTTCCTGAAGACCTTGTATTATTTGTTTCCACTTCCATGCTGCCCTCAAAGACAAACTGCTAAGAACCTTGCATTTTATGATCTTCCCTTCTGATTTTAGAGAAAAGGTAGTAAAAGCTAACAAAATTAACATGCAACTGACAAAGTCTATAGATTTCTTACAATAATGGTCCCTTATCCACAATTCTTCACTTTGAGCTGAGATAAATGGATCTTAATTAATTTCCTCCCATCACTTTTACTTCTGAGGTTGGGTAAGTGGGGGCTTATCAACCTCTAACTGTCTGGCCCCTCACGTTAGGAAAGCTAAGTGATCTCTCTTACTAAAAACGGTTCCCCACTTTGGACAGGGCACCATGGCTAATGCCTATAATTCCAGCAATTCTGGAGACCGAGATGGGAGAATCATTGGAGCCCAGGAGTTTGAGACCAGCCCAGGAAACACAGTGAGACCTCCACAACCTTTGTGGTGGTATACACCTGTAGTCCCAGCTACTTGGGAGGTGGAGGTGGGAGAATTACTGCAGCCCAGGAGGTTGAGGCTGCAGTGAGCAATGATCAGGCCACTGCACTTCAGCCTGGGTGACAGAGAAAGACCCTGTCTCAAAACAAAAACAAAAGGTTCCTTTCCCCAGACGTGAGAAGCAGTCAGTCTAAAGATACAATATAATCCAGCACAAATAAGCTCTATGTTGCTAGTAGGAAACTTATTTTTCTAAGACTTCTAAAGTGAGTAACACAGTTCACCAGATTACTATTTTACCAAAGAATACTTTCCTGGCTCTTCCTTATATACACATAAAAAAATCAGAATTGTCAAAAACTCTTACCTGAAATCTCTAAAACAAAGTAGCTGAATCATAAGATGGCACTAATTCACTAAAAACAAGCAAAAGGCAAAACAAAAAAAATTATTTAGCTTTTACATTTAAAATTCCATTTACCTAAAAAAAAGTCCCTCAGTAGTATCTTGAAAACATTATTAAACTAAAATCTAAGAAATATTTTAAAATATTTATTAAACATAACATTAAATCAAATGAATTTATAAAACCATCAAAGGTTTTCAATTAAATTAGAGACATAAATACTTCCTAAAGTTTTTTGGCTGGGCAAAGTGGCTCACACCTATAATCCCAGCACTCTGGAAGGCCAAGGCAGGTGGATCACTTGAGGTCAAGAGTTTGAGACCAGCCTGGCCAACATGGTAAAACCTCACCTCTATTAAAAATATACAAAAATTAGGGAGGTGTGGTGGTGCATGTATGTAATCCCAGCTACTCGGGTGGCTGAGGCAGGAGAATTGTTTGAACCCTAGAGGCGGAGGTTACAGTGAGCCAAGATCGCACTACTGCATTCCAGCATGGGTGACAGAGCAAGACTCTGTCTAAATAAATACTTTATGAAAGTTTTTTTTCTTAAAAAAAGGCCACACAGTACTAATAATTATTAAAGTAAGTACAAGAAATACACTTTAAAAGTACTCATGGAAATGGGAAAAGAAAGTGATGCTTAGGCTGTGAACCTGAATTATAAAACAGATATAAGCATGCTTTAAAAAATGAAAAGAAACAACAGTCAGTGATATCACAATTAATCCCCAAACTTTCTTCTTGGACAAATTATGGGAAATATCAACAGACCTTAAATACTTTGCAACTATTTACTAGCAAATAAAACTTCATATTTTTATAGGATTAGAATACCTAATAATCTAAGGGGCAACTGTGATGAAGTAGCACATTAACACATTCTTGGCAAGTCAAGATTACTTCAAGCCACTTTAGTCCCATTCAATACTCTTCAAAGAGAACTGAACTATAATCACAGAATGGACTAAAGGGTAAGTCATTTTGCCGCTAACTACTTTTAATCATATAGATGGTTTGTACACTGGCATTAGAACATCTCAAAATTCATTAAAACACTATGAAAAAGACTATCAGTGTTCCAGTGTTATAAATTTGATATATAAAATTACAAATTTACCAAAACAATAAACTGCAAACCATTTCACCACATCTTCAGAAATATTTTCTAAAATTCAATTCATCAGAATTTTGGTTATCATCGAAACAAGATAAAAGATACATCTTATAGCACTGCCACACTGTGACAGTGTCTAAAGAAATTAGTGGCTTGCCACATGAAAATACAATATAGGGCTGGGCGTGGTGGCTCACACTTATAATCCCAGCACTTTGGGAGGCTGAGGCGGGTGGATCATGGAGTCAAGAGATTGAAACCGTCCTGGCCAACATGGTGAAACCCCGTTTCTACTAAAAATACAAAAATTAGCTGGGCGTGGTGGTGCATGCCTGTAGTCCCAGCTACATGGGAGGCTGAGGCAGAAGAATCACTTGAACCTGGGAGGCGGAGGTTGCAGTGAGCAGAGATCCCGCCACTGCACTCCAGCCTGGCAACAGCAAGATTCCATTTCAGAAAAAAAAGAAAATACAATATAGATAAGTAGTTCTTTATTTTAATGTAAGTAGGTACAGCTAAATAGGTCACATCTTTTACACACTAAGTAGATGTACTGTGCTCTGTGATTAACTGTATAGCTATTATCCGCACTGACTATGTCAAGAACTCCTATCGTATCCCTAGCCAGTTGTTATCCTTCCTTGGAAGACTCACATTCCTCATCACCACATCCTTTTGCCTGGTTAACCCTTAGCATTTCCTCAGATAACAGATTAGAAGTCACATACTCTTGGAGGTCTGCTCTAAGGTCTTCCCATTATATCATCTCCTAGCACTCAATACGCACAATTCCCAATTAGCAGGGCCAATGCAATTAGTGCCTAGGAAGCCTTTCTGGAACCATAAACCTATTAAGAGCTCTCAGGGAGACTTCCTAGTACAGTCTTCAAATTTGACATGCTTTTATAATTTTGTGCAACTTTCAATAAGGTCTCTCATCAAGTACAGAACATCCTCCACAATATGCAAAGACTTTAACCAATCCCCAGTTGTCTGCTGATCTGCATACTACTTCTTCCACCATGTCCAGTGTGATTTATTTCTTGTGTTGTTGCTATTGTTATTTCTGCTCTAAGTCCAGACTATCATTATCATATTTTATTGGCCATAAAGGGTCAAAAGACTTCAGCAGAACACAAAATAAAAAAGGAGGAGATGCCATTTTCAACTTAGAATGGTGAAGCAGAAAGCTTCCAGGCTAAAGAGAGTTGAAAAAAGATGTAAACAAAGCAAAAAGACAGATTAAGAAACGAGTAAACAGAGCAGTCCTGAAATCAACAATTTAATTAAAGAAGCAACAGAATTTATGAAGCAGAATATTGTGATATCCAGTGGATCTGTGGGAGGCTTTTTGCTTGGACTTGCATCTTAAGGGCATGAATATTCTCCCATGGTGAATTCAACTATGAGAAAAGAAGTGGTAGCAATAAGGCGGTCTCTCAACAGTACATGCTGTCAGAGTCTGCAGGGCAAGAAGAAACAACTAGCTGGACAACACTGAATTCACAACTTAGCATTTTG
The DNA here is from genome assembly GCA_036589455.1 of Ateles fusciceps. NCBI lineage: Eukaryota > Metazoa > Chordata > Mammalia > Primates > Atelidae > Ateles > Ateles fusciceps. Next base: position 255,216 of record JAZHEH010001132.1, read on the forward strand.
CCATCTGAAGCTTGGCAACTAGTATCTGCTGTAATACAACCTATATGATATGTGAACCATAGTATTCCTGAGCAAAACATGGCTTTCATCACTTTGCAAAAATCTGCATCTGTTTAGAAACTAGTCTATAAAATATCAACATTGGATGTAAATATGGGGATAAAAGAAATATGTTGGATTTATTGCCTAGAGAAGTATCATTCTTTTTATTTAAATAAAATGATCTTCATTGTGTTTTACGGTATAAGTCAATAATTTAAAATTTGTATTATAGCTTCAGTATTAAGGCTGACTTTTTAAAGATATGTTTGCAGTAAGTTAAAAAATTGTAATACCCTTTTGTGGAATGCTTTAGAAGTGATAATTATTAAAGATATTAAACAGACTCTGCTGATGTAATATGAGAAAAAAAAAAATTTGCAGCCTAAAGAGCATAGGCTGCTAACACTCATGAACCAAGAGGGTACAGTCCAACTTGCCCTAGCTCTCACTTGCTAAGAGAAAATGATCACATTCAGAGCACAGAAAACAGGTACTGTGACATATTTCTATATATGTACATTTTCCTAGGGAAAACTTTTTAGACACAAATAATATAATGACAAATTAGTGGTATTGGGCAGGATTAAACAGGATACACTTACCTCCCCCTATCGCCAGTTACCACATTAGTTGTATTACTGTTTCTATCATCTATTTTTCCTCCCTAAATCATAATTATAAATCAAAAGAGCTCTGTATTATACTTACTGCTAGCACTTAACACATACCTAAAATATAGCTGGCATACAGTCATTGAATGTTTACAAATAATTGCTGGCAGATTCATAGAGTTGGAAATATTTAATCAAAAAATTCTTTTGCAAAAGAAATTATTTTGCATTCTTTTTATTTTTGATACAGAGTCACGCTCTGTCACTCAGGCTGGAGTGCAGTAGCACGATCTCAGCTCACTAATTTTGCATTCTTTATATGTATACACAAAGCTATTGCTACTGCTAGGCCATCTAATTCTATCACCTTTAACCATTTATTAACATCTCCCTATTATGTTCATTCATTTAGAGGTTATCTTCAGTCATACCGATGTTACCATTCTGTGGCTGCAGATGAGGCACTACTTTATCTTTTCAAACTTTAAAAATGTCTCCTACTCTCTTAGAAGTGTAGACTACTCTGGTCTTTGTGATGACTGGATTCATCTCTTGATGGTGTCAATGAATCTTTGTCTTCACAGAACATGGGAGACTAGCCGCAAACCATCTCTAACCCAGTATTCTGGGATGTCACTGATATGCAACATCTTCAGACCAGTAACTTCATCATAACTTTCCTAGGGAAAACTTTTCATCATAACTTCATGAACGAAAGGAAAAAAGGGAGAACCAAAGTATCCATTTGTTCCTTAAGGAAATAGAATGTTGAGCTATATAAAAACTGGTTCTCTTTACCAACTTGACTATTTCTCCCTGAAAAATAAAACTCTCTATCAACGGAGAACTATACTACTGTATTTTTTTTTTTTCTGATACGGAGTCTTGCTCTGTTAACCAGACTGGAGTGCAGTGGTGCGATCTTGGCTCACTACAAGCTCTGCCTCCCGAGTTCAAAGAATTCCCTGCCTCAGCCTCCTCATTATCTGGGATTATAGGCACCCACCACCATGCCCGGCCAATTTTTGTACTTTCAGTTGAGACGGGATTTCACCACCTTGGCCAGGCTGGTCTTGAACTCCTCACCTTGTGATCCACCCGCCTCGGCCTCCCAAAGTGCTGGGATTACAGGGGTGAGCCACCATGCCCAGCCTACTATTTTATCTTTTAAGTCCTCCCTGAAGACAAATATAGTCTTATTTCTTACTATGCATCAACAATAAATAACCCATCAAATTCTGGTTGAAATACTTTCTTGCTGTCCTCTTATATCCATATTTTTGTTCATACATACATATACCATCTGCCAAACAAAATCCTATGTATCTTTTCAGGTCTTCTTCAATTCCTTTCCAGAAGTCTTCTTGACCATGACAGTCTCTACCCCCTGTCCTCTTTTCAGAATTTCTGATATAAGATATATAACTGAGCAACACATAATATGTTTTTTTGGTTTTGTTTTTGAGACAGAGTCTCACTCTGTCACTAGGCGCCAGGCTGGAGTGCAGTGGCACGATCTCGGCTCACTACAACCTCCGCCTCCTGGGTTTAAGCAATTCTCCTGCCTCAGCCTCCCAAGTAGCTGGGACTACAGGTGCACGCCACCATGCCCAGCTAATTTTTGTATTTTTAGTAGAGACGGGGTTTCACCATGTTGGCCAGGATGGTCTCAATCTCTTAACCTCGTGATCCGCCCGCCTCGGCCTCCCAAAGTGCTGGGATTACAGGTGTGAGCCACTGCTCCTGGCCCATAATGTTTTAATAAAGAATTTGCTATTATTTAATGTGAAATAGTTACGACAGTAAGATTTTTAGTTCCTCTTCTCCCATGCACCACCTACAAACAATACTGGGCACACAGTCTTTAATAAATAACACGCCACTGATTTAGTGACCTTTTCTTCTCCATTGTGGCTCCAACACCAACACTAACTAATGGAACTAAAGGCAACAGAAACACCACTGCCTTGCACATCTAAACTCTGGTGTGTAATTTAATGTCACGATGCTGATCTTCTTATTCGGCCCTCTTTCCTGTATGGTGCAACTAATAAAATGGGTTTCTAATAAAAATTAAATTAAAAGACAGAATTTCCAATAAGGTAGTGAGCATTATTGGAGAAGAGAGAAGGCCCTAACGGTGCTTAATTAACAGACTAGTGAGCATTGTTGCCTGCCTTATAAGCTGCTGAAAGTGGTATAAGAATGGGAATTTATATACATATGTTTTATTCCACAAGTGATGAAATGGTTCAGAAGACATATCTTCAAAACTAAAACAGCTCATCACACTATCATAGAGGCAGCCTAGGGATACTGGTGAACATTCTTCAACTAAATCTACTTAATGACAGCAAATACCTAGTCCTTTTAGTAATATTCAGTGCTTTCATTCAGAAATAGAGATTTAAACAAAAAAGTTAGTGCTTTAAAAAGATACAACTATTTTATGAGGTTGTTAATCAGAAAGAAAGGAAGACTTCTACTGGTCAATGAGATCGACCAGAGTAAAAAACTTTGCCCTTCTGTTTATAGAACTGTGGCATCTGTGACAAGTAAGAAGGGCTTGTAACAGTGATTTTCAGCCAGGGGTGACTCTCGCCCCATGGACATTTAGCTATGTCTAGAAACATTTTTGTCACAACTGCAAGGTGGTGGGGATGGAGAGTGTTACGGGGATACTGCTAAACATCCTACAAAACACAGGAAATCTCACCCCACCCCACAAATAATTATCCTGCTCAAAATGTAAACAATGACAAGACTGAAAAGCCCTGGCTTATACAATATATTCTAGTATGATGAATGCAGCTGGGCACGGTGGCTCATGCCTGTAATCCCAGCACTTTTGCGAGGTCAAGGCAGGTAAATCACTTGAGGTCAGGAGTTCAAGATCAGCATGGCCAACGTGAAGAAACCTCGTCTCTCCTAAAAATACAAAACTTAGCCGGGCATGGTGGCGCACGCCTATAGACCCAGTTACCCAGAAGGCTGAGGCGTGAGAATTGCTTGAATCCAGGAGGTGGAGGTTGCAGTGAATGGAGATCATGCCACTGCATTCCAGCCTGGGTGACAGAGTGAGAAGGAATAAATAATTATAAATAAAATAATAAATTAAAAAAATAAAACAGTACAATGAATACTCTGAGGTCATCAGAGGGCATCACATGTTAGAGAAAAAAGAAAGGCAGCACAAAATAAACATTTTTATAACAAAGGCTGTTTTCCAAACATACCACAGCCCTCACCATGCTAGGAAAACTTAATAGTATTCCATAAGTCATCTCTAGAAGATAAAGTCTGTCATATTAGAATATTTCTGTAACAGTGGCTTCGACCCTCATCTCAGAATAAGCTAAGGAGATTCAAAAATAACTGAAAATGCCCCATCTGAACCCAATGTCATAGGCTGAATTGTGTCTCCGAAAATTCCTACGTTAAAGTCCTAACCCGTAGTGTGACTGTGTCTATAGATAGGGCCTTTAGGAAGATAATTAAGGCTAAATGAGTTCATAAAGGTGCGTGTAATACAATAAGGCTTGTGTCCCCATAAGAAAAAGTAGACATCAGAGACTCATCTCTCTCCAAACAAGAACAGAGAAAAGGTATGGTGAGGACACAGAAAGAAGGAAGCTGTTGCAAGCTGAGAGGAAAAAGCAAATTTCTCTGACACCTAGATCTTGGAATTCTTGCCTCTCGAACTGTGAGAAATATGTTTCTGTTGCTTAAGGCACCTAGTGTGTGGTATTTTGTTACAGCAGCCCAAGTAGACTAATATACACACAAAGATTTTCTTTCAAATGGCCTGGGGTATGGTATGAACTGATTAATTTTCAACAAAATCCCAAGTGACTCCAACAACTAGTCAGAAACTACCAGTCTAACACTACAGAATAATTACAAACATGCTTGAAGGAATATGCTGTTCAGAAAAATCCTAAGGTTTAGCCCAAGGTGAAAACTAGGATACTATTTGCCAAAATTATTTCCTTTTCTCTATCTCTTTAGGATCTGGAGATAACATGGCTTCACCTTCAAATTCTTTTGTCATTTCACTGGTTTCTGAGATTTGTGTTAGGAGATATAATTTAATTCAAAAGGTACACTGACAAAGCTAATGTCATCAATTATTTTTTTCTACACTATGGAAGATGGAGCTCTTTGGGGGGAAAAAAAAATGATTCCTAGTTCATTATTTTCTCTTAACAATCACAAGTATGAGTCCGTAGGTGAGACTTTTCAGGAGGACTAGATTTGTATGTATGAAACAGTGCTCACCAGACCACTCCATTATAAACAAGACCTTAAAAAGCTATGAAGTGGCCAAGTGTGGTGGTTCATGCCTATGATCCCTAGTAATTTGGGAGGCCAAGACAGGAAGATCACTTGAGTCCAGCAGTTTGAGACCAGCCTGGGCAACAAGTAAGACCCTATCTATAAAATAAAACAGAGAGAGAAATGGCATAAAAAAAATAACATTCTTTTGAAACAAGTATATGCATTTGCACATAAATTTCAAATGAAAATGAAATTAAAAACTGTATCATACCTGGTAAAGTCTGGTGGAACAGGAGTGGTAACAAAAGATGCCATGGGCTTCCGATGAACTCTGCTGAAACATCATGAGGATCTCTGAGCTCTTAGATATCAACTCACTCTTACTACAAGACCGCAACTGTGTGAGGAAAAAAATTATCTGAACAAACAAAATTACTGTTCACTACAACCTCAAAATTTACAAATTATTCTGATTATAAACTGGAAAAAAAATGAGAAAAAAAAGTGAGCCTGAGAATTAAGAATCTATAAAAAATCTAGGTTTATTTCTATAATATTTTAACAGTAAAGTCACTGAATAAGTATACTTAATATTAATGCATTTTTCTTCTTACATTTTAGGATAAGTGAGGTTTTTGGCAAGTACAAATATATTTTCAGGCTGATACAGTGAAGTTCTTATGAATGTATTAATGAACAAACCTCTAAGTTGAAAGCTTTTAAAAGCAATCATTTCTCAGATTGTATTCTAGGTAACAGAATACAGAATGTAAACATATACACCCATGTACACATAGACACACACCCTATTACTCAATACTAATTTGGGAAACATTACTTTGGGAAAAAGTAATAAATCTAACTTCACTAACATAATCATGGTAGATAAAAGACAAGACTACTAATTTTTTCTTCAAGAAAACCAGTTTGAAGTTCCAGTTCTGCCACTAATTATATAATTCTGAGTCTGTTTACATAACAAAACTAGAAGAATAATCCACCCCCTGCTTACTTCATGAAGTTTGTTATAAGGATTTATGAAGCTATAGTGAAAAAGATTTGCAAACTATCTGTTATATGCTTAATTTTGTGCCCCTTTCCTTCATAATTTATATGCTGCAGGCTCAACCTCCAGTACCTCAGCCTATTTGGAGATAATCTTTAAAGAGGTTGATTAGGTTAAAATGAGGCCATTGGGGTAGGGCCTTAATCTAACATGACTGGTGTCCTTATTAAGATCAAGAGACTCTAGGGCTGCATATTCACACAGAAAAGTCCATGTGAGGACACAGTAAGAAGGCAGTCATCTACAGGCCAAGGAGAAAGACCTCAGAAGAAACTAAACCTACCAACACCTGAATCTTAAGACTTCCAGCCCCTAGAATCATGAGAAAACAAATTTCTATTGTTTTAAGTCTCACTGTCAGTGGTATTTTATTATGACAGGCCTAGCAAACTAATGTACTATCAAATGCCATATTAATGATATTCATAAAACCCACCTACAGTTATGTTTATATCTTTTAAATAACAGTTGCTTATGGCTCACCAAAAATAATGTATCATATGTCTGGGCACAGTGGCTCACGCCTGTAATCCCAGGACTTTGGGAGGCCGAGGCAGGTGGATCACTTGAGGTGAGGAGTTCAAGACCAGTCTGGCCAACGTGGTGAAACCCCATCTCTACTAAAAATACAAAATTAGCTGGGCATGGTGGCGCATGCCTGTAGCCCCAGCTACTCAGAAGGCTGAGGTACGAGAATGCTTAAACCCCCAGGAGGTGGAGGTTGCAGTGAGCCAAGATCATGCCACTGTACTCCGGCCTGGGCGACAGGGTGAGACTCCATCTCAAAAAAAAAAAAAAAAAGTATCATATATCATATGATATATATCAAAATGTATAGCCTTGGATTACTAAGAATGATGATATATGTTCGAGCTACTGCATCAACCAATGACATAATGGTAAGTGGTAACAGCAAAAAACAAGCAGCTGCATATTTTGTCATTCATATTATTATGTATCAGGCATTGCCCAAGACATTAAGGTTTTTTTGAATAATTTACTTAAAATGATCTAATGTTAAATACTGTTTTGCTTATAATTTTTAAGGTATGATAAAAATCACTCTCTGTATATGTACATATACACACATAATACAAAAAATTTTAATTTATATTAATTGAATGCTTACTGTGTATACCTTCCTTGACACCGTTTCTTCCAAAAGCAACTTGCTCCCTCCAACAGAAGTTTATTATCACCATATTTGTGTTTCTACAATTACTATGTGTGTATATACATCCATAAACTATGTTTTGAATGTTTTCAAACTTTACATAAACACTATGAGGCTATATCACCATGTAGCCTATGTTCTTCAGTTAATATTTCTTTAATTTTTTTTTGAGACAGGGTCTTGCTCTGTCACCTAGGCTGGAATGCAGTGACACAGTCTCAGCTCACTGCAGCCTCTGCCTTCTGGGTCCAAGTGATTTTCACGTCTTGGCCTCCCGAGTAGCTGGGACTACAGCCATGTGCCACCACCCTCAGCTAAGTTTCGTATTTTCAGTAGATACAGGGTTTCACCATGTTGCCCAGGCTGGTCTTGAACTCAATCAAGTGATCCACTCACCTTGGCCTCCAGAAGTGCTACGATTACAGGCGTGAGCCACCACGCCCGGTATATTTCTTTGCTTTTTTAAACAAACAAGTCTTGCTACACTGCCGAGGCTGGAGTGCAGTAGCTATTCACAGGTAGCCTTGAATCACAGCACACTGCAGCCTTGAATTCCTGGACTGAGGCAATTCTCCTGCCTCAGCTACCTGAGTAGTTGGGACTACAGGCATTCACCCAACCTCAGTACTGTTTGTTAAAAACTAAGACAATAGCCTAGGCCTACACATGGTCAGGATCATCAATATCACCATCTCCCACCTTCACATCTTGTCCCATTGAAAGGTCTTCAGGGGTACAAGCATGTGTGGATCTACAATAACAATGCCTTCTTCTAAAATATAGTCAACTTTTTTTAAATAAGTACAAGTAAACTCTAGAATATACTCTAGAATAATGAATAAAAATATGGTATAGTAAATACATAAACCAGTAGCATAGCTGTTTATTATACTTATCAAGTATTATATACTATACATATACATAATATGTTATACTTTTGTACAACAAGCAGCCCAGAATGTTTTTTTACACCAACATCACCATAAACACATGATTAATGCTTTGTGCTACTACATTACAACATTACAATGGCTATGATGTCACTAGATATCGCTATTAGGCAAAAGAAATATTTCAGCTCCATTATAATCTTATGGGACCACTGTCACATATGCAGTCTGTTATTGACCAAAAGGTCATGATTTGGCACGTATCTGTACATGGGAGATGTGTACAGGTTATATTTGCCATTTCATATATGCCATTTCATATAAGCGACTTGAGTATCTGTGCATTTTGGTCTCCATGAAGATCCTGGAGCCAATGCCCCACGGATACTGAGGAAAATGACTATATTAAAAAAGGGGTGTTCAAATTTTTTACTGTAATTTTCTATTTGTCTGTTTCTTTTAGCACCTGTATCAGCTTTTTATTAATGTATTTTGAAGCTATACTATTAGAAACATAAACGTCTGGGACTGTTAAACATCCTCTTGATTCAACATCCCCATTAGCACTGTGAAATTACCTTTTTAAATCATGGTAATATTGTTTGCTCTGAAATCTACTTTGGTATCAAAAAGCCATTTCAGGCTGGGTATGGTGGCTCATGCCTCTAATTCCAACACTTTGAGAAGCCAAGGTGGCAGGGTTGCTTGAGGTCAGGAGTTTGAGATCAGCCTGGGCATCACGGTGAGACCTTGTCTCTACAAAAACTTAAAAATTACCCAGGCCTAGCTAACATGGCCAGACCTTGTCACTACAAACAACTTAAAAATTACCCAGGTATAATGGTGCATGTCTGTGGTCCCAGCTACTCAGGAAGCTGAGGAAGGAGAATCACTTGAGCTCAGGAGTTCAAGGCTGCAGTGAGCCTTGTTCATGTCACTGCACTTTAGCCTGGGTGACAAAGCGAGACCCTGTCTCAAAATAGAAGGAAAAAAGAAGAAAAAAGCCATTTCAGCTTTCTTTTAACTAGTGTTACCATGCAATATCTTATTTTCTCCATTTTTAGGGTATTTGTGTTAAAATATTTGAAATGCATGTCATGTAGGCAACATATAATTGAGTCTAGTTTTGTTTTTAAGTCAGACTGACAGTCTTTGATTCTAATTGGGATGTTTAGAATCTTTACATTTAGGCCAGGCCCGGTGGCTCATGCCTGCAACTCCAATACTTTGGGAGGCCAAGGTAGGTGGATCACTTAAGCCCAGGGCAACATGATGAAAACCCATCTCTATCAACAACAACAACAAAAACCAGACATGGTGGCACACATCTGTAATCCCAGCTACTAGGGAGGTTGAGATAGGAGAATCACTTGAACCCAGGAGGCGGAGGTTGCAGTGAGCCATGATTGCAACACTGCACTCCAGCCTGGGCGACAGAGCAAGACCCTGTCTCAAAAAAAAAAGAACCTTTATATTTAATGTGTTTACTGATATGGTGAAGTTTGGGTCTCCCATCTTACTATTTATTTTCTATTTGCCTCATCTGTTTTCTGTTCTGTTTTCTTTTCCTATTTTGTTCCTTTTCTAATCTATTAAGACATCAAAAATAAAGTTTAAGAAGTCAGTGTATACAAATATACTTTTATAACATTTAAATATCTACATAATTCTTTTTTTTTTTTTTTTTTTTTTTGAGATTGAGTCTCGCTCTGTAGCCGAGGCTCGAGTGCAATGGCGCAATCTCGGCTCACTGCAACCTCTGCCTCCTGGGTCCCGGTTCAAGCAATTCTTCTACCTCACCTCCCAAGTAGCTGGGATTACAGGCACAAGCCATCATGCCCAGCTAATTTTTGTATTTTATAGTAGAGATGGGGTTTCACCATGTTGTCCAGTCTGGTCTTGAACTCTGGATCTTGTGATCCACCAGCCTCAGCCTCCCAAAGTGCTAGGATTACAGGTGTGAGCCACCGCGCCTGGCCTAAATATCTACATAATTCTTAAAGAGGAAATCACAAATGAAAGTGTAAATTATTAAAATACCAGAAATAGCCATGCCATATTCAGAAAGAAACTTTTAGTCTAAAATGCAATTATTTTTAAAAAAAGGTAAAAAATAAAAATAAAGGCTGGGCATAGTGGCTGACGCACGTAATCCCAACACTTTGGGAGGCCAAGATATGCAGATCATTTGAGACAATCCTGGCCAACATGGTGAAACCCTTCTCTACTAAAAATACAAAAATTAGCCAGGCATGCATGAGTGCCTATAATCTCAGCTACTTGGGAGGCTGAGGCAGAAGAATTACTTGAACCCAGGAGGCAGAGGTTGCCAAGAGCCAAGATTGCACCACTGCACTCCAGCCTGGGCAAGAGACTCCATCTCAAAAATAAAACAAAATTAAATAAATAAAAATAAAAAAGATTAGGAATAAACAAATTAAATCTTCAACTACAGAAGCCAGAAAATGGGTAACAGTGCATAAAATGGGGAGAAATCACGAAGATAGTGATAAAATTAACAAAAGGGAATATCATGAAATAGTTGAAAAGAACAACATAACCAATATTGGGTCTTAGAAAATGTGAGTTAAGGCCAGGTGCAGTGGCTCATGCCTGTAATCTCAGTACCTTGGGAGGCCGAGGTGGGCAGATCAGCTGAGGTCAGGAGTTCCAGACTAGCCTGGCCAACATGGTGAAACCCCTTCTCTACTAAAAATACAAAAATTAGCCAAGTGTGGTGGCACATGCCTGTCATGTCAGCTACTCGGGAGGCTGAGGCAGGAGAATCGCTTGAACCTGGAAGACGCAGGTTGCAGTGAGCCAAGATCATGCCACTGTACTCCAGCCTGAATAATGACAGATTGGGACTCCATCTCAAAAAAAAAAAAAGAAAAGAAAAGAAAATATGAGTTGATATGAGTTGAATAGGAGATATCCTAGCAAGGTTGATCAAGAAAAACGAACAAAATATCCAACATTATATTGGGGAGAAAAAACAGAATAAAACTATAAAAATAGTAGAAATTTTTTAATGAAAATGATTTTTAAAATAATGTGTTTTGGAAAGGGCAGTAGAGGCTGGGGAGGCAATAAGGATGTTTATTGGGTACAAAAAAATAGAAATGAATAAGATGTAGTATTTGAAAGGGTGACTATAATCAATAATAATTTAATTTTATATTTAAAAATAACTAAAAGGGTATAACTGGATTATTTTAACACAAAGGATAAATGTTTAAGGTGATAAATATCCCATTTACTCTAAAGTAATTATTTTTGAGACAGAGTTTTGCTTTGTTGCCCAGGCTGGAGGGCAGTGGTAGGATCTCAGCTCACTACAACCTCTACCTCCCAGGTTTAGAGATACTCCTGCCTCAGCCTCCAGAGTAGCTAGGATTATAGGCATGTACCATCAAGCCCAGCTAATTTTTGTATTTTAAAAATGAATAGTAGAGACAAGGTTTCACCATTTTAGCCAGGCTGGTCTCGATCTCCTGACCTCGTGATCCACCCACCTGGCTTAGCCTTAAGTAATTATTATGCATTGCATGCCTGTATCAAAATATCTCATGTATTCCATAAATGTATACTGTGTACCCACAAAAAGTAAAAATTATAAAAATAAAATAATGTATTTTTATCATGCCTTTTCTGTTTAGGTATGTTTAGATTTAGATATACAAATATTTACCATTGTATTACAGCTGCCTATAGTATTCAGTACAGCAGCATGCCATGCAGGTTTGCAGCCTAGAAGCAGTAGGGCTATACTATATAGCTAGGTGTATTTTAAAAATACATTATAAGCAGGGCGCAGTGGCTCATGCCTATAATCCTTGCACTTTGGGAGGCTAAGGCGGGTGGATCATGGTAAGATCAGGAGATAGGGACCATCCTGGCCAACATGGTGAAACTCTGTCTCTACTAAAAATACAAAAATTGGCTAGGCGTGGCAGGTGCCTTTAGTCCCAGCTACTCAGGAGGCTGAGGCAGGAGAATCGCTTGAACCCAGAAGACAGATGTAGGGAACCGAGATTGTGCCACTGAACTCCAGCCTGGGCAACAAGAGCGAAACTCCATCTCAAAAAAAATAAAAAAGAAAAAGAAAACATTATAGAAGATAATAAATGGTATTCCTATATGGGGAGCACTTACCACAAATGGTAAAATAAACTACATATATTTGAAGTGTATCAAGATATAAAAATCAGCTGTACAGCCATGAGTAATCAGAAATCTTACTACAGGCTGGGCATGGTGGCTCACACCTCTAATCCCAGCACTTTGGGAGGCTGAGGCAGGTGGATCACCTGAGGTCAGAGGCTCGAGACCAGCCTGGCCAACATGGTGTAATGCCATTTCTACTAAGAATACAAACATTAGCCGGCTGTGGTGGCGCACACTTGTAATTCTAGCTACTCGAGAGGCTGAGGCATGAGAATCATTTGAGCCCAGGAGGCGGAGGTTGCAGTGAGCCATGATCATGCCACTGCACTCCAGCTTGGGCGACGGAATGAGACTCTGTCTTGGGGAGAAAAAAACAAAAGGCCAGGCGAAGTGGCTCACACCTGTAATTCCAGCACTTTTGGAAGCCGAAGAGGAAAGATCACTTGAGATTGCGCCACTGCACAATCAAGAGTTGAGGTCAGGAGTTTGAGACAGACCCATCTTTTAGTAGAGAAACCCCATCTCTACTAAGAAAATAAAAATTAGCCAGGTGTAGTGGCGCACACCTGTAGTCCCAGCTACTAGGCAGGCTGAGGCAGGAGGATCACTTGAACCTGGGAGGCAGAGGTTGCAGTAAGCCAAGATCATGCCATTGCACTCCAGCCTAGGTGACAGACTATGACTCTGTTTCAAAAAAAAAAACAAAAAACCTTATTACAGCATAAAAATATCTGATATAAAATACTGAATAAATCTGATAAAATATGTGAAAGACTTGAAGAGACACCTTAACAAACAAGACATATGAATGGTAAGTTCCAGAAAAGATGTGTGGTTGCTCATGCCTGTAATTTCAGCACTTTGGGAGGCCAAGGTGGGCAGATCACTTGAGCCCAGGAATTGAAGACCACTCTAGGCAACTTGAGAAAACCCCATTTCTACCAAAAACAAAAACAAAATCAAATTAGCCAGGTGTGGTGGCACATGACTATAATCCCAGTTACTTAGGAGGCTGAGGCAGGAGGATTGCTTGAGCTCAGGAGGTTGAGGCTGCAGTGAGTTGTGACTGCACCACTGCCCTCCAACCTGGGAAACAGAGCAAGAACCTGTCTCAGGAAAAAAAAAGAAAGACAGAAAAGAAAAGAAAAGCTCAACATTATTAGTCATATGGCAAATACAAATTAAACCCAGAATTAGATACTCTTATTTGAATGGCTAAAATGAAAAACACACCGTATGTTGAAAAGGACGTAGAGGAACTGATACTCAACACACACTACTGGTAGGAAAATTAAATAATGTAATTATATCAGAAAACTGTTGGCAGTTACTTAAAAAGTTAATGATACATCTACCATCTGACTCAGCCATTCCTTCTTATGTGAACTCAAGAGAAAAAGAAATGTATGTTCATGTAAAGCTTTGTACATGAACGTTTATAGCAACTTTATCTGTACCAAAAGCTGGATTTTTTGGTTTATGGTCAATTCAAATGGCCATAAGCAGCTCAATGGATAAACAAATCACGGGAGATATATATATATATATATATATATATATAATGGACTACTACTATTCAGCAATAAAAGGGAAAGAATTATTGATACACACAGCAATGTAAATCTCAAATAATTTTGCTGCATGAAAAAAGAAATGAGTATACCAGCATATAATTTGATTTCTATAAAACTCTAGAAAATGCAAATATATCTATGACAGAAAGCAGACTGGCAGTTGCCTAGAGAGGGAAGGGTATGAGAAGACAGCACAAAGAGGCACAAGGAAACTTTTGGGGATAATGCATGTGTTTATACCTTCACTGTGGTGAGGGTTTCTCTGGCATCAAAACCTACCAAATTGTATACTTTAAATACAGGAAGTTTATTTTATGTCAAGTATACATCAATCAAACTGTTTCAAAAAAAACCACAACACAAAAATACTCAGATTCCCCACTCCTATCCCACCAAATGTGGTCTAAAATTGTCCCATCACTCCAGCAGAAGGCTGCTAGTTTATTCTCTGGAGGAGACAAAGTCTTTTGACTATGGAAACAACGTATACAATTAAAAATGGGTATAATGGGCCAGGCATGGTGGCTTATGCCTATAATCCTAGCACTTCTGAGAGGCCAAGGCAGGAGGATTGTTTGAGCTCAGAAGTTCGAAATCATCCTGGGTAACGTAGTGAGACCTCATTTCTACAAGGCAGTGGTGCACACCTGTAATCCCAGGACTTTGGGAGGCCAAGATGGGCAGATCACAAGGTCAAGAGATTGAAAGCGTCATGGCTAACATGGTGAAACCATATCTCTACTAAAAATACAAAAATTAGCTGGACGTGGTGGTGTGTGCCTGTAGGCCCAGCTACTCAAGAGGTTGAGGCTGAGGCAGGAGAATCGTTTGAACCCGGGAGGCAGAGGTTACAGTGAGCCAAGATCATGCCACTGCGCTACAGCCTGGTAACAGAGCAAGACTCTGTCTCAAAAAAATATACATACAAACACACACATATTTTGTGTGTGTGTGTGTGTGTGTGTGTGTGTGTGTGTAAAAAGGAAAAGGAAAAACGAATGAGGATAATGAAGAAAAATAAGTATTTAGTAAATATTTGTGTACTGAATCCTACCAGCCAAATTGTCAATCAAGTACAAAGATAAAATAAAAATATTTTCAGACATGCAGTTCAAGAAAAATATGTTCTGATTACCCTTCCTGGAAAGCTACTGAGGGAAGTGGAATATTAAAACAAAACAAGTAAACCAAGAGAGTGGAAGTCATAGAAATCAGGAAACATGGAATTGAACACAAGAAAGATGTGAAGGGAATCCCCAGAATGCTTAAGATAAAAATCTCAGGAGACAGCTGTGTATAAGGCATAGAGAGATATTACAAAAAGCAAATTCCAGACAAGTGAATATATCAAATATTCATACAACACTATATATTTTATTTACTCATTTACTATATGCTTCATATTCACCTACCCTAATCTAAAATATAAACTCTATGAAGACAGAATTTCACCATTTTGTTCACTGCTGTATCCCCAATATCTAACAATGCCTGCTATTTAGGACTTAATATTTCCTCAACAAATAAAAATGATAAATTTTAGCCTAATAATCGCTATGTGTAAAGTAACTGGTAATAATATCTCAAAGCCACCACTTAAGACACAGTGTGGGGGAGATTTTAACTTTTTATACATTCAGATTTCTATGGAAAGAACTATTCTTATAAAGCAGAATGTAGTTCTACTAATGTAGTTCCCAAAAATGAAGAAAAAACTTGAGAAGAATTAGCAGATTCCTATTTCATAAAAATCTCCATTATGGCACAAAGATCGACAGATCTTTTAATCTCATACAGATAATCTGTCAAAAAAAAAAAAAACTTTTACAGTATACAGAGAAAAAAGGATAAAGACTATTTCATTACATTTAATATTTCATCACCTGGTGCTCCACCTCCTGAAGTAAGGATTCCAAAAGTTCTGTTTCTTGGGTTAGAGATGTCTTCTGACCTGTTTAAAAATAGTGAATCATCAACACTCGGACTCATTACTGGTTTAACAATAAAATTAACTTCCAATGAACATATTCAATAACAAGAAATCCACTTCAAGTAAGCAAAAATTCTTCATTACAGCTACCCTAAAAATTCACATACAACTTAAAGAGGTTGAATTTAATATTATAGTAGCCTTGAAAAGAGAACTTCAGAACCAATTCTAATTAGTTTTAGACGAGATATCATTTAGATTAAACTCATCTAAGAAATGAAATGTGCAATGACAATATAAGCAAAAAATTTACTTTTCTAGATTTTCATATTCCCTTGGGAAGAAGCAATAACAAGAATTTCATTCAGTCAGCTATTCTGAAATAATTTTTTACCAAATTTAACCGTAGCTTCAAAGAGAATACACAGTGGGCCAGATTTTTATGTTAAATATCAGCAAAAGGTCTGTCTTGTAAATATACCAGGATCTGTTAAAAAAAAAAAAAAAAATGCCCAGAGAGGTGAACAGTCTCAAAAAGCTGGAGACAGAAAACAATAAAATTATTATTACTGGCCAGGGTCGGTGGCTCATGCTTGTAATCCCCGCACTTTGGGAGGCCAAAGCAAGAAGATAACGAGCCTAGGTATTTGAGACCAGCCTGGGTAACATGGCAATACTGTCTTTATAAAAAAATTAAAAATTGGGCCGGGCGCCATGGCTCACGCCTATAATCCCAGCACTTTGGGAGGCCGAGGCGGGTGGATCACGAGGTCAAGAGATCAAGACCATCCTGGTCAACATGGTGAAACTCCGTCTCTACTAAAAATACAAAAACTAGCTGGGCATGGTGGCGCATGCCTGCAGTCCCAGCTACTCGGGAGGCTGAGGCAGGAGAATCGCTTGAACCGAAGAGGTGGAGTTTGCGGTGAGCTGCAATCGCGCCATTGCACTCCAGCTTGGGTAACAAGAGCGAAACTCCGTCTCAAAAAAAAAAAAAAAAATTAAATATTAGCCAGGAGTGGTGGTGCATGCCTGCAGTCCCAGTTATTCAAGAGGCTGAGGCACGAGGATCGCTTGAGCCCAGGAAGTCAAGGCTGCATGCAGTCATGCAGTGACCCTTGATCACATTACTGCACTCCAGCCTGGGCAATAGAGACCCTATATATATATATATACATACACACACAATATATATATATACACACACACACACACACACATATACACACACACACCCCATTACAAAAATTATTATAGAAAAGAAAGTGCTTTATGTATGTATCTATACACATTATATATATGTTATATATAAAAATATTATATTAAATATAATTATATATAAAATATATAAATATATATATATATATATATATTTTGAGATGGAGTCTCTCTGTCGCCAGGCTAGAGTGCAGTGGAGCAATCTTGACTTACTGCAACCTCTGCCTCCCAGGTTCGAGCAATTTTCCTGCCTCAGCCTCCCAAGTAGCTGGGACTACAGGCGCCCACCACCATGCCCCGCTACTTTTTGTATTTTTAGAAGAGATAGGGTTTCACCACGTTGGCCAGGATGGCCTTGATCTCTTGACCTCATGATCCGCCCACTTCGGCCTCCCAAAGTGCTGGGACTACAGGTGTGTGCGCCACTGTGCCTGGCCACTTTATGTTTTTAAACAAAAAGAAAATAGGTATGTTTACCAAATCAGGCCATTTTCTTTGTAAACCAAAAAATTTGAAAAATTGGAAGTACATCCACGAGGAGAGCAAAAGTTTTATTAATCTGTAGTGTTATTTGATATGCAAAAACATTTATGGAAAAAGGGAGAACTTTTATTTAACTTATTTTTTTGACAGGGTCTCGTCTATCGCCCAGGCTGGAGTATAGTGGCGTGATTGAAGCTCACTGCAACCTCTACCGCTGAGGCTCAAGCAATTCTCCCACCTCCGCCTCCTGAGTAGCTGGGACTACAGGTGCATGCTACCACATCTGGCTAATTTTTCTTTTATTTTCTTAGTAGATACAGGGTTTCACTACATTGCCCAAGCTGGTCTTAAACTCCTAGGCTCAAGAGATCCACCTGCCTCAGCCTAGAATTTTTATTTTTGCAACACAACTCAGAATTTCTAGATTGCAAAAAGAGTTAAAATAAATTATTAGCTAGAATCTAATATTATCAGATATTAATTTCTACCATCACCACATCCCACAATCCTAAAACACTAACCTATGAACAACACTACAATACATAATTCAACTTAAAAATTAGTGGCAGAGGCTGGGCGTGTTGGCTCACGCCTGCAATCCCAGCACTTTGGGAGGTCAAGGGATGGCGTTGGGGGTAGATCACCTCAGGTCAGGAGTTCCAGACCAGCCTTGCCAACATGGCAAAATCCCGTCTCTACTGAAAATACAAAAATTAGTCAGGCGTGGTGGCATGTGCCTGTAGTCCCAGCTACTCGAGAGGCTGAGGCATGAGAATTGTTTGAACCCAGGAGGCAGAGGTTGCAGTGAGCCAAGATCATGCCACTGTACTCCAGCCTGGATGACAGAGCAAGCTCTGTCTCAAAAATAATAACAATAAAAATTAGTGGCAGAAACTGTGATATGAATTAAAAATCTGAGGCTTATGAGACTATTCTAAAATATACTAACCCTGAAAATATCTTTTCCCTCACCTCTTATCCTTAGAAGAAATCCTATTTAGTCATAAAAGCTATCTTGGAAATCATAAACTTTAATTTTTCATAATGACAAATAAGCTGAAAGCCACAAAAGCAGGGCAAGTTCAGTTATTAGAAAGGCAAGCTATTTCATGGAGTTATACAGGTAGAAAAATTAAGTAAAATTAATAAACTTAGAGATTTGTACTGTGGTATTATTTCACTTTTAGTTGAGTCAATTAAATAAATGAAGCAATGAACAAATTCACTCAAGGTAAACAAGACCACATGCAAATGTGTATTTGGTTACTACTCAAGATCATATCAGCAGGAAAGATCCTCTCAATTTTCAAGTCCTAATACATATCAACATACCAATACTCTACATGGCTTAATGAGCTTAAAGGAAACTCAAGTATCATCTAAGTCCTGAAAAATTAAGATGACCTACATGTATCACTGACTGCAACTGAGGACCTAAGAACAATTATGATTTTCATTTACATAAAATCTTTATGTGGCATTGTGACTGGTACAATTAATACCTGCAGGTTTTGTCTAATTGCTCCACTGTGTGGATGAACTGTGCTTTTCAATCTAACTACTAGAAGAATGATTTTTTAAGACTATTTGCTGCTGGGTCTGTGGGGGAAAAAACCAAAAAAATCAGGTATTAAATAGTATAGAATTATAATATAAAAGCAATTCATGAATGATACACAAATATCCAAATTCAAAGATATTTGCATGTTATTTTTAAAAAGTTAAAAGTAAAATGATAAAATCATTATTTTGGATGACACAAAGACATGGCTAAAATCTTGGAGAATCAAGACAGCTGGTAAAAGAATTCTTCATTCACACCTTAATTAGAGTATATATTGTACTTTGGGCTATGATAAAAAATACAAAGCTGGTTTTTAGTCAGCAAAACAGTGGAAGGACTAAGATCACCAAAACAAATAAAACAAAACAAACTTTAGCATTGGGTCTAACTCTTACATTTTAAGTTTAATACCAGACTCCACAATCAAAGAAGGATGAAGGAATCTTTGAAAAAGCAAAGTTCAGCAATAAATATAATTAAACATATATAAAATGAAATCTACTAGAAATCAAAAGCCAAGACTTTAAATCTCTAAGAAAAAGCTGGCGGGGATGACGCTGACATTTACAAATGTAAGTTCTTATCCTCAATGAAAATGGATGGAAACGATATGGGACATTAGAAGAAGGAATTCCATTAGATTTGGAAAAAAAAAAGCTACCTAACAATAATGTCCACTGGCCATTAGGAAACTTTTCTCTCCTGAAGATTAGCATGGCCCCTGCGAAAGGATGACATGCAAATTTGTAAAAAAAAAAAAAAGAAAAAAAAGAAAAACAACTTTTCTCTCCTATCATTTCTAAACACAAGTCAAACATTTATCTGCCTACATTGTAACAACATGGAGTTGACTAAAATCTCAAGATTCCTTCCTAGGACCACCACCCTTACTCTTCAAAGACTGAATCTCAAAGAAGCCGAAAGCACCAGGTACCCCAGCAGCATACAAAAACACTTACCCATCAGCGTTATAAGCTTATTCTTCAGCTGTGTGTCTAACCGTGCAATCATCATCTCCACTGCATTCCTAATTTCTCGAACACGCTCATCTTTTGCATTTCTTACAGCTTCTACGTTCCTTTCCTAAAAGATAAACAGGTCAGAATAATTTTAATTGGGTAAATTTTAAAAACAGAAGCACCAAATTACAATATTGCCAAGAATAGATTATAGGAAAAAGGTAGTTAAGGAAGGCCAAATGGAAATGACCCAACTTGCTTATATTTCAAAATGGCATACATGCAATCAAAATCACAAATTTTCTGTATAAAGAATGTTACAAATGATCACTTTGTTCTTGATTGCTAAAGGAGTAAAACAAAGAAGGCATCTGTTTTTAAGTTAGGATATGGTCCACAAACTTCATTTTAAGTTAGGAAATGGTCCATAAACCTCATTTATGACTGTCATTCTGCCAACCTGAAACAAAATATATTCTAAAAATATACTTAGTATTTCATTCTTTGGGAATTATCACATTTTTTCACAGAAATAACATTATAAATAGCCCACTAAAGCTGTTTGACTTATACAGTATCTAAAGAGTAATGTTAAATATTACACTTTCAACTCTGTCAAGTTCTAAATCAGCACATGACAAATAGTTCGCTCCTTAGTAAAAGAAAACTCACCCAAAAGCTGGGGGATCCAAAGAATGTATAATTTAATGAATGACTGTAAAAGTCAGTATTGATTCTGTTTAGAAGTCAATTATTGGGGCTGGGCACAGTGGCTCACGCCTGTAACCTCAGCACTTTGAGAGGCTGAGGTGGGCGGATCACCAGAGGTCAGGAGGTCGAGACAAGCCTGGCTAACATAGTGAAACGCTGTCTCTACTAAAAGTACAAAAAATTAGCTGGGCATGGTGGCAAGTGCCTGTAATCCCAGCTATTCGGGAGGCTGGGGCAGGAGAATCGCTTGAACCCGGGAGGCAAAGGTTGCAGCGAGTTCAGATCAAACCATTGCACTCCAACCTGGGCAACAAGAGTGAAACTCTGTCTCAAAAAAAAAAAAAAAAAAAAAAAAAAAAAAAGAATTATTGACTCTGTAACAAATAGACTTTTAAAACTCACTAACTGATTTTCTAATTCTAATTCTGCCTAAGTGGTAATTTCTCTGACTGTAACTGCTTCCTTACAGACCAGGGGCTTTGTATGCAAATTCCTCAGCTAGTCTGAAATTTATGGAATTTGACTATAGGTGCAGCCTATCAAATTTGCAAATCTCGAAAATCTTGATTTCAACATATGATTAATTTGTATTATAGAAATATATTATTACACATTACAGATTAAAAACAAAATAACTGTATTTTAGTAGTAGTCTTACCACTTCTTGAACTAAGCTGATCAGTTCCATGAGACGCCGACGAAGTTTGGCTACCTCTTCATTCACTTTAGTGACATGCTGCTCATAAATTTCTGCCAAAGGTTTAAAGGTATGTCCGCCATGCTATTTAAATTAGAGTAGTTTTAGAACAGTTTCACATCTCTCATCAGCATTTAGATTCCTTTGTAACACTCTATGGACACTAATAAACCAGTAAATATTTCAAATGAATTTCATCTTTTTAGCTAACTTAATTTTGAAGCAGGCCAGTGCCTGCTTAAAATCATTTGGTTCATGTAGGAACTCTTTCAAGACTGTAAATAAAAGGCTTTAGCAAAATATTCATTTAACTAGAAATTAACGTATTAAAAAGAACCAAAATCTTTAACCACAGCCCAAATCATTTGCTACAACCTTATCAGCCACTCACTCTTCTCTCAGGCTACACTAATCTTTTTCCATGTCCTCAAGCTTCTTTCCACCAGGCGTTTACAAAAATTACTCCCTCTTATTAAAAAATAATTCTCAGCCAGCTGCAGTGGCTCATGCGTGTAATCCCAGTACTTTAGGAGGCCGAGGAGGGAAGACCACTTGAACCCAGGAATTCAAGACTGGCCTGGCCAATATGGCACAAACCCATCTCTACTAAAATACAAAAATTAGCCAGGCGTGGTGGCGCACACCTGTAATCCCAGCTACTCAGGAGGCTGAGACACGAGAATTGCTTGAACCTGGGAGGCAGAGCTTTCAGTGATCTGTGATCTCGCCACTGTACTCCAGCCTGGATGATAGAAAGAGACTCTGTTCCAAAAAAAAGAATAATATTTTTTTAAAAAGAAAAACAACAACAAAATAATAAAAAATAATGCCAGGTGCAGTGGCTCAAACCTGTAATCCTAGCACTTTAGAAGGCCAAGGCGGGTGGATCACCTGAGGTCAGGAGTTTGAGACCAGCCTGGCCAACATGGTAAAACCCCATCTCCACTAAAAAATACAAAAATTAGCTGAGCATGGTAGTGCATGCCTGTAATCTCAGCTATTCAGGAGGCTGAGGCTGGAGAATTGCTTGAACCCAGGAGGTGGAGGTTGCAGTGAGCTGAGATCTCACTACTGCACTCCAGCCTGGGCTACTAATCCCAGCTACTCGAAGGTTGAGGCAGGAGAATCACTCGAACCTAGTAGGCAGAGGTTGCAGTGAGCCGAGATCATACCACTGCACTCCAGCCTGAGCAACAGAGCGAGACTCTGTCTCAAAAAACAAAACAAAACAATAATAATAATTCTTCATCTTCCCTCTCCCATCTTGGTTTGTCTTAATCCTACTCATCCTTTGAAGCTTAGCTCAGATTTATAGGATCAGCTGCCATAGTTCTGCATCCTCATCAGCTCTCTGTATTTATTCCTATAACTTGTTATACCAATTAAATATGTAATTAATTGTTTGATATGTTCATCACCAAATCCCTAGTCTCTACCACAGTATGAATGTACCACAAATCCCTAGTCTCTACCACAGAATGAATTAGAAAAACACTTGATTTAACAGCACCTTGAAAAATGCACTGAAAAAAAAAAAGACACTTGAACAAAAAGCCCATAATACAAAATTAGCAAAAGCAATGAACCCATTTCCTATCCCACAGAGTTACTACAGAGATAGAAGGCTGATATAAGTTAGCCTCACAAATCCAGCTGCATTCAGCTAACTAATTTTTATAGCTAACTACCTAAAAATAATTTTCTTGATTGGTAACCAGAATTAAATTTTTATTATAAGAAGCCTCCTATAAACATGTAGGTTCTTACTAAAATTATCTTATTTAGCCAAAGTAACCCACTATTATCTCCAAAAGAAAAAAGATGTAGATTTGTACATGTTCACTTTAAGTATCCAAAAAAATGTTTCTACTGTCTTTTATAAAACCTATATATTTAAAGTATTAAATGTGATAACTTCTTTTTTCTAGTCAGCACATTAATATTCAAATTCTAACAGAAAGCTCTTTGAATTGAGCTCTACTCAATCTGGCCTGCCACTCTCTGTAAAACATACTGACTGATGTCCTCAGAATGATCAATTCTCATGGCAACTCTAGATGCCTACCCACTTGCATTTCCCCCATCACTTATTTTTCCTCACTAAGAATCTATCGTGTTTATTCTCAACCTATTTATGTCAATTGTACTTATTACTGTAAGGAAATCATTTGATTAAGTATTCAGTCAACAACAGAACATGACTTTAAAATAAAAAAGCTGCGGCCGGGCGCGGTGGCTCACGCCTGTAATCCCAGCACTTTGAGAGGCCAAGGCAGGTGGATCATGAGGTCAAGAGATCGAGACCATCCTGGCCAACATGGTGAAACCCCGTCTCTACTAAAAAAATACAAAAATTAGCTGGGCATGGTGGCATGCGCCTGCAGTCCCAGCTACTCGGGAGGCTGAGGGAGGAGAATTGCTTGAACCCAGGAGGCGAAGGTTGCAGTGAGCCGAGATTGCGCCACTGTACTCCAGCCTGGCGCCTGGTGACAGAGCGAGACTCTGTCTCAAAAAAAAAAAAATAAATAAAATAAATAAATAAATAAAAAATAAAAAATCTGCTTCTAACAAAACTGATTTTAATGCTTCAGACTTGATGGGAGATTGTCTTTAAAAACTGCTCTTGAATTTGATGGGGAAAAAAGAATCTAAAAAATAAAAAACGATTATAAGATCCAGATATGTTCACTCATGTTGTTTCACAAGTGTCTAAGTTCTTACTCCATTGGAAATCCTGGCCCCTACATCTATCTGATCAACTGATCTTTAATTTAAAAAATGACCTGGATCCTACAACAAAAAGATTTGCAAATGAAGAGAGGGTATGTTTTATCAGTGTTAGAGGTTAAAATATTTATGCAAATAAGATTCTTCTGGAATAAAAGTGCAATATCTTTAATAAAGCATCTATAAAGCAGATGCATTTTAATTTTCATCCTATGAGAGCATCACAACACTATTTCGTATCTGAATAAAACAAGTATTTCAGTGCCTTCCAGCCTCTAACTAAAAAAATACATACTGAATTTGTTCTGCTCACCATTCCTCCCCAAAGTGCACACTGATGGCAGATACACTTCTTACAAGTCCAGCAAAATACACTAAGTTTTTCATGGTGATTTTCACATCTATACAATATGAAAAGAAAATAAAGTTATAAATTAAATAAAATTAGAACATAATTACCGCCATAAATTCTTAAGGTTGGGCAAAGAGATCAATTTTAAACGATTATGTCTCAAGAAACACAGTATAAAATCTACTCTATGGCTTCTGTAAAGTAAGCTAAAGAAGTTTATGTGGACAATTCTTTTTAAAGTACTATTTTCATTAATCTGGACTTTATAATCACATGTAAAATACATATTTGCTTCTCAAAAACAGCACATATATTGCATCATTTCCAAGCAACACTACAGATGATATATTCTACTGTACTCCTACATTTTGGGCAAGTACTTAATCACATTGATTATGCATCTATATCTACATAAGCATGCACAAATACTTTTCCCACATGTGGTCAATGGTAATAATCAAGGTAAGGCGCAGTGGCTCACGCTTGTAATCCCAACACTTTGGAGGGTCGAGGTGGGTGGATCATGAGGTCAGGAGTTCCAGTCCAGCCTGACCAACATGGTGAAACCTTGTCTCTACTAAAAATACAAAAATTAGCTGGGTGTCATGGCATGTGCCTGTAACCCCAGCTACTCAGAAGGCTAAGGCAGGAAATCTTGCTTGAACTCAGGAGCTGGAGGTTGCAGTGAGCAGAGACTGTGCCACTGCACTCCAGCCTGGGCAACAGAGCCATCTCAAAAAAACAAAAACAAAAACCAAAAAACAAACAACAAACAAAACCAATAATCAAGACACATGATTAATTGCACAATTTAAGACTAGACCCTCATGGAAATGAACAACTGAATTTTAAACTTTCTCTTAAACTGGATATTCACATGAAAAACAATTAAGTTAGACTCTGTTACGGACTGACTATGTCCCCCCTCAAATTCATAGGTTAAAGCCTTAATCCCCAGTGTGAATGTATCTGGAGACAGAGCCTTTAAGGAGGTAATAAGGTTAAGTAAGGATCATAAGGGCAGGACCCACATCCAACAGGACTGGTGTCCTTTACAAGAAGAAGAGACACCAGGCGTGCATGTACACATAGCAAAGATCATGTGAGGACAGAGCTAGGTGGTGGCCATCTATAAGTCAAGGAGAAAGGGAGGCCTCACCAGAAATCAACACTGTCAGCATCTTAATCTTGGACTTACACCTGTAAGAACTGTGAGAAAATAAATTTTGTTTTTGTTTTTGTTTTTTGTTTTTTGAGAGAGTCTCGTTTCATCACCAGGCTGGAGTGCAGTGGCGCAATTTCGGCTCACTGCAACCTCCGCTCCCAGGTTCAAGCAATTTTCCTGCCTCAACCTCCCGAGTATCTGGGACTACACGTGCATGCCACCACACCCAGCTAATTTTTGTATTTTTAGTAGAGACAGGGTTTCACCATGTTAGCCAGGCTGGTCTCAATCTCTTGGCCTCGTGATCCACCCACCTCAGCCTCCCAAAGTGCTGGGATTACAGGCGTGAGCCACTGCACCCGGCCTATAAATTTCTATTGTTTAAGCTACCCAGTTAGCAGTATTGTTATGGAAGACCTAGCAGACTAATATAGACCCTTACTTTACACCATATACACAAATAAACAACAGGCTGGATGCGGTGGTGGCTCATGCCTGTAATTCCCAGCACTTTGGGAGGCCGAGGTGGGTGGATCACTTGAGGCCAGGAGTTTGAGACCCGCCTGGCCAACAGAGTGAAACTCCATCTCTACTAGAAATACAAAAAATTAGCTCGGTGTGATGTAATATAATCCCAGCTATAATCCCAGCTACTCAGAAGGCTGAGCCACGAGAAATCGCTTCAACCCAGAGAGAAGAGGTTGCAGTGAGCTGATAACTGCGCCACTGCACTTCAGCCTGGACAACAGAGCAAGAATCTGCCTCAAAAAAAAAAAAAGAAAGAATGAGGGTTTACTATCCAGAATATATAAATAACCCCTATAATTCAACAAATAAAATTTTTAAACCCTAACTTAAAAATGAGTAAAAGATCTCCAATAAGCATATGAAAAGATGCTCATCACCACTAATCATTAGAGAAATGAGAATTCTAACCTCATACCATATTAAGATAGTTGCTATCAAAAAAAGCAAAAAATAGCAAGTGTTGGCTAGGATGTAGAGAAACTGGAACTCTTGTGCACTGTTGGTGGGACTATAAAATGGTACATACACAGTCACTATGGAAAACAGTATGGAGATTCCTCAAAAATTTAAAAATAGAATTACCACATGATCTAGCCAATTCCTATTCTGATTACATAACCAAAAGAACTGAAAGCAGAGTCTCAAAGACATGAACACCATGGTCACAGCAGCATTATTCACAACAGCCAAAAGGTGGAAGCAACGCCAATTTTCACTGACAGATGAATGGATAAACAAAATGTGACATATACATACAATATAATATTATATTCGGCCTTAAAAAGGTAGGAAATGTTGACACATGGATGAACCCTGAGGACATTATGCTAAGTAAAATAAACTAGTTACAAAAAGAAAGGTACTGTATGGTTTTACTTACATGCGGTATCTAGAGTACTCAAACTGATAGAAACATAAAGTATAATGGTGGTTGCCAAGGGCCGCTGGGAAAAGGGAATAGGGAGTTGTTTAATGGGTATAGTTTCAGATTTGCAAGTTTAAAAAGTTCTGGAGATTGGCTGTACATGTGAACATACTTAACATAATTGATCGTACATTTTAAAATGATTGAGATGGGCTGGGCACCGTGGCTCACACCTAAAATCCTAGCACTTTGGGAGGCCGAGGCAGGTGGATTGCCTGAGCTCAAGAGTTCGAGACCAGCCTGGGCAACATGGTGAAACTTTCATCTCTACTAAAACACAAAAAATTAGACAGGCATGGCAGCATGCGCCTGTAACCCCAGCTACTTGGAAGGGTGAGACAGGAGAATCGCTTGAACCTGAGAGGCAGAGGTTGCAGTGGGCCGAGATCGCGCCACTGCACTCCAGCCTGGGCGACAGAGCAAGAATTCATCTCAAAAAAAAAAAAAAGATTAAGATGGCAAATTTTATGTATATTTTACCACAATTAAAACGTTTTAAGTTTTCTCTTGCTTATAAAGTAGATACACTCTTGCATTTTTGACACTTGATTTTAGCCAAAAGGCCAAGGAATGAACTTTTTTTTTTTTTTTTTGAGATGGAGTCTAGCTCTGTCGTCCCGGCTGGAGTGCAATAGTGCGATCTCAGCTCACTACAACCTCCACCTTCCAGGTTCAAGCAATTCTCACTGCCTCAGCCTCTCGAGTAGCTGGGGTACAGGCAACTGCCACCATGCCTGGCTAATTTTTGCATTTTTAATAGAGCCAGGGCTTCGCCATGTTGGCCAGGCTGGTCTTGAACTCCTGGCTTTATGTGATCCACCTGCCTCGGCCTTCCAAAGTGCTGGGATTCTGCTAAAAGGAAGAGAATTCCTTAAGAGTCCGGTTAAACTTGAATAGCAGGTTTTTTTGTTTGTTTTTGTTTTTTTTTTTTTAGAGACTGAGTCTCGCTCTGTCGCCGTGGCTGGAGGCAATGGCGCCATCTCGGCTCATTGCAACCTCTGCCTCCCGGGCTCAAGCTATTCTCCAGTCTCAGCCTCCCAAGTAGCAGGGATTACAGGCATCTGTCACCAAGCATGGCTAATTTTTGTATTTTCAGTAGAGATGAGGTTTCACCACGATGGCCAGGCTGGTCTTGAACTCCAAACCTCAGGTATTCCACCCGCCTCAACTTCCTAAAATGCTGGGATTACAGGCATGAGCCATCGCACCTGGCCAAATAGTAGGTTTTAATTCTGATTATGCATTAATGTGTTATACTATCATAGTTAAGCCTCTTTCTCTATTTTTTTTTTTCTTTAAAAGAGATGGGGTCTTGCTATGTTGCCTAAGCCATCCTCTGGGCTCAAGAGATCCTCCTGCCTCAGCCCCCCATGTAGCTGGGACTACACGTGCACACTACCATGCCCTGTTCTCTTTTACTTCTATGGTTCTATTTCCTCAGCATAGTAAAGAAACAGATACAATTTTTTCTAATGACCTGTGAGGTTTCAACGTCCTGCTTCACCATGTTGTAACTCCACAGAAAGTGATATGGCTTTGTTTCTAAATATTCAAGAGTCCTGGAATCTTACCTAATTCAAGTTATTTTATTATTGCTGGACAATGAAGCCTTACAATTCACCATGTTGTAGTTTCTTCATCTATAAAAACAAATCACTGCCACATCATTCTTTCCTTTCTTTATCTGCTCCCCATAAACACTCCCCAGATATGTTCAAAATCCTTCAATCATGGAACATAAGACCATTTATTCATTCCTGTCCCTCAAATGATTTAACACTGTATTATCACTGTTTCCCATTAAACAGTTAACAGAAATCATGTCTCATTTACCTCTGTATGCCTATCATTTAGCAAAGTACTTCCTGTGTGGGGGAGAGAGGGAGGCAAGGGGTGTCTGTGTGTATACAGGGCATGAAATAACTGTTGTTAAATAAACATATTAAAAATATGTTACTTAATAGGAACAACACATGATTGAAAAAATTAAAAACTTAAGAACTATAACACCACTTATTCATAAGTAACTAAAAGGCAATTACCAATACAGTGTCATTAAACAACACAAAGGCAAAATCCATTTAATATTGAACAAAGAAACTGAGGACATACTTGTCCTTTTCATTTTCTTCATGTTTGGTGAGACTGCAGAGTTGAAGAGTATCAAGCTGTTGTGTTACTTCTTCTGCCCAACGACAATTTACTAGTTCTCGTAGCTGGAGTGGAGCACTGGGGAGAAAATTCATATACATATTCTAACTCAGGAATTTGAGATTATTTTCTAGAATAAACACATTTCTCAAAATAGAGGGCACAATAATACTCATACTGTAACACTACTTTTTTTTTTTTTTTTAAGAGACATGGTCTCACTCTATCACCCAGGGTGGGATGCAGTGGCATGATCATGGTTTACTGTAGCCTTGACTTCCTGGGTTCAAGTGATCCTCCTGCCTCAGCCTCCCAAGTGGCTGAGATTACAGCAGGACACCACCAAACCCAGCTAATTTTAAAATTTTTTGTAAAGACAGGAATCTCACTATATTGCTCAAGCTGGTCTTGAACTTCTGGCCTCCAGTGATCCTCCAACCTTAGTCTCCTAAAGTACTGGGATTGCAGGTATGAGCCACCACCTGGCCCCATAACACTATTAAAACCAAAAAAAAAAAAAAATTCTCTTTGCAACTTATTTTCACCGCATTAACACATCATTTACCAAAAGAAATTTAAAAATTAAACAAAAAAATATGATTCAGAATATGGACCAAATTCTCAACTTCTAATTCTAAAGCTGTACTGTTGGCATAGTGGCTCATGCCTGTAATCCCAGCACTTTGGGAGGCTGAGGCAGGTAGATTGCTTGAGCCCAGGTGTTCGAAACCAGCCTGGGCAACATGATGAAACCCTGGCTCTACAAAAAATTAGCCAAACATGGTGGCATGTGCCTATGGTCCCAGCCACCCATGACGCTGAGGTAGAAGGACCACCTGAGCCAGGGGGATGGAGGCTGCAGTGAGCCAAAATCATGCCTCTGCACTCCAGTCTGGGCAACAGAGAGAGACCCTGTCTCAGAGGAAAAAATATATATATCAGTTATATTGTCCAAAACAATAGCCACTAGCCACATGTGATTATTTAAAATTAAAATTAAATAAAAATAATATTTCATCATATAGTGACACTAGACACATTTCAAGTGATCGATAGCCACACGTGGCTAGTGGCTATCATATTGGACAGTGTAGACACAGAACACTTTCACCATTATAGAGAAAGTTCTACTTGATAGTGCCAGTCAGCAGGGAGGTTGAGGTGAGAGAATCACCTGAGCCCAGGAGGTTGAGGCTGCAGTGAGCTGAGATCGCACTACTGCACTCTGGCCTGGACGACAGAGTGAGATTCTGTCTCAAAAATATGAAACGAAGTGGGGGTGGGACAAAAAAAAAAAAAGAAACAAAAAAAAGAAAAAGAAAAGAAATGAAAAGAAAAGTGAATACAAAAAGAAAAATGGGCAACAGATGGCCCTCCGGCATTATTTTTTGAAACCAAAAGTAGAGATAACCTAAATGTCTCAATATGGGCATAAATAAATCAAGGTATGACTATAGTCACTTTTTTTCAAAAAATGACATATGTATACATATAATCAAGAAAAGATATATTTTACATGAAAAAGCAAACTGCAAAACAATATTGTATCATTTGTACACTTTAAGAAAAACTATATGGGAATCACATAGATATGTATGTAAATATAGGCACAATAATACCAGATTAGGGCCTTAAAAAATACATGCACAAAAAACGGTCTAGAAGAACAGATACCAAACCCAACAATTTCTTCTGAAACAATGTCTTCTGAAAAGACAGGGTAGAGAGGTATCAGAATCAGAAGCCTTTTTATTTTATATTTATCTCTACTATTTGAATTTTTTTTTTTTTTTTTTTGGCTTTGTTGCCCAGGCTGGAGTACAGTGGCACGATCTTGGCTCAAGTGCAGCAGCATGATCTCAGCTCACTGCAACCTCTGTCTCCCAAGATCAAGCAATTCTCATGCCTCAGCCTCCCGAGCAGCTGGGACTACATGCGCGCACCACCACGCCCAGCTAATTTTTTTATTTTTGGTAGAGACAAGGTTTCACTATGTTGGCCAGGCTGACCTCAAGTGATCTGCCTGCCTCGGCCTCCCAAAGTGCTGGGATTATAGATGTGAGCCACCAAGCCCAGTCAAACTATCTGGATTTTTTAAACCAGAAACATTATTTTTTGCTTAATTATAAAAGGTAAGTTATGACCTATCTAGATTATTTTAGCCAGAAACATTAAAAATATGTTGCTTAATTATAAAAGGTAAGTTAAGAAGTTATACAATAATTTTCTATGAGAGGCAGGGTACAATATAGTAAACATAATTCTAAGTCACATGAATTAGTTCCTGCACTTCTTTTTCTAGTCAGATTGCTTATTTCTACTCAATTATCTTCACGAAGAAGAGAAACATGGTAGATTGCAGGAAAACCGCTTTAATGAATCCTAAGGCACATTCTGACTCTTGCTATTTTCCAAATTCAAAAATAATCATAGCAAAACACTTACCGGCAATGAGGACACTGAGCTCTCTGCTCTGTCAGCCAGCGCTAAGGGGGCAAAAAAATTAGATTTTGATTAGAAACACCGTATTTATTGTGTGTGTGTGTGTGTGTGTGTGTGTGTAAAATACTTAATACAAACCTAATGAGTTTAACTCTCTACAGTGCTTAAATTAATTTTAGAGATTAAAATAACAGGCAATCTACTGTCTCCCTCATACTGTCATCTGATAGGGACAACTTTCTAAGGGACAGAACTCAAACCAAAATAGCTGTTAAAAGGCTATTCTCACACAGGAAGAGGAATGATTCCAGGACTAACTGATTCTCACGGAGAACGTGCATATAATCTTATTATTGTCTTATAATAATGATACTGTCACCTTCACACCCAAAAATAAACCACAGTGATGGTTTATTTCTACCTAAATGTACTTCTAAATTTATTTTTTGAAAAGTAAGCTAATTCCGCAGGGTGTGGTGGCTCACGCCTGTAATCCCAACACTTTGGGAGGCCAAGGTGGGTGGATCACCTGAGGTCAGCAGTTCGAGACCAGCCTGGCCAACATGGCAAAACCCCGTCTCTACTAAAAATATAAAAATTAGCTGGGCATGGTGATAGGTGCCTGAAATCCCAGCTACTCGGTAAGCTGAGGCAAGAGAATTGCTTGAACACAGACGGGAGGCAGAGGTTGCAGTGAGCCAGGATTGTGGCACTGTACTACAGCCTGGATGACAGACTGAAACTGTCTAAAAAAAAAAAAATATTAACTTTGTAACAGAAAACAATCTCTTTAAGAAATATTAATTACAGAAATCATTAAAAATCTTGGATCATGGGTTCATGATTGATTAAATACTATTTCCAATGCCTAACCCTGCATTTGAAACTAATTAAAAATATAACTATTTATTAAATTCCTTCTATTTCTTCAGAATATAATCAGAGATATCACTACTGACATGTAATGTGTATCCTCATTCATAATGCTTTGTGAAAAATTTTAATGCATATTTATTGTTCTGGGAGTTTAAGAGATTTACTAGAGAAATTGTGCTAGGGAAATCCTCAACAAAATCCTAGTAAAATAATTTCAACAGAATATTTAAAAGATTATACACTGTGGCCACGTGGGATTTATTTCTAGCATACAAAGATGGTTCAACATACAAAAATCATTCAATGTAATACACATTTAATGAAACAAAGATCAAAAAATCCCCACCATGTTCATCTCAATTGATGCAGAAAAGGCATCTGACAAAACCCAATATCCTTTCATCATAAAAATACTCAATGTATATAAATAGAAGGGAACTTCCTCAACTTGATAAAGGCCACATATAAAAACTCATAAAAATCATAGTCAATGATCCAAAAGCTAAAAACTTCCCCTTAAGATCAGGAAAAAGAAAAAGATGCCAGCTTTTACCATTTCTATTCAATATAATGCAGGTACTAAAAATTCCAGCCAGAGTACTTAGGCAAGATAAAGAAATAAAAAGTATTCTAATTAAAAAAGAAGTAAAATTATTCTTTTGCAGATGATATGATCATATCTGTAAAAAATCCCTAAAGATTCCACGAAACATTGTTAAAGCTAATAGATGTATCTACAGGATACAAAATAAACACACAAAAAACGCTGGTATTTCTATAAGCTTGCAATGAACAATCAAAAAAGAAAATAAAGAAAATAACACATTTGCAACAGCATCAAAAAGAATAAAATACTTAGGGGAAAAAAACAAACCAAGAAGTTGAAAGACATACATGGAGGCTCAGTGTGGTGGCTCCCGCCTATAACCCCAGCATTGGGAGGCCAAGGCAGGAGCATGCTTGAACCCAGAAGGCTGAGGCTGCAGTGAGAAATGACTGCATCACTGCACACCAGCCTGGGTGACAGTGAGATCCTTTCTCAAAAAAATAAAAAAGAAAGACTTACACATGAAAAACTACAATATACTTCTGAATAAAGAAGTCCTAAATAAATGGAAAGACAGGCCGGGCGTGGTGGCTCACGCCTGTAATCCAAGCACTTTGGAGGCCAAGGCGGGCGGATCACCTGAGGTCGGGAGTTCAAGACCAGCCTGACCAACATGGTGAAACCCCGTCTTTTTTATAAAAAAAAAAAAAAAAAAAAAAATAAATAAATAAATAAATAAATAAATAAATAAATGGAAAGACACCTGTGTTCATGGATCATAAGACTTAATATTGTTAAGACAATACTACTACTCAAAGGCATGTACAGAATCTATGTAATCCCTACTAAAACTCCGACAGTACTTTTTATTTGGTAGAAAATACATTAAAAATTCATATGGAATCTCAAGGGATGCCAAATAGCCATAAGTATCTTGAAAAAGAAAAACGGAGTTGGAGGACTCACACTTTCTAATTTCAAAACTTACTATAAAGATACAGTAATGAGCTGGGAGCGGTGGCTGACGCCTGTAATCCCAGCACTTTGGGAGGCCGAGGTGGACGGATCGTGAGGTTAAGAGATCGAGACCATCCTGGCCAACATGGCGAAACTCTGTCTCTACTAAAAATACAAAAATTAGCCAAGCGTGGTGGCGCATGCCTATAGTCCCAGTTACTCGGGAGACTGAGGCAGGAGAATTGCTTGAACCCAGGAGGCAGAAGTTGCAGTGAACCGAGACCATGCACTGCACTACAGCCTGGCAACAGAGTGAGACTCTGTCTCAACTAAAAAAAAAAGAAAAAAAAAAAAGATACAGTAATCAAAACAATGTGGTACTACCATAAGGACAGAAATAGAGACTAATAGAACAGAACAGAGAAGTAAAAATAAATAAATATTTTATGATTCCATTTATACGAAGTACTTAGTACAGTCAAACGTAAAGACAGAAGGTAGTGGTTAACAGGGGCTGGGGGAAGAGAATAATGAGAATTAAGTTTAACAGGTACAGTGTTTCAGTTTGGAATGATGAAAAGTACTAAAGATGGATAGTGGTGATGGCTGCACAACAATGTCAATGTACTTAATGCTACTAAACTACACTTAAAAAGACAGTTATAATCACAAATTTGGCCAAGTAGCTCATATCTGTAATCCCAGCACTTGGGAGGTCAAGGCAGGCAGATCGCTTGAGCCCAGAAATTTGAGACCAGCTTGGGCAACAAAGTGAAACCCTGTCTCTACAAAAAAAAATTAAAAAACTAGGCTGCAGCACAATGGCTCACACCTGTAATCCCAGCACTTTGGGAGGCCGAGGCAGGCGGATCACCTGAGGTCGGGAGTTCAAGACGAGTCTGACCAACATGGAAAAACCTCAATCTCTACTAAAAATACAAAAATTAGCCAGGTGTGGTGCACATGCCTGTAATCCCAGCTACTCAGGAGGCTGAGGCAGGAGAATCTCTTCAACCCAGGAGGCAGAGGTTGCAATTAGCCAAGATCGCACCATTGTACTCCAGCCTGGGCAACAAGAGCAAAATTCCGTCTCAAAAATAATAATAATAAAATAAAAAATAAAAAAACTAGCCAGGCATGATGGCACACACTTGTGGTCCCAACTGCTCAAGAGTCTGAAGCAGGCCAATTGCTTGAGCCCCAGAGATAGAGGCTGCAGTGAGCTGTGATTGTGTAACTGTGCTCTGGCGTGGGCAACAGAGTGAGACCTTGTCTCATTAAAAGAAAAACAAGCGAATTTTACATTATGTATATTTTGTCACAATTAAAAAAAAAAAGTTAAACAAAATACCATATGACCCAGCAATTTCACTCCTAGATGTACATTCAAGAGAAATGAAAGCAGGAACTCAAACAGATAATTGTTAACTATAGAACTATTAACAATATCCAAAAGGTGAAAACAACCTAAGTGTCCATCAAGAGATAAAAATGTATAAACAAAAGGTGGTACAGTCATGTGTCACATAAAGATGTTTTGGTAAACAATGGACCACATATACAACAGTAGTCTCATAAGATTAGAATGAAGCTCCCCTACATTGGTATACCATCTTTAATATCTTCAATATACCTTTTCTCTTACTTATATTTATTTTTTTGAGACAAAGTCTCACTGTCACCCAGGCTGGAGTGTAATGGTAGGATCTCAGCTCACTGCACCCTCCGCCTCCCAGGTTCAAGCGATTCTCCTGCCTCAGCCTCCTCGAGTAGCTGGGACTACAAGCCCATGCCACCACGCCTGGCTAATTTTTTATATTTTTGGTAGAGACGGGGTTTCACCATGTTGGCAAGGCTGGTCTCGAGCTCTTGACCTCAAGTGATCTGCCAGCCGTCGCCTCCCAAAGTACTGGGATTACAGGCATGAGCCACTGCACCTGGCCAATTTATGTTTAGATACACAGATACTTATCACTGTGTTATAATTACCTACAATATTCAGTATATGCTGTACAGGTTTGTAGCCCAGGATAGGCCATTCCACCTAGCCACGGTGCACAGGAGGCTATACGATCCAGGTTTCTGTCAATATACTCTATGATATTCAAACAACAAAAATGCCTAACAAACATTTTTCAGAACACATTCCCGTTGCAATGCATAACTATACACATACAATGGAATGCTATTCAATGATAAAAAGGAATGAAGCTCTGATACAGGATACATGGATGAACCCTGAAAACTTTATGCTGGCCGGGCATGGTGGCTTACACCTATAAACCCAATACTTTGGAAAGCAGAGGCATGTGGATCACTTGAGTCCAGGAAATCAAACCAGTCTGGATGACATGGCAAAACCCCATCTCTACAGAAAATACAAAAATCAGCCAGGCATGGTGGTGTGCCTGTAGTCACAGCTACGCAGGAGGCTGAAGTGAGAGGATCACTTGAGCCTAGGAGGTGGAGGTTGCAGTGAGCAGAGATTGTGCCACACTGCCCCTTCCACCTGGGCAACAGAGCAAGACTCTGTCTCAAAAAAAAAAAAAAAAAAAAAAATCCCCGTGGTGGCTCAGGCCTGTAACCCCAGCAGTTTGGGAGGCTGAGGCGGGTGGATCACCTGAGGTCAGGAGTTTGAGACCAGTCTGACCAACATGGTGAAACCCTGTCTCTACCAAAAATACAAAATTAGCCAGGCGCGGTGATGCATGCCTGTAATCCCAGCTACTTGGAACGCTGAGGCAGAAAAATCACTTGAACCTGGGAGTTGGAGGTTGCAGTAAGCCAAGATTGCATCATTGCACTCCAGGTTGGGCAACAAGAGCAAAATTCCATCTCAAAAAATGAAACAAAAAACTGTACACTTTAAATATGTGTAGTTTATTGTATGTCAATTATACCTAATAAAAAAATGACTGGCTTGAAAATAAGTAGGCGGGCAATTAATATGTGCTGAATGAATGAACAACTGATCAGTGCATTCAGGAACCAAGACAGCCCTAGAAAGGTCAGAACCAAATCTGGACAGTCTGAACACAAGGCTAACATTCTTGGACTTTATCCTTCATGTAATAAATTTCTGAGGCTTCTGGGAAGAAAAAAGTGACATCAATGAAAAACATTAATATAGTAGCAGGACAGAAAATGGACTGGAGAAAACATTCAAACCTTAGAGATCAGATATAAAGTAATTATAATAATCTAAGCATGAGGAAACCAATGTTGATAACTATTAGGATGGTAAAGATAAAAATAGAAAGGTAAGACAAATATAAGTGACACTGGGAAATAATAACTAACTGTACTTAAAAATCATTGGTATAGGCTAGGCATGGTGGCTCATGCCTGTAATCCCAGCACTTTGGGAGGTCAAGGTGGGTGGATCAGTTGAGGTTAGGAGTTCGAGACCAGCCTGGGCAACACAGTGAAACTGCATCTCTACAAAAAAAAAAAAAAAATACAAAAATTAGCTGGGCATGGTGGAGTGCACCTGTACTCCCAGCTACTCGAGAGGCTAAGGCAGGAGAAAAGCTACAACTTAGGAGGCAGAGGTGGCAGTAACCTGAGAACACACCACTGCACTTTAGCCTGGGCAACAGAACGAGACTCTAACTCAAAAAAAATTAAAAATTAAAAATTAAATTAAATTCATTGATATAAAGCTTCCAGTTTGAGTGACTGGCAGAACAGAACAAAAAGAATGAACTTAAGAGTCGGTTTGAGAAGATGATATGAACGGATCTTGAACAAAGAACAAGATAAGACATCCAAAGTCTGTGCTGAAGGAACAGATTTAGGAGCCATACACATCGAGATGATAGCTAAAGCTGCTAAAGTAAATCAAATTTCCCAAAGTAGATGAATATTCCCAGAAACTTCAGAGGAGAGAACAGCAACAAGATCTTAAGAAATTAAGAAATAAATGCATGGGGCAGGAGGAAGAAGATGTAACAATGAAAAAATACAGAATCAATGAGGCCTACAACCAGAGACCATAAGCATACAGGACCTTCATCAAAAGAAATAAGCCCAGTTCAACCATTGTGGAAGACAATGTGGCGATTCCTCAGGACCTAGAAATAGAAATTTCATTTGATCCAGCAATCCCATTACTGGGTATATATCCAAAGGGTTATAAATTGTTCTATTATAAAGACACATGCACATGTATGTTCACTGCAGCACTGTTTACAATAGCAAAGACTTGGAACCAACCCAAATGTCCATCGATGATAGACTGGATAAGGAAAATGTGGCACATATACACCATGGAATACTATGCAGCCATAAAAAACGATGAGTTGCTATCCTTTGCAGGGACATGGATGAATCTGGAAATCATCATTCTCAGCAAACTGACACAAGAACAGAAAATCAAATACCACATGTTCTCACTCACAGGCGGGTGCTGAACATGAGAACACATGGACACAGGGAGGGGAGCATCACACACTGGGGTCTGTTAGGGGGACTAGGGGAGGGACAGCAGTGGGTAGGGAAGTTGGGGGAGGAATAACATGGGGGAGAAATGCCAGATATAGGTGACAGGGGGGCGGATGGAGGCAGCAAATCACATTGCCATGTATGTACCTATGCAACAATCCTGCATGATCTGCACATGTACCCCAGAACGTAAATTTAAAAAAAAAAAAGTATATATATATATACACACACACACACACATATACACAGAAAATAAAAAGAAATAAGCCCAGATCCAGACTCTACCACTTAATTATCTATAGTGATGGAGGCCAATTACTTCATTTCTCTAGCATCAGTTCCACTGTTTATAAAACATAGGTAAGTGTTAATGTGTATTAGTTGCTTTAACAACTAAAATAACACCTTACAAGTAGATACAGTATTTTATAACTTCTGAATTATTTTTTAGTTTATCTAATTTAATGCCATAACCACCCTGTGAAGCAAATCTTGTCTGAATTCTACAGTTGAGGAAACAAGGCTAAGAAAGATTGGATCTCTTAATTTTAGGAGTATGAGA
The DNA here is from genome assembly GCA_036589455.1 of Ateles fusciceps. Lineage (NCBI taxonomy): Eukaryota > Metazoa > Chordata > Mammalia > Primates > Atelidae > Ateles > Ateles fusciceps. The sequence continues at coordinate 294,255 of JAZHEH010001132.1, forward strand.
TCGTATTTAACCTGGTCTTCTGCACATGGTACAGTGATAAAGAAAACGCTATAGAGGCAGTCTTACTGGGTTCAAATCCAGTACCACCAATTATGAGTTGTGTGACTAGAAAAAAATTATTTAAGTGCTACAGATACTACTCTTGACAAAGGCATATTTAACTTCCTTAGGCAAGAATAAGGAAACACATTTTTTTTTTTTTTTGAGATGGAGTCGCCCTGTTGTCAGGCTGGAGTGCAGAGGCCTGATCTCGGCTAACTGCAACTTCTGCCCAGGTACAAGCAATTCTTCTGTCTCAAACTCCCAAGTAGCTGGGACTACAGGTGCATGCCACCAAGCCCGACGAATTTTTGTATTTTTAGTAGAGACAGGGCTTCACCATACACGTCAGGCTGGTCTCACTCAAACTCCTGACCTCAGGTGATCCATCCACCTCAGCCACCCAAAGTGTTGGGATTATAGGCATGAGCCACCGTGCCCAGCCAAAACAGAAAGTTTGAGGTGAAGAGCATGTGACCTCTTTGCTTTTCTCAGGAAAAGAAATAAATAATTGAAGAGGAATGTGAACAGGGCAGTTTTCAACTGTGCTCTGTAGATGTGGTACTAGACTCTGCCACGTACAACCAAAATCTTGGACCTCCTCATAATGGTTTGAGTTCACCTACATTCAAGTTTTTGTTGTTGTTGTTGTGGTTATTGTTTTTTCAGACAGTCTCCTCTGTTGCCCGGGCTGGAGTGCAGTGGCATGACCTCAGCTCACTGTAACCTCTGCCTTCTGGGTTCAAGCGATTTTCCTGCCTCAGCCTCCTGCGTAGCTGGCATTACAAGCGCACGCCACCATGCCGGGCTAAATTTTGTATTTTTAGAGACAGGGTTTCACCATGTTGGTCAGGCTGGTCTGGAACTTCTGACCTCATGATCCACCCACCTTGGCCTCCCAAAGTGCTGGGATTACAGGTGTGAGCCACCTCGCCCAGCCAACATTCAAGTTTTAAAACCACTAGATTATATTCATCTCTACAGTGTCTTGTAACCATAGGATTATCCACTTTTTCTCCATCTTACTCACCAAACACACATAAAACTAGTCCTCTTCTGAGTCCCACAGCACTTTTTTAGTGCCTCTTTATGATACCACACATTCTTCAATATAAACATTCTAAACTCCATTCCCTATTAGATTTAAGCTCCTTCAAGGCAGGCAATTTGTCATTTATCTTAGTGTTCCTCAACCCCAGGCACAATGCAAGCAAGCACTTTAAGGCAAAAAATGTAAAATAAAAAGATAAAGGAAATGGTTAATCCTTACAATATATACTATATATACTAACTACATGTAAAAAGAAACACAACTTACCCTAATACAGCTGAAACAACACAGCTTGGAGCAATGAGGACACAGGCGTGCATCCCCGCAATTTCTCCATACAAATGAAACATCGGAAAACCTCAGCAATGCTCTGAAAACAGTAAAAGATGCAAGGTCCACCAGATTAGGCTACTGAATCGAGTGTAAAAGGCAAACTAAAAACAATTCACTTGGCATTTACATTTATTTTGGGTTGATAATATCTCAATTTTAATTATATTACATATCAGGATTTGACTGGTCAAGGTCCAGAGTATCTCAACAAATCTGGAAAATATACTCTCGTTTTTTCAAGCTTCATGATGATTCTATTCTAAGGAAAATATATGAAATGCAAACACAGACTTATGCACAAAAACTTTTAATGAACCAGTTAATTATAATGGCAAGAATCTAGATACAGCCCAAATATTAAGTAAATTACACATAGATTACAGTCACTAGAAATAGTTCTTCATTTAATCACACGAAAAAATGCATATAATGTATAATAGCAAGAAAAAAGGGCCAGGTGTGGTGGCTCACACCTGCAATCCCAGCACTTTGGGAGGCTGAAGTGCGTGGACCACTTGAGGTCGGGAGTTTGAGAACAGCCTGGTCAACATGGTGAAACCCTGTCTCTACTAAAAATACAAAAATTAACTAATTTGAGCTACTCGGCAGGCTGAGGCAGGAAAATCACATGAACCCAGGAGGCAGAGGTTGCAGTGAGCTGAAATCGTGCCGCTGCACTCCAGCCTGGGTGACAGAGCAAGACTGTCTCAAAAAAAAAAAAAAAAAAAAAAAAAAAAAAAAAAAAGGAGGCCAGGAGCAGTGGCTCAAGCCTGTAATCCTAGCACTCTGGGAGGCCAAGGTGGGTGGATCACCTGAGGTCAGGAGTTCAAGACCAGCCTGGCCATCATGGTGAAACCCCATCTTTAAAAAAAAAAAAGGAAAAAAGGGCAGACTATATGACTGAATACACAACATGAACTTTTTTTTAAATTATACTTTAAGTTCTGGGGTACATGTGCAGAACTTGCAGGATTGTTGCACAGGTACACACATGCCATGGTGGTTTGCTGCCTCTATCCCCCCCCACCAATCACCTACATCAGGCATTTCTCCTAGTGTTATCACTCCCTAACCTCTCCCGCCATCCCTCCCCTAGTCCCCCCACCCAACAGACCCCAGTGTGTGATGTTCTCCTCCCTGTGTCCAACATGAACTTTTATCTGCAATTTCTCCAAAAGGTATAAACTGATTTTATAATTTAGAAGAAAAAGAAGTTTAAAAAGACATCCTCTGAGCAAAAGTGTGTTAAAAACAAAACAAAAAACACAACAACAACAAAAAAGACACTTATCCTAATGGCAGTATAATATGACCCAGAGAAAAATGAATTCAGAATCCAGAAATCTGAATTTCTGCCCCTGATGTTACAAACAACTACTTATTTGAACCTGAGATACCGACCCAATTGATGGTAGTTCAATGAGATCTTGGGAACAACCACAAAAATATGTAAATAGAAGAAACAGTACTATCTTTGCAAGCCTCAGTTTAATCAATTTTGGAAGTAACTGAAAAGTTTTTAACAAGAAAAAATATATAATTAAATGTATTGTCATTTTAAACTCCTAAAACCAAGTTTACAAAACCTATATAATACTTTACATGAGGAATTAAGGAGAAAATTACTCATGAACCTAATCTTTTTTTTTTTTTTTTGAGACGGAGCGTCACTCTGTCGCCAGGCTGGAGTACAGTGGCACGATCTCGGCTCACTGCAACCTCCACCTCCCGGGTTGAAGCGATTCTCCTGCCTCAGCCTCCCGAGTAGCTGGGACTACAGGCGCACGCCACCACATCCTGCTAATTTTTGTATTTTTAGTAGATGGGGTTTCACCATTGTTAGCCAGGATGGTCTCGACCTCTTGACCTCGTGATCCGCCCGCCTCAGCCTCCCAAAGTGCTGGGATTACCGGCGTGAGCCGCCGCACCTGGCTAATGAATCTAATCTTGACTCTGCAGGGCCAGAAAGCACCTGGGAGATGTAGACTCTGTAATCTGCAACCGGGTGGATAAGACTACTGAATGATTAGTTTTAAGTGGAATATCCATAACATAGTTACCCCTTACTAAAAAGCAAGTATTTCCTATTTCAGTATCTGAAAGGTTCAAAATTTAACAATGACTATATAATTAAGTCCAATAAACAATCTTTTAAAATATATTCCTACCCTTTACTTACGTATCCCAACTATTTTAACTCACAGCTTACAAGAATCAGTTATAAAAAGAAGAGTTGTTCTGGAAACTACACGAGAAAGTACTTATGTGCTGATTCAATCTACGAAGGGCAGAAGCATGCAAAATGTGCCACTGAGAGGGAAAGATTATCCATTTGGAATGAGATTTAGAGCAGATCAAGAACTCGCAAGGACTGGTGATGAGTGGCAGGGTACGTCTATCTGATCAATCTGCAGTTTTGCTCTAAACAGGCTGTAGTTTGCAAATACCCGGTGGGGGATAAGTACCTGTGCCAAGACATCCTTGAAAACGCCAGAATATGCACCACCTGACTGCGGAACAGTGAGCACAGGACACCTGGAGGGCTGCAGAATGAGCACGGCGTCCTTGGTACCGGGCCAGCCCTCTCCACAGCCGCAGGGGCGGGGTAGGGGTGCCCTACTGGAGGGAGGACACGGGCACCGCTCCCCGAATACAAACCGCTCACCCTCACAACCCCTCACCTCCACGCTCTGTTCATCCATTGCCTCCGGCTCTCTGCGGGGCCGTCGGCGACCCGCGGACTCCGTAGTCTGACCTCTTAGGCGCCGGCCCGAGGTCGCCAGATCAAATCACCGAGAAAAGCACGGCGCTCACGTCAGGGGCTCCGACAACCGCCCCACCTGCGCGCCCCATCGCTTCAGGTCCGGCGCCGACTACCCCCATTTCGCCATTTTTACCCGCGCGTCCGCCCCGGGGCGCAGAGGTAGGGCGAGCGGCGGCCGCAGCTCCTTCCTCCCGGCTGAGCCGCTGGCCAGCAGCCGCGAGGAAACCTCGGCCCACGTGACGCGGCCGCGCGCGTGTGGAACCGCCGCTGGAGTTCGGCGAAGAAGGAGCCGCAGAGAATTAGCAAACACCAGCGGTAACCAGGGCAGCTGGGGGTGCGGCGGCGAGGGAAGACGCGGAAGCGCATGCGCCCAGGACGCTGCGGGAGGGGAGGAGCGGGGAGGGTTCGCGTAGTTCCCGCGTTGCGGTACGCACACGAGACTTGGCGGTTAGCTGCCGCCGCGTTGCGTGCCTCCGGTCCCAGCCGGCGCCGGGCGCCTCAGCGCGGGGCTCCGCTACGCCACGCCCACCTCGGCGGAGGGGGGGGGGGGGGGGGGGGGGCGGGGCGGGCGGGGCGCGCCCACGGCTCTCGAATTTGGGCGCCAAAGACCGAGCTGGGTATGCCGACTCCGAGATTCTAGGGTGGGATCCAGGCCGTCCGCATTTTCACCCACCACTGTGTGATTCGGCAGCAGGTGGTCTGTGGCCCCGACTTTTGAGAAACCCTGGTGCTGAGGGTTCGTAGTTAGTGGTTCTCTCTCGAAAAAAGAGTCTAAGGTTTGTAGGATTTGCGTTCCACCTTCCAAGGCAAATGAAATTAGAAAGCTCCAGACTGTGAAGCCTGGAGAGGTGTCATTTCTCATTTCGGTGGTGATAAGACGGGACCACACACTATGAAGGCTTCATTCCCACATCCCACCCTTTATTCTTGCCGCCTTAGTTGTCGCCGTGGGACTACTGAAAGGGCAAAAGGTATCAGCGATATTCATTTTTCCATAAATAGGATCTGTTTTCTACAATTTCCTGCCAGAAGAAATGTGTAAAGTTTGCAAGAATTGAAAAGGTGCCTGAGTCAAAGAGGGCACATCAAATTCATAATTTGAATTTAATTTTTCCTGTATTTATTGCAAACAAATAATTACGCTTAACCTACTTAGAGTGCTCATGTAGAGAATCACCAATAATTTAGAAATAAGTTCTTGAATATCAGGCATTTAGGCTTATAGGTGGTGGGCAGCAACAATTTTTTTTTTACTACTTGAATCATGAACAAGATAAAATTTAGAGAGATTAATCTGAGGGCCGAGCACTGTGGCTCACGCCTGTAATCCCAGCAGGCAGATTGCCTGAGGTCGGGAGCTGGAGACCAGCCTGACCAACATGGGGAAGCAAAATACAAAATTAGCCGGGCGTGGTGGCGCATGCCTGTAATCCCAACTACTCCGGAGGCTGAGGCAAGAGAATTGCTTGAACTAGGGAGGTGGAGGTTGCGGTGAGCCAGTGTGGCGCCATTGCACTCCAGCCTGGGCTCCAAGAGCGAAACTCCGTCTCAAAAAAAAAAAGATTACTGTGAGACTGAAAAATGCTTTCAGTAAGAATTTTTTGTGATCTTTGAAGTACATGGAGGTGATGGTTGCATAACGCTTTTACTAAAATGCCCTCTTGTGCATTTTATTCACTTATTTTGAGACGGAGTCTCGCTCTGTCACCAGGTGGAGTGCAGTGGCGCGATCTTGGCTGGCTGCAACCCCCCGCTTCCTGGGTTCAAGCGATTCTCCTGCCTCAGCCTCCCGAGTAGCTGGGACTACAGGTGCGCACCACCACGCCCAGCTAATTTTTGCATTTTTAGTAGAGACAGTTGTTCACCATGGTGGCCAGGATGGTCTTGATCTCTTGACCTTGTGAACCGCCCACCTCAGCCTCTCAAAGTGCTGGGATTACAGGCGTGTGCCACCTCCCCCGCCAGTTGTTAAGTTTTAAAATGGTTGATGGTTAATTTTGTTGAGAATTTTACTTAAAAGAATTATTTATAGAATGCAGTGCTGTACTTGGGATTCAGAGTAATGAGAAGTGGGCCTTGCTCTCAAGGAGCAGTATAGAAGACAAGACAAATTGCAATACCTATATGATAAACAGTAAAATAGATTATTGTATGTTTGCGGAAGAACCCAAAAACGTTGAAGGACTTACTGCACTAGTTCGTAATAGTGAACAATTAGAAACCTGTACAACTGATTAAAGGCCGTTGGTTGCAAGCAAAAAGGATAACTTGAGCAAAATAAATAACTTAGTTGACAAAATGCTAAACTCACATTGTTTGCCAAGCCCTGGGGTTTGGGAGCCAATCGTCTGCTCCATCAGAATCCCTTAAAGGCTTACCTTGCTGCCCTCCCCACAAGAAACATCTTCTAACTTGATATGATATCCTTAAACAACTTGCCATTATACAACTTACTTGTTAGATTATTTGTATAACTTACTGTTATACAGCTTAAATGTCTATCAATAAGGAACTGATAAAAATGATGATATATCAGCCAGGTGCAGTGGCTCACACCTGTAATCCCAGCACTTTGGGAGGCCGAGACAGGCAGCTCATCTGAGGTTGAGAGTTCAAGACCAGTCTGACTAACATGGAGAAACCCCATCTTTACTAAAAATACAAAAAATTAGCCAGGGGTGGTGGTGTATGCCTGTAATCCCAGCTGCTTGGAGGCTGAGGCAGGAGAATCGCTTGAACTCGGGAGATGGAGGTTGTGGTAGCCAAGATCGTGCCATTGTACTCTGGCGTCGGCAACAGAGCCAGATCCTGTCTCAAAAAAAAAAAAGTAAGGTACATCCCTATAATGGATTACATCTGTTAAAAATAAGGATAGATGTGTGACATAACAAAAATATATTAGAATTGAAGAGCAGGCACAGTGACTCATGTATCCCAGCACTATGGGAAGCTGAGGCTGGCAGATCTCTTGATTCCAGCAATTGGAGGCCAACCTGGACAACATGATGAAACCCAGTCTCTACAAAATATACAAAAATTCGCTAGGGTTGGTAGCATGCACCTGTGGTCCCAGCAGCTACTTGGGAGGCTAAGGCCAGAGGATCGCTTGAGCCCTGGAGGCTGCAGTGAGCCACGATAGCATCACTGCACTCGAGCCTGGGTGACGGAGTGAGAAACTGTCTCAAATAAAACAATGAAATGAAAAAACAAAAATCTAAGTACAGCACCAGTATAAGGTACACTATCAACTTTTGTTGAAAAAAAATTGGTTAATTTATATACATGTAGAAATGCCTGAAGAAATTACTTGCAGATTACCTCGAGAATTGACATGTCTGTGTTTTTTAAATTCTTCAACATGTATTATCTATAACTTAAGACATAAAAACACTATAGTCACATAGGAGAAAACAGTTATAATCCAGATAAGAAACAAAAGATGTGGCCAGGCACTGTGGCTCACGCCTGTAATCCCAGCTCTTAGGGAGGCAGAGGTGGGAGGGCAGCTTGAGCCCAGGAGTTCGAGACCTGCCTGGGCAATATAGCGAGACCCCGTTCTCCACAAAAAGGAAAAAACAAACAACAAAAAGACAAAAAAAAAGAAAGAAAAAAAAGATCTAAATTAAGGAGGCATGAAGATTGTGTGGAGGTTGTATACTATGACCATTTCAGAGACAGAACTGTAAGTTTTATTGACTAAGAAGATAAAGGGATGCAAATTAGTTATACAGGTTTTAATTCCAGACAACAGAATATCCAGGCTATTAACAATAAAATAATCCTCAGGATTCATCTGGAAAAGAAATAAGAAAAAGAAAGGAAAAAAAAATACAATCAGTAAGTATTCTGGACATGTTCAATTTCAATATTCAGGTAGGGGATTTTATTGGAAATATGGATCTAGAGCTAATGGAAGAAGTTAAATTTAGGAGTTATTCACAAAGAGGCTTGAGAAACATGAAAATGTATTGAGAAGTGCATAGAAAACAATGTTAAGGGGGCTGTGCATAGAGAATAACATTTGGAAGATAACTGAAGCAAATCACAGAAGAAAAATAGTACAATCTAATTTTTCTCCCTAACTAAAGGCAAAACCACTTTTAATACTATTGTAGTAAGTATTATGACCTCTTCATGATACCATTTTTTCAATCCCAACAATCATCATCACATCCCAAAGCCATCTCATGACAAGAGCTTTCTAAATACTAACTGCCTGAACACTGAAGAAAATTAATATGATACTAAGGTGTAACTTATTTCTCTGTAATTAAAAAAAGGGAGGCTTTCTGTTCTTGAAATATTCAAACTGGAAAGGACAATTTTAACTGAAGCTGTTCTCACAACCCTGTTTTTCAACTATTGTAAGTTTGTTAATGGACAAACATGCTCATAACTGAAATTTTAAAATTATGTAAAAGTATAATTCTGTAACCTGCAGAACATCTGATGCAATTTTCCTAGTCTTTTCAATGCTTAGTCCTTATTATATGTATGTAATATCATTTATTGAAGGCTTACTAAATACCGAACCCTGTATTATAACACTTTACTATCTTGTCCTTCCAAACATCCAGACAATCAGAAGTTAAGTGATCTGCACAGAGTCATAGCTAGAATTTAAAACCTGCTACTTACATCTCAGGTATGACTCCAAAGCCCAATCTTCACTACAAAACTGCAATATCTGCTTCCCCCTCTTCCCCACTTAGCATAGTTTTAGCATTTCCCAGAACATTAACAGTAATAATTTATTGACAACTTGACCTCTTATTGTATACATACAACGTGACTTATTTTCCTATTTACCTAGTACTAGCCAAATGTGCATATATATTGCCATTATGAACAAACCTGTGATTAACATCTTTGTATCAAGATCTGCCTCTACTTTGAACAGTTTCCTCATTGCCAAGTTACTTTTAAATAAACGGGGAAACTGACACATACACATAACACACCCAAAACTGGCAAGTAGCAGATAAGTGCTCTTCTAATTTCAGTTTCTTAGCTTTCATGTAGAATGAACAATTACAGTAATAAAGGCTGAAAGAAAACAAAGGTATTATTGAAATACAACAGGGACAGTCTAAAGCAACATGAAAAAGCAAGTTCATGCTGCTCAACATTAGCAGGCAAGGGAAATAGGGAAAAAAAATACACAAAAGTGGCTATCACAGAAAAGCCAGCTTATTACTTTAGGTTTTGTGGGAGACTACAGGTCACATAAAAGCAGTCTCAACAATAATGTGACCACATATGCAATCAACATTTACAAAATGAAATTAGATATAATGTATAATACAAATATTTTTGCCTATACTTGAATTTCTGAAGCATGGAATTCACATATAGAATGACGGAAATGTAGGCCGGCCGTGGTGGCTCACGCCTGTAATCCAAGCACTTTGGAGGCCAAGGCGGGCGGATCACCTGAGGTCGGGAGTTCAAGACCAGCCTGACCAACATGGTGAAACCCCGTCTTAAAAAAAAAAAAAAAAAAAAAGAATGACTGAAATGTACATAAACATTCTTTTACGATAGACTAGAACATCTATATTATCATGACTTAGAAAAAGAAAACAGGCTGGGCGCAGTGGCTCACGCCTGTAATCCTAGCACTTTGGGAGGCCGAGGTGGGTGGATCACCTGAGGTCAGAAGTTTAAGACCAGCCTGGCCATCATGGTGAAACCCCAACTTAAAAAAAAAACAGATGCAAAATAGTGTTGAGACTTTCTTGCCTGAAATTACAAGACTAAGTGTGTGTATGTGTGTGTGCGCACGCTCGTGTGCACATATATTTAAATCCTTCCTTTTGGCTGAACTTTATTCATATAAAATCTGCCCTTCTTCTTTTAGTCCCTCTCATGAAAGGCATCATTATTCAGTCACTGAAGCCAAGCCTCCTTCACCAGCCCCCAACCTCTAGACATCAAGTGGTGTTAACAAGACATCTTCCTAAATTTATCTGGAATTGAGCTCTTCTCTGTTAGAGTTTCCTTTCCGAGTTCATTTCTTCATAAATCTGGCATGTGAGATTTTAATTGGTCTGCCACAATTTTCTCTTCATCAGTCAATGGTGATAGCTAGAAAACAAACAATAAAATCTTTATTTCAAAAATCTTCAAAGACTGTTAAATCAGTTTACTTCTGCATTGTCACACTAATAAATATTTCCATAAGCTTATACTTTGTATGTAATCACAGATTTAGAAAGACAAGGAAAAAAACAGATATTTGGCTATTTATATACAGGTCCTATGATATTTGAGCTTCTAAAGAACTTGCAATTAAGTTGAAGAAACAAGACCAAGAAATCAAACAATTTAAGGATTATAGCAGAACCAAAGAAGTCATGTTTGGATGCCATATTCTAAAAGTACGGTTGGCTAGGTGCGGTGGCTCACGCCTGTAATCCCAAGCACTTTGGGAGGCCAAGGCAGGTGGATCACGAGGTCAAGAGATGGAGACCATCCTGGCCAACATGGTGAAACCCGTAAAGATGCAAAATTAGCTGAGTGTGGTGGCGGATGCCTGTCATCCCAGCTATTAGGGAGGCTGAGGAGGAAAATCGCTTGAACCTGGGAGGCGGAGGCTGCAGTGAGCCGTGATCACATCACTGCACTCCAGCCTGGTGACAACCTGGTGACAGAGCGAGACTCCATGTCAAAAAAAAAAAAGAACGAAAGAAAAAAGAGGCCGGGCACAGTGGCTTACACCTGTAATCCTAACACTCTGGGAGGCCGAGGCAGGCATATCACCTGAGGTCAGGAGTTCAAGACCACCCTGGCCAAGATGGTAAAACCCCATCTGTATTAAAAATACAAAAATTAGCCGAGCATGGTAGTGGGTGCCTGTAATCCCAGCTACTTGAGAGGCTGAGGCAGGAGAATTGCTTGAACCCAGGAGGTGGAGGCTGCAGTGAGCCGAGATCGCGCCACTGCACTCCAGCCTGGGCAACAGAGCAAGACTCCATCTCAAAATGTTAAGAAAGAGGCTGGGTGCAGTGGCCCACACCTGTAATCTCAGCAATTTGGGAAGCCAAGGCGGGTGGATCACCTGAGGTCAGGAGTTTGACCAGCCTGACCAACATGGTGAAACTTCGTCTCTACTAAAAATACACAAAATTAGCTGGGCATGGTGGCAGGTGCCTGTAATCCTAACTTGGGAGGCTGAGGCAGGAGAATTGCTTGAACCTGGGAGGTGGAGGTTGCAGTGAGCCGAGATTACATCATTATCCTCCAGCCTGGGTGACAAGAGCAAAACTCTGTCTCAAAAAAAAAAAAAAAAAGAAAAGAAAAGGAAGGCTTGGTGCGGTGGCTCACACCTGCAATCCCAGCACTTTGGGAGGTCAAGTCAGGCGGATCACCTGAGGTCCAGCCTGACCCACATGGAGAAACCCTGTTTCTACTTAAAATGCAAAATTAGCCAGGCATGGTAGCACATGCCTATAATCCCAGCTACTCGGGAAGCTGAGGCAGGAGAATCACTTGAACCCGGGAGGCAGAGGTTGCAGTGAGCCAAGATCGTGCCATTGCACTCCAGCCTGGTCAACAAGAGCGAAACTCTCTCTCAAAAAAAGAAAAGAAAAGAAAAAAAAATCTATCATTGCACAATAACTTCAGAAAAAGGAAAGACTTCAGGAACGGCTTATTCAGCAGCTTAACAATGTAAGGACTCAGTTTTTTCCATCTCACAGCTCTAATATCCTGGATGCCTTTACCCTCAAGCTGACAACAAATGGCTTTAACAGTGCTAGGTCGCACAACTCTACACAATGTCCAGAAGAAGAAAAAAAACTGTCTCTTATCAGTGTTTTCTCAGCAGTGAGGAGTCTTCCTAGTTACCTACTTCCAGACTTTCCTTCCTCACATGTAATTTAGGTTACAAACCCATTCCTGAACCGCCGTTAGTTAAAACAGAAAGTCTATTCCCCATGCCAATCAGATGCACTCCGGGAGCTGAGGATGGGGACAGCCAGCTTCATCTCAGGCATGACACATATTTCAAGAAAGTCAGTATAGTCATGTGTCACTTAATGACAGGAATATGCTCTGAGAAATGCATCATTAGGCAATTTCATCCTGTGAACATCACAGAGGGTACTTACACAATCAGAGATGGTGTATATATATGTATACCTAGGCTATATGGTTTAGCCTACTGCTCCTGGACTACAAATCTCAACAGCATGTTACTGTACTAAATACTGTAGGCAATGGTAACACAATAGTTTGTTTTTTTTTTTTTTGAGACAGAGTCTCACTGTGCCCCAGGCGCCAGGCTGGAGTGCAGTGGCACAATCTCGGCTCACTGCAATCTCCGCCTCCTGGGTTCAAGCAATTCTCCTGCCTCAGCCTTCCGAGTATCTGGGACTACAGGCTCGCACCACCAAGCCCATCCTGACCAACACGGTGAAACCCCATCTCTACTAAAAAAAAAAAACACACAATAGTATTTTTATATCTAAACATCGGAACATAGAGTACAGTAAAAAATACAGTATTATAATGTGGGACTACTGTCATACATGCGATCCATTGACCAAAACGTCATTATGCATTCCACGTCTATACTCCGGTAGGCAGGAGACAAGAACAGATGCTGGGAAAGAAAAACAGCCAACAGCATCCACCAAAAGCAGATAGCAACAAAAGAAGGGAGGCTGAAGTGAAGTTGTAAGAGATTTTCACAGAGCACCAACAAACAGGCTGGCTGAAACAAAGTGTTATATGAGGAATTAATAGGAGGTACAATCTGAAGAATCAAGTAGTTACAAATCTGCCAACTATATAGGTCATCTCTAGAGAGACTGCCAAATCTAGAACACCCCAGACCTACAGAATCAGAATCTCTAGGGCAGCGTTGTCCAATAAAACTTTCCATGATGCTGGAAATATTCTGTATCGGCACTGTCCAATGAGTAGGTGAAGAACTTAATGTTCACTTTTATTTAACTACCTGAAATTTAAATTTCTTTTCTTTTTTTTTTTGAGACGAAGTTTCGCTCTTGTGCCTAGGCTGGAGTGCAATGGTGTGATCTTGGCTCACTGCAACCTCCGCCTCCTGGGTTCAAGAGATTCTCCTCCCTCAGCCTCCCAAGTACCTGGGCCTACAGGCGCCCACCACCACAACCAGCTAATTCTTTGTATTTTTTTAGTAGAGATGGGGGTTTCACCATGTTGGCCATAGTGGTCTCGAACTACTGACCTCAGGTGATCCACCCACCTCGGCCTCCCAAAATACAGGCATGAGTCACTGTACCCAGCCTAAATTTATATAGCCACATTAGTTTATGTAAATAGGACAGCCAAGCTCTAGAAGAGCCACAAAACCTATATAATTCTGATATGCAGTTGGTTCCACTGATCAAACCAACATTTGCCCAACATATTCACAAGGACAAAATGAAAAACAATCATGTCTTGCTACAACCCAAACAGTTGCAGGATTTCCTTCTTCTATCTCAAAAAAAGGAAATGTTATTCTGACAAGACTTGGTTTTTTCATTTTCTTTTTGTTTTAGAGACAGGATCTCATTCTGTCACCTAGGCTGGAGTACAGTGGTGTGGTCATAGCTCACTGTAGCCTCTAACTTCTGGGCTCAAGCAATCATCCCACCTCAGCCTCCCAAGTAGCCGCGACTACAGTTGCACACCACCACACCCAGCTGTAAGACTTGTTTGTTCTCAGTGCATCCATGTTGCTCCTTGTTATCGCGACAAAAGCATTCAGACCATCTGTTTAATAAATTCTCAAAGACTTTTTTCAGAAATTAAGGTCAAGTTAACCAGTCTAAAGTTTGTAGAAATTTCTCCTCTTTATCACACATATTTTGGAAGATTATGGAATACCACATATTCTACTTTTAATGCCTTTTTAATCTTCTATTTATTGTTATATTTGTTTTGGGGTTTGTTTGTTTTGCTATTTTTTTTTGTTTGGGTGTAAGTTTACTCCCTTTTTTCTTTTGATGAGATCACTTTTATAATTGAGCATATTTAAACCTCAGTGTCGGCCAGGCACGGTGGCTCATGCCTGTAATCCCGGCACTTTGAGAGGCCAAGACAGGTGGATCAGTTGAGGTCAGGCATTCTAGACCAACGTAGTGAAACCTCATCTCTACAAAGAATACAAAAAAAATTAGCTGTGCATAGTGGCACGTGCCTGCAGTCCCAGCTACTCAGGAAGCTGAGGCAGGAGAATTGCTTGAACCCGGGAGGTGGAGGTACATATAATAAAGAATGTGTGATTTGAGACTATTTATAAAAGCTTATCATATACATAATATTTTTGCATTTAATTTACTAGCATGTGACACCACCCTTACTGTTTTAAATTCTATCTCTATGTTACCTCTATTCCCTGTTTAATTGCCCTTCCTTCCTCTACCATTCATCTCCTCGTGACATAACAGATACATCTAAGGTATCATTTTATAGTTCTAACCAGATATTATTCTATTTTTTTCCCCCTCCATTTGCAATATACAGAATTCTTAATCAAACTGACCTGGGTCATTACCTTTCTGATTTACTCTAGCTACAAGCCCACAATTCAAAGTATCTTAAGGCGAAATTTAGTGCAGAGTTGGCAAATAAATACTACATATGCAGCTGCTCCTCCTTCCCATGCTTATGACAGATAGCACTATTTTCTGCCATGCCCAGACACAGCTCCTTAATACAGATTCTAAGCAACCATTTTCCAGACATCTCAGTCTCACTACCACTTACAGGAACCAGCTAAGCTGCTAGATTTAGTAAGTACTACCAAGTTTTCTGCCATGGTTACATAATCCAAGACGGCACACTTCTTTATTAATCATGTCAAGTCCAAATGCTTATGTTAAAATAAATGGAAATAAGAGCTATTATACTTCAAGGTATCAAGAAAATCTTTTAATAGTTCAAACTGACTGCCAAGTTTCAAAATTTAAGTTACGGCAGGTTTATTTTTAAAAACAACACTCAGAGCTAACAGTATACAAATCTAACCTGTCAATTGAAAGCATTACCTCCAGGTCTGTTTGCTTTTGTAGGTTTTGTATCACATTCATAGTCTTAGTCACAGTTGCACAAATGCGGCTCTTAGTCTCTTTCTGCTCAACAGCAACTGGTTTAAAGCGTGCATATAAAGTTTGATATCGAGACTTTATCGCTGACAATTCCTTTAAGAGTGTAACTGGATTTTTCTATGTCAGGAAAAAAGTTAGCATGTATTAAATTATGGAAATGAAAGATTAAGCTTCTTTTTAGGAATTAAAATAATGTACATACAATACATTCTACCATCCATTTAATTGAACACTGTTGAGTAGTTAATTATGCAGCCACGTGACATCAGAAGGGAGGTGGAGAAGAGAGAAAAGTATAAGACCTAGATCCTATTCTCAAGGAATTTATAGCCTAGGTACAGAAATAACCCACCAAAAAAATCAGCAATATTAAACAGAAAATAAGGTTACCTTAGATATATAACATTTGATGCATAGTCCACAATAATTAATTATACAATATTTCTAAAATATAATTCTAAATACTATTCAGAAGAAGATAAGGCACTATTTGGACTTGTTCTTAAAGAATCAGACAACTTGAAACTACTTATACTTTTTTTTTTTTTGAGACTGAATTTCACTCTTGTTGCCAGGCTGGAGTGCAATGGCGCAGTCTCACAATCTCAACTCACTGAAACCTCCGCCTCCTGGGTTCAAGCAATTCTCCTGCCTCAGCCTCCTGAGTAGCTGGGATTACAGGTGCCCTCCATCACACCCGGTTAATTTTATATTTTTAGTAGAGGCCAGGTTTCTCCATGTTGGTCAGGTTGGTCTTGAACTCCCGACTTCAGGTGATCCACCCGCCTCAGCCTCCCAAAGTGCTGGGATTACAGGTGTGAGCTATCACGCTACCAAGCGCCCAGCTCTTTTTTGTTGAGACGGAGTCTTGCTCTGTCACTCAGGCTGGAGTGCAATGGTGTGATCTTGCCTCACTGCAACCTTCGCCTCCTGCGTTCGAGCAATTCTCCTGTCTCAGCCTCCAGAGTAGCTGGGATTACAGGCACATGCCACCACGCCCGGCTAATTTTTGTATTTTTAGCAGAGATGGGGTCTCCACACGTTGGCCATGCGGGTCTTAAACTCCTGACCTCAGATGATCCGCCTGCCTCAGCTCCCCAAAGTGCTAGGATTACAGCCGTGAGCCACCAGGCCTGGCCCACAATTTCTTTTTTTTAAACTGAGAATATAAAATACTTTAGATGCCTTAGAAAACAGTTTGGCATTGATTCTGACTGTGAGAAAAAAATTAAAAATATAAAAAAATAGAAAACAGTTTGGCAGTTCCTCAAAATATTAAACATGAGTTACCATATGGCCAGCAATTCTACTCCAAGGTATATACCCAAAAGAAAGGAAAACATGTGTCCATACAAAAACTTGTAAATATATGTTCATAGCAGCATTATTTATAGCAACCAAAAGATGAAAACAACACAAATAACCATCAACTGATGACTGGATAAGAAAATGGAGTATGCGCTTGTAATCCTAGCACTTTCGGAGGAGGCCTGAGGCAGGCAAATTACAAGGTCAGGAGTTCGAGACCAGTCTGTCCAATATGGTGAAACGCCTGTTTGTACTAAAAAACACAAAAATTAGCCAGGCATGGTGCCACACGCCTGTAGTTCCAGCTACTCGAGAGGTGGAGGCAGGAGAATCACTTGAACCCGGGAGGTGGAGGTTGCAGTGAGCCAAGATCGTGCCACTGCATTCCAGCTTGGGTGACAGAGTGAGACTCTACCTTTAAAAAAAAAAAAAAAAGAAAGAAAGAAAGAGCCAGGCACAGTGGCTCACGCCTGTAATCCCAGCACTTTGGCAGGCCGAGGCGGCTGGATCACCTGAGGTCAGGAGTTCGAGACTAGCCTGGGCAACACGGTGAAACCCTGTCTCTATTAAAATACAAAAAACTAGCTGGGCATAGTGATGGATGCCTGTAATCCCAGCTACTCGGGAGGCTAAGGCAGGAGAATCGCTTGAACCCAGGAGGCAGAGGTTGCAGTGAGCCAAGATTGTGCCACTGCACTCCAGTCTGGGCAACAGAGTGAGACTCCATCTCCAAAAAAAAAAAAAAAAAAAAAGTTAAGAAACATCCTAAGTGAAAGAAGCTAGACATGAAAGGTCACATATTATATGATTCTATGTATTTGAAGTATTCAGACAACCAATCTATGGAGACAGTAGATCCATCTTTGGGAGCGGGTGGGACAGCAGGGAAAGGTGATAGGGAGTAACTATTTATGGGTATGAGGTTTCTTTCTGAGGTGATGAAAATGTTATTGTGGCAATGGCTACAAAACTGTGAATACTAAAAGCCACTTAATTGTATACTTTAAAGGGGTGAATTTATTGGTATATAAATTATAGCTCAATAAAACTGTTTTTTTAAAAAGTTGCAGGGAAAATAAAAACCCACAGGTGAAACACCGATGAGAGATGGAAAGAAGAGGAAAAGTGGGAGTACCACACTTCAATGTCTTTCAAAATAGTACTTGAAAGATACTGACTGGCCGGGCGTGGTAGCTCACGCCTGTAATCCCAGCACTTTGGGAGGCTGAGGCAGGCGGATCACAAGGTCAAGAGATCGAGACCATCCTGGCCAACATGGTGAAACCCCGTCTCTACTAAAAATACAAAAAATAGCCAGACATGGTGGCACGTGCCTGTGGTCCCAGCTACTCGGGAGGCTGAGGCGGAGAATCGCTTGAACCCAGGAGGCGGAGGTTACAGTGAGCCGAGATTGCGCCACTGCACTCAAGCCTGGCGATAGAGCAAGACTCCGTCTCAAAAACAAAAAAAATAAAGATACTGACTAAGCCAGGCCTGGTGGCTCACACCTGTAATCCGAGCACTTTGGGTGGCCGAGAAGGTAGATCGCTTGAGTCCAGGAGTTCAAGACCAGCCTAGGCAACATGGTAAAACCTTGTCTCTACTAAAAATACAAAAAATAGCTGGGTCTGGTGGTGTGTGCCTATAGTTCCAGGCACTTGGAGGACTGGAGTGGGAGGATTGCTTGAGCCCAGGAAGTCAAGGCTGAAGTGAACTGAGATCTTGTCACTGCACTCGAGCCTGGCTGACAGAGACCCTGTCTTTAAAAAAAAAAAAAAAAAGGCTGGGCGTGGTGGCTCACACCTGTAATCCCAGCACTTTGGGAGGCTGAGGCAGGCAGATCACGAGGTCAAGAGATCAAGACCATCCTGGCCAACACGGTGAAACCCTGTCTCTACTAAAAAAAAAAACAACACAAAAATTAGCTGGACCTGGTGGGGCGTGCCTGTAGTCCCAGCTCCTCGGGAGGCTGAGGCAAGAGAATCACCTGAACCTGGGAGGCAGAGGTTGCAGTGAGCCAAGATGGCGCCACTGCACTCCAGCCTGGTGACAGAGCAAGACTCTGTCTCAAAAAAAAAAAAAAACTGACTCACACCAGTCTTTACACTGAAAAGAACAGATACTACGCTTGATCTTAGCCAAAAGGCCAAGAAACAATATCACACCAGTCTTTAAGTTGAAAGAAAGAAAGGAAGGAAGGAAGGGAGGCAGGGGGAGGAAAGGGAAGGAACGAAGGAAATGGAAAGGAAGGGAGGAAAGAAAGGAAGAAAGGAAGGAAGGGGTTGAGCAAGGTGGCTCACGCCTGTAGGAGGCTGAGGCGTGTGGCTCACTTGAGGTCAGGAGTTAGAGACCAGCCTGACCAAGAAAGTGAAACCTCATCTCTACTAAAAAATACAAAAATTAGCTGGGCGTGGTGGCATGCACCTGTAATCCCAGCGACTTGGAAGGCTGAGGCAGGAGAATCACTTGAACCCAGGAGGGAGAGGTTGCAGTGAGCTGAGATCACATCACTGCACTCCAGCCTGGGCAACAGAGTGAGACTCTGTCTCAAAAAAAAAAAAAAAAAAAAAAGAGAGAAAAAAGAATAGGGAGTAGAATTCTAGCATTCTATTAAATAAAAGTAAAAACAGAACATTCATGAAATTTTCCCAATGTTTTATAAAATGTTAGGTTAACTTGTACTCTACCCAATCCAAAAAAATTGTTTAATTGTATGGATTTTTTTTTTTAGCTGTAAAATGCAGTATTTCTTGTTTGCTGGCAAGTGCTATCAAAGATAAATACTGGTCAGGCGTGGTGGCTTATGCCTATAATCCCAATACTCTGGGAGACTGAGTCAACAGATCACTTGAGGTCAGGAGTTTGAGACCAGCCTAGACAACATGGTGAAACCCTGTCTCTACTAAAAATAAATAATTTTTAAAAAGGCTGGGCGTGGTGGCGAACCCCTGTAATCCCAGCACTTTGGGAGGCTGAGGCGGGCAGATCACAAAATCAAGAGATTGAGACCATCCTGGCCAACATGGTGAAACCCTGTCTCTACTAAAAATGCAAAAATTAGCTGGGCGTGGTGGCGCATGCCTGTAGGCCCAGCTACTCGGGAGGCTGAGGCAGGAGAATCGCTTGAACCCAGGAGGTGGAGGTTGCAGTGAGCTGAGATCGTGCCACCGCACTCCAGCCTGGTGAAAGAGCAAGATTCCGTCTCAAAAAAAAAAAAAGAAAAAAATTATCTGGGCATCATGGTGCACACCTGCAATCCCAGCTACTCAGGAGACTGAGGCAGGAGAATCGCTTGAACCCAAGAAGCGGAGGTTGCGGTGAACTGAGATTGCGCCACTGCACTCTAACCTGGGTGACAGAGTGATCCATCTCCAAAAAAAAAAAGATAAATATTAATTAAGCCTGTTACCTGAACTTTGGGGAAAAAAACATTTTTTATTTAGTGATTTTAGTGTTAATTAACATTAACAGACAATGCTTGGAGATTGTTTGCTTTCATCCCCATGGACATGTATGTATACTTATACTTAATGATTTTATGGTATAAAGCAGAGTTAATGTTTCTAATCAACTAAACTTAGAATAATTAAATACATAGTTTTATGTAGAAATCACCGTTCATAAAATATAAATAAAAAATTTAATAGTATATCATTATCTTCCTCAGAGAATACGCTGACTGCCAGGACTTCTCCCTCAAACTTATTGCAAAACAATTGCCCTAGAGGTAGCTATATTCTCTCTGGAATTTCAGAGGCTTCCACAGTGGCTTGTGCCTTTGAACTCAATGATTATTTTTTAAAGGTTAGGGGAAAAAAAATAGCCACAAATTTCACGTACTATTGGCACTCTCTCCAGTATGCCATAACCAAACTTCCAATGTAATGACAAGATTTTAAGATTCTATAAACTTAGTACTTAATATAATTCTTATGATCTATGACTATTAGGAATGCTATCAGAAAATTCTAAAGTATTCAGTTAAGGCTGCTTTAAAAAAAAAAAAGCTTATTTATTTTGGAGATTACCTCGCCAGCTGAATCAGGATGATTAGTCTTGATTTCATATTCCAGCCTGTATTGAATGTAATCCAGATCAGACTCAGCTTTCTGGAACTAAAGATTAGCACAAATCATAATTATGTAAACCAAAAGACTAATAGTAAACATGATACTTTATTCTTTTTTCTCTTTACATTTGTTAGTATTTCAATAATAAGTGATACATACTCATTTGAAAATGTGGAAATAAAAAGTATATAAAATATTCATTATCCATAATAACTATGCTCTATTAAAAATCTAAAAACTAAGGCTGGGCGTGGTGACTCACGCCTGTAATCCCAGCACTTTGGGAGGCTGAGGTGGGCAGATCACCTGAGGTCAAAAGTTCGAGACCAGCCTGGTCAACATGATGAATCCCCATCTCTACTAAAAATACAAAAAAATTAGCCCAGCATGATGACACATGCCTGTAGTACCAGCTACTTGGGAGGGTGACGCAGGAGAAATGCTTGAACCCTGGATGGGGAGGTGGCAGTGAAACAAGATCATGCCACTACATTCCAGGCTGGAGTCCAGAGTGAGACTCCGTCTCAAAAAATAATAATAATAATTAAAAATTAGTTAACATTTTAAAGTCATTTCTCTATGCCTCTCTCTTACATTTTGAGCTAAAGTCAAGATACTGAGTAGCCATTGTCAGATATTAATACAAAAAACTAATAATGACTTCAAGAATTCCCTAGGGTCATTGATACTCTCATCAGTTAGGCAGTGTTTTTCTACATCTGGCAGAAAATAGTTTCAAGTTAAAACACAGAACAAATCTATTTCAGGAATATTCACATTGTTACCTTTATTAGCAATCCCATTGATCAAAGAGTTACAGCTATGCGCCACCAAAATTAAGAGGGCTGCCACCAAAATTAAGAGGGCTTAAAGAGTCACAAACTTCACAAGAAAAGCTACATATGGTACAGGAGTAACAGTTTGAATAACCCCAATTTACGGAATCTGGGTGCCAGCGTGGGAACTTGATCTGTAGTAAACCTCCAAGGAAGAAAGAAGGGGAGAACTGCTACCCTGAGGCCATTATGGATATAGGATGCCTGAATTAAAGCGAAAAGTTACATTTAAAAATATCAGTATTGGCCGGGCGCGGTGGCTCACACCTGTAATCCTAGAACTGTGTGAAGCTGAGGTAGGCAGATCACCTGAGGTCAGGAGTTCAAGACCAGACTGGCCAACACAGCGAAACCACTTCTACTAAAAATACAAAAATTAGCCAGGCATGGTGACATGGGCTTGTAATCCCAGCTACTTGGGAGGCTGAGGCAGGAGAATTGCTTGAATCCAGGATGTGGAGGCTGCAGTGAGCCGAGATCGTGCTACTGCACTCCAGCCTGGGCAGGAAGAGTAAAACTCCATCTCAAAAAAAAAAATCAGTATTTGGGGCCAGGCATGGTGGCTCACACCTGTAATCCCAGCACTTTGGGAGGCTAAGGCTGGCAGGTCACTTGAGCCCAGGAGTTTAGGACTAGCCTGGGCAACACGGCAAAACCCCATCTCTAGAAAAATACTAAAATTAGCTGGGCACAGTGGCATGTGACTGTGGTCCCAGCTATTGAGTAGCTGAGGCACTATAATCGGTTGAACCAAGGAGGCAGAAGTTGCAATGAGCCAAGATTGGCCACTGCACTCCTGCCTGGGTTGCAATGAGCCAAGATCAGCCACTGCACTCCTGCCTGGGTGACAAAGCGAAACTCTATCTCATAAATAAATAAATAAATAAATACCAATATTTGGAATACCATGCCATTACTGAAAATGATGGTATACAAAATAACACTTAAGGGAAGGCTTTCATATTTCATTCTATGTATTTCTGTAGTATTTGTAATAAGCAGTTATCTAACCTTTTAAAAGGCCAGTGTTTTTTAAATGATAATGTGTAGACAGATTTGACATAACATTATATTTATGACTCATTAAATACAAAAACAGCCTTAAGCATGGCCTCTTTTTGTAAAAGAAATGTGTACATATAGAAAGTTGAGGCCGGGCGTGATGGCTCACGCCTGTAATCCAAGCACTTTGGAGGCCAAGGCGGGTGGATCACCTGAGGCCGGGAGTTCAAGACCAGCCTGACCAACATGTTGAAACCGCATCTTAAAAATAAATAAATAAATAAATAAAATTAAAAAAAAAAAAAGGTGATAAGGACATATGACATGTTAAAAAGAAGTTTTTCTTTTTTATGAGACAGGGTCTTGCTCTATAGCCCAGGCTGAAGTTGTGGCACCATCATAGCTCACTCCAGTGTCAAACTCCTGGGTTCATGGGATCTTCCCACCTCTTCCCAGTGCACCTGGAACTACAGGCACATGCCACGACACCCAGCTAATTTTTTATTGTTTATAGAGATAGGATCTCATTATGCTGCCCAGACTAGGCTCAAGCAATCCTCCCGCCTCAGCCTCCCAAAGTGCTGGGATTACAGGTGTGAGCCACCATGTCCAGCATAAAAGTGGTTTCTTTCTGCAAGTGGTATAATGAATGAATTATTCTTAACTTCTTGAAATTTTGCATCTTTTACAGGATCTTAAAGCATATATTGCCTTGAGTTCATCAAGGATATAACCATGGTTCTTAGAGTTTACTATAGAAAGGAAAACATGATTTCCACAGGCATGGTCTCCTATTCCTAGCCCAAAACACAGGAGACTGTTTGCAGGGAGGTTGCTGTTCTTACCATGAACTTTATCACTGAACTAAAGATTGATTCTCAAAATTCTGAAGCCTTAGTGGAAGAGCAAACACTGTTAAAAGCAGTTCTCAGGTCTAATAAGAAATGATGTACAGTTATTTTTAGTATATAAAAGATACTATTAGGACCTTTCAAATGTAGAGTAAGACAAAATGGCTGTCAGAAGTTAAAATGCTTCTGAGGTCAGAAGCTATCATCATTGAACAGAATTTCAGACATAAACTAGTTCCCATCACTAATAATTTTTCTCATCATTGACCTAAATTGGAATGGAAAACTCTGCAATGACCAAAATTCTATCTTTATAGCCAAAACTTGGGGGAGAGGGTTCAGGTACAGATAGAAGAAAGAGAAAGGTTTTGTTTTTAAATATGTTTTCCAGGTCAATATCTGATCTCCATCTCTAACATCAGGGAGGTGCTCTAAGCCTGAAAAATTAATGTTGACTACATAATTACAAAGTGTGTTTAAAATGATTTCCAAAAAGTGGAGGCTTTTCATTTTTCCTATATACTTGTTAGATTAGATGTCATGATTAAATTAATTGATAATTACACTTCCTTAAAAATACCAATGTGTGTGTGTCTGCGTGTGTACTAAGAAATTCTTACTGGCATAATTTATCATATTAGGATATACTTAGGGATTATCTTCTCCTACAAATAAGAAAAGTACACTAACCCATCAAATATGTGGATGGAGAGAATGAGGAAAGGCCAGGAGCCAGAGCAAATCAAAGTTAACAAAGGCTGTAAGCACTCAAGACCTGATTTCTTCTTTGTCTTAATTACTGAACAGACCACAATTCCATAGCTTTATTCAATGAGTTACATAACATTCTTAAGCACAACTTTAAATAAGAGTCTTTCAAGCTTGTTTTATTCATTTAATTTACCATAAATTATGGAATTTGTGGCTCCAGAAATTTTTATTCTAGGAGCCCTTAACATGTTTATGAAATGATTTACATATTTTAAAACTTGATAGTTCAGTTCTGTTTGAAGTTTAGCATAATCTCATGTAGTTCCTTGAACAGTAACTTCTTTTTTTTTTTTTTGAGACAGAGTCTTGCTCTGTCACCCAGCCTGAAGTGCAGTGGCGGCATCTCAACTCACTGCAACATCTGCCTCCTGGGTTTAAGCAATTCTCCTGCCTCAGCCTCCTGAGAGCTAGGACTACAGGCATAAATTGTCCTAAATTTGGCAAGTGAGAGCTCCAAGGTTTGAAAGATCTTTATAATAATCTAATGTATATATCACAAAACATGGTGAGTTTGGGGGACATAAAACTCTAAAATGTAGACTATATAATTATATATACATTATATATTTTATTTTCTTTTTTCCTTTCTTTTTTGAGATAGGGTCTCACTCTGTCACACAGGCTGGAGTGCAATGGCAGCATCTCGGCTCACTGTAGCCTCCACCTCCCAGGCTCGAGCGATCCTCCCACTCCCACCTCAGCCTCCCAAGTAGCTGGGACTATAGGTACATGCCACCATGCCCAGCTTAAATTTTGCATTTTTAGTAGAGACAGGCTTTCACCATGTTGGCCAGGCTGGTCTCGAACTCTTGACTTCGTGTGATCTGCTTGCCTTGGCCTCCCAAAGTCCTGGGATTACAGGTGTGAGTCACCGGCCTGGCCTCTTTTCAAGAGAGTGGTTTTAGCTATGGTTTCCTGTAATACCTGGGGGCCAAAATGTGTTAATCATCAAATGGTACCAAAAAGAAATGGTTTCTACTTTTAAATAACCTGTATTTTAAGATGATACCAAAGAGTACCCTTCTAATTAATGGTATGATGAAGTCAACTAAACTGTCAATTTTTTTTTTAAGAGGGAGTCTCACTCTGTCCTCTATCATCCGGACTATAGATGCAGTGGCTCGATCTCGGCTCACTGCACCCTCCACCTCCTGGGTTCAAGCGATTCTCCTGCCTCAGCCTCCCAAGTAGCTGAGATTACAGGCGCCCACCACTACACCAAGCTAATTTTTGTATTTTAGCAAAGATGGGGTTCACCGTGTTGCCCAGGCTGGTCTCAAACTCGTGACCTCAAGTGATCTGCCATCCTTGGCCTCCCAAAGTTCTGGGATTACAGGCGTGGGCCACCAGCCCCAGCCTAAACTGTCAAGATTTTTTGCAAGACAGTTATTAAAAACAGCCATCATTACAAATTAAATTATATAAATTAGCTGGGCATGGTGGCTAAAAAAATATTTTCTACCACACCCAGCCTGAAAAATATTTTTAAAAAAGACAAGAAAAACAGCTTGTGCTAGGTTTGATGTGTACCTGTAGTCCCAGTTACTTAAAAAGCTGAGGCAGGAGGATTGCTGGAGCACTGGAGTTCAAGGCTGCAGTGTGTTATAATCTCTCCTGTGAATCGTCACTGCACTACAGCCTGGGCAATATAGTGAGACCCCATCTCAAAAACGAAGGGAGGAAGGAAGAAAAGAAAAACAGCTTGTAGGTAGAATGTTATCCTCTGTGGAAAATTGTATAAGAACATCTTATAATAATACACAAGGGGCCGGGTGTGGTGGCTCACGCCTGTAATCCAAACACTTTGGAGGCCAAGGCGGGCGGATCACCTGAGGTCAGGAGTTCAAGACCAGCCTGACCAACCTGGTGAAACCCCGTCTTTTAAAAAATAAATAAAAAAATAGTAATACACAAGGGCAGTACTGGCTTTTTTCTTCTTCTTTTTTTTTTTTTGATATGGAGTTTCACTTGTCACCCAGGCTGGAGTGCAGTGACTGGATCTTGGCTCACTGCAACCTCTGCTTCCCGAGTTCAAGCAATTCTTCTGCCTCAGCCTCCCTAGCAGTTGGGACTACAGGTGACCACCACCACGCCCGGCTCATTTTTGTATTTTTAGTAGAGATGGGGTTTCACCACGTTGGGCAGGCTGGTCTCAAACTCCTGACCTTAGGTGATCCACCCCCCTTGACCTCCCAAAGTGCTGGGATTACAGGCATGAGCCACCATGCCTGGCCAGTACTGGCTTATTAGTGAAGTCAGTGGGCTAGGGAATAAGCAGGGAGCAAAAAGCATGCCAAAGAAATGATGAAAGATAGAAAAATAATCTAAAGGCCGGGCGTGGTGGCTCACGCCTGTAATCCCAGCACTGTAGGAAGCCGAGATGGGCAGATCACAAAGTCAAGAGATCGAGACCATCCTGGCCAACATGGTGAAACCCCGCCTCTACTGATAATACAAAAATTAGCTGGGCATGATGGCACGGGCCTGTAGTCCCAGCTACTTGGGAGGCTGAAGGAGGAAAATCGCTTGAACCCAGGAGGCAGAGGTTACAGTGAGCCAAGATCAGGCCATTGCACTCCAGCCTGCCGACAGAGACTAAGTCTCAAAAAAAAAAAAAGGAAAATAATCTTAAATGTCTCTGCTCTGAACCCTTCATTTTATAAATGAGGAAATAGCAAAGTAACTTGCCTCTAGTTCTATTTCCATTACTGTTTTCTTATGTGGTTAGACAAAGTTATAGACGATATTTAAGTCAGTAAGAGTCACTCATGTGGATGGAAAAAATGTAAATTCTTTTTTGTTTTTTTCTTTTTGAGACAGAGTCTTGTCTTGTTGCCCAGGCGAGTGCAGTGGCATGATCACAGCTCAATGGAGCCTCAACCTCCTGGACTCAAGAGATTCTCCTGCCTTAGCCTCCTGAGTAGCTGGGACTACAGACGTATGCTACTACACCCAGCTCATTTTTGTATTCTCTTGTAGAGACTAGGTCTCGCTACGTTGCCCAGGCTGGACTTGAACTCCTGAGCTCAAATGACCCTCCTGCCTTACCCTCTCAAAGTGGTGGAACTATAGGTGTGAGCCACCATGCCCATCCAAAAATGCAAATTCTTCACCTAAAATTAAAGGTTTCTTTAAGTTTTAAATTAATATCACTAAAGTTATAAAGTTAGTCAACTAAAAATTCCCTCTGAACACAACCTGGTAGTATGGTACAGAAAAATAAAAGAATTGGGATACATGGTAGAAATTGTAGTCCTGGTATCACTAACCAGCTATGTGGCTCTAGGTTAAATCCCTCATTTCTTTGGGTCTCTCCTATCAAATGAGAGTTGGAATCTAAAATCCCTTTCGATATTAAAATTCCATTATTTCTTTATACTACAAATAAACCCATTTATCAAAAAGAAAAATGTTACCTTCTTCTAATAAATTAAAAATTTACATTTAAGCCTCAGATTTTAATGTGTATAGTGAAATCTAGTTCCTTGTTTTCTCCCTAAATAAAGATGACTTTTGCTTGTTTCAGCTACTTAGTTTCTGCAGCCTGCCCATTGTTCTTCCCAAACACCAAAACCCTATAAGCAATATTGCACTACTCAGAACTATTTACACAGCAGAGACAATATTGATAGGGTTCTAGGATCTGGTGATAAACAGATTTTTTTTTTTAGTTAGATGACAGGATATTTACTAAGCAATTATGATAATCTAAAACTCATTAGGGTCTGATTAATCATGCAAATTGATACTGATAAATATCATTCACTGCCCTTTCAGTTATAAATCAAGCCTCCTGGAAGCCTTGTAAATCAGTGAGGTTATTGTTTAACTTTTTAGGGGCACTGGAATATTTAAAATAAAACTTGTGATTTTTTAAAAGGCCAAGATATTCGTATTTCAGAAACCAGTTTTCTCCAAAATCAGTAATAAAAATAAAGGGGAAAAGTTTTATACTGATCTGAAAAGTATTAAATAAAATACAAAATTTAGCTGAAAAAAATCTATGGAAATCATCATGAAAGCACCCCAAGGAAAGCCAGGTTATATTCTGCCAATTATATTTCTGATTTCCCCCATTATTTTGGAATATTTGCATTATAATTACTGGTTGAGCATCCCTAATCTGAATATTCAAAATGTGAAATGATCCAATAAGTTTTAGATTTTGGAGCATTTCAGATTTTGGAATTTTGGACTAGGGATACTCAACCTGTACTAGTTGTTTTGTTTGTTTGTTTTTTGGGACAGGGTCTCACTGTGTTGCCCAGGCTAGGGGGCAGTAGCGCAATCTTAGCTCACTGCAACCTCTGCCTCCCAGGCTCAAACGATTCTCATGCCTCAGCCTCCCCAGTAGTTGGAACTACACGCACATGCCACCATGATCAGCTAATTTTTTATATTTTTGGTAGAGCTGGGTTTCACCATTTTGCCCAGACTACTCTCAACCTCCTGAGCTCAAATGATCCACCCGCCTCTGCCTTCAAAGTGCTGGGATTACAGGTGTGAGCCACGGCGCCCGGCGTGTAGTAGTTCTGCCACAGTATGCTCGCCTACAAAGGACCAGTGCTCTTGAAGCTCCAAACACATCCTCTTGTGAGAGACCTTATCTCAACAGCATTAAATCACATACAGTGAAAAAAAGTATTTCAGTCTCACCTACGGTGGGCTAGGCATAGAGAGAAGGGTTGGTAGACAGATGTGTTCTGGACTCACTAAATAGGCTTAGAAATGCATTTTCCATAGAAACATTTTAAGGGAGAATTATCTTTTTTTTTTTAAAGGTACTCAAATGTCAACTTTATTGTTTCTATATATACACCTTTTTGCACTGAAAACTGTAAAAATAGCATAAAGTTTGCTCTTTTTTGCAACCCAAATTTTTGAAAGCCAGAAAATCTAATTATTATGCTCTAGCCAAACTAGCTAATGCTTTCTTTATCCACAAGTAACTGTGCTTCAATTTCTTGATGTTGGGTTTTACCTCACTGACTTTGGGCTTCTAAAACACATGGGAATACTTATATTCTCTTGGCTTCTTTGGGTCAAATCAAACAGTAGAGCTAAAGTTATTCAAATACATTCAAACTACACAGATCCCTTATAAATCACTAGTATCACAGTAGGAAGAAAAAGATACAAGAAAAATACATCCTAGAACTCATTATCAAAATTATTGGTGTATAATCTATACTAGCAGAGAGTAGCTTTCTCGGTCTGCTATATAAAAATTACCAGCAAGAAAAAAAAGTGTAAGAATAAGGTTTATCGCTGAAGTGGCTTGCTGTCATAATTCCCTATTCTAGCATTCTCAGAAGGATCCCATCCACTAGACACAAAGAAACTACAGGGACATTTGAACTGCCTCTTCTTGATGAATTCTTTTTTTTTTTTTTTTGAGACGGAGTCTCGCTCTGTCTCCCAGGCTGGAGTGCAACGGCACGCTCTTGGCTCACCACAACCTCTGCCTCCCGGGTTCAAGCAATTCTCCTCCCTCAGCCACCCAAGTAGCTGGGATTACAGGTGCACGCCGCCACGCCTGGCTAATTTTTGTATTTTTAAGTAGAGACAGGGTTTCACCATGTTGGCCAGGCTGGTCTCGAACCCCTGATATTGTGATCCACCTGCCTCAGCCTCCCAAAGTGCTGGGATTACAGGCGTGAGCCACTGGCCCGGCTGATGCATTCTTAACTCCCTTAAGCCCAGTGTTTGTTAGTGTTCTACATGCTTCCTAGGACCTCTGCCGAGTAACATGTATCTAAATCTTGCCATCCTTTCTCTCTGCACAGACAGCAATGTTCTTACTCCTCCCCTCCTGTAAGGCAAATGATCTCCGACTTCCCTGAGGATTGCTGCTCCTGTAGACTGTTGATGGAGTAAACCTTCTGGTAAAGGGGAAGGGAATTCAGTACTAGCGTTGAGAGTCAGCTTACTAAGGTTCTTTATCAATGTCTTAGAGAAGTTTTGAGAGGCCCCTGAATCATCCCGGGAATTTCCTTCGGTGAGCATTTGCAAAGACTCTGGGATGAAGGTTGGATTAAACTTCTGTGTTGGGTCCATCCTCGTCTTGACACAACACTAAGCTTCTCCCGGATCTTTGAAACCCAGCAGAAACTGATGACAGACTCTCAAATTGCTACAAGGTAGCCTGGAAAGAGGCTGAAAACCGGAGCTCCAAGGAATGGTGGAAGAACCAACGTAAACCAACGTTAAGAATTAAGTATCTTAATGGAACTAGTTTGGCTATATTATTAATCAAAATACCTACTTTCATTTTTTAACTTTTTAAATTTTTGAAATGAGTTCTCACTATGTTGCCCTGGCTAGTCTCGAACTCCTGAGCTCACGCAATCCTCTCACCTCATTCTCCCAAAGTGCTGGGATTAGAGGTGTGAGCTACAGCGCCTGGCCAGAATCTGCTTTTTGTACATTTTCTTCTCTTCAGTGTATGTTTAGAAACACCTTTATCTACTCTCCTTTTACTTTGTTCATGGCTTCGGTTTACTATCTTCTGTATTATATTTTAATCATATGTTTACATAGTAATGTCACCACATGATTTCAAACTTCTTCCTGGTAAGAGCTCTCTTTTTTTGTATCCTTAGTTTTTAATATACAGCCTAATGTGCAGTGATGAAAGGGAATAGATGAAAGAACAAACATTCATTCATTTGAAAGAACAGGCCGGGCGCGGTGGCTCACACCTGTAATCCAAGCACTTTGGAGGCCAAGGCAGGTGGATCACCTGAGGTCGGGAGTTCAAGACCAGCCTGACCAACATGGTGAAACCCCGTCTTTATTTAAAAAAAAAAGAAAGAAAGAACAAACTACCTAGGAACCCAACTACCCTTTAAAACATGTTTTAAGGAGAAATATTTCAAGTTTCCATCAAGCTAAGGACCACCTATATCATGTCTACACAATGAAAATTGGTTTTATTGGTTTTTGCCTTTTTCTGCTGCAGAGAGTGTTGACTATTATCCATTCTCTCTTCCAAACAGAACAAATGCATAACTATGCTTGTCCCAAACAGATAAGCACTAATATGCCCTCACACCAGGTCACAGACATGTTACTGGCAATAACAACCAGAGGGGATGAAAATGGGCAATGAGAGGGGATGAAAGTGGACAGGGGCTTCAGGTTCATGAGTTCCCAATTTGCAGGCTTTTATGGAACAATTGTTAGGATGTATACATGAGCCTCTGCCTCTAAAAGGCTAGTTTTATCAGTCAAAGTAGTCTACTTAACTTTTTCAAATGACAGCTGCGACCCTGCACAGTGGCTGAGGTCTGTAATACTAGCACTTTGGGAGGCCAAGGCAGGTAGATCACTTGAGTCCAGGAGTTCAATACCAGCCTAGCCAACATGGTGAAACCCCATCTCTACAAAAAATACAAAAACTAGCTAGCGTGGTGGCATGCACCTGCAGTCCCAGCTACTCAGGAAGCTAAGGGAGGAGGATGGCTTGAGCCTGGGAGGTCCAGGCTCCATTGAGTGGTGATTGCGTCACTGCACTCCAGCCTGGGTGACAGAGCGAGACCTCGTCTCAAAAAAAAAAAACAAACAAGACAGCCTAGATTAAACCAACATATTTCAAAATTATGGCACATGATACCAAAAAACTCAGTGCCTTAAAAACTGTCAATTTATTCTCATGGACCTGCACAATAACCCATCTCAGCCTCTGAAGCAGCTGGGATTACAGGCCTCCACCACCATACTTGGCTAATTTTTGCTATTGGTTTTTGTTTTGTTTTGTTTTGTTTTGTTTGTAGTCAGAGTCCTACTTTGTTGTCCAGGCTGGAGTGCAATGGCACAATATTGGCTGACTGCAACCTCCATCTCTGGGATTCAAGTGATTCTCTTGCTTCACCCTTCCTAGTAGCTGGGATTACAGATATGCACCACCACGCCTCGGCCTCCCAAAGTGCTAGCAAGGCTGAGTTTGATGGCTTTGCTTCACACAGCAGTTCTGGAGGATGCCTGGTAGGGCCTTTGCTACTGGTGTCTCTCACCCTCTTTGAATCTATGAGATATTCTCATGGAGCTAGAGGAAGCATAAGAGTAAGCAGAAAGATTTGAGGTCTCTTAGAGGCCCAAGTTTAGAACTGCACACTGTCAATTCTACCCACATGCCATTGGCCAAAGCACATCAAGAGGAGAAAAATGTACTCTGCCCACCACGAAGTCATGACAAACACGTGGATACAGGCAGAAGTGAAGAAATGGGGTAAATTATTCAGTTTACAACAATACTTCTATTTTCTTTGAGAAAAATCAGAGTAGGTCATGGTAGTACATGTAAATGACAGGGATGGTGTTATCGCAAGCATATTCAGATAAATTCTTTAGTTTATATATGTATTTATTTTATTTATTTTTTTTGAGACGGAGTCTCGCTCTGTCGCCCAGGCTGGAGTGCAGTGGCACAATCTCAGCTCACTGCAAGCACTGCCTCCCGGGTTCAAGAAATTCTCCTGCCTCAGCCTCCTAAGTAGCTGGGATTACAGGCATGTGCCACCATGCCCAGCTAATTTTATATTTTTAGTAGACATGGGGTTTCACCATGTTGGCCAGGCTGGACTGGAACTCCTGACCTCGTGATCTGCCTGCCCTTGCCTCCTAAAGTGCTGGGATTACAGACATGAGCCGTTGCGCTTGAACTTAATTTTTATTTTTAATGATGTTTCTAAAAAAGAGACGGGCCAGGTGCTGTGGCTCATGACTGTAAAACCAGCATTTTGGGAGGCCGAGGTGGGCAGATCACCTGAGGTCAGAAGTTCAAGAGTAGCTTGACCAACATGGCAAAATCCCATCTCTACTAAAAATATAAAAGTTGGCAGGGCATGGTGGTGGGCGCCTGTGATCCCAGCTACTCAGGAGGCTGAGGCTAGAGAATCACTTGAACCTGGGAGGCGGAGGTTACAGTGAGCTGAGATTGTGCCATTGCACTCCAGCCTGGGTGACAAGAGTAAAACTCCATCTCAAAAAAAAAAAAAAAAAAAAGACAGGGTCTTGCTATGTTGCCCAAGGCTGGTCCTGAACGCCTGGAATCAAACAATCCTCCTGCCTTGGGCTCCCAAAGTGCTAGGATTACAGGCGTGAGCCACCGTGCCCAGCCAGGTTTATTTTTAAAAGACATCTCTTATTTATGCTATCTTGTAGCAAATAAATAGATCAATAACAAGTGTAGAATAATCAATATATAATGGTTTTAATCAGGAGTTGTTAAATTTCCCTATATCTTATCCAAAACTTTTTTTTTTTTTTTTTGAGACAGAGTCTTGCTCTGTCACCCAGGCTGGGGTGCAATGGCCCGATCTCAGCTCACTGCAACCTCCGCCTCCCGGGTTCAAGTGATTCTCCTGCCTCAGCCTCCCAAGTAGCTGGGATTACAAGCATGCGCCACCACGCCCAGCTAACTTTTGTACTATTGTAGAGACAAGGTTTCACCATATTGGCCAGGCTGGTCTTAAACTCCTGACCTTGTTATCCACCTGCCTTAGCCTCCCAAAAGTGCTAGGATTACAGGCCTGAGCCACTACACCCGGCCTAACTTTTTTTTTGAGACAGAGTCTCACTCTGTCACCCAGGCTGGAGTACAGTGGTGCAATCTTGGTTTACTGCAACCTCCACCTCCTAGGTTCAAGCAATTCTCCTGTCTCAGCCTCTGAAGTAGCTAGGATTACAGGCCTCCACCACCATACCTGGCTAATTTTTGTTATTTGTTTTTTGTTTGAGTCAGAGTCTTACTCTGTTGTCCAGGCTGGAGTGCAATGGAGCGATCTCGGCTCACTGCAACCTCCGCCTCTGGGGTTCAAGCGATTCTCTTCTTCATCCTCCCTAGAAGCTGGGATTACAGATGTGCACCACCACGCCTGGCTAATTTTTTGTATTTTAAGTAGAGATGCGGTTTCACCACGTTGGCAAGGCTGGTCTTAAGCTCCTGACCTCAGGTGACACCACCTCGGCCTCCCAAAGTGCTGGGATTACAGCCTTGAGCCACAGCTCCCAGCCTAATTTTCACATTTTTCTCGAACTCATAACCTCAGGTCAACCTTCTGCCTGGGCCTCCCAAAGTGCTGCGAATACAGGAGTGACCCACTGTGCCCGGCCCCAAAACTTTAACTGGATGTTTATATGTAGATTATTAAAATTAAGGAATATAGGTTCATGATTACTATAGAATATGAATTTAAAATGATTAAAAATGTTTAGAGAAAAACAAAAAAAACAAAAACAAAATGTTTAAAAGGCCGGGCACAGTGGTTCATGCCTGTAATCCCAGCACTTCGGGAGGCTAAGGCAGGTGGATCACAAGGTCAGGAGTTCAAGACCAGCCTGGCCAATATGATGAAACCCCATCTCTACAAAAATACAAAAATTAGCTGGGCGTGGTGGCAGGCACCTGTAGTCCCAGCTACTCAGGAGGCCGAGGCAGGAGAATCACTTGAACCTGGGAGGCAGAGGTTGCGGTAAACAGAGATCACGCCACTGTACTCCACCCTGGTGACAGAGCAAGACTCCGTCTCAAAAAAAAAAAAAAAAGAAAGAAAGAAAGAAGGTCCTCAAATGAACCCCTTGGCCCCTCCTCTAGGTTATTTAAAAAAAACACCCAAAATTCTACCCACTGCTCTAACAGCCCACTAGGGAATGGTAAGAAATTGTATTAAATGAAAGTTGCCAGGAGATTAAAAAAAAAAAAAAGAAATTGTAATTAAAAGCCAAAGAAGAGGAAAGCAGCTGAACTTGAGGCCAGTGTTGGTAACTCAGAAAGAAATTTTATATATAAGACACACACACAGAATTTGGAATAAAATGGCTTTATCATGAGGATTTATGTTCTTCGTTCTCTAGAAATTATGTCCTTGAGTTCATGCCTAACATCTTAGGTATCTTTCCTTTTTTTGGCATCTATATTTTCTCAACCATTTTTTAAGGACATTTGCTTAACAAATGGCTTACTTTCTTCTGAAATTCAATGCATTTAGAATCCATGTTGTAACTGTTCTTGATCTACTTTTTGTTTTTTTAAATTTTATTAGAGATGAAGTCTGGCTATGTTGCTCAGGCTGGTCTCAAACTACTTGGCTCAAGTGATCTTCCTGCCTCACCCTTCCAAAGTGTTGGGACTACAGGCGTGAGCCACTGTGCCTGGCCTCTGCTCTATTTTTAAAAGCACTAGTAGAAATCACGCTAAACAGACTATTAATTTGTTTTTTTTTTTTGCTCACCTGCAACTGTCTTGATTGAATTATATAAAAAAATTTTTAACCAAAAAAAAAAATTGCTTTTTTTTTTTTTTTTTTTTTTGAGACAAAGTCTCCCTCTGTCGCCCAGGCTAGAGTACAGTGGCGCGATCTTGGCTCACCATAACCTCCGCCTCATGGGTTCAAGCTATTCTCCTGCCTCAGTCTCCCAAGTAGGTGCACCCGGCTAATTTTTTGTACTTTTAGTAGAGACAGGGTTTCACCATGTTGGCTGGGCTGGTCTTGAACTCCTGACCTCAGGTAATCTGCCTGCCTCAGTCTCCCAAAGTGCCAGGATTACAGGCATGAGCTGCCACGCCTGGCCAAAAAAAGTTGTTTTTAATTTAAAATGATTATAATCAGACCTACACACTGAAAACTGCAAAACTCTGTTGAGAGAAAATTTTAGAGACTTAATAAATGGAAAGTTATGTTGTGTATCAGAAGGCTCAATATTGTTAAGATAACAATTCTCCACTGGACACAGTGGCTCGCACCTGTAGTTCTAGCACTTTGGAAGGCTGAGGCAGGAAGTGGGCTTGAGCCCAGAAGTTTGAGACCAGACTGGGCAACATAGCCAGACCCCATCTCTAAACAAAAAAAAATATTTTTGAGTCACTGTGTCACTGTCAAGAGGCTGGAGTGCAATGGCACAATCATGGCTCACTGCAGCCTTGACCTCCCCAGGTTTAGGTGATCCTCCCACCTCAGCCTCTCATGTATCTAAGACTACAGTCCTGCACCACCACACTCAGCTAATTTTTCTTTTTTTTTTTTTTGTAGAGACAGAGGTTTCACCATGTTGCCCAAGCCAAAAACTTTTTTTTTAATTAGCTGGGAGTGGTGGCACATGCCTGTGGTCTCAACTACTTGGGAGGCTGAGACAGGGGAGTATCATCTGAGCCTTGGGAGGTCAAGGCTGCAGTGAGCTATGATAGTGCAACCTGGGGTAACAGAACAAGACCCTGTCTCAAAAAAGAAAAGAAAATAGGCAAAAGATCTTAAGACATTTCACTAAAGAAGATGCACCAACTACAAATAAGCACATGGAAAGAGATTCAATGTCATTAGTTAAGGAAATGCAAATTGAAACTGCAATGGGGCACCACCACACACCTATTAGAAACCCTTCTAAGCCGGGCGTGGTGGCTCACGCCTGTAATCCAAGCACTTTGGAGGCCAAGGCGGGCGGATCACCTGACGTCGGGAGTTCAAGACCAGCCTGACCAACATGGTGAAACCCTGTCTTTATAAATAAAAAAAAAAAAAAAGAAAGAAAGAAACCCTTCTAACAGCTTCAAATTAAAGCTGATATTTTTGCACCAACCTATTACCAAGTGTTGATAAGAATATGGAAAAACTGGAACCTAATCAATTGCTTTGGGAATGCAAAATATTACAACCACTTTGTAAAATATTTGAGCTTATAAGATCAACCATACTTCTTTTTCCCCAATGATACATTTATCATGCTACCAGCAATCCCATTTCACTATTGATTCAAGATAAATGAAAACATTATGTCCACACAAAGACGTACTCCAGCCCACGGTGGCTCACTCCCAAAGTCCCAGCACTTTGGGAGGCTGAAGTGGGAAGATCATTTGAGCCCAGGAGTTAGAGATCAGCCTGGCAACATAGTGAGATGTCATCTCTACAAAAAAACTTTAAAACTAGCCGGGTGTGGTGATGCACACCTGTAGTTCCAGCTCCTCAGGAAGCTGAGGTGGGAGGATTGCTTGAGCGTAGGAGTTTGATGTTACAGTGAGCTGTGATCATACCACTGCACTCCAGCCTGGGTGACAGTATGAGACTCTGTTTCTAAAGAAAAAGGAAAAAATATTGTTAAAAAAAATTAAACAAAGACATTTGGGAGGGCAACACAAGAGGATCACCTGAGCTCAAGAGTTCGAGACCAGCCGGGCGCAGTGGCTCATGCCTGTAATCCAGCACTTTGGGAGGCCAAGGCAGGCATATCACGAGGTCAGGAGATCGAGTCCTTCCTGGCTAACACGGTGAAACCCCATCTCTACTAAAGACACAAAAAATTAGCTGGGCATAGTGGCATGTGCCTATAGTCCCAGCTACTTGGGAGGCTGAGGCAGGAGAATCACTTGAACCCAGGAGGCAGAGGTTGCAGTCAGCAGAGGTCATGCCACTGCATTCCAGCCTGGGCAACAGAGCGAGACTCCATCTCAAAAACAAAAACAAAACAGTTTGAGACCAATCACAGCCATTTTATTCATAATAGGCAAAATGTGGACATGACCCAATGTCCATAATTGGTAGATAAAGAGTGTGTGATATTCTATACAATGAATACTACTCAGCAATAAAAACTGTCCAACTACTAATACGTATAACATGGATGAATCTCAAAGTGCTGTGCTAAGTGCAAGAGATGAATCTCAAAACACTGTGCTAAGTGCAAGAAGCCAGACACAAAAGATTGTATAATGTATGATTTCATTTATATGAAATTCTAGGAAAGGTTAAACTAGAGATCAGTGGTTGCCAGGGAGTTTGGAAAGAAGAGGTTGACCATAAAGAAGCACAAAGGGGTCTCACTCTGTTTGTTGCCCAGCCTGGTCTGGAACTACTGAGCTCAAATGATCTTCCCACCTCAGCCTCCTGAGCAGCTGAACCTACAGGTGCACCACTGTGCCTGGCCACAAAGGAGCTTTTTGTAAAGTGACAGAAATGTTCTATATCCTGGCTATAGTGGTGGTTACATGACTGTATATATTTGTCAAAACTCATCAGTTCACTGGGCATGCCACACTCCTGTAGTCCAAGGTACTCAGCAGGCTGAAGTGGGAGGATCGCTTGAGCCCAGAGTTCTAGGCTGTGCTACATTATGATTCCACCTGTGAATAGTCACTGACCTCCAGTCTGGTTAACACAGATAGACTTCAGCTTTGCTTAACAAACAGCTTGCTTACTTTTATTTTATATAATTGTATCTCAATAAAACTCATTATTTTAAAAAAGTGATGGATCCACATTATTATATCTCATAATTACAAGAATAAACTGTAAAAGAAGCACTCTTAGGTTTTAAA
This sequence comes from Ateles fusciceps, assembly GCA_036589455.1. Taxonomy (NCBI): domain Eukaryota; kingdom Metazoa; phylum Chordata; class Mammalia; order Primates; family Atelidae; genus Ateles; species Ateles fusciceps. The sequence goes on from JAZHEH010001132.1 coordinate 332,669, forward strand.
TGCAACCATTTCCTATACAATATGCAAAATTAACACCAATTAAGATTTGGAGGACGAGGCACAGTGGCTCACACCTATAATCCCAGCACTTTGGGAGGCCAAGGCAAGAGGACTATTTGAGCCCAGAAGTTCAAGACCAACCTCGGCAACATGGTGAGACCCTGTCTCCACAAAAAAATTCAAGAAAATATTAGCCAGGCATGGTAGGACACATCTGTGGTCCCAGCTACTCAAGAGGTGGAGGAGGGAGGATTGTCCAAGCCTAGGAGGTCGAGGCTGCAGTGACCCATGACTGGGCCACTGCACTCCAGACTAGGGAACAGAGCAAAACTCTGTCTCCAAAAAAAAAAAAAAAAAAAAAAAAAAGACTTGCGGCAAGTAACTGTGGGAAAAATATACAGCAGAAATTGTTTTCATCACAACCAATTCATCATAAAACTCAAATAAAACCTAAAGTTTGCCATAACCTATCCAAATATGTAACAGAAAGCAACAAATTATAAAGTATTATTCAATTAGACAAACCATAACTACTTAGATATAAAAAATATTCTCTAGATGTGTTTCATAATGCAGTAAAATAGTGAGTTTTTAATTAAAGTTTTTTTTCAAATTATGACTTTCTAAAAGATACACTGTTAGTAACATTATAGTTTTCAGCAACAAAGGTTGTGATAAATTGTTCACTGATACTGAAGAAAGATGTGAGGTAAGAATCAAAATTCTGATGTACATCCTGCTTTCAGATGCTTTGACAATACTATTGCACTGCTAGCTGTAAAGTACAGTAGTGCAATAAAGTCAGAGCATTCGTTAGCAGTAATAAGTAGGAAAGGAACACAAAAGCACCTTGCATCAGTTGAAGCTTCAGTGTGAAACGAATTTAAAGTAGGATTGCCATTTTGGACAGAAAACATCCAAAACCAAAAAACATTTATATCGATGTTTTTTTAAAAAGGATCAGACTTAAATATCAAAGTAATGTTGCTTATTGATGCCTAATATACAAATTAACATTCAAACAGAAACATGCATAGATGTAGAAAAGAATTTTGTAAATATGCCCTAAGCTTTAATAGTAATTAGAATGGGTATTGTTAATACTTTAGGATTGGTATTAACAAAACTGGTTATAATTACTACTAAGGCTAAGTTGTGAAAAATAATTTTGTTCTCTGCAGAGACGTTGGTTAGCTCCTTCTGCAAGGCAATTTACTAATTAACTGCCACATAAAACAAGCCCTTTGAATAAAAGTATCAAAGAAAACAAATGAAAAGTAAAATAAATTTCGCAATCTCTACCTAATCTATCACTCTGGAATCTAACCCACAATACAAAGAAAACACAAAAGCACTTACCGTCTTAGGAGTTTACTAAAGGCCATTATAACAACGGAAGGGAATCAATGCGCTCTAAACAGGACATTAACCCTATCTAACTGAATACTATCCAAGGGGATTTTAAAATTTCAGTTAACTCCTGAAATCTTAAATATAGCCAGAAAGCATCCCCATTTCCTTCAAACTTAGAAATATCAAAAAAAAAGGATAATGGGGGGAGGTGGGACTGAGATTTAAGTAACAAGTTTCCTCAGTTCCAAGCTAATTAACATTCTAATTTTTTAACAGATAAGAACCCAATCAGAAGTCAGATGTAAACCCGGAAACAGAAATAGTATCATAGTATCACACTGTATTACCTTTTGTGTACAATCACTAGTAGCTCCAGGAAAGAAGGAAGCTAAACAAATACCACTCTATCAGTAAGTGAAGGGGAAAAAGAGAACAAAAATTGCCCTACAATAAGCTTATTCTCCCATTAGTAATGTTGATTGATGCAAAAATACATTTCCATTATTTTCACCAACCTCTCTTTAAACGGTCCAGTTCAACTACTTAGACGGATTGAGGCTACAAAGAAATGGACTCATATTAAGGACAGCTGAAATATAAGTGTCTTGGTGTCAAATCCCAGGCCACATAACTCAAATATCAGGATGTTTAACTCTAGTGGCTAAGTATGAGGTTTAAAAAACAAATGTTTAAAGAACAAGTGTTTTCTGAATTGGAAGTTATTACAAACAAGAAAAATATGAAAAAAATTTAAGGTATCAACAAAATTAGGATAAACGCTTTCTTTTCAAATTAAATATTATGTATTCTCTTTTTATAAATTAAATAATCAGTGCTAGTTCCTTGACAAATCCTTTATTAATTGATGTAAAACCAAAAATCAGAAGATAGCACAGGAAATCATTTACCCTTAAAATCTTAGAAACTAAACGGGTCCACAAGCATAACATTTTTTTCTAAAAGCACATGGCAAATCTGAAGATGAGATGCACTGTCTTCTACTATCAGGTCTCAAAGCAATAATATTTAAAGCCATGATAAAAATTCATTTTTAAATCCTAATAATTATGGAAACAAACTAATAAACTGAAAGGAAAAAAAGCTACCACTAATTTACTTGCAAGGATGTAAGAAAGGAAAAAACCTCATTTCTTTTCTTCCTGTCTTCAAAAAGAATTTAAATACTACCCCATCATTCAAACAATATCTAAAAGTTTAAATGTCTGGCTACCTCATAATTTTCTAAAACCTACTCTTTCAAAATGTTTACTTCATCATTGTTCACGTAAAAGAGAATTTGTTCAATCTAAAGAAGTCCTATGAGAATACTGACTCTATTGCAAAGGCCAAAGTTTAAAAATTAAACAGTCAACTTGAGAAGCAAACAACCTGTTAAAAGCAGAATTGGCATCATTTAGCAGAAATGAATTTAAGCAGAAATATCTGTATCAGTAGGGAGGAATTCAGAATGGGAGAAGGGCAAGATAGTCTTAACATTTAAGCCTGCCGACAAATCAAATTACAATACTTACTATTTTGTTTTTAAAAAGACGATAAAAATAGTAAAACTCAGAACTAAAAGTTCATTATTACAGGTGTGAATATCTGCAGGAAATTCTTCCTTCTTCCCTGCCATTTCTCCCTACACTTCTCCAACCCCACACACGCTGCACAAAGAAAATTTAAACACAAAATGTTAAAAGCAATTGAAAGCCTTAAAATTAAATTTGCATTTGAGAGGCATTCCAATTCATTAGCACAGCAGAAGAAGATATATCAAGGCCTCACTTTTTCTGGGGTGGGAATGGGGGGTGGGTGAGGTTTTTTCCAGGATCACCACACGTCCTTCCCAAGGCAGAAGTTAGAGACCTAAGATTTAGCTTGGAGAAACCAGGACAGGCACAAACGATACCTAAGTAGTAATGCCAGGGAATGGCATGGGGAGGAAGGACGGATTACAAATGAAGAAGAAAGAAGTTTTTTACTTTTTTTAAACTTAAACTTATTTTCTTTCTTTCTTTCTTTTTTTTTTTTTCAAGAGTCTCGCTCTGTCGCTGGGCCCAGGTGCAGTGGCACGATCTCGGCTCACTGCAACCTCCACGTCCCGGGTTCAAGGGATTCTCAGCCTCCCGAGTAGCTGGGACTACAGGCGCGCGCCACCACACCCGGCTAATTTTTGTATTTTTGGTAGAGACGGGGTTTCACCATGTTGGTCAGGATGGTCTCCATCTCTTGACCTCGTGATCCGCCCACCTCGGCCTCCCAAAGTGCTGGGATTACAGGCGTGAACCACCTCACCCGGCCAATCTTAGTTTATTTAATAGGCAAGCAAACAAAAAAAGGCAGGAGCTCAGAGGCAGGCATTTCCTCCGAAGTCCAGGTTTCTAAGGAAAGCAGCCCAACCTGGAAAAAAAAAAAAAGATAATGCAGGACGAAAAGGACTGAAGACAGAACAAGGGAAGTAAGAGGAAAAAAGAGCGGGCGATCAAGCTGGTAATCTAAGGATGGGAGGGAGGGAATAAAAAAGGACAAGTGAGGGACAGATCCTTAAAGAAAACTAGAAGGGCAGCCCCCCAACTGGGCGCCCCCGAGCAGGCCAAACACGCCAGCAACAACGGGAGTGCTTTCTAATTCTTCGCCCCCCGTTTCCTACTTTCACAGATGAATGAAAGTGGACAACTCGAGAGCAGGGTGCCTTTTCTGTCCCAATCCCGCCCGCGCTCCAGAAGAGGAGCTCGCGGTTCCGATCCCCCTTCGCTCACACCTCTTCTCTCACCCAAGGTCTGCCACCTCCGGACCAAACAGAAACGGGTCTAGGGGCTTCCTTGGCCGTCAGGAAGTTGTGTATACAAGCCTAGCATCCTTTCTCAGACTTTTCTCCGCCCACCTTTGAGAACGTGAGCCGGGTCGGCGCTACGGGGATTCCTCCCCGCCGCCCTCGGTTTATTCCCCACCCCACCCTCTGTTCCCCTTTCTTGCAGTGTGAACCACCTCTCCCTTCTTGGGACTCTTAGGGACGGTTCCAGTCACATTTTTTTTGGTGCAAACACTGAATGCGGTCTGTACCGGGCGCAGTTCCGTGAGGGGTGTAAATCTGAGGGAAAGGAACAAGGAATTCCAAAGGCCCCGCACCCTCAGCGTCTCCCGCCATTTCCCTGACGAGTTTCCCGGATGTAACCCTTTCCCCCGCGGCAGTTTAGACACCAAGGTGGCGGCTCCCTTTGGTGCAGGAGGAGGGAACTCGACTCTGATCCAGCCTCCGCTGCCCGGAGTTTCCGGCGACTCCAAATCGTGCCCCACCTTCGAGGCCATTGGGGGAAAAATAAACTACCCAGTAGATCTCCTTCACTTTGCACTCACCATCAGTTCCAGCTTATCGACCTCCGCCTCCATGTTGAATAGTTGACATTCCTCAGACCGCGGCGGCGCTTAAGCCGCAAGCCATACTAGCATGGAGGGCCTCCATTGGACAGCTGTCACTCAACGTCTCGCACTCATTGGCTCCTCCGTTCCACCGGCTCCCGCCCATTGGCGACTGGGTAACGCCCCTCTGCATGAGACACATTTTCCTGTTGGGCAAAGACACAAAACGCCGCAGGAGGATTGGCTGCTGTGCACATTTTTTTTCCATTGGCTGCCCCCTCCTCTCTACTTTCAATTTTATAGTTAGGGCTCAGCAGAGAAGAGTTTGCGATTGGTGCAACCGGAAGAAGAGCCGACCAATCACACGAGAGCTTCCACCGACAGCAGAGGGAACGTAACACACCTTCTTTCCTCTCCTTCCCCTCCCCTTCTGTCCCGACTTCCCCTTATTCATACCAGAAGCGCCTCAGCTCTGATTGGCCGGGACCCTGTGCTATGTCAGCCAATCACAAGCCAGGTTGTGCTCCTACTCTATCCGAAGAGCGAATCATGCAGAAACCGTGTCTACGATTGGTCCCTCCCTGACAAGTATTTAATTTTGAATTTTTCTTTATGGCTTGGGAGAGGCTACAGCCCGGACTCCATCGACGCCCGCGGCTCTTAGACTAGTAAGTGCAGGGACGATTATTTCTTTGTTTTCCAAGCTCGCGTCTTGAGTAGCTGGGCCTGTTGCTGCTTGTGCTTTTACGGTTTAAGGAGTTGGGGACTTTGGCTGGACACGGAGGGGAAATGGAAAAGGAAGGGGAGATTTGGGGCTGGGGAAGAAGTGCTCGGCCTGGCTTCATCTTAAGCATACTTCTATTTAATTAACACTAAGCAAAATATGTTTTAGAGCAAAGCATCTGCCTTCCTTTTGAACATTTCTTTACGTGTTTGCTGTTCAAAGTCACAGATCAGCGACATCCGCATCTCTTGGTTGCTTATTACAAATGCAAATTATCGGGCTCCACCCAGATTTACTAAATCAGAATATACGTTTTAACAAGATTTGCCTCAGTGATTTCTATGCACATTAAAGTTTGAGATGGTACATTTCTTCACTGGGAATATTACTATGTTACTCGGTATTGTCTGGCATTCTGTTAGAGTGTTAATTTTAAAAGTGTGTCCTGTTTACTGAGTGCCTAATACTCTGCGGGACGAGACTTTAGGGAACTGCAGAAACGAGACAGGAACAACAACAACAAAAAAAGCTTTTTCTTTTCTTTCTTTTTTTTTTTTTTTTGCAAAAACAGCATAAAATGTAAAATTAAATATAAGTAAGTACCAGGAAATAATGTTATGGGTGTTCAAGAAGAATCAATTGAACTGGTAATGGAAATTAAGCAATCGAAGGCTATTTATGGAGGAGTGCAAGAGACTGCCATAAAAATGTGTTTTAGGAAGATGGCAATGAAATGCAACAGTCATTTCTGTTGTTGCCACACCTTTGAACGTACCCCAGAGCAAAGAACTCTTTTTTTTGAAACAGTCTCACTCTGTCGCCGAGGTTGGAGTGCAGTGGCGGGATCTCTGCTCACTTCAACCTCCGCCTCCCGGATTCAAGAGATTCTCCTCCCTCAGCCTTCTGAGTAGCTGGGACTACAGGCACAGGCCACCACGCCCAGCTAATTTTTAAATTTTTACTAGAGACAGGGGTTTCACCATGTTGGCCAGGATGGTCTTGATCTCCTGACCTCCTGATCCACCCGCCTCAGCCTCCCAAAGTGCTGGGATTACAGGCATAAGCCACTGCGCCCGGCCATCATTGCCATTTATGTAAGTCAGTTTCATATGGTTCAACCTAATATACTGGTGAAAAGGGTCCAGTGTTTGTCTACTATCTTTCCTCTCAACTTCTGACTTTGAACATAGAACATAAGCAGTTAGATGTCTTTATATATCCTATTGTCACTCCTATAATCAGATCCCCATCCCCCAGACAGTTGCAATAGGCTTGTAAGTGGTCTCTTTGTCTGCAGTCATGGTCCCATAAATCAAATTTCCACAATGCTGCCAAAGCGTTCTTTCTAAAGGACAAGTATGAGCATGACAATTATCTGCCTAAAATCCATGATTGTTTCTGATGTCTTGGTCCTATCCACCCTCCAGCTTCATTGATCCCAAACAAAACTTTATGTTGCAGGATATGCTTTAGTCACAATGAGTCCTTTCTGTGATTCCCCTGACATACCTTTCTGTGAAATGTTTCCATGTTATTCCCTCTGATGAGATGAGTCCTCCGCAGGTCCATCTTAACCTAGCCCCTTCATCAAAGCTCAGCTTAAGGAAAACTTTTTCCAAAAACCTCAACCCTATGGAAGAGTTATGTACCCTTGCTTTATTTCTCCATTAACAACATATACATTTCCCATCGTAACCCATACCATATTGAATACCCGTTTACTTTCTGCTTACCCATTTCTCCCCCACTATAAACTCTTGGAGGGCAGGGATGTGACTTATTCATCTTCATAGCAAGTTATCACTATATGTTGAATTAAACTTAACTTCTGTATTTTAAAAAATCAGATATAGTAATTTCAAGCAGTAAAAAAAAAAAAAATCAAAGAATAATAATGATAAAACTTACTGCCTGCTAGGAACTGTAAATACTTTACATGATTTACTCATGTACTCCTCAAAACTCTGAAGTAAATTCCTGTTAATATTATTAAATTGCGCCAGGTGCTCTGGCTCACGCATGTAATCCCAGCACTTTGGGAGGCGGAGGCAGGCGGATCACAAGGCCAGGAGTTTGAGACCATCCTGGCCAACATGGTAAAATCCTGTCTCTAAAAATAAATAAATAAATAAACAAACATACATACATACATATATATTATTAATTTGCAGGAGAGGAAACTGACACAGAAAGGTTAAAAATCTGTTGAAGGTCATAAATAATAATTTATGACAGTATAGTAGAGCCATGATTTGAACCTATGCAGTATAACTCCCTAGTCCTCATCCTTAACCCCTACAGTATACTTCTATACTTCCTCTTGTTTTTTGTTTGTTTGGTTGGTTTAATTTTGGGGGGGGTTTCTGAGGCAGAGCTTCATTCTAATTTTTATATTTTTAGTAGAGATGGGGTTTCACTGTGTTGGCCAGGCTGGTCTCGAACTCCTGACCTCAAGTGATCTGCCCGCCTTGGCCTCCCAAAGGGCTGGGATTACAGGTGTGAGCCACCATACCTGGCCTATAATATGGTCTTTATTATTGCTTGATTTGTTATCAAGAGCTCCAGATATAGCCAGTTTTAGGTTCCTTAGCCTAAAAATCTTTTCTTTCTTTTTTTTTTTTTTTTTTTTAAAGACGGGGTTTCACCATGTTGGTCAGGCTGGTCTTGAACTCCCGGCCTCAGGTGATCCGCCCGCCTTGGCCTCCAAAGGGCTTGGATTACAGGCGTGAGCCACCACGCCCAGCCTTAAAAATCTTTTCTTAGCTTTCTCCGCCATCGTGGTGTGTGCTTTACTCAGTTTCTCGCCATGTCTTCTCACAAGACTTTCAGGATTAAGCGATTCCTGGCCAAGAAACAAAAGCAAAATCGTCCCATTCCCCAGTGGGATCGGATGAAAACTGGTAATAAAATCAGGTACAACTCCAAAAGGAGACATTGGAGAAGAACCAAGCGGAGTCTATAAGAAATTACACATGAGATGGCACACATATTTATGCTGTCTGAAGTTCACAATCGTGTTACCAAATCAAGCTGAGAAATGTCACCGCTGTCTGAAGAAGTTTGAACAGTTTCCTCTCTGGATCTGTTATGAAGGCATTAGTTAGCACAACCCACAGTGCTTCCATTATTCATGTTAAAAAAAAAAAAAGAAGGCTTTGGTTGCCTGGGTTCAGTAATAAATATGTGAGACCTTTCACTTCTAAAAAAAAAAAAAAAAAAAAATCTTTTCTTAATGAAAAGAGGATATAAGTAAAAATGAGAGTAATTTCTAGAGATCATAGAATTACTTAGGATACATTTATGTTGTTGTTTTTTCTTTTTTTTTTTTTTTTCGGAAATAGTTTCTCGCTCTGTCTTCCAGGCTGGAGCGTAGTGGCGCAGTCATGGGTCACTGTAGCCTCAAACACCTATGCTTATGCCAGCCTCCAGCCTCAGGCTTTGGAGTGGCTAGGACTATAGGCGGGCCACCACGATGGGCTTTTTTTTTTTTTTTTTTGGTAGAGTTGGGATTCTCACTATGTTGCCCAGAGTGGTCTCAAATTCCTGGGCTAAGGGATCCTCCCACCTCCACCTCAGCTTCCCAAAGTGCTGGGGATTACAGGCATGAACCACCACCCCTGGCCTCTATGTTTTTGTTTCTAATGATTTTTCAGATTATTTGAGAAAGCAGTGTAAGAAAAAAATTAGTTTTAAAAATACATAGGCCGGCCGGGCGCAGTGGCTCACGCCTGTAATCCTAGCACTTTGGGAGGCCGAGGTGGGTGGATCACCTGAGGTCAGGAGTTCAAGACCAGCCTGGCCATCATGGTGAAACCCCATCTTTAAAAAAAAAAAAAAAAAAAAAAAATAATAAAAAAAAATAAATAAAAATAAAAATACATAGGCCAGGCACGGTGACTCACGCCTGTAATCCTAGCACTTTGGGAGGCCAAGGCGGGCAGATCACTTGAGGTCAGGAGTTCAAGACCAGCCATATCAACATGGCAAAACCCTGTCTCTACTAAAAATACAAAAATTAGCTGGGCGTGGTGGCATGCGCCTGTAGTCCCAGCTACTCGGGAGGCTGAGGCAGGTGAATCGCTTGAACTCGGGAAGCGGAGGTTGCAGTGAGCCAAGATTGTGCCACTGCACTCCAGCCTGGTGCCTGGCGACGGAGTGAGACTCTGTCTCAAAAAAAGAAATACAAAAATTAGCCAGACCTGATAGCATGCGCCTGTAGTCCCAGCTACTTGGGAGGCTGAGGCAGGAAAATTGCTTGAACCCGGGAGGCAGAGGTTGCAGTGAGCCAAGATCGTGCCACTGCACTCCAGTCCGGCCAGGTGACACAGCGAGACTCCATCTCAAAAAAAAAAAACAAACAAAAAAAACATAAGGGCTGGGTGCAGTGCTTCACACCTGTAATTTCACCACTCTGGGAGGCTAAGGCCAGTAGATTGCTTGAGCTCAGGAGTTTGTGACCAGCTTGGGCAACATGGTGAAACCCTGTCCTTACTAAAAATAGAAAAACCAGCCAGGCATGGGGGTGCACTGTTGTAGTTCCCGCTACTCAGGAGGCTGAGGCAGGATTGCTTGAGTCCAGGAGGTCAAGACTGCAGTGAGCCAAGATCATACCACTGCACTCTAGCTTGGTCTACAGAACAAGACCTCGTCTCAAAAAAAAAAAAAAAAAGGAAAAATATTTTAAGGAATCACAAAAGAATGAATTTCTATTCAATGTTAACAATTAAAATCTCACCTAATCCAGCAAAAAGAATTTGTAGGTCTCATTACCCTTTTGGAAAGGGGATAAGTATATGTATTTTAAGCTAGAGGAAGACTCCTATATACGCTTTCAATTTGGTCAATTATCCTCTGGAAAGTACCTAATGCTTTTAATAAAGTAATGATACTAAAAAAAAAACACCTTGCTTTTTTGAGTTCTTGTTCTGACTAAGGTGGAAATTTGCTATTCTCCACTTTTGCAAGAGCTGTGATTATTTTTGGATGGAACAACTATCTAGGAATTATCTCAGACTGCATGTTTCTACCCTGACAGATTTAGCATAGTTCCTTAATCCTCTGCATGTGCCAATTACTGTATTTAATTAGCAGGAGATTAGATAGAAGCACTAATGACCCAGGTCAGACACACAGACACAGACACACATGCACACACACACACACACACACACACATACACAGAGAGAGAGAGAGAGAGAGAAGAAAACATGATTTAGTTCCTAGACATCTTTTTATTGAAAAATAATTCCCAAAATGACAGACACTGGCTTGTGTAGGACTCTTTGGAATTTGAATGCATAGACATTGGAACAGCCACCAGGAAAGGACTAGCAAGAGATGGCCGTGTTTCAGAATGGTGGTACTCAACTTTTCCAGCTAATGGTACATACCAAAGTTTAAAAGTCAAATACACTACAAGCCTTATTATTATTATTATTATTTTTGAGACAGTCTCGCTCTGTTGGCCAGGCTGGAGTGCAGTGGCATGATCTTGTTTCACTGCAACCTCCGCCTCCCGGGTTCAAGCAGTTCCCTGCCTCAGCCTCCTGAGTAGCTGAGACTACAGGTGCATGCCACCACACCCAGCTTATTTTTGTACTTTTAGTAGAGATGGGGTTTCACCATCTTGGCCAGGCTGGTCTTAGATTCCTGACCTCATGATCCACCTACCTCAGCCTCGCAAAGTGCTGAGATTACAGGCGTGAGCCACCACCCAGCCTACAAGCCTTATTATAATTGAAAAGAAACAACACTGGACACAGTGGCTGCACCTGTAATCCCAGCACTTTGGAGGCTGAGTGGGGCAGATCACGAGGTCAAGAGATCAAGATCATCCTGGCCAACATGGTGAAACCGTCTCTACTAAAAAATACAAAAATTAGCTGGGCATGATGGCGTGCGCCTGTAGTCCCAGCTACTCAGGAGGCTGAGGCAGGAGAATTGCTTGAAGCTGGGAGGCAGAGGTTGCAGTGAGCCGCGATCGAGCCACTGCACTCCAGCAAACAAAAAAAATGTCAGTCCCGTTTAAACTACCCTTCTGTAATCCTGACTCCCAGTTGTCAGAGGCAACAGTATTAAGTCTTGTAATTATTTCTTCTGGTATTTACCTTCATATTTCTAAGCAACATTCATACTATTATTTCATGATTTTTTTTTCAAGTTTAGACACTATATAAATTTAGACAAATACTGACGCTTTCTCGCCTTCCTAGTATACCTACATCATCATTTTTGGTTAAATAGTCAATGCTTACACTTTTTTTTGAGATGGACTGTCACTCTGTTGAACATGGTGAAACCCCATCTCTACTAAAAATACAAAAAGTAGCCAGACATGCACCTATAAACCCAGCTACTCAGGACACTGAGGCAGGAGAGTTGCTTGAACCCGGGAGGTGGAGGTTGCAGTGAGCCGAGATTGTGCCACTGCATTCCAGGCTCAGCAACAGAGTGACACTCCGTCTCAAAAAAAAAAAAGAATTCTAGGATGGGGCTGGGCATGGTGTCTCATTCCTGTAATCCCAGCACTTTGGGAGGCTGAGGTAAGAGGACTACTTGAGCACAAGAGTTCAAGACCAGCCTGGGCAACAGAAAAAGAATGGGGGAGGACCGTGAAGGGTCAGATGGAAGACAAAGGAGCTTGCTAGGGGAGTTTCAGATACTAGGGCTCCCAACCAGTGGACTCAGCCTTAAGTAGAAGTTTCCAGTGGCATTTGTCTATGGAAGGTCCTGACCATACAGCAGTTCAAGACCAGCCTGGCCAACATGGTGAAAACCCATCTCTACTAAAAACAAATAAATAAATAAAATTAGCCGGGCATGGTGGCGCACACCTGAAATCCCAGCTACGCTGGAGTCTAAGGCAGGGGACTCGTTTGAACCTGGGAGGCGGAGGCTGCAGTGAGCCAAGATCATGCCACTGCACTCCACCCTGCGTGATAGACCAAGATCCTCTCTCAGAAAATAAAAAGACGGTCCTGACCATAGATTTGATGAAGTGTAACCTTTTTTTTGTTTTTTTCAGGGAGCCACAAGATTGCTCCTTCCTAGGAGGCTCTCCTAAATATCTTCCTCAGAGTATTTTTATCTTGTGGGTTTTTTTTGTTGTTGTTTATGTGCTTGTTTGTTTTGGAGACAGGGTCTCCCTCTGTTGCCCAGTCTGGAGTGCAGTGGTACAATAAAGTTCACTGCAGCCTCAAGCTCCTAGGCGCATGTGATCCTCCCACCTCAGCCTCTTGAATAGCTGGGACTACAGGCTTGTGTTGTTTTAAGTTAAACAAACAAAAAATCTGTCCTTTAGACATCCCGTGTGTTTAATAATCCCTACTTCACCTTCCTTCATTATTTCAGCAGGAAGAAAAAGTGATATAATAAAGGTGAAGTCAACCAACTATGTTTGGTGTGTTTTCTAAGCCCCTAAGGAAAATTAAGAGCTTTTCTTAATTATCAAATTGTAACCTGATAGTCTAATAAGCTGCTATCAAGAATCTCTACTTCTGGCTGGGCATAGTGGCTCACGCCTGTAATCCAAGCACTTTGGAGGCCAAGGCGGGCGAATCACCTGAGTTCAAGACCAGCCTGACCAACATACCAACATGGTAAAACCCCGTCTTTAAAAAAAAAAAAAAAATCTCTGCTTCTAGGAGAAGGGCTGTGGATAGATGCACTGCCACCATTTGCCATTAGGGGGGGCCCTCTGCAAGTCTTGGAACCAAACCAGTGCTCAGTTTTTACAACCTGCAACGGGGTAGTGGGAGTTCGTCAGCCAGTGGAATCTGAGTGCTGAGCAAGTATAGTGCTGCATACCAAATGCTGAAAGGTTACTGAGTGAACAAAAGTGGAATGAATGTGTATTTTAAAGGCCAATTGTTTCCATTCAAATCTGAGTTTGAAGGGAAAGAGGCCCAGACCTTGAGATCGTTTTCAGTTCTGCTACTTGAATAACAACATCTTTGTCCCTCAGGTGGTAACAACTAAAATCAGCAAAGCCCTTCTGGGACTTCAGTTCAAACTAGCTGTGACTTAACTTTCTTCAGAAAAGGATCCAGACTGAAATGTGAATGTGCTAGATAATGTTTTTGTTCTGTTTTTCCATTTCATACTACAGCTACAGAGACCATTTTATTAAAGGTTTCCAAAGTGTTCACTTGGTCACAATCAAGATAATGGTAACACATATTTAATGGTAATATATTTAATGTTAAATTGCTCATTATGATATATAGATACATAGATGTATGTTCGTGTATAGTTTATTAGTATGTATAGCATCTTAGAACAGATTTTATATATATACACATACATATATACATATATATATATTTTTTGAGATGGAGTCTCACTCTGTCACCAGGCTAGAGTGAGACTCCTGTAATCCCAGCACTTTGGGAGGCCAAGGTGAGCGGATCACAAGGTCAGGAGTTTGAGACCAGCCTGACCAACATGGTGAAACCTCTTCTCTACTAAAAATACAAAAAAGTTAGCTGGGCGTGGTGGCTCGTGCCTGTAATCCTAGCTACTCAAGAGGCTGAGGCAGGAGAATTGCTTGAACCCGGGAGGCGGAGGTTGCAGTGAGCTGAGATCGAGCCACTGCACTCCAGCGGCCTGGGCAACAGAACAAGACTCCATCTCAAAAAATAAAAATTCGCTTTATTTTGACAGATCCTAATTTGCTGTTACTACATCAAGTGTCATTGCCACTTAATTTTTTATTTTTTAACTTTTAAAATTTTGATTATTTTTAAATTGGCCAATAATAATTATACATATTTTTGGGGTACACAGTGATGTTTTGATACCTATAATGTATAGTTAATAGATAAGGGTAATTAGCATATCTATCATCTCAAACATGTATCCTTTATTTGTGTTAGGAAAATTCAATACCTTCCTTCTAGCTACTGGAAACTAGATAATATATTATTGTTAACTATAGTCATCCTAGTGCTGTAGAACACTAGAAGTCATTCCTCTTATCTAGCTGTAATTTTGTTACTGGAAAGGGGTCCCAATCCAGACCCCAAAAGAGGATTCTTGGACCTCATGCAAGAAAGAATTCAAGACAAGTCCACAGAGTAAAGTGAAAGCATGTTTATTAAGAAATTAAAGGAATAAAAGAATCGCTATTCCATAGGTAGAGCAGGGGCATGGGCTGCCCAACTGAGTATACTTTAGTTGTATCTTGATTATATGCTAAATAAGGGGTGGATTATTCATGGGTTTTCTGGGGAAAGGGCGAGGATTTCCCAGAACTGAGGGTTTCTTCCCTTTTTAGACTATATAGGGTAACTTCCAGACATAGCCATGGCATTTGTAAACTGTCTTGGAGCTGATGGGAGTGTCTTTTTGCTTGTGAATGCCTTATAACTAGTGTGTAATGAGCAGTAAGGATGACCCGAGGCTACTTTCATTGCTGTCTTGGTTTTGGCCAAGTTCTTCACTGCATCCTGTTTTATCAGCAAGGTCTTTGTGACTTGTATCTTGTGCCAACCTCCTATCTCATCCTGTGACTAAGAAGGTTAGGCATAACCTTCTGGCAATGCAGCCCAGCAGGTCTTAGCCTCATTTTACCCAGTCCCTATTCAAGATGGAGTCACCTGGTTCAAACGCCTCTATTTTGTATCCTTTAACAAATCTCTCCCTATCCCCACCTTTCTCCCCACCTTTCCCAGCCTCTAGTATCCTGTGTTCTACTAGGTAATGCTTTTATTTTATATTATTTTATTTATTTATTTATTTTTGAGTTGGAATCTTGCTTTGTCACCCAGGCTGGAATGCCATGGCATGATCTCAGCTCACTGCAACCTCCGCTTCCCAGGTTCAAGCGATTCTCTCGCCGCAGCCTCCTCAGTAGCTGGGACCACAGGCACATGCCACCATGCTCAGATGATTTTTGTATTTTTAATAGAGACAGTGTTTTGCCATGTTGTCCAGGCTGGTCTCAAACTCCAGGCCTCAAGTGATCTGCCCGCCTCCGCCTCCCAAAGTGTTGGGTTTACAGGCGTGAGCCATCTCACCCAGCCAGTAATGTTTTAAAATACTTTATTTTATTTTTATTTTTATTTTTTTAATATTATTTCCTTTATAAAAAAGACGGGGTTTCACCATGTTGGTCAGGCTGGTCTTGAACTCCCAACCTCAGGTGATTTGCCCACCTTAGCCTCCAAAGTGCTTGGATTACAGGCGTGAGCCACCACGCCCAACCTAAAGTGCTTTAAAATAACTGTTTTAAGGTCCACGCCTGTAATTCCAGCACTTTGGGATTATGCCACGGGGTGTGGTGGCGTGTGCCTGTGGTCCCACCTACTCAGGAGGCTGAGGCAGGAGAATTGCTTAAACCCGGCAGGTGGAGGTTGCAGTGAGCCGAGATTGCACCACTGCACTCCAGCCTGGGAAACAGAGCTAGACTGTGTCTCAAAAAATAAAATAAAATAACTTTTAAAACACCCATGTCTTAGATTTGGGGTAATTGTTATTTCATTTTACAGTATATTGCCCATTTAATCTAGTCTCACACCACAGCGTATCAGAAAGAACATGGAAGACTTACAGGTCTAAACTATGGCATTGCATTGACAGATTGTCTAATCTTTCTTACCCTCAGTTTATTCTTCTGTAAAAATGGGAATAAAATCCTCCTTGTCAGGGATAATACCTTGTAGAATAGTGAGGATTAACTGAAAAGATGTATGTGAAGATGCCTGAAAGTAAAGGGGTGTTGAAGAAATGGTTAATGTTTCCTCATCTCACTACCAATTCCACCTGTCACAGTGAATGCTTAGTAGATGCTGCTGGTAAAGAAACATATTCTTTTAATAACTGACTACAACTCAACTACAACCATTTTCACTACTATAAAGAAAGGGAAATTCATTTGACTTAATGAAGAAAAGCAACACAAGCAAACCAAACTTAGAGAGGGATATAATGCCAAGACCAATCTCCCAAGAGATAGTTTAAATCTGGGTTTACATTTCCTCTACGTATTTCTTAACCAAGATGGTGTCTACAAGGGTGTGTTCATGGTATGATAATTCATTGAGCTATACACTTAAGATGTATGTATTTTCTATATGTATATATTATTCTTCGATTAAAAATGTAAAAAAATTTCTCTGCAGAAACCATGCCCAAGTTCAAACAACGAAGAAGAAAGCTAAAAGCCAAAGCCAAAAGATTATTCAAAAAAAAAGAAGCCTCCCATATTCAGTCCAAGCTAATTACACCTCCTCCTCCACCACCCTCACCAGAAAGGTAAGGCGTAATGTGGAACAGAAAAAAATACTAGAAAGATCTGATCAGTTTAAGATAAAGTTTCCAGATTTAGCAAATAAAAATAGAAGGCAGGGCCAGGTGCAGTTGCTCATGCCTGTAATCTTAGCACTTTGGGAGGCTGAGGTGAGTAGATTACCTAAGGTCAGGAGTTCGAGACCAGCCTGGCCAACGTGGCAAAATCCTGTCTCTACTAAAAATATAAAAATTAGCTAGGCGTGATGGTGGTTATCTGTAATCCCAGCTACTTGAGAGGCTTAGGCAGGAGAGTTGCTTGAACCCAGGAGGCAGAGGTTGCAGTGAGCCAAGATAGTGCCACTGCACTCCAGCCTGGGCAACAGAGTGAGACTCCATCTCAAAAAAAACAAAACAAAAAAAAGAAGGCCCAGTTAAATTTGAATTTCAGATAAACAGTGAATAATTTTTTCATATAGTTATGTCCTATGTAATATTTGGAATATATTTACACTAAAATTATTCATGCTTTATCTGAAATTAATTTTTTATTTTAATTTTGATTAATTTGTTTATTTTTGAGATTGAGTCTTACTCTGTCACCTAAACTGTAGTGCAGTAGCACAATCAAGGCTCACTGCAGCCTCGACTTCCTGGGCTCAAGTGATCCTCCCACCTCAGCCTCCCAAGTAGCTGGGACCACAGGTGCACACCACCACACCTGACATATTTTTTATTTTTTGTAGAGATGGGGTCGCACTAGGTTGCCCACGCTGATTTCAAAATCCTGGGCTCAAGCAATCTTCCCGACTCAGCCCCCCCTAAAGTGCTGGAATTACAAGTGTGAGCCTGAAATTAAATTTTAACTGGACATCCTGAATTTTACTTGGCAAACATAGTTTAAGAGTGCTATAGGAGCCCAGGGAAAACTTCCCCTTCCATTTCTGAAGGTTCATGGAAAAATCAACTCATAAAAGGCAAATTAATCAAAGAAAAGACATACAGATGTATTGATGTGCACACAAAGGAAAACCACAGAGTGATTATTCCAACCCCTCAGTAGGGTTCAGTACCTTATATACCACCTTGAGGTTGCAGAGAAAATGGGAGTTTACATTGTGTCAAAACAGCTTATGGAAGGTGGAGACGAGGAGGCCTGGCTAGCAAAGGTGGTCTTGTTTGCAGATGAAACTTCACAAGTAGCAGTCCTCAGAGACAATAGATGGTAAATATTTCTTTCAGATCTTTAAAGGTGCCAGGCTGTCTGTTAATCTTTTCTAGATCTGAATGGACAAGGGAAAGCCTCAGAGAAAGTCTGGCTGCATCAGTGCGGATTTTCTTTACAGATGCAAATCTCTCCCACCAGAGACAACTTCACAGCTATTCCTATATTTCTAGTCCTTCTGAATACCATCCTGAACTGTGTCAAGGACATCTATTTTGGGGTGAAATATTTTGGTTTCTGGCCTGGCACAGTGGCTCATGCCTGTAATCCCAGCACTTGGGGAGGCCAAGGTGAGAGAATCGATTGAGCTCAGGAGTTCAAGACCAGCCTGGGCAACATAGTGAAAACCTCATCTCCAAATAATAAAAGTAAAGTTATAGCACTGAAATGTCCTTTGAGGTGATTAAAAAAAAAAAAAAGAAAGAAAGAAAAAGAAAAGTAAAGTTAAAAAAAGAGAAATATTTTGGTTTCCTTCATTTGAAGTGAAAATAACAAGGAATTATATTCAAATGCAAAGTAACTACTTTTTTCTTTCCTTGTGAATTTAATGGCATAAATCTGGCAACTAAATAATGAAAGAAGGGCATAGGACTGCAATTGCCTGACAGGTTCTCCTTGTCCATTGCCCAGAAAAAACCAGTTCACTGAGACAGTGAGATTGCAGTAGAAAAAGGGCTTAATAAATGCAGAGCTGGCTAAGTGTCAGACCAGAATTTCTTACTATAATCAATTTCCCCCAAAAATTCAGAGACTAGGGTTTTTTAAGGATAATTTGGTAGACAGGAGGCTAGAGAATGTGGAATGCTGATTGGTTGGGTTAGGGATGAAATCATAGGGGGTCAAAGTGTGTGCTGCTTGCTGTCTTCAGTTCCTGGATAGGATCACAGAATAAGTTGAGCCAGTTTTCCAGCCTGGGTGGTGCCAGCTGGTCCATCAGAATGCAGGACCTAAAAAATATCTTGGGCCGGATACCATGGCTCACACCTGTAATCCCAGCACATTTAGAGACAAAGGCAGGAAGATCACTTGAATTCAGGAATTCAAGACCAGCCTGGGCAACACAGCAAGACTTTGTCTCTATTAAAAATTAAAATTAAGCCGGGCAAGGTGGCTCAAGCCTGTAATCCCAGCACTTTGGGAGGCTGAGGCGGGTGGATCACAAGGTCAGGAGTTTGAGACCAGCCTGGCCAACGTGTAGAAACCCCATCTCTACTAAAAATACAAAATTATCCAGGCATGGTGGCGTATGCCTGTAATCAATCCCAGCTATTCAGAAGGCTGAGCCAATAGAATTGTTTGAACTCCAGGAGGTGGAGGTTGCAGTGAACCGAGATCTGGCCACACTCCAGCCTTGGCAATAAGAGCAAAACTCTGTCTCAAAAAAAAAAAATAATAATAATTAAAAATGATTATCCAGGCATGGTGGCATGCACATGTAGTCCCAGCTATTCAGGAGGCTAAGGTGGGAGGAATGCTTGAGCCCAGGAGATCCAGACTACAGTGAGCTGTAATTGTGCCACTGCACTCCAGCCCGAGTGACAGAGACCCTGTCTCAAAAAAAGAAAAAGACCTTGAACAGCAATCTTAGGTTTCACAATAGTGATGTTATCCATAGAAGCAACTGGGTAGGTTAGGAATCTTGTTGCCTCTGGTTGTATGACTCCTGAGCCATAATTTATAATCTTGTGGCTAAATTGTTCGTTTTACAAAGGTGATCTAGTCCCCCAAGCCAGGACAAAGTTTGTTTTGTGAAGGGGCTGTTAGCATCTTTGTTTCAAAGTTAAACTATAAACTACATTCTTCCCATGGTTAACTCAACCTATACCCAGGAATGAACAAGGGCAGCTTGGAGGTTAAAAACAAGATGGGGTCAGTTAAGTCAGATTTCTTTCACTGTCATAATTTTCCTATGTCAGATTTTTTTCTCACTGTCACAATTTTTGCAAAGGCAATTTCAGGACTAGAATTTAAATCTTCATTTAAATGTTAGTTTAAGTTTGGTAATTTATTTTCTGACACAACTCAAATGGGCCATTCAAAGAGATGAGACTCTGGGCCAGCATGGTGGCTCATACCTGTAATCCCAGCATTTTGGGAGGCTGAGGCTAGAGGATTACTTGAACCTAGGAGTTCAAGGTTACAGTGATTAAAAACAAAAAAGAAAGAGATTCTGAGTTCCTAGGGGGCTGGTTTTCACAGTAACTTTGTTATAGCTCTTTTTACAGAAAGTTTTTTAAAACAGACAGACCCTCGCAACACAGTAACCATGATAATGCCACCTTGATTCATTTCTCTCTCTCTTGAATATTGTAAAAACCTCCTATCTGGTCCTCCTGCTTATGTCCTTGTCCCTCTGCCATGAATTCTCAATGCAGTAGCCAAAGCAAGCTTTGGAAAAAAAAATTTTTTTTAATTAGTGCTTGTTTATTTAATTCTATTTACTTCTTCTTTTTTTTTTTTTTTTCCGGAGACGGAGTCTTGCTCTGTCTCCCAGGCTAGAGTGCCGTGGTGCAATCTCTGCTCACTGCAATCTCCACCTCCTGGGTTTAAGCAATTCTCCTGCCTCAGTCGCCCGAGTAGCTGGGATTACAGGTGTGCACCATGACACCAGGCTATTTTTTTTTTTTTTTTAAACAGAGTTTTTCTCTTGTTGCCCAGGCTGAGTGTAATAGCGAGATCTTCGCTCACTGCAACCTCTGCCTCCTGGGTTCAAGCGATTCTCTTGCCTCACCCTCCCACCACACACAGCTAATTTTTGTATTTTTAGTAGAGATGGGGGTTTCACCATGTTGCCCAGGCTGGTCTCGAGCTCCTGACCTCAAGTGATCTGGCTGCCTCGGCCTCCCAAAGTGCTGGGATTATAGGAGTGAGCCCTACACCCAGCCAATTTTACTTCTATCAGGTGCACGTGTGGGCTCCTTATAACACACCCAGTTTCTAACATGGTATTTACAAGACAGGTGAGACTGTTTACACATTGTTCTTCTTTTGTTTCATTTTCTATCAAAGCAAATACAGTTACATTTAATTACTAGATAATTTTCCCCAATCATGTTGCCATAGTACACAAAGTTAATGCTAAAATATAACTTACCTAATCCCCATGGAAATTTGTAATCAAAAGCAATAAGAGGTATTTGCTTTTTTTTTTTTTTTTTTTTTTGAGATGAAGTCTTGCCCTGTTGCCCAGGTTGGAGTGCAATGGCACAATCTCGGCTCACTGCAACCTCCACCTCCCAGGTTCAAGCGATTCTCCTGCCTCAGCCTCCCATGTAACTGGGATTACAGGCACCCATGACTGCACCCAGCTAATTTTTGTATTTTTAGTAGAGACAGGATTTCTCCATGTTGGCCAGGATGGTTTCGAACTCCTGACTTCAGGTGATCCACCTGCCTTGGCCTCCCAAAGTGCTGGGATTACAGGCATAAGCCACTGCGCTGGGCCAACAGGTATTTTCTTTAGAAAAAAATCTCAAGTTAATAAACCACTTTAGGCCAAAGTAGAAATTCACCATCCATGGTTACTTTGTGATTACTGAGTTTCTATTTCAATTCAATGGAAATGGATTTGGTTTTTGTTTGTTTTTATGGGGATTTGTTGTACATATTAATACATCGCCCAGGTGTTAAGCTCAGTACTGGATAGTTATCTTTTCTGCTCCTCTCCCCTCCTCCCATCCTTACAGCTTGTGAAAAGTAGAGTCATGTTTCTCCTTTACTTAAAATCTCTAATATCTTTCTCTCTCAGAATAAAAATTAAAGTTCTTGGTATGACCCACAGGGCCTTTATGATCTAACTCTGACCTTATTTTATTTTTTTAGACAGTGCCTCACTCTGTTGCCCAGGCTGGTCAAACAATCCTCCCGCCTCAGTCCCCCAAGTATCTGGGACTAGCACACACCACTACACACAGCTACCATTTGTATTTTTTTGTAGATACGTTTTTTGTTTTTTGTTTTTTCAGATGGGGTCTCACTCTGTCACCCAGGCTGGAGTGCAGTGGCACAATCTTGGCTCACTGTAACCTCTGCCTCGAGGGTTCAAGCAATTCTTGTGCCTCAGCCTCCTCAGTAGCTGGGACCACAGGTGTGCACCACCATATTTTGGTAGAGACAGGGTTTTGCCATGTTGGCTAGGCTGGTCTCAAACTCCTGAGCTAAAGCAATTCATCAGCCTTGGCAACCAAAAGTGCTGGGATTATAAGCGTGAGCCACTGCACCCAGCTTAATTTTCTAAGTTTTTTTCTTCTTTTTTATTTTCCTTATTTTCTAAAAAGTCTCTCCACCCTAGTCATCCTGTCCTACTTGCTATTTCTCATATACTTCAGGCAAAATTCCACCTCAGGGCCTTTGTACTTACTATTTTCTCTGTGATAATTTAAAAGGAAGATGCTTAGGCACAAAATATAAATTAAAGAGTTTACTTGAGCCCAAGTGAGAACAGCTGCCTGGGAGAGTAAGCCCCAAGTAACCTTGGATACGAACTCCATTCAGCCTTTGCTACCAGCAGGTTTCTAAAGGCTTAAAGGGGGCACACGGAGTAGGCTGATAAAACCATTTAGCAGGAATTCTCAGTGTACAGAAATAACATTGATTAGTGATTGGCTACACATTGTTAAGCTATAGGGCATGGATTATAGTGTCATGTGGCATTATTAGGTTAATTTATAGCTACTTGTGGCAACAACAGGCAATTTCAAGGGATGAATACATAGCTCAAAGCATGGAGTAGAATGTGATTGCCGTCTCACTTTAATGTCTCTGGGCCTGACAATTTAAAAGGACTCACATTCCTCAGGTAAACAAAAGTCATCTTCTCAGCGAGACTTTGATATCTAAACTATCACCCCATCCGACATTTCACATTTCCTCTCCTCTCTTGCTTTATTTTTTTCTCCTTAACATTGATTCATTCTCTAACAACCATATTTCTATTTATTTTTACTTTCTTTCCTATGAAACTGTAAACTCCATGAGGGCAGATATTTTATCTATGTTGAGCATTGCTGGACCCCTGGTGCCTAGAACATAGCAGGACTTAGCAAATATATGTTGAATAAATAAATCCCTGAATTCTAGAATTTAATGAAGAGTTTGGCTATAGGGAGTCTCTGCTTCTGAGTAATACTAAACAACCACCTTCTTGTTTCATTAGAGGCTATGATTATTATTATTATTTGAGACTGAGTCTGTCTCTGTCACCCAGGCTGGAGTGCAGTGGCACCATCTCAGCTCACTGCAACCTCTGCCTCCCGGGCTCAAACCATCCTCCCACCTCAGCCTCCTGAATAGCTAGTACCACAGGTGCTCACCACCATGCCTGGCTAAGTTTTATATTGTTTTGGTAGGGACAGGGTTTCACCATGCTGCAGAGGCTAGTCTTGAACTCCTGGTCTCAAGCGATCTGCCCACTTCAGCCTCCCAAGGTGCTAGGATTAGAGGCACAAGCCACCATGCCAGACCAAGGCTATTATTCTAACTTAGGGGTTTTTTATTTGTTTCACTTTGTTTTTCCTACAGAGTCATTATTTCTTCAACAGATGTATCTCAAATCAGAAGCTGGCTAAGATCATCCTGGAACTTCAAATTTCCTAACATCAGAGGTGCAATAAAACTTTGGACAAATAGAGTATGGTCTATATACAGCTGGTGCCAGAACTGCATAACCCAGGTAGGGATGTGACATCCCTGTTTTCAGCAATATTGTTTTCCTACACACTTGGTGTTTATGTACATATGTGCTCAGGTCAGTCCAACCCTCGGGCTAAACTCAGATAAGATGAAATTACTGCATTATGTTTGCCTTTGCTTCTATAAAACATACATCAAGTCATTTTCTCGTTCCTATTTTCTTGTCCTTATCATATTACTCATAGGACTCAGCATTGTTTATTATTAATTTCAGAGTTTAGAAGTATTGAAAGACACCATCTTTCCATTTCGTACCTGCCACCGAGAACTTTACAGTCTAAAACAACAGTTTTGCATTTTGGAAAGTAGATTATGCAAGCTCCAGGAAGCACTGAAGGTTAGTATTGTCAAATAAAAAGTAAATCTGGAATTAGGTAAGGAGACACTTTATTTGAAAAGACTATTACAATAGGGAAAATGCTCAAGTCATAAGATTTATATCTCAAACATTAAGCAAAAAAGTTTTCTTTGTTAGCAAGGAATAAATAAGGCTAGAACAAGCCAGGTATGGGAAGAAGGATGAAGAGTTGGGGTAATCTGATCAGACAGCTGATCAGATCAGGGAACATCTTTCCCTGAAGGTTGTTCAGCATGCCAATGCTTGCTGAAGCCCAAGAACAGGTCAAGGTTCTAGGGCCTATGGGGAGGGGGTAAATCCTGACTAAAGTTTGGTCAAGTCAAGTTAGTAGATATTTTTGTCCAGATTGGTCAGTGGCAATGAACAGTTCAGCTAATCACTTGGCAGACAAAGAATGGGCATTTGGAGGGTCTGTGTCTCTGTTTGTCAGATAAACAAGGGAGCCATCCATAAATCTTAACCAACTGATATGAAAAAAGTTGGTTCCATATAGCTTCCAAAATAGTGCTCTCTTGTTATTGAGAAAGGCCTAAATTAATAAAACCTCTATGGGCTATAATTAGGTAACATCTATCAAAATTTTCAAAATATATATCTTTTGATGCAACCAAATTTTGTACAGATGTAAAAAGTTATTTATTGCAGTGTGATTTGAAAAATTGCAAACGAAACTAAGTGTCAAAGAGTATGGGGTTAATTGAATAAATTATAATCCATTCATTCAGTGGAATACTATGTAGCTGTTAAGAAGAATGAGGTGGTTTTTTATATACTAATGAGGTATGACCTCAAGAATACACCATCAGTCCCTTTCCCACTAAGAAAACTTTTGTTAAAAGAATACACTAACTTTTGTTAAAAGAATACACTGTGGGATTACAGGTGCAATGGCTCTCGCCTGTAATCCCAACATTTGAGAGGCCAAGGTGGGTGGATCACTTGAGGCCAGGAGTTTGAGACTAGGAGTTTGAGACCAGCCTGGCCAACATGGCAAAACCACATCTCTACTAAAAATACAAAAAATTACTTGGGCATGGTGACACACACCTGTAATCCCAGCTACTCCAGAAGCTGAGGCAGGAGAATCCTTGAAACCCAGGAGGCAGAAGTTGCAGTGAGCCGACATTATGCCATAGCACTCCAGACTGGGCAACAGAGCATGACTGTGTCTCAAAAAAATAAAATAATAAAAATAATAATGCACTATCAAATTAAGTGTAGAAGTATATTAAGAACAGTCTGTAGAGGATGTTCCCAGTATATATATATTTTTTTCCTGAGACAGAGTTTTGCTCTTGTTGCCCAAGCTAGGGTACGATGGCGCAATCTCAGCTCACTACAACCTCTGCCTCCTAGGTTCAAGCAATTCTCCTGTCTCAGCCTTCTGAGTAGCTGGGATTACAGGCATGTGCCACCACATCCGTCTAATTTTTATGTTTTTAGTAGAGGCAGGGTTTTGCCATGTTGGTCAGGCTGTTCTTGAATTCCAGACCTCAGGTGATCCGCCTGCCTCAGCCTCCCAAAGTGCTGGGATTACAGGCATGAGCCACCATGCGTGGCCTGTTCCCACTATTAAATTAGATGTAGAAGTCTATTTAGAACAGTGTTTATAGGCTATTCCCATGTATTATTAAAATGTATAACTTTGGGAGGCCAAGGTGGATGCATCACTTGAGATCAGGAGTTCAAGACTACCCTGGCCAACATGATGAAACTTCATCTCTACTAAAAACACAAAAACTAGCCGTGCCTGGTAGCACACACCTGTAGTCCCAGCTACTCAGGAGGTTGAGGCAGGAGAATCATTTGAACCCAGGGGCAGAGGTTGCAGTGAGCTGTGATCGTGCCACAGAGTGAGATTCTGTCTCAAAAAATATTTGAGACCAAAAAAAAAAAGAATGGAATAATTTTTTATTTTTTTGCGATGGAGTCTCGTTCTGTCACCCAGGCTGGAGTGCAGTGGCGTGATCTTAGCTCATTGCAACCTCTGTCTCCCAGGTTCAAGCAATTCTCCTGCCTCAGCCTCCTGAGTAGCTGGGAATATAGGAGCCCACAACCACACCTGGTTAAGTTTGGTATTTTTAGTAGAAAGAGGTTTTATCCTGTTACCCAGGGTGGTCTTGAACTCCTGACCTCAAGTGATCTCCCGCCTCGACCTCCCAAAGTGCTGGGACTCTAGGCATGAGCCATAGTGCCAGGCCTAAATAAAATTATTGAGACTAGGTGGGACTCCAAAAATAAAAATAACTAAATTAAACATAAAATAAAACTAATTGACGAGTTGAGAATTTGATTCTAGAAGTAAATTCATTGCTTTTCTGAATTCTTAAAATTTGGTAACTTTTTTGTCAGAGTAGTTTGCTGCAGGTGACAAGGCAGTATTCAAATAGACCTTAAAAATAATTTTTTTAGCTGAGCGTGATGTACACATTGTAGTCCCAATTACTCAGAGGACTGAGGTGGGAGGATTCCTTGAACCTAGGGACACTCTAGCCCATTGCATTCTAGCCAGGGCAATATAGTGAGAAAAAAAGTTTTGGTTTTTTTTTTTGTTTTTTTTTTTAAAGTCTAGAATGAGAGTGTGTGGGAGTGTGTGTGTGTGTGTGTGAGTGTGTGTGTGTGAAATCTATAAACCTTCCCTTCTCTCCTTCACCTCTAGGATACACACTCTACCTTTCATGACTTTTCTCCTATTTCGGCTCTTCTTATAATTTAACCCCAAATCACTAATCCCAATGTACCAGGGAGGATGGTGATATAGAACAAAGAATGAAGTGTGTGTTATTTCCTTCACTAAGAAAGCTCCTGGCCCCCCCCCGGCGCGCGCCCGGCCCAGCCCCCCCCCCCCCCCCCGCAACTAGTAAGGCTGTATCAGTCAAAATTCTTTTTGCCACAAGTGACAGAAACACAATGCAACCTGGCTTAAGCCCATAAAACCAGTAAGTCTAGGGTATCTCTGGATTCAGAGGCTCAAATGATAGTGTCAGCATCCTGGCTCTATCTCATCTTTCAGTTCTGCCTTCTTTAGAGTAAGTTTATGTCTCAGACAGACTCTCCCCTTGTGCTAGCAACGTGGCTGCTGGCAGCCTTCGATTCTTATTCTCATACCAGAACAATCTCAGCTGAGAGAACTTGGCCTGGATTATGTGTCTAGTCCTTGAGTGAGTATCCCAACCAGATCATGTGGACTGAGGGAGAGAAGGGAAACCCAGGTGCTTTTACCAGAAGATGGAGGAATGGCTACAGGTGAGTGCTAGTCCCTGGGGCTGTTTGCCCCACTTCAGAAACTCTGCTCTGTATTGCTGGGAGGGCTGGCTCCTACAGGATACATTCCTCAAACTCCAGGTCACCTGGTTCCTGGTTGTGATGGCCTATTGGGAGACACCGTTGAAAGACTAGAGGGAGGGAGGAGACAAAGAGTTCCTTCCCCTCTTCTTTGCTCCATGATTTCTTCAGCAGTGGTAGTTGTTGCCTTCCTGGCCTCATCTCCCGCAGAAGTCATGTTCCAGATCCTTGGCCTTTATCAGTTTCTTGAATGTACTATATTCTTGACTGCATTAAATATTTTTTCCTCCGAAAGGAACTCTTCCCCTAGTCCTTATCTCCCTTTATCTGCTAAGTCTCCATTCATTCTTGAGATCATGGCTAAATATCACTTCCCAAGACTCTAGCTGTTCATTCTCACAGCACACTTCATTGCTCTTACTGAAGTATTGTTTTGTTTTGAGTGTGTTTGCGCATGTTTTGTTTTGTTTTGTTTTGTTTTTGTTTCAGCTGAGGTCTCACTATGTTGTCCAGGCTGGTCTCGAACTCCTGGACTCAAGCAATTTGCTGGACTCAGCCTTCCAGAGTGCTGGGACTACAGGTGTCTGTCACTGTGCCCGGCCTTCTGTGCATGTTTAATGTCTGTCTTCCCTCACCAGACTGTCAGCTCCATGAGGTGACAGACAGGGCCTACATTATACTTATAGTGCCTGGCATATAGCACATACAAAATAAATGAATGAATGAATGAAATGAAGAAACTTGTGATCATAAATGAGAAAGTATTATGATGCACATGATAAGAAAGCATTCAATACATGGTAGCTATTATTTTGATGATGCTCACCCTCAAGAATCAAATTGTTATTTATTTGCCAAATGTGATGTCTTCTTCCAGACTGTCTCAGAAAGTTCTTCCTGTCCAAGCTGTGGTCAAACATGTCACATGGGTAAACTTACAAATGTGCCTGCCTGTGTTCTAATCACCACTGAAGACTCCAAAGCTATGCTTCCTCCCACACTGCCACAGCCAGCCAGCCATTTTCCACCACCTCCTCCACCTCCTCCACCTCCTCCTCCTCCACCACCTCCTCCACCACCGCTAGCACCTGTGCTGCTCCGAAAACCCAGTCTCGCTAAAGCACTTCAGGTAGGAAACAATCTAGTAATGATATGTTTTGGTCAGTGTGTAATATAGGAGTAAAGCCAAGTGGCCTTTTAAGGCCTGGCTAATCAGGGCTTGGGCCGGAAGGCTGTATTTTGTTCTCATTCCATACCTTAATTATTGTGTTTTTAAAATCTCAGTCCTTGAGGAATTCCTAGAAGCTGGATTGAGAAATGAAAGTGATGTATGTGAAACCCAGTATAGTGGAAGATTCCTATTCCCTTCTCAGCATGGCTTTTTACCCAGAGGAAAACCTCCCTAGGAAACCAAATTAAGAATAGAAGATTGCTTAGTGAGTGACTCAGAACAAAGAGTTCGCTGATTCCAAAGTTTCATGTCATTAGGCTGGAAAACCAATCTCTATTTAGTTACTTATTTACCAAGGGGACCAGAAAATTTGTGAATCACTAAGACAGGCATGACCCTGTTTTAAAATCTGCTGAATTTTCACTATGGATACATTTGGTTTAATGCAGCTAAATTAAATCCAGAGTCTTCCCAACCCTGACACACACACACACACACACACACATACACACACACAATCCAGAGCCTATTGTTATATTTGCCCTAATTATACCTCTCTGACTATATACATTCTTGCTCTGTGGGAACTGAGTCATCTTTCTAGGTAATTAAAACAAAACTTCAGTTTAACGCGATTAACTCCTTCAACTCCTGTCTTATTATAATGACTCTTGGGGAAGATGCATTACTGCAGGAAACTAGTCTATCTCTTATTTGTTAGCAAAGCCTAAGCTTATAAAAACAAAACTAGGGAGAGGGAGGCCTTACATTTTGATGAATACTTTTTGATAGGTGATAAAAACAGGATTATTGAGTTGAGTGGAAAGAATATGACAGGTTCCTAGGGTAAATAAGAGTTACCTCTTAGGCCGGGCATGGTGGCTCACGCCTGTAATCCAAGCACTTTGGAGGCCAAGGTGGGCGGATCACCTGAGGTCGGGAGTTCAAGACCGGCCTGACCAACATGATGAAACTCAGTCTTTATAAAAAAAAAAAAAAAGAGTTACCTCTTAACTGTGAGTCTTTAAAAACTAGATTTGGATTTGCATTTCACTAGTTGTGCTGGTTCCAATTTGAATTCTAACCGCACCATATATTTTAAGGCTGGACCATTAAAAAAGATGGACCCATGCAGATAACAGTTAAAGATCTGCTGACTGTAAAATTAAAGAAGACACAGAGTTCAGATGAAAGGAGGAAGGTAAGATGTCATTGACCATGCATATGTTCTGTTTGCTTTTAACCTTGTTGTCCCTTTATGGAAATAAGCATAAGCCTTATACATAGACGTCATTCCAGGCAGGGTGCAGTGTCTCATGCCTGTAATCCCAGCATTTTGGGAGACCAAGGTGGGAGGATCAGCTGAGCCCAGGAGTTCAAGACCAGCCTGGGGAACATGGCAAGACCTCATCTCAATTTGTATACAATTGTGGGGGGAGGGTAGAAGAAGTCATTTCAAGTTAAGTTTTTGATGTTTTATTTTAGTAGTTTTGGATTTCCCAATAAAATATGTATATTAGAAAATGATTTAATAGGCAATTTAATCTCCCAACCGTTAGTCTGAAGAGGTAGAGACATCCTTTGAAGTTTTGGAATAAAAATTGGGTGGAATAGTGGATATGTCTTACACATACTCAACACTCAGATATTTGCCATTTTTGCATGTTTATGTCTTGAATGATATTTTAAAATGTGTTTTAATAATATCTCATTTTATAATTAAAGATTATACCATCGCTGAAGGCACGGAATCCACTAGTTACTGTCTCTGACTTGCAGCGTGTTACCCTGAAACCTAACTCCAAAATGTTATCAACTCGAGTTACAAATTTCTTAATGTAAGGAACTGCACAGTGCTATGCTCTGCTACTACTTAAAAGAACGATATTGTTGTACAAGGGCCTAAAAACAGGAAAAATGACTTTTTTTGCTTATTTTTAATGTTAAAAGTTATATATGCTCATTATAGAAAAATTGAAATCTACAGAAAAGTTTAAAAAAGAAAACAAAAATTATCTAAATAATCCTATCATTGGAGATAGTCATGGTTAACATACTGCTGTTTATTATTCTAGTCTTTTTCTGGGCATATGCTTTATTGCCCCATTTAAAGATGTTGTTTATTATAAGATGTGTCATTGATTTAATAACAGATTTTGGGAGAAAAATATTCTATCAAGAATTTTAGGATGGACGTGATGGCTTATGTCTGTAATCCCACCACTTTGGGAAGCTGAAGTGGGAGGATTGCTTGAGGTGGGGGAGTTTAAGACCAGCCTGGGCAATGTAGTGAGACTTCCATCTCTAAAAAAATAATTAAATTAAAAATTAGCGTGATGCAGTGGTGTGTGCCTGTAGGCCCAGCTACTTGGGAGGCTGAAGCAAGAGGATCACTTGAGCCCAGGAGGTCAAGGCTGCAGTGTGTAGTGACTGCGCCACTGTACTCCACCCTGAACAACAGAAACTCCATCTCGAAAAAAAGAAAAATCCTAAATGTTCAAAACAAGATTTTATCTATGAAATTTACATATAATGAACTGCCAGTTTTGAAGATGTCAAAGTGATACTTTAAGTTAATTTTCAAAAAGATGAGGAAGAGTTCATGATCTATTGAATGGGAAAATCTATATCTACAGTATAGCAATCATTTTAGAAATGATTGCTTTCCTTTGGGAAAAAATAATAAAATCTCACAAGTTCTAATTTTTATATCTCTGTTTTATCAGTACTCCTGGAAAAAGTCAGATCGATCTGCGGAAACTGCTTAGAAAAGTCGATGTAGAGAGGTAATACATTCTCTTTTCTTTATGCTTTCTAAATTCATTTTAAAACTTGGCATAAAACACAGCTACTATTATTTTTAATACCTTTGCAGGAGCCCAGGTGGAACCCCCTCTTACCAATAAAGAAAATATGGAAACAGGAACAGGACTGACTCCAGTAATGACACAGGCCTTAAGGAGAAAATTTCAGGTAACCCTTTAGGAAAAAAATATTCGTTCCTTTGCTTGAAAATAATTTGGCCTGGTATGGTGGCTCATGCCTGTAATCCTAACACTTTGGGAGGCTGAGCCGGGGTGGACTGCTTGAGCCTAGGAGTTCGAGACGGGTAACATAGTGAAACTCTGTCTCTAAAAAAAATACAAAAAATGAGCTAGGTGTGGTGGTACGTGCCTATAGTTCCAGCTACTTGGGAGGCTGATGTGGGAGGATCACTTGAGCCTAGGAGGTCAAGGCTGCAGTGAGCTGTGATTGCACCACAGCACTCCAGCCTGGGTGATAAAGCAAGACCCTGTCTCAAAATAAATAAATAAATAAATAAATGATCATAATCGTAATTTATGATAATAATTTAAAGCAGCTTTCTTAATAATAATAATTTTTAAATGGTACCCTGTGTTTTGCAAAGTACTTTCATATTTAGGCTTCATAAAATTAGGGGATTGGCCGGGCACGGTGGGATCACACCTGTAATCTCATCACTTTGAGAGGCTGAGGTGGGCAGATCACATGAGGCAAAGATTTCGAGACCAGCCTGGCCAATGTGATGAAACCCTGTCTCTACTAAAAAAATACAAAAATTAGCTGGGTGTAGTGGCCATGCCTATAATCCCAGCTACTTGGGTGACTGAGGCATGAGAATCACTTGAACCTGGGAAGCGAAGGTTGCAGTGAGCTGTGATTGTACCACTGTACTCCAGCCCTGGATGACAGGGTGATACCCTGTCTCAAAAAAAAAAAACCAAAAAGAAATATAGGTAGGATTATCATGTCTACCCATAAATGTCTAATTTTATTAATTCCTTTAGTAAATATTTATTAAGCACTTCCTATATGCCCAGCAGTGTGCTGAAGTACTGGGGATATAGTGGTAAGCAAAAACAGATACAGACCTACTGTCTTGAAGCTTTCAGTCTAGTGGGGAAAATAGGCATTCATCAAATAATCCCTTATTTGAATACTATCACACTGCAGTATGTGTTCTGTGGGAACCCAGAGAGGAACTTGATCTAGCCTGGATGATCTAGGAAGGACTCCCTTAGGAAGTGATGATGCTTGAGGTGAGAGTCAAGGAGGAAGAGGCATTTACTGGACAGGGTAACTGTGGGGTGGATCCACCATGAATGTCATGGAGGAGAGAGTTCCAGGCAAAAAGAACAACATGCATAGGAGTCCCATGGTGGGAGGGATCATGGCCTACTCGAGGAATTGAGAAGTGACCAGTGTGGCTGTAACATAGAGAGGGAGCCCGATGGTGGTGAAAGACAGGGATGGAGATGTATTTAGGAGTCAGACCATGCAGAGTTGATAGGAAAAGGTCTTGACAGCTTTCTTTGTCACCTACATGCACAACCACACACCAAAACCAGTAGATCAGCTGGCCCTGGTGTTACTTCTTCCAAACCCTGTTGATCTTAGTCATTTCCCTGATTGCC
Source organism: Ateles fusciceps (assembly GCA_036589455.1). NCBI lineage: Eukaryota > Metazoa > Chordata > Mammalia > Primates > Atelidae > Ateles > Ateles fusciceps. Next base: position 365,501 of record JAZHEH010001132.1, read on the forward strand.
TCTATCATTAGATCTGTGAAGAACAGCTATCCACTGGCCACCCCTACTGGAGTGCTGGGACACAGGGCTGCTGGCATCTTTGGCTTTGAACGTCATAGTTCATTCTCCCTCTGGAGGCAGGACATAGCAAACTCCACTGCTGACATTCTCCACCGCAGCACTGTCTTCCTTTTTCTTCCCCTGTTTGAGAATCTGTGCTTTTTGTGGGACAATATGATTTCTCTCTTACCTATCACCTTGGTCCTCCTAGGTACTCTACAGCTTTCTGTGGAGATGTGACCAGGTTCTTCTTTCCTTCTCTTGGAGCATGCTACTCCTAATCACATTCCTTGGTGATACCCAAAACTGTGAAGGGCGGGAGCAAAGGGAAGAAGCCGCACGAAGGTCTTAGCCCCTTCCTTTTTCTGTTTAGCTTTAAGATCTTTGTTGTCACTGCCCCACTTTGTAACTAGTACAGTGAGTTGAGAACTCTGGAAATGGATAAACGGTAATAAATAGCAAGGCCACATATTGAACAACAACAAAAATCACAGATAAGACCTATGCCATATGTTGTGCACCTAAAATCTACTAAGGAGGAGGATGTCTAGTTAGAATTGTTGTTAGATACAGATGACTTATCCCATCCAGCCCTTAGGCTTCGACTTTCTTTCCTTAAACTCTGAGTCAACTGTATCAGGTTTTACATTTGGCTTTAAGGTAACAGAAATCTGACTACAGTGGTTTAATCCAGTAGGGACATGGTAGGGTGTGATGGCTCACACCTGTAATCCCAGTGCTTTGGGAGGCTGAGGCTGGAAAATCACTCGAGGCCAGGAGTTTAAAACCAGCCTGGGTGATATAGCAAGACCCTGCCTTGACAAATAAATAAATAGATTAGGACTTTTTAAAAAAAACAGATACAACTAACTCATTTTTTTTTTTTTTTTTTAAGACGGGGTTTCACCATGTTGGTCAGGCTGGTCTTGAACTCCCAACCTCAGGTGATCCACCCGCCTTGGCCTCCAAAGTGCTTGGATTACAGGCGAGAGCCACCACGCCCAGCCTCATTTTTGTTTTTTTTATAATTTACAGACAAGATCTCACTGTATCTCCCAGGCTGGTCTCAAACTCCTGGGCTCAAGTGAGACTCCTGTCTCGGCCTGCCGAAGTGCTGGGATTACAAGTGTGAGCCACTGTGCTCGACCCACAACTATCTCTTTTTTTTAATTTATTTTTTATTTCAATAGGTTTTTGGGAAATAGATAGTGTTTGGTTACATGAATTAGTCTTTTAGTGGTGATTTCTGAGATTTTGGTGCGCCCATCACCCAAGCAGTGTACACTGTTCCCATTGTATAGTCCTTTATCCCTCAAGACATTCCCACTCTTTCCTTCCCCAAGTCCCCAAAGTCTACTGTATCATTCTTACGCCTTTGCATCCTCATAGCTAGCTCCCGGACTTATTTTTTAGATTTAAATATTTCTTTAGGAAGTAGGAAGTCCACAACTATAATACAGTGGCTTCACTATATCATCACTCTTCTTCCATCCTTAATATGTGGTTTTTATCCTCATAATACAAAATGGCTACATTTTCTGAAGCATCATGTCTACATTCTAGGCGAGTGAAGAAGAAAGGCAAATGTTAAGCTAAGCTACGCCTCATTTCTTCAAAAAAGCCCTATTCAGGAACTTCTGATTGCATCAGAGACTGGGAAAAGTGGTATTTAGACTCTGAATGCAGTGCTGCCCTGCAAAAAATCTGGGTTCTGTTTAGGAAGGAAAGTTGTATTTATCACAGGAATATAGTTGATATCATAATTGGGACTTTTTTTTTTTTATAGCTGGCTCACCCTAGAAGCCCAACTCCAACTCTACCACTTTCTACAAGCAGCTTTGATGAACAAAACTGATGCCAACTCTGCCTGACTCCATGTGAAGATCCATAAAACATACAGATGAAAACACCCAGCCGGGTGCAGTGGCTCACACCTGTAATCCCAGCACTTTGGGAGGCCCAGGTGGGTGGATCACCTGAGGTCATGAGTTCAAGACCAGCCCGACCAACATGGCAAAACCCCATCTTACTAAAAAGACAAAAAATTAGCTGGGCGTAGTGGCAGGCACCTGTAATCCCAGCTACTCGGGGGCTGAGAATTGAGAATCTCTGTTGCCCAGGCTGGACTGCAGTGGCGCAATCTTGGCTCACTGCAACCTCTACCTCCCAGGTTCAAGAAATTCTCCTGCCTCAGACTCCCAAGTATATATATGTGTATATATATGTATATATACATATTTTTTGAGATGCAATCTCACTCTGTCGCCCAGGCTGGAGTGCAGTGGCACAATCTTGGCTCACTGCAACCTCCACCTCCTGGGTTCAAGCAATTCTCCTGCCTCAGCTTCCCGAGTAGCTGGGATTACAGGTGCGTACCGCCTTGCCCAGCTAATTTTTGTATTTTTAGTAGAGACAGGGTTTCACTATGTTGGCCAGGCTGGTCTTGAACTCCTGACCTCAGGTGATCCACCTGCCTTGGCCTCCCAAAGTGTTGGGATTACAGGCATGAGCCACCACAGCCAGCCAGAGATCCACATCTATATTTATAACACATTTATGTATGAAAATTAAGCAGGTGGCCGGGCACAGTGGCTCACGTCTGTAATCCCAACGTTTTGAGAGGCTGAGCCAGACGGATCACTTGAGGTCAGGACTTTGAGACCAGCCTGGCCAACATGGTGAAACCCGTCTCTACTAAAAATACAAAATTAGCCAGGAGTGGTGGCACATGCCTGTAGTCCCAGTTACTTGGGTGGCTGAGGCTGGAGAATTGCTTGAACCTGGGAGGCAGAGGTTGCAGTGAGCAGATTGCACCACGGCGCTCCAGCCTGGGTGACAGAGCAAGAGACTCTGTCTCAAAAAAAAAAAAAAAAAAAAGAAAATTAAATAGGTAATGAAGTTAAGAGATATATCAGCTTCTAGTAAAAGTTGTTTTTTTTTAAAAACCTGTGCTGGGCTCAGTAGTTCACATCTTTAATCCCCGCACTTTGAGAGGCCGAGACAGGCAGATCACGAGGTCAGGCGTTCGAGATCAGCCTGGCCAACATGATGAAACCCCGTCTCTACTAAAAAAATACAAACAAATTAGCTGGGGATGGTAGTGTGCGCCTGTGATCCCAGCTACTCAGGAGGCTGAGGCAGGAGAAGCGCTTGAACCAGGGAGACGGAGGTTGCAGTGAGCCGAGATCACGCCATTGCACTCCAGCCTGGGCAGCAGAGTGAGACTCTGTCTCAAAAAAGAAAAAAAAAAACCTGCTAACTACATTTATATTATGTAAAAATAAAGGGAATAATCACTGAGAATAAAGCAGTTGAGTATAACAATAATATTTTATGGGGCACTTATAATGTTTTTTTTTTTTTTGAAACAGAGTCTTGCTCTGTCGCCAGGCGCCAGGCTGGAGTGCAGTGGTGCGATCTCGGCTCACTGCAACCTCCACCTCTCAGGTTCAAGCAATTCTCCTGCCTCAGCCTCACAAGTAGCTGGGACTACAGGTGCACGCCACCATGCCCAGGTAATTTTTATATTTTTTTAGTAGAGACGGGGTTTCACCATGTTGGCCAGGATGGTCTCGATCTGTTGACCTCGTGATCCACCCGCCCCGGCCTCCCAAAGTGCTGGGATTACAGGCATGAGCCACCACACCCAGCCTATAATATTTATAGTATTGTAAACCACCATGTACCCTATTCATTTAATGCTAAATCACTTGACCATTCCTGTGGGATAAAAGATCGTAAGAAAAATGCTGGAGCCAGGCACCATGACTCACACCTGTAATTCCAAGACTTTGGGCGGCCAAGGCAGTTGGATGACTTGAGCTCAGGAGTTCAAGACCAGCCTGGGCAACATGATGAAAACCCCATCTCTACCAAAAATACAAAAAATTAGCCAGGTGTGGTGTTATGCGCCTTCAGTCCCAGCTACTTAGGAGGCTGAGGTAGGAAGATGGTTTAAGCCCAGGAGGTAGAGGTTTCAATGAGCTGAGATCATGCCACTGCACTCCATCCTGAGCAATAGAGTCAGACCCTGTCTTAAAAAAAAAAAAAAAAAAAAAAAGAGGCCTGGCACAGTGGCTCACGCCTGTAATCCCAGCTTTTTGGGAGGCTGAGGGTGGGGCAGATCACTTGAGGTCAGGAGTTTGAGACCAGCCTGGCCAACATGGTGAAACCTCATCTCTACCAATATATATATATAATATATATATATTAATATATAAAAATTATCTGGGTATGGTGGCATGTGGCTATACTCCCAGCTACTCAGGAGGCTGAAGCACGAGAATTACTTGAACTCTGGAGGTGGAGGTTGCAGTGAGCTGAGGTCATACCACTGCACTCCAGTCTGGGCAACAGAGTGAGACCCTGTCTCAAAAAAAAAAAAAAAAAAAAAAAAAGAAAGAAAGAAAGAAATGCTTTGTGGCCCAGTGCAGTGGCTCACACTTATAATCTTAGCTCACACTTATCATTTGGGAGGCTGAGGCAGGAGGATCACTTGAGGCCAAGAGTTCAAAACAAGCCTGGGAAACATTGCAAGACCCCATCTCTACAAAAAAAACAAAAAAGTAGCCGGGTGTGGTGATGCGTGCCTGTACTCCCAGCTACTTGAGAGTCTTAGGTGGGAGAATCACTTGAGCCCAGGAGGTTAAGGCTGCAGTGAGCTGTGTTCATACCACCACACCCCAGCCTACTGGGTAACAGAGCAAGATTCTGTCTCAAAAAAGAAAAGAAAAATGCTTTGCTACATAGCGGAGCCAGGCAGAAAAAAAAAAAAGTCCTATAGAAATCATATAGATAAATATTTGCAAAGCTGCTACTGCCATTGTACCAGTGTTAAAATGTGTTCTACCTTGTATACTTTTAGTGATTTTTATGACAGATTTTATATTGCAACCATTTGAGAAAGTAAGTGCTATGGCTTCCTTAAATTACTATTTATCATATGCTCCCTAGTATGTACTTTGAGACTGAATAGCAACCAGAGAATGTAAACAACCAAGGTGCATCTGGTTATGTTTTTAAATAAAGATTTAAAAAATTTTGGTTTTTCTCTTTCCAACCTTTTGTTTTTTTAACTAGAAATATAATACCTATAGAAAAGTATATGTTGGCTGGGCATGGTGGCTCACGCCTATAATTCCAGCACTTTGGGAGGCCAAGGCAGGCAAATCACTTGAGGTCAGGAGTTCGAGATCAGTCTGGGCAACATGGAGAAACCTTGTCTCTACTAAAAATACAAAACTAGCCAGGCATGGTGGCACATGCCTGTAATCCCAGCTACTCAGGAGGTTGAGGCAGAGGAATCACTTGAACTTGGGAGGCGGAGCTTGTGGTGAGTTGAGATTGCCTCATTGCACTCCTGCACTTCAGCTTGGGCAATAAGAGCGAAACTCTGTCTCAAAAAAAAAAAAAAAAAAGAAAGAAAAAGAAAAGTGGATGTTAAGTATAGAAAAATATATAAATTAAAAAATTAGGTCAGGTGCGGTTGTTCACGTCTGTAATCCCAGCACTTTGGGAGGCTGAGGTGGGTGGATCACGAGGTCAGGAGATCCAGACCATCCTGGCCAACATGGTGAAACCCCGTCTCTACTAAAAATACAAAAAAAAATTAGCTGGGCGTGGTGGCACACACCTATAGTCCCAGCTACTCAGGAGGCTGAGACAGGAGAATTGCTTGAACCTGGGGGCGGAGATTGCAGTGAGCCGAGATGGTGCCACTATGCTACAGCCTGGGCAACAGTGAGAGACTCCGTCTCAAAAAAAAAAAAAAAAAAAAAAAAATTATAGGCTGGGGGCTGTGGCGCAGTGGCTCACACCTGTAATCCCAGCACTTTGGGAGGCCAAGGTGAGTGGATCACTTGTCAGGAGTTTGAGATCAGCCTGGCCAACATGGTGAAACCCCATCTCTACCAAAAAAATTACCCAGGTCTGATGGTGTGTGCCTATAGTCCCAGCTTCTCAGGAGTCAGGCATGAGAGTCACGTGAATCCTAGAGGTGGAGGTTGCAGTGAGCCAAGATCATACCACTGCACTCCAGTCTGGGCAACAGAGACCTTGTCTCAAAAAAGGAAAAAAAAGAAAAGAAAAATGCTTTATGGCCAGTGCAGTGGCTCACACCTATAATCCTAGCAATTTGGGAGGCTGAGGTAGGCGGATCACTTGAGGCCAAGAGTTCAAAACCAGTCTGGGCAACATTGCAAGACCCCCATCTCTAAAAAAAAAAAAAAAAAATTAGCTGGACATAGTAGTGTGTGCCTGTAGTCCCAGCTACTCGGGAGACTGACATGGGAGAATCACCTGAGCCCAGGAGGTTGAGGCTGCAGTGAGCCATGTTCATACTACCTGCACTCCAGCCTGCTGGTGACAGAGCAAGACTCTGTCTCAAAAAAAAAAAAAAAAAAAAAAAAAAAAAATGCTTTGCTGTATAATGAAGCCAGGCAAGAAAAAAAAAGTCCTATGGGAATCGTATAGATAAACATTTATAAAGCTGCTACTGCCATTGTACCAGTGTTAAATGTGTTCTACCTTACATCTTTTAAATAAACGTTAATAAAAGTTTTGGTTTTTCTCTTTTTAACCTTTTTTTAACTAGAAATATAATACCTATAGAAAAGTATACAATAAATATAGAAAATATATATAAATTCAAAAATTAAGACCGGTTGTGGTGTGGCTCACACCTATAATCCCAGCACTTTGGGAGGCCGACGTGGCTGATGTGGGGTTGAGAGTTCGAGACCATCCTGGCCAACATGGTGAAACCCCATCTCTACTAAAAATATAAAATTAGCTGGCATGGTGGCACATGCTTGTAATCCTAGCTCCTTGGGAAGCTGAGGCAGGAGAATTGCTTGAACCCAGAAGGCAGAGGTTGCAGTGAGCCCAAATAGCACTACTGTTCTCCAGTCTGGGCAACAGAGTGAAACTGTCTCAAAAAAAAAAAAAAAAAAAAAGGTGGGGGTGGGGGCGGCGCATACCTGAGGGGCCGGGTACAGTGCCTCACACCTGTAATCCCAGCACTTTGGGAGGCTGAGGCAGGTGGATGACATGAGGTCAGGAGTTTGAGACCAGCCTGGCCAACATGGTGAAAACCCATCTCTACCAAAAATAAAAAAGAAAATTAGCAGAGCATAGTGGCTCATGCCTGTAATCCTGGCTACTCAGGAGGCTGAGGCATGAGAATCACTTGAGCCTGAGAGGCAGAGATTACAATGAGCTGAGATCATGCCACTGCACTCACGCCTGAGCAACAGAGCAAGACACTTTCTCAAAAAAAAAAAAAAAAAAAAAAAAAAAGGGCCAAGGGCAGGCTGCGGTGGCTCACTCCTTTAATCCCAGGACTTTGGGAGGTCAAGGCTGGCAGATCACTTGATGTCAGGAGTTCGAGACCAGCCTGGCCAATATGGCAAACCCTGTCTCTACAAAAAATACAAAAATTTGCAGGGCATGGTAGTGAGCCTGTAATCCCAAAACCTTGGGAGGCTGAGGCAGGAGAATTGCTTGAACCTGGGAGGTGAAGTTTGCCATGAGCTGAGATTGTGCCACTGCACTCCAGTCTGGGCAACAGAGCAACACTCTGTCCAAAAAAATATATATTTATATATAACAAAAACACTCATAACCACCAAAAAATATATGTGATTAGTGTCCTCAGAAGCCCTACCTGTCTCCTATCATAATCCCTTCCCTCACTAAATAATCACTGACCTGTTTAGTACAATAAATATTTCCTTGCTTTTACTAAGAACACACCCTTACATGCTATGGTTTATTTGGCTTGCTTTTGAACTCTATAGAAATAGAATCAGGCTGGGTGTAGTGGCTCATGTCTGTAATCCCAGCACTTTGGGAGGCCAAGTCGGGCAGATCACGAGGTCAGGAGATTGAGACCATCCTGGCCAACATGGTGAAACCCCGTCTCTACTAAAAATACAAAAATTAGCTGGGCGTGGTGGCGCGTGCCTGTAATCCCAACTATTTGGGAGACTGAGGCCGGAGAATCAGTTGAACCCCGGAATCAGAGGTTGCAGTGAGCTGAGATTCCACTACTGCATTCCAGCCTGGCCATAGACTGAGATTCTGTCTGAAAAAAACAAACAAACAAACAAAGAAAAAGAATCATATGGTATATATACTTTTTTTTCTGATTTCTTTCTTTCTTTTTTAATAAAGATAGGGTTTCACCATGATAGCCAGGCTGGTCTTGAACTCCTGACCTCAGGTGATCCGCCCACCTTGGCCTCCCAAAGTGCTAGGATTACAGGCGTGAGCCACCACGCCCGGCCTCTGATTTCTTTCAATCAACATTTATTTTGATTCAGCCATTTTAATGTATAGTACTATAGATAATTTTTTTTAGATTTAAAGATTTTTATTTTTTACAAAACCCCAAAATAAACATGTTATAATTGTACATTTAAATCTGGTTGTAAGTTTTATCCTGGCAGCTATTTGTCAATATGCCTGCTAGTAAGAGAGGATCTGCAAGTTATAATTTATACACAAAGATATTTCACAAATTTTCTCTTTTTTTTTGAGACGGAGTCTAGCTCTGTTGCCCAGACTGGAGTGTGCAGTGGCGCAATCTCGGCTCACTGCAACCTCCACCTGTCGGGTTTGAGCAATTCTCCAGCCTCAGCCTCCTGAGTAGCTGGAACTACGGGTGTGTGCCACCATGCCCGGCTAATTTTTGTATTTTTAATAGAGATGGTGTTTCACCATGTTGACCAGGCTGGTCTCGAACTCATGACCTCAAGCAATCCACCCAGTTTTGCCTTCCAAAGTGCTGGGATTACACCATGCCAGGCCGAAATTTTCTTTTTCTTTTCTTTCTTCTTCTTCTTTTTTTTTTTTTTTTATTTGAGCGGAGTTTCGCTCTTGTTGTCCAGGCTGGAGTGCAATGGCCCAATCTCGGCTCACTGCAACCTCTGCCTCCCAGGTTCAAGAGATTTTCCTGCCTCAGCCTCCTGAGTAGCTGGGATTACAGGTGCCCGCCACCACGCCCGGCTAATTTTTGCAGTTTTAGTAGAGACGGGGTTTCGCAATGTTGGCCAGGCTGGTCTCGAACTCCTGACCTCATGTGATCCGCCCCCCCGCCCCGTGGCCTCCCAAAGTGCTGCGATTACAGGCGCGAGCTACTGGGCCCGGCCCCAGTATTTTTGTTTTGTTTTGTTTTTGATATCTCAATTCCTACAGTTGAGGAAACACTTCAACTAGAAGAGAGGCAGGAGGCGGAACCCAAGTGAAGGGAAAGCAGGAACTGAAGAAGCGGAGGAAGGATTTTGAAATCGGATGGAAGCCGGTCGGTTTTACTAGCGGACCGGAAGATGCTAGAGAAGGCTCTGCACCATGGCGGGTCCCGTGAGCCTGCGCGAGCTTCTAATGCGAGCCTCAGCCTGGGGTGGGTTCTGAAAGTCCCGGAGGGTCCCCTGCTGAGGGCGGAGGGGAGCGCAGCTGGCGGGCCAGAGCCTCCATGGCGGGAGGATGAGATCTGCGTTGTCGGAATCTTCGGCAAGACAGCTCTACGCCTGAATTCCGAGAAGTTCTCTCTTGTGAATACGGTGTGCGACCGACAGGTCTTTCCCCCTCTTTCGCCACCAAGATCCTGGGGATCCAGGGCCTGGAATCAGGACTGAGGCTGGCGCCGTGGGCGAGGCCGGTGGTGCCGGGGACCCTGGGGCTGCAGCCGGGGATCCAGTTCGGGGAAGTGGAGCTGCCGCGGAAGGTAACCGAACTGAGGCAAGCTCCCAGGACTACAGCCTTCTGCAGGCCTACTACAATCAGGAAAGTAAAGTTCTGTATCTTCTCCTCACTTCCATCTGTGACAATTCACAGCTTCTGCGGGCTTGTCGGGCTCTTCAGAGCGGGGAAGCTGGAGGTGGACTCTCTTTACCTCATGCAGAAGCACACGAGTTCTGGAAGCATCAAGAGAAGCTGCAATGCCTCAGTCTCCTTTACCTATTCTCTGTCTGTCATATCTTGCTTCTGGTCCATCCCACTTGTTCGTTTGATATCACTTACGATCGAGTATTCAGAGCCCTGGATGGGCTGAGACAGAAAGTCCTGCCACTCCTTAAAACAGCTATTAAGGATTGTCCAGTTGGCAAAGACTGGAAGCTAAACTGCCGACCTTGCCCACCTAGACTCCTTTTCCTCTTTCAACTCAATGGAGCCCTCAAGGTAGAACCTCCTCGGAACCAAGACCCAGCTCATCCAGATAAGCCCAAGAAACATTCTCCCAAAAGGAGACTGCAGCATGCCCTGGAAGACCAGATCTATAGAATCTTCCGAAAGAGTCGTGTCTTGACTAATCAGAGCATCAACTGCCTCTTTACTGTGCCTGCCAACCAAGCTTTTGTGTACATAGTACCCGGAAGCCAGGAGGAGGACCCAGTAGGTATGTTGCTGGACCAACTTAGGAGTCACTGTACTGTGAAGGACCCGGAATCTTTGCTGGTGCCTGCACCCCTTTCTGGGCCTAGGCGATACCAGGTGATGAGGCAGCACAGCCGCCAGCAACTTTCCTTTCACATTGACAGCAGCAGTTCCAGTTCTTCAGGCCAGCTAGTGGATTTCACTCTTCGGGAATTCCTATGGCAGCATGTGGAGCTAGTCCTAAGCAAGAAAGGTTTTGATGACAGTGTGGGCAGGAACCCACAGCCTTCCCATTTTGAACTTCCTACTTATCAGAAGTGGATCTCAGCAGCTTCAAAACTGTATGAAGTGGCTATTGATGGGAAAGAGGAGGACTTGGGCTCACCCACTGGGGAGCTAACATCTAAGATTTTAAGCAGTATTAAAGTCTTGGAAGGGTTTTTGGATATTGACACAAAATTCTCAGAAAACCGATGCCAAAAAGCTTTACCCATGGCCCACAGTGCCTACCAGTCAAATTTGCCTCATAATTACACAATGACTGTCCATAAGAATCAGCTTGCCCAGGCGCTTCGAGTGTACAGTCAACATGCTAGAGGTCCAGCATTTCACAAATACGCCATGCAGTTACATGAGGACTGCTACAAATTTTGGAGCAATGGCCATCAGCTCTGTGAGGAGAGGAGTTTAACTGATCAACACTGTGTACACAAATTTCACTCATTACCTAAATCAGGTAGCTAAATTTTTTCATCATTTTGAAATAAAAACTTTGAGCTGTGTTTTCATTCTTGTTTTAAGATAGTTCACTAGGTACTGATATTTTAGAAAGAGCTCTACAGAAATTCAGGTGCATCAACTATACGTCTTCTCTCTTGCTGCAAAAGGAAAATATCAGCTGTGACTACTCTCTTTTTTTTTTTTTCATTTAAAGAATGAGTCCTAGTGAACTGGTAAATGAGAACCAGTAAGTAGTACAAAATTTCAGACATTTCATATTAATATTTTTGCCTTGGAGGATTTGTTAAACTAAATGAATGTTACCTTAGATCACCATGATGATGATAGCAGGAGGAAAAAAATCACTTAAAAACTCTAAACTTCTGGGGCAGGGTCGGGGCTGTGCCTGGTCAAGGAGCTCAGCGCTGGTCTTTATGCGCCCCAGCCTTTTAAAATTATATAAAAAATAAAAATAAAAACTCTAAACTTTAGATGTATAATGTAATTATTTTATATATTGTCACTTGCTTCTTCTGTTATGTGTATTTAGTTAAGGTTTTCATTTTTCTTTCCAAAGAACTATTTGGAGTATTTGTGGGGTTAGATGTTGTAGAATGCAAAGTAAATTTGACTGTGCATTGCGTTTGTGAAATTAATAGTGGCTGTTATATTTTCCAGGAGAAAAACCAGAGGCTGATAGAAATCCCCCCTGTGCTATATCACAATAGCCGAGCTCGATCTACTGGTGCTTGTAACTGTGGAAGGAAACAAGCACCTCGAGATGATCCCTTTGATATCAAAGCAGCCAACTATGACTTCTATCAGGTAGACTCTGAATTTTTTCTTCTTCCTCTTCTGTGTTTTTTTTTGTTAAATATCATCTGAGTAAGAACATATTTTCAATAGCAGAATAAGTAGAAAAGCAAATGCAACTGCCGTATAATATGTAAACAACAGCAAGTTCTTTACATGTAAATATTTGCTTACACATCAATTATTGATCTTGTTAGAGTGAAGAATGTGTTATTTAAGATGAGAAAAAATTACTGGATTTTTTTTTCTTTCCCCTATAGCTTCTGGAAGAAAAATGTTGTGGAAAATTAGATCATATCAATTTCCCAGTATTTGAACCAAGTACTCCAGATCCTGCTCCTGCTAAAAATGAATCTTCTCCTGCTCCTCCAGATTCAGATGCTGATAAACTTAAAGAAAAAGAACCTCAAACCCAAGGAGAGAGCACAAGCCTGAGTTTAGCTTTGAGTTTGGGCCAGTCCACAGATAGCTTAGGTACCTATCCAGCTGATCCACAAGCAGGAGGAGATAATGCAGAAGTTCATGGTCAAGTAGAAGTGAAAACTGAGAAGAGACCAAACTTGGTTGATCGACAGGCATCCACGGTTGAGTATCTCCCAGGCATGTTGCATTCAAATTGCCCTAAAGGTCTGCTACCCAAGTTCTCCAGCTGGTCTTTGGTTAAACTAGGCCCTGCTAAGTCTTACAACTTTCATACAGGTTTGGACCAACAGGGCTTCATCCCAGGAACAAATTACCTTATGCCTTGGGACATTGTCATCAGGACTAGAGCTGAAGATGAAGGAGACTTAGACACAAATTCTTGGCCTGCTCCAAATAAAGCTATTCCTGGAAAGAGAAGTGCAGTTGTAATGGGAAGAGGAAGACGGCGAGATGACATAGCTCGAGCTTTTGTGGGCTTTGAATATGAAGACTCTCGAGGTCGGAGATTCATGTGCTCTGGGCCTGACAAAGTAATGAAAGTAATGGGAAGTGGGCCAAAGGAATCAGCTTTAAAAGCCCTAAATAGCGACATGCCCTTATATATTCTGTCATCCTCCCAAGGTAGAGGGCTGAAACCTCATTATGCTCAACTCATGAGGCTTTTTGTTGTGGTTCCTGACGCTCCTTTGCAGATAATATTAATGCCTCAGGTAAGAAATGCAAGCCTCTGCCGCTCCAAACAGGTAAAAAATGCTGATATTTGTTTCCATTGTTTTTAAAAAGTACAGGTTACTATCAAAACTAATTGTTTCAGGCTAAGGGCAGTGGTTCATGCTTGTAATCCCAGAACTTTGGGAGGCGAAGGTGGAAGGATTGCTTGAGCTCAGGAGTTTTAAGACCAGCCTGGGCAACATAGTGAGACTTGCATCTCTACAAAAAAAAATTAAAAAAACTAAGCTGGGTGCAGTGACTCACGCCTATAATCCCAGCACTTTGGGAGGCCGAGGTGGGCAGATCACCTGAGGTCGGGAGTTTGAGACCAGACTGACCAACATGGTGAAACCCCATCTTTAAAAAAAAAAAAAAGAAAAAAAAATGTGATTAAAAAAATATTTAAAAACTTATTATTTTATTAAAGAAGTCTTTAAATACCGTCATACCTAATATTCTTTTTTAAAAAAAATACACTGTGGGTATTTTAATTAATTCACACTATCATTTCACATCATTTCATTCAAAGGCAGAGCTTTAAGTTAAAATTCTGGAGAAAAGGCCGGGTGCAGTGACTCACCTGAGATCAGGAGTTCGAGACCAACCTGGGCAACATGACAAAACCCCGTCTCCAGCCTGGTGACAGAATGAGACTCTGTCCCCCCTCTCAAAAGAAAAGTTCTGGAGAAAGCAGAATAATATTAGAGACTAAATAATATAATATTGGACACGGTTAGAGTTAGGAGTGTACCCATATCTGCTTCATCTTATGTGCTCTTTTATTTATTTGTGGGTTTTTTTTGAGACAGAGTCTTGCTCCGTCTCCCAGGCTGGAGGGCAGTGGCGTGATCTCAGCTCACTGCAACCTCCGCCTCCCAGGTTCAAGCTGTTCTGCCCCAGCCTCCACAGTAACTGGGATTACAGTTACACCACCATGCCTGACTAATTTTTCGTATTTTTAGTAGAGACGGGGTTTCGCCATGTTGGCCAGACTGGTCTCGAACTCCTGGCCCGTGATTCACCCACCTTGGCCTCCTAAAATGCTAGAATTACAGGAGTGAGCCACCACATCTTGCCTTACATGCTCTTTGAACCTATCGTTTGTTTAGGCATTTATCTTACACTTGTTTCATATTGAGAAATGCAGAAATAATTATATTACCTGTGTTTTTCAGGTTCAACCAGGCCCACCACCATGTCCAGTATTCTATCCAGAAAAACAAGAAATCACCCTTCCACCTGATGGCCTTTGGGTTTTGAGATTTCCGTATGCATACGTGACTGAGAGAGGACCTTGTTTCCCTCCTAAGGAAAATGTGCAGTTAATGAGCTACAAGGTGCTCCGTGGGGTTCTTAAGGCAGTAACACAATAAGTGTTTTCCAGCCAGTTCAATCCTATACTTGAGCTAGTTTTTATTTTTGGTATGTGTGGTTATGTTTTTGGTACGTGTTTACTGTGTTTTCATTACAGACAGTACTTGGAAAATTATTCATTCCACTGTTTCATGATACTGTTATTTATTGTAAGTGTGGCTACAACTTCCTAATAAAGATTGGTTGGTTGTTCTAGAAAAGAATAATAAATATATGGATGGTACCTGTTTTTTCTCGTTTCTGTTTTACTCTCCATAATTAAACATGTTTCTACTACAACTGAATGTTGCATAACCATGTTGAGCCAAAATTTTGTTTTTGCTAAAATGATGTTTTAGCTGGGATTTTTATTAAGATGCTGGTCTTGAAATTATCTTCAAAACGAGTTGGTACATTAGGTTATCTGGTAATAATATGAAGAGATTTGACTTAATTCCAAAAAAAGCACAATTGTTTGACTCACAATTCTGGTACTTTAGTTAAACTGTTTTGTTCTTATCTTGGCCTGATGAGATACCTTATTTTAAACGAATGTTATCTGAACTAAACTTTTAATCCAATATATTAATGCAGACTTTTTTTTTTTTGAGATGGAGTCTTACTCTGTCACCCAGGCTGGAGAGCAGTGGCTCACTGCAACCTTCGCCTCCCAGGTTCAAGCAGTTCTCCTGGCTCAACCTCCTGAGTAGCTGAGATTATAGGTGTGTGCCACCATGCCTGGCTAATTTTTGTATTTTTGGTAGAGATGAAATTTCGACATGTTGGCCAGGCTGGTCTCTAACCCCTGACTTCAGGTGATCCACCTGCCTCGGCCTCCCAAAGTATTGAGATTACAGGCATGAGCCACTGCACCTGGCCAATGCAGACTATTCTTCAAAAATTCCTACACTGTGAAACAATTTGCTAAGTGATCCAAATCTTATCAATAAGGCTGAGCACAATGGCTCATGCCTTTAACAGTACTTTGAAAGGCCTAAGCAGCAGGAGGATCCCTTAGGACCAGCCTGGATGACATAGTGAGACCTTGTCTCTACAAAAAACAAAAGTGTGGTGGTGCATTCCTGTAGTCCCAGCTACTCAGGAGGCTGAGGTGGGAGGATGGCTTGATCCCAGTGGATCTAGGCTACAGTGAGCTGTGATCATACTGCTGCACTCCAGCCTGGGCAACAGAGCAAGACCCTGTCTCAAAAAAAAAAAAAAAACAACTTACCAATCTATGGTAACTTTCACCAGCATCAACATGACAATATACCACTACAAGCTGGGCATGGTGGCTCATGCCTGTAATCCCAGCACTTTGGGAGGCTGAGGCGGGCGGATCACCTGAGGTCAGGAGTTCGAAACTAGCCTGGGCAAAATGGTGAAACCCCGTCTTTAAAAAATATACCACTACATCACCATCTAAATCTATCACCAATTAGATGATGATATAGTGGTATAGTGATATATCACCAGTTAGGTAAGTACAAAGTAAGCATACTAAAACTCTTGTGCAATTGATTATATTTCCCTAGACACACTAATTTTGAAATGTTGGACAAATACAATTGTAGATTTTAGTCTCAATATATATGATACACGTTTTTTTTAACACATCTTGCTACATTTAAAGCCATTGTTTTTTGAATTAAAAATATACAGAGGCCGGGTGCAGTGGCTCATGCCTGTAATCCCAGCACTTTGGGAGGCCAAGGCGGGCACATCACTTGAGGTTAGGAGTTCAAGACCAGCCTAGCCAACATGGTGAAACCCTGTCTCTATTAAATATACAAAATTACAGGCGGGGCGCGGTGGCTTATGCCTATAATCCCAGCACTTTGGGAGGCCAACGTGGACGGATCAAGAGGTCAAGAGATTGAGACCATCTTGGCCAACATGGTGAAACCCCGTCTCTACTAAAAATGCAAAAATTAGCTGGGGGTGGTGGTGCGCACCTGTAGTCTCAGCTACTCAGGAGGCTGAGGCAGGAGAATCACTTGAACCCGGTGACAGAGGTTGCAGTGAGCCGAGATGGCACTACTGCACCCCAGCCTGGTGACAGTGTGAGACTCCATCTCAAAAAAAAAAAAATTAGCTGGGTGTGGTGGCATATGCCTATAGTCCCAGCTACTTGGGAGGCTGAGGAAGGAGAATTGCTTGAACCTGGGAGGCAGAGGTTGCAGTGAGCTGAGATGGCGCCACTGCACTCCAGCCTGGGCAACAGAAAGGCTCCATCTCAAAAAACAAAAAATGGTGGGCACCTGTAACCCAGCTACTCAGGAGCCTGAGGCAGGAGAATCATTTGATTCTAGGAGGCAGAGGCTGCAGTGA
Organism: Ateles fusciceps; assembly: GCA_036589455.1. Taxonomy (NCBI): domain Eukaryota; kingdom Metazoa; phylum Chordata; class Mammalia; order Primates; family Atelidae; genus Ateles; species Ateles fusciceps. Next base: position 382,265 of record JAZHEH010001132.1, read on the forward strand.
GCCGAGATCCAGTGTGGGTGACAGTGAGACGCCATCTCAAAAGACAAAACATATATACACACATACAGAGAAACATGTAACTGGCAGCCAATTTAGAATTGTAATTTAATTAGATGTATTTTTATATCTATTGTACTGTAGTTTGATTAGGAAAAGGAGATATGTGAGCCAATATGAAAATATGGTGGCTCACACCTGTAATCCTAGCACTTTGGGAGGCCAAGGCAGGAAGATCATTTGAGTTCAGGAGTTGGAGACCAGCCTGGGCAACATAGCGAAAGCTCATCTCTATTTTTTTAAAAAATATAAAAAAATTTTTTATAAAAGAAAATTAGTCTTCATTCTTACATCACATCCTTCTTCTTCTTCTTCTTTTTTTTTTTTCGAGACAGAGTTTTGCTCTGTCTCCCAGGCTGGAGTGCAGTGGTGTGATCTCAGCTCACTGTAACCTCCACCTCCCGGGTTCCAGCGATTCTCCTGCCTCAGCCTCCCGGGCACATGCCACCATGCCCAGCTAATTTTTGTATTTTTAGCAGAGATGGGGTTTCACCATGTTGGCCAGGCCGGTCTTGAACTCCTGACCTCAGGTGATCCACCCTCCTTGACCTCCCAAAGAGCCAGGATTCCAGGCGTGAGCCACAGTGACTGGCCTATTTTAATTTTTTATAGAGACAAGTTCTCTCTGTGTTGCCCAGGCTGGTCTCAATCAAACTCCCAGGCTCAAGCCATCCTCCTGCTTCAACTTCCTGAAATGCTGGGATTACAGGTGTGATCCACAGTGCCCAGCCTCTGATTTTTAGAAAGGACTTCATATGTTTATTTACTTAAAATTAGGTTCTCTTTTACTAGGGAAGCCCAATTCATAAAAAATAACAATAGCTACTCTTATTGAATGGCACACAATAATAGTAGCAGTTTCATGAATATCCACTTATGTAATTTACTAAGCATTTTATATGCATTATCTCGAATCCTCAAAACATTGCAAAATAAAAATTATCCCTATTTTATAGATAAGGAAATGAAGGGTTGGAGTAGTTAAACAATTTGTCCAAGGTCACAAAGTTAGGGAGTGGCATAGCTAGAATTTAAATTCAGAACTCTGCAGTATTTGGGTAGTATGCTAGAAGCCCATTTCTCATCCCTATGCAATATACCCATGTAAGAAACCTGCATACTCCTTGAATCTAAAAAAAAGATTAATATCACTATATCACTATAGGTTTTTTTGTTTTTTGAGATGGAGTCTCGCTCTGTCACCTAGGCTGGAGTGCAGTGGCACGATCTCAGCTCACTGCAACGTTTGCCTCCCAGGTTCAAGTGGTTCTCCTGCGCCAGCCTCCTGAGTGGCTGGTACTACAGGTGCACACCACCATGCCCAGCTAATTTTTGTAATTTTAGTAGAGGCAGGGTTTCACCATATTGGTCAGGCTGGTCTCGAACTCCTGACTTCAGGTGATCTAACCACCTCAGCCTCCCAAAGTGCTGGGACTACAGGCGTGAGCCACCACATGTGGTCATCACTATAGTTTTAAATGGGTAATTGCTCCTCTTTCTTCTCTTGACTTAATTAAAAGAAAATTATATAAAATAATAGCTAAAAACAACAAATTCAGAACTCTGATTTTGAAGCCATACTTTTCCTGTTGTTCTGTCTTCTTAGAAAATATAAGGATGAGCCTGTAATCCCAGCACTTTGGGAGGCTGAGGTGGGCTGATTACTTGAGGTCAGGAGTTTGAGATCAGCCTGGCCAACATGATGAAACCCCATCTCTACTAAAAATACGGAATTAGCTAGGTGCACTGGTGCGCCCCTATAGCCCCAGCTATTCAGGAGGCTGAGGCAGGAGAATCGCTTGAACCCCCTTGGAGGCAGAGGTTGCAGTGAGCCAGGACTGACCCATTGAACTCCAGCCTGGGCCACGGAGTGAGACTCTGTCTCAAAAAAAAAAGAAAGAAAGAAAAAAATGAAGAAAGCAGTTAGAATTTGCGGTTTATATATCATCTAAAATTTACTGGGTGGGAGGGAGTAGAGGGGCACTTCCAGAAGAACAAATGACTTCTTAGAAGCTGGGGAGAAAGCACTTTTTGGAAAAAAAAAAAACACGACTTTTTGTAAAGATAAATATGTCCTTAGGAGAATACATGGGAGAAATCATACTTTTGTAAGAATGTCTCTCCCCCATCTCTGACAAGATTAGAGTTGTTCCCAGGGAGGAGGTTTATGACAGTTGGGTTCTTTTGGAGCCTTTGATTTTAGGCAGATAAGGGATTCCAGGAACTTAAAATAATTTAAGTTTAAAATAATTTCAAAAAAAAAAAATTTTTTTTTTTTTTGAGACAGAGTCTTGCTCTGTTGCCTAGGCTGGTGGAATGGTGAGATGTCAGCTCACTGCAACCTCCATCTCCTGAGTTCAAGCCATTCTCCTGCCTCAACCTCCCTAGTAGCTGGGACTACAGGCATATGCCACCATGTTCAGCTAATTTTTGTATTTTTAGTACAGACGGGGTTTCACCATCTTGGCCAGTCTGGTCTTGAACTTCTGATATCGTGATCCATCCGCCTCGGTCTCTCAAAGTTCTGAGATTACAGGCATGAGCCACCGGCGCCTGGCCAGCAGTTTGTGATTTGTGGGGTGAAGGAAACTAGTAGAGCCTTCTGGAACTTAGTTATCTGTCTTTCTAGGAGTTTTAGGTAATATTTTACAGACTTGGCAGTTTCCTTATTTTATACGGACTGGGGAAGTCAACAAATACTTCTGCAGTTCCTATTGTGTACAAAGAATGAGGATTGCACTTTCACAATGAAATGAGGGAGGCGAAGGGCTAATTTCTCAGATATTTGACGGGTAAACCAGTACCTTTTCTAGTATACGTGACCATAGGGGAAATTCTTCTAGGCTAGATAAACGGAGGAGTTTATTTAGTGTTTTAGCAAGCTTTATTGCCTCCATAGGTAACAATTACTTGCATTTCCTAGAGTAGGGGCTAAGACGCGCCCTGGAATCCTTCCTTTTTGAAGTGGATTTTCCAATGAGGTCAGACTTCCCTGAAGGCTATCCGTGAACAGTCTGTTCTGCTTGAGTGATGGCTAACACACGGGCAGGTTTGCAAGCCTTCTCTTCAGCAGAGGTAGGTGAAAACGCTCACTCGAGGATCTCTGCAGGCTCCTACTCAGAAACCCAGGCGCGCCTGCGCGTCGGAGCCCCTTTGTTGCTGGGGAGCCGGGGTCCGGTTGCGCATGCTCAGTAGGCCGGCACCGACAAGTGCGCAGCACCAGTGGCACCAGCTGGGGGCGAGCCGACCTCAAGCAGCCGCCGCCGCCGCCGCCGTCGTTGCTACTGCAGCAGCGGAGTTCAGAGGGCCCGGACGTGGGAGACTTCCCACACGGTGACTGAGATGTCGTCCACTGCGGCTTTTTATCTTCTCTCTACGCTAGGAGGGTACTTGGTGACCTCATTCTTGTTGCTTAAATACCCGACCTTGCTGCACCAGAGAAAGAAGCAGCGATTCCTCGGTAAACACATCTCTCACCGCGGAGGTGAGAGGGGTCCCCAGAACCCGATGGCGGAGGTGGGGGAGGCTGAGGGTCCTTTGCGGCTCCGCAGAGGGCAACCGGGTGGCAGTCCCTCAGAGTTTGAGGAAGAATGGGGTTGCGTGAATTGAGGGCTCCTCTGGAGGCGAAGGCTGTGTGAAGGGGAGGTCTCCTGAGGGGGAGGGAAGGAGAGGGATCCCCCAGTTTGAGCCACGGCGGCGGTCTCTCGAGGGCAGCAGTGTGAGGGGTTCTCCGAAACGGGAAAGACCCGATCGAGAATGAAGGGTAGGCGGAGCGTTTCTCGGCGGATGGAAGGATGATCGCAAGGTCCCTTCCTAGCAGCAAGACACAAAGAGGGAGAGCCGTGCAGAACCGAAGGTACTCGGCGCGGGGGCACCGGGAACTGACTGCTGCGAGCGAGCCGGTGGCTGAGTGGATAGGAAGAGCCGAGGCGGGGAGCAGGGCTGGGGATTTTCGTGAAGCTGGATGAGCTGTAGCCCCTGTGTCTGCGGTGCCTGGGGGCCCGTCCCACCCCCATGCTCCGAGCACTCAAAATTGAGAAGAGAGGGAAAACGAGTCACCCGAGCTAGGGACATTTCCCAAGGTCACAATGAGAGCTTGGGCTGAGCTGAGACAGGAGCTAGAGTGTCCAGGTCCCCAGGGCTGCAAACCTTACACCTTTTTTCTGTCTTTTGAGCACTGCAAAAAAAACAAAAACAAAAGCAAAAAAAAACAAAAAACAAAACACACACACACACACGCAAAGACAGGTGGATTTTGCGAAGACTAAAAATGATTTCGTTTAGGACAGGACAGTATTTTTTTTTTTAAGATGGGGTTTCATCATGATGGCCAGGCTGGTCTTGAACTCCTGAGACCTCAGGTGATCCACCCACCTCGGCCTCCCAAAGTGCTAGGATTACAGGCGTGAGCCACCGCGCCTGGCAGGACAGTATTATTTAAATAAAACAAAAATAGGTTTCTTTTGGAAAAGTGTTTTGCTAAAAGGAGCCTAGATTGCCCATTTTCGAATTTCCCAGATAACAGGTCAAATCCTTGCTTCTTCATTATTGTGTTAATAATGTGTGTTCATTGCATTTCAAGTATGATGTATAAAGTTTGGTGAAATTGGATTATTTTCAATCATTTTTAACTGTTCTTTAAGGATGCATGTTAAACCAGTTTAAAAGTTGCTTGAAATTTAATACATACTTGAAATGATAATTTCTTTTTTTTTTTTTTTTAAGAGTTTACAGTCTAAAACTTGATTTAGTACCATAACCACTTTACTAACAAGAATTAGCCAAGGAATAAGGTTTTGAAATATAAATACAGAAATACATTATCATTCTTCTGAATTTTATCAGTTAAACATAGTTCTAATGAGTGACTTCAATACTATTCTAGTCTTCCCACTCATGAAAAGCATCAGAGGTTTTAAAGGGGGGCCAGCCAAATGCCATGTTATTGCTTATATGGGTTATCTGTTTTAATAAGCTACCTGGTTAAACTGTAGGATGACATTTAACTACTAAGGTGCCTTCAACCATTGGAACCAGGCCAACTTTTAATATTCAAGTTGTTGTCACAGAAACAATCTTCTTCTTTTTTTTTTTTAAAGACTGGGTTTCACCATGTTGGTCAGGCTGATCTTGAACTCCCGACCTCTAGTGATCCACCCGCCTTGGCCTCCAAAGTGCTTGGATTACAGGTGTGAGCCACCATGCCCGGCCTGTCTTCTTTTTCCCTCTTCTTCTTTGTTATTTTTTTGGTTTGTTTCTTTTCTTTTTTATTTTTGATTTTTTTTTATTTTTAAAATTTTTCTTCTTCATCTTCTTCTTCTCCTCCTCCTCCTCCTTCTAATTCTTCTTCCTCTTCTTCCTCTTCTCCTTCTCCTCCTTTCTTCTTCCTTCTCTTTCTCCTTCCTCTTCTTCTTCTTTTCTTTTTCTTCTTCTCTTTGAGGCGGAGTTTTGCTCTTGTCACCCGTGCTGGAGTGCAGTGGCACAATCTTGACTCACTACAGCCTCTGCTTCCCAGGTTTAAGTGATTCTCCTGCCTCAGCCTCCCGAGTAGCTGGGATTACAGGTGCCCACCACCACGCCCAGCTAATTTTTGTATTTTTAGTAGAGATGGGGTTTCACTATGTTGGCCAGGCTGGTCTCAAACTTTTGACTTCAGGTGATCTGCCTGGCTTGGCCTCCCAAAGTGCTGGGATTACAGGTGTTGCACCCGGCCAGAAGTAAAGTCCTATTCTGCGCATGGGCACTACACATTACTTTTTTGTTTGTTGTGTTGACTGATTTACAGAAAGTATGCGTACTAAAAACTCCAAAACAAAACAAAACCAGATACTCTAAAAAGCTATCTAAACCATCATTGTGAATGATCAAAATTTTGTTTTAGAAGGAATACGTGTCAGTCTTTGAAATTTTGCAACACTACAGGTGAAAAACCCAGCACTCCATAGGCATTAAAGAGTGTGCTAGATCATCACAGCAAGTATTGAAGCCAGGATAAGCTAGATCTCAAATTTTCTTTTACTGTTCAAGATACTTTTAAACTATTTTCTTCCTAGATACTGAGTCATTTCAATATTATCTCTTATATAAAAATTTCCATTCATTATTTGTAAATGTGGCATCAGTATTTATATATTTAAAGATGTAATGGATTTTTTTTTTTTTTGAGACAGAGTCTCACTCTGTCACCAGGCTGCAGTGTAGTGGCGCAATCTTGGCTCACTGCAAACCTCTGCCTCCCAGGTTCAAGCGATTCTCCTGCCTCAGCCTCCCAAGTAGCTGGGATTATAGGTGCGCGACACCACGCCCAGCTAATTTTTGTATTTTAGTAGAGACAGTGTTTTACCATGTTGGCCAGGATGGTCTCGATCTCTTGACCTCATGATCTGCCCGCCTCAGCCTCCCAAAGTTCTGGGATTACAGGCATGAGCCACCGCACCTGGCCAATGTAATGGAACTTTTTATGAAAATCTTGTTAAATATCTGCAGACTCAAAATCTGTTTTACCTATATAATGGTCCTACAACTGTTCTGGAAAATCTTACCCACAAGAAACCCAAGCAGCACTCGGGATCGGAGGAACACACACTTTATTACGCTGGCAGGCCCAGAAGGGTTGCACCCAAAAGTCTGGACCTCGGCTTAGAATAGTATACAGTTTTTATAGGTAACAGGGAGGGGGAAGTAACTTAGGACTTCAGGAATTAACTTAGGACTTCAGACAGCGCAGCAGGTTTTAGACAACGCGGCAGTTTCTCCTAAAGGTTTTCCAGTTAGTAAGCAATAAGCTGATGTACAGAAGCAGAAAGAGGCAGTTACTAACAAAAATAGGGGCTGTTTTAAAATAGGGACGGTTGCTGACTACGTGCTGACAAAATTCTGGGCAAAATTTCCACTTCGCAACCACTGTAGTAAGTTGCCTTGTCAGTGCTTCATACACTTTTGTTGAATATGTACACTCAATACTACAGTTGAATCCAGAGTCATAGAGGAGATAAAACACTTTGTAATGTAAGATACTACGTCGCTGGACAATAAGAGACATATGTAACTAGGAAGGGGTCACTCCCTTGATTGCCTTTAATTTTTGTCTTAGACACGGATAATAGCAATCACTGGTTTCTCTGTGCAGGTTACTAGTATTTATTTGGGCTTCTTCTCTATTGCCGTAACTGCAAATACTTTATTTTTCCCCCATAAGTAAGGAAACAATGATATTTCTTGTAAATTAGGTATATGACCATTGAAACATTAATCATGTTATGTATATAAAGTATATGCACTTGAATTGGTATAACCTGAAATTCTGAGTATCTACTCTATTCCTACAATATTATGTCTACTCCAAAAACATGATAAATATATATATTTTTTGAGACAGAGTCTCCTTCTGTCACCCAGGCTGGAGTGCAGTGGGGCGATGTTGGCTCACTGCAACCTCTGCCTCCGAAGTTCAAGTGATTCTCCTGCCTCAGCCTCTCAAGTAGCTGGGACTACAGGCACCTGCCGTCATGCCCGGCTAATCTTCTCTATAGTAGAGACAGGGTCTCACTGTGTTAGTGGATCTCCTGACCTTGTGATCTGTCCACCTTGGCCTCTCAGAGTGCTGGGATTACAGGTATGAGCCACCACGCCCGGTCACATGATAAAGATTTAAATCACCCGAATCAGATACTAGATTTACCAATAGTTAGCCTTGGGGAACAAGTCTTAGTTTCTTTGTTTATTTTTCCAGACAGACTCTCGTTCACTTACCTTAGCTGGAGTTCAGTGGCAGTGAGACAGGATTTTGCCATGTTGGCCAGGCTGGTCTTAAACTCCTGACCTCAGGTGATCTGCCTGCCTCCGCCTCCCAAAGTGCTGGTATTACAGGTGTGAGCCATCGGGCCCGGCCAGCCAGAAGCCTGTTTTTACTTACTACAGACTGGGGACCATTTGCCTTGCTTACCTCTTTGAGTTGTAATGATGATCAGGTGTATAAAAGGCTCTTTGAAAAGTGTGAAATTGTTTAGAAATATTATATGTGTGGATACTAAGTTTCCACAGTTGTATTTTGTAATAAAACTTTGAGGTCATTGAAAAGGAATGAGATCAGTTTTGTGTTTTCAGAGTTTTAATTTAACATTTTGGCTTTTTACTAGGATTGATTGTCTTTTAAAATAGAAAATACTCTGTTTCAAAAATTAAATGCTGTACGCTTTATTTCTTTAAAGCATAACATTGTATTTAGTGTATTATATTGTAACAGGATCTGTTGATCCAGCTGCTTCCCTTACTAGACTCTGAGTTCCTCATGGGCAGGGATCAGATTTGTTAGTTTCTGTGTTTCTAGCCACTAGTACAGATGCTGACATGTAATAGAAATAATAGCTAATTGTCTGTTAAGTATCTACTGTGTACTAGATACTTTTCATGAGTCTCCTAAATTTATTTGATCATATAACATTTTTTATAATTACAACGTGTTGATAAAACATCAGTAAGACTAAAGATAAACCCTTTGGATTAAATGGAGAACAAACAATGCTCTCAAAGACTATTTTCTTAATTACTATATAAATTATGCATTTTATAATATTTTTAAGATACATCTATTTTCCAGTTGCATACCTAACTCATGTTCATTGTAGAAAATTTGGAAAACATAAAAATGAAAAAAGAAAAAATAGTTCCTAAAACTTGACTATCTGGAGATAATCTCTGTTAACATCTTGAAGTAAGCTCTTTAAGGACTTATTTTCCTTTGTTTGGAATCATTTCTATATACATTTATTCCAAATGCTCACTGAGTTAGCTAGAGAATTAAGCAACAGACTTTTTAGAAAGAGTTCTAGTTATTAGGCCTTAGTGGTCAAAGAATAAAAAACAACTGATCGAATTCCCACCTTTTTCCCCAGTCTTTAACCTTTGTTCTCAAGGCAGGGTAGTATCACAATCTGGGTATCCTGCCACAGAATGGTTTGGTGGATGGTACGTTGAGGGTAAGGATTGCTCTTGGACACCGGCTGCTTCTGGGCCCTAAACTTTAATTGGTTGTTCAAGACGAACAGCGAGGCATCAGTTTGAATCTCAAAGTGTCACTGGAAGTCGCATTCCATAATTGTACCTGAAACATGTTCCATGTCAGGGTATTGATTCCCTGGAGTTCAAGACCAGCCTGGCCAACATTGTCAAACCCCATCTCTACTAAAAATACAGCTCTTGTTTCTTCTTCTTTTTTGGAGACGGAGTCTCACTCTGGAGTGCAATGGTGCCATCTCGGCTCACTGCAACATCCACCTGCTGGGTTCAAGCGATTCTCCTGCCTCAGCCTTCTGAGTAGCTGGGATTTCAGTCATGTGCCACCACGCCTGGCTAATTTCTGTATTTTAAGTAGAGACGGGGTTTTGCCATGTTGGTCAGGCTGGTCTCAAACTCCTGACCTCAAGTTATCTGCCTGCCTTGGCCTCCCAAAGTGCTGGGATTACAAGCGTGAGCCACCATGCCCAGCCCCTTTATTCCTTTATTGAGGAACTCTTCCTCCCTTATTAGTGAGGACCTTTTTCCAGCTTGCTTGCTCATTCCACTTTTCTTTTTTTTTTTATTTTGAGACAGAGTTCCGCTCTTCTTGCCCAGGCTGGAGTGCAGTGGTGCAATCTTGGCTCACTGCAACCTCTGCCTTCCAGTTTCAAGCGATTCTCCTGCCTCAGCCTCCCGAGTAGCTGGGATTATAGGCACCCACCCACCATGCCCAGCTAAATTTTTGTGTTTTTAGTAGAAATGGGTTTCACCATGTTGGCCAGGCTGTTCTTGAACTCTTGACCTCAGGTGATCTGCCTCAGCCTCCCAATGTGCTGGGATTACAGGTGTGTGCCACTGTGCCTGACCCATAATCTTAAACTTTTAAACTCTGTGAATTTAGAAAAATAATTTTTTTTTGAGACAGGGTCTCATTCTGTTGCCCAGGTTGGAGTGCAGTGGTGCAATAACGGCTCACTGCAGACTCAACCTCCTGGGCTCAAGCCATCCACCCATCTCAGGCTCTCGAGTAACTGGGACCACAGACACAAGTCACCACGCCCAACTAACTAAAATTTTCTTTTTTCTTTTATAGAGGTGGGATATCTTTGTGTTGCTCAGGCTAGTCTTGAACTTCTGGGCTCAAGGAATCCTCCCGCCTTGGCCTCCCAAAGTGCTGGGATTATAAGCATGAGCCACTGTGCCTGGCCAAAAAATAAATATTATTCTATTAAAATTACTGAAATGATCACAAAACATATGTTTTTTTAAAAAATTATTATTGAAGACACATACATATAATATCTAGTTGTTAAATGCTCCCTGCATATCCTTTATTTATTTATTTATTTTTGAGACTGAGTCTTGCTCTGTTGCCAGGCTGGAATGCAGTGGCGCAATCTCGGCTCACTGCAACCTCTGCCTCCTGGGTTCAAGCCATTCTTCCGCCTCAGCCTCCCAAGTAGCTGGGACCACAGGCACGTGCCACCACGCCCGGCTAATTTTTGTATTTTTAGTAGAGATGTGGTTTCACCATGTTGGCCAGGATGGTCTCGATCTCTTGACCTTGTGATCCACCCACTTCAGCCTCCCAAAGTGCTGGGATTACAGGTGTGAGCCACCGCGCCCTGCGGCTCCCTGTATATCTATATACAGTCTGGATATCATCCTTTTGTACTTCAGGTGATCTTATGTGACTTACTGAGATTTTTGCATATGGCACACAGTTCTAAAGGCCACGGATAGCATACCAGCTATAATGATATGCCTAATCTTTTTCTTATATCTGCAAATATAAATTTCACTAGTTTTTTTCCTTTGAAATATAAAAACAATTTTGCATTGTTCCAGGAACTCTATGTTGAGAAATGCACTTTCGTATATACCATCTCTAGTTATTTCAAGCTCTTTATGCTCTTATATAAGTCATACATAATGTTTACAAGACACGCTATAAATGTTGGGTGAACAAATGATTTTAAAAATGAAGGAAGCCCAGGCATGGTGGCTCAAGCTTGTAATCCCAGCACTTTGGGATCTGGGAGACTGAGAAAGGGAAATAAACAATTTCATGAGGGGAAGAGTTACTACTGAATAATTCCTTGGAGAGGAATGTCATACTTCTTAATTAGTCCCTTAGTTATTCTCCAGACTTTCACCATATGAATCTACCTACCTCATGGGTGGTTGTGAGGATTTTAATGAAATCATATATAAAGTGCTAAGCACAGTCTCTGGCTTTTGCTAATTATTAATGTCTTGGCTACCTTTTTAGTATTTTAGTAGTGAGTATGTAATAAACTTATAAAATAGATTAAGGATCTTAATAATGTTGGCATGCCCCAGCTGTTAGGTTTAAATGAATTACAGTTAAATTTACTATGGAAAGCAGACATAAAAGACGTAAATAGGCAAATATGGAATGTAATTATTGGTAGTAATAATCATATTGACTGTGGGAAAGTGTGTTGAATTTCTGTCCTATCTTTTTCCTAGCATCTTTCCCCCCAAGCCAAAAGATCAAACAAAAAATGTCTTTTTAAGACTCCCTGAACCCAACACAGATGTAAGCAGTTATTAACTTATGCCCAGTCTTGTTTCACCTATATCCCTGTCCATTCTTCTCACCCAAATTATTTTGAAACAAATTTCTTTTTCTTTTCTTTTCTTTTTTTTTTGAGACGGAGTTTCACTCTTGTTGCCCAGGCTGGAGTACAATGGCGCGATCTCGGCTCACCGCAACCTCCGCCTTGCGGGTTCCAGTGATTCTCCTGTCTCAGCCTCCTGAGTAGCTGGGATTACAGGCATGCGCCACCATGCCCAGCTAATTTTGTATTTTTATTTATTTATTTATTTATTTTTGAGAAGATGGAGTCTTGCTCTGTTGCCAGGCAGGAATGCAGTGGCACAATCTCGTCTCACTGTAACCTCCACCTCCTTGGTTCAAGCGATTCTTCCGCCTCAGCCTCCCGAGTAGCTGGGACCACAGGCGCATGCCACCAAGCCTGGCTAATTTTTGTATATTTAGCAGAGACGGGGTTTCACCATGTTGGCCAGGATGGTCTCGATCTCTTGACTTCGTGATCCGCCCGCCTAGGCCTCCCAAAGTGCTGGGATAACAGGCGTGAGCCACTACGCCCGATTTTTAGTAGAGACAGGGTTTCTCTATGTTGGTCGGGCTGGTCTCAAATTCCTGATCTAAGGTGATCTGCCCGCCTTGGCCTCCCAAAGTGCTGAGATTACAGGCGTTAGCCACCGTGCCTGGCCAACAAATTTCAAATATCAGATTATTTCAAACATAACACTCACTGAGCACTCTTTTGTGGAATATTCTAAAAGATGTTAGGACAAAGTTCTTGCCATTGGGCTTTGAGAAGACCAGTAACATTGCTTACTTTCCCTTCCCAAGTTTTGAACCAGTTTAGAAATAAAATACAGTCATCAGATAGATAGGAGTCAAAATATTAACTCTATTATTAATATAACTGAATTTCGCCTCTATAATGCCCTCTTGAAATTGATCTTAACACTAAAATGGAGTCCTTTTCCTTGTATTGGCAGGACCTACCTTGGCAAACTTTCCATACAGGAACAGAAATTTTGTTTCTGAGGTTGGGCTACTCCAAATTAAGAGCACTCTGACAGGCTGAATTATAAATGGACAGACAGTTCTTTCTCTCTCCTTTTTTTTTTTTTTTTGAGACAAAGTCTCACTCTGTCACCCAGGCTGGAGTGCAATGACACAATCACAGCTTACTGCAGGCTCAAACTCCTAAGTTCAAGCAATCCTCCCACCTCAGCCCCCTGAGTAGCTGAGACTACAGGTGCACACCACCAGGCCTGGCTATTATTTTTATTTTTTTGTAGAAACAGAGTCCCACTATGTTGCCCAGGCTGGTCACGAACTCCTAGACTCAAGCAATCCTCCTGCCTTGGCTTTCCAAAGTGTTAGGATTATAGGCGTGAGCCACCGCACCCAGCCAGAAGACTATTTTTATTTAAAAGACTGAGTAGCTACCTGACACGGTGGCTCATGCCTGTAATCCCAGCACTTTGGGAGGCCAAGGCAGGCGGACCACCTGAGGTCAGGAGTTCAAGACCAGCCTTGCCAACATGATGAAACCCTGTCTCTACTAAAAAATACAGAATTAGCCGAGTGTGGTGGCACATGCCTATGATCCCAGCTACTTGGGAGGCTGAGGTAGGAGAATCGCTTGAACTCGGGGAGAACTCCAGAGATGGAGGTTACAGTGAGCTGAGATTGTGCTATTGCACTCCAGCCTGGGTGGGCAACAAGAGCGAAACTCTATCTCGAAAGAAAGAAAGAAGGAAAGAGAAAGAAAGAAAGAAAAAAAAATGAGTAGCAAATTGTGGTTACTTAGGCTTGAGTATTTAGCAGTTATGTTCTTTTTTTTTTTTTAAGATATAGTCTCACTCTGTTGCCCAGGCTGGAGTGCAATGGCTCGATCTTGGCCCACTGCAACCTCCGTCTTGCAGGTTCAAACGATTCACCTGCCTCAGCCTCCTGAGTAGCTGGGACTACAGGCACTCACCACCAGGCCCAGCTAAGTTTTGTTTTGTTTGATTTGGTTTGGTTTGGTTAAGACGGGGTTTCACCATGTTGGTCAGGCTGGTCTTGAACTCCCAACCTCAGGTGATCCACCCGCCTTGGCCTCCAAAGGGCTTGGATTACAGGCGTGAGCCACCACGCCTGGCCCAAGTTTTGTATTTTTAGTAGAGACAGGGTTTCACCATGTTGGATGATCTCAATCTTTTTACCTCGTGATCCACCTGCCTTGTCCCCTCAAAGTGCTGGGATTACAGGTGTGAGCCACCGCACCTGTCTGCAAGCAGTTATGTTCTTGGAAATGAATAAAGTGAATTTGTTACTTTAAGAAAATAATCTAGCTGACTTCTACTGAGGCAGCGCCAAGATTTAATTTGAGCTTTCAATAAAAATTAGAATTCTAGAAAACTTGTATCTGCCACCATGATGAGCTTGACATTGTTTAATTCTTAAAGACTTTCCTAATGAACACAGATGTTAACAAATGTGATTTTTAAAATATTGCATAATGTGTCAACATTTAGAAGGCCAGCATGATTCAATGAATTGATAGTTTCTAGATGAACTATGCATGCTATTATAAAATCGTGCATGGGTGAAAGATCATTCAAAGTTCAAGATGGACCAATGGATTTTCACATATGAAGTGATTTCTCATGTGGTTTAGATTCCACATTGCAATAGACTTTTAAGAAACACTTGTTGAGCTGCTTGTGGTGGTGCCTACTTGTAGTCCTGGCTATTTGAGAGGCTGAGGCAGGAGGATCACTTGAGCCCAGGAGTTTGAGGTTGTTGCTATGATCGTGGCTGTGAATAGCCACTGAACTTCAGCATGGGCAGCAAAGCAAGACCCTGTCTCTAAAGTAAGCAAACAAATTACCGCTTAGTGAATTTTGATGCCATATCAAAGACTCTTTCATTTCCAACTACATATCTCTGTGACTGTGGGTATAAATGAAGCAGATATGAGAATCTTGCTGTTTGCTCTTAAGCCAGATACTAAACAGATTTGCAAAAATATAAAATGATACCACTCTTTTCATACATTGTTTTTATTTTGAAAAAGTTATTTTTTATAAAAATGTTATTTTAACATGTAATGTGTTTATTATTTTCTCTCTCTCTTTTTTTTTTTTTTTTTTTGAGATGAAGTCTTGTTCAGTTGCCCAGACTGGAGTGCAGTGGCAAGATCTCGAGCTCACTGCAATCTCCACCTCCCGGGTTCAAGCAATTCTCATGCCTCAGCCTCCTAAATAGCTGGGATTACAGGTGACGCCACCATGCCCAGCTAATTTTTTTTTTTTTTAGTAGAGATGGGGTTTTGCCATGTTGCCAGGCTGGTCCTGATCTCCTGAGCTCAGGCAATTAACCTGCCTCGGCCTCCCAAAGTGCTAGGATTACAGGCACGAGCCACCACACCTGGCCTATTTTCAAAGCAAGGACGCAGAAATCAGCTTGAAGGAACTAAGGCAGAAATCAGCTTGAAGGAACTAACGCAGAATCAGCTTTGATCACTTGATGAGGTGGTGTCTGCCAAGCTTTTCCACTGTGAGGTTACATTTTCCCTTTATAATTGATAAGAGAAAAGGCCCTTGTAATTAACAGGAGGCTGCCCACCTCAGCCTCCCAAAGTGCTGGGATTACAGGCATGAGCCACTGCACTCAGCCAATTTTTGGAGGGAGATACTTTAAAAAAGTAACTACACAAATATTCCATTCCTTAGCAAATTATCAATCCGTTTATTAAAATGGATTCAGAATTTATTTTTTATTTATTTATTTATTAGTTTTTCTTTCTTTTCCCTAAAAAGAACCTGGAATTAACTTTTTTACTGTTATTTTTTGAGATGAAGTCTTGCTTTGTCTCCCAGGCTAGAGTGCAGTGATGTGATCTCAGCTCACAGCAACTTCCACCTCTAGGGTTCAAGCAATTCTCCTGCCTCAGTCTCCCAAGTAGCTGGGACTACAGGCACCTACCACCATGCCCAGCTAATTTTTGTATTTTTAGTAGAGACGGGGTTTCACTATGTTGGCCAGGCTGGTCTCAAACGCCTGGCCTCAGATGATCCGCCTGCCTTGTCCTCTCAAAGTGCTGGGATTACAGGTATGAGCCACCGTGCCCAGCTTGGAGTGATAACTTCTTTTTTATTTTATTTTATTTTTATTTTTTATTTATGTATTTTTCTTAAATTTTTCTTTCTTTTTCATAACATTCTTGGAGTACAGAATTTCTTACTCAGCGATTTAAATCTGTCACTGTCATTATTTTGATGCTATCAGTGTCACAGATTTGTCCACTGAGAGGTCCTTCAGGCTGGCTTTTGTGTCCTTTTAACTTCTTTGCTCTTTGGTACAAGTAGTCAGCAGTTTAGCTTAACTTACTGGTAACCCCTTTAGCACTCTTGTCTTTTTAGAAATATTCTAGGGTGCTTTGTTTTTGAATATTATCTGAATATAATATATTACAATAATTTTTGATCTAAACAAGGGCCAACTAACGTTACTCAATAAAAGGGTCATCTAACCTCGAAAGGAGACTTAAAAACAAACAAACAAACCTATAATCTTCATATTTACTGCATCTGTTTTCTATCATTGCATCAACTCTAGTAACCAAGTGAATCTAAAATCAAACTAGTGTTTTTGTTTTTTTTTATATGGGTATCTTCCCTCTGCTAAAGTGGTGAAATTTTAGCATATTAAAACCAATATATTTGCTTCTGCATATCGTAATTTCTATGGATTATTAATTAGGTCATCTTAAGAATACAAGCTAACAGGGCTGGGCGTGGTGGCTCACGCCTGTAATACCAGCTCTTTGGGAGGCCGAGGTGGGCAAATCACGAGGTCAGGAGTTTGACACCAGCCTGACCAACATAGTGAAACTCTGTCTCTATTAAAAATTCAAAAATTAGCTGTGTGTGGTGATGCACGCCTGTAATCCCAGCTACTCGGGAGGCTGAGGCAGGAGAATTGCTTGAACCCGAGAAGTGGAGGTTGCAATGAACCTAGATTGCGCCACTGCACTCCAGCCGGGCCGACACAGTGAGACTCCATCTTAGAAAAAAAAATTACAATCTAACAATAAAAAAGAAGAAAAATTTAATACTCACAAATATGTTCAGATGGTATTCTGTATAAAACATTTTAATGCTAATACTTAAGTACTTTAGGTACTTTGAACAATACCTTTTTTTTTGAGATGGAGTTTTGCTCTTGTTGGCCAGGATGGTCTCCAACTCCTAACCTCAGGTGATCCACCCGCCTCAGTCTCTCAAAGTGTTTGGATTACAGGCATGAACCAGGGTGCCCAGCCTAAGCAGTGCCTTAAATTGTCTTTTTATTCAGAGTTTATTGAATTGTCTCTTTCTATTATGAAGAAATTGGCTGTTTTTCCAAAGTGTATGGGACAATATTTCCAAAGTATTTTTCTGTGTATTTCATAAATTATTTGGTAATACTGAAATGTTATAGTTTTAAAACATTTTGCTGGGCGCAGTGGCTCACGCCTGTAATCCTAGCACTTTGGGAGGCTCAGGCGGGCGGATCACCTGAGGTCACGAGTTCAAGACCAGCCTGACCAATATGGTAAAACCCCATCTTTAAAAAAAAACAAAACAAAAAACACATTTTAGGCTGGGGATGGTGGCACACACCTGTAATCTCAGCACTTTGGGAGGTCGAGGAGGGCAGATCACCTGAGGTCAGGAGTTTGAGACAAGCCTGGCCAACATGGCAAAACCCCATCTCTACTAAAAATACAAAAATTATCCACGTGTGGTGGCATGTGCCTGTAGTCCTAGCTACTCGGGAGGCTGAGACAGGAGAATTGCTTGAACCCAGGACGTGGAGGTTGCAGTGAGCCAAGATTGTGCTGCTGCACTCCAGCCTGAGCAACAGAGCAAGACTTTCCGTCTAAAAAAAAAAAATTTTTTTTTAAACTTTTGAGTAGCATCCATAAAGTTAGTTAACACTTTTTACATATATATTAGACTATTTTTTATAATTCAGTATGTTCACAGCAAAATCTGTAAAATGACAGTATTATTTATTATTCCAGTTAATGGACATTTACCAAGTACCTACTCTTTACCAGTTACTATGATAATGGCAATAGTAATAATACTAATAATAACAATCATTAACTTTCACGAAATGTTTACTATAGTATTTCACTGAATCTGATGCCTTTGGTTATAAAGAGATGCCTTTTGGTTAAGAAAGAGACCCCTGGCCGGGCGTGGTGGCTCATGCCTGTAATCCCAGCACTTTGGGAGGACAAGACGGGCGGATCATGAGGTCAAGAGATCGAGACAATCGTGGCCAACATGGTGAAACCCCGTCTCTACTAAAAATACAGAAATTAGCTGGGCATGGTATACAGTCAGTCCCAGCTCTTCGGGAGGTGAGGCAGGAGAATCACTTGAACCTGAAAGGCAATGGTTGCAGTGAGCCAAGATCATGCCACTGCACTCCAGCCTGGTGACAGAGAGAGACTCCTCAAAAAAAAAAAAAAAAAAAAAAAAGCCCTTATAAAAGTTGATGGAAAAAAAAAGAGAGAGAAAAGCTTGCCAATTAAATTGTTCATTATACACCCTTAATTGTAAAATACGTCTTAACTTCAGATATGTTAAAAAGTGAAAAGCTATCATTTTAGAATTGATTGGCTGGGCACAGTGGCTCACGGCTGTAATCACAGCACTTTGGGAGGCCGAAGTGGGAGGATTCTTGAGCTCAGGAGTTTGAGACCAGACTGACCAACACAGTGAAACCCCGTTTCTACTAAATAAAAAAATTATCCTGATGTGGTGGCGTACGCCTGTAGTCCCACCTACTCAGGAGGCTGAGGCAGGAGAATTGCTTGAACCCTTGAACCCAGGAGGCAGATGTTGCAATGAGCCGAGATTGTGCCACTGTACTTCAGCCTGGGTGACAGAGCAAGACTCCGTCTCAAAACAAAGCAAATAAACAAAAAGAGTCGATGACATACAGCAATTTAAGTATTAATTCATTTGATTACACCAATTCTATGAAAGTTAGGTAGCTTTCCTAAAGTTGCACAATTATTAAACAGATTGGAGATCAAGTATACTAAAACTCCAGAGTCTCACCCTTAACCACCACACTATACTCCCTTCAGTCAAGGTGATTAAAACAGTCACTTCTTTTAAGCAATTCGTGGGAATGGGAGGAGAGAAACAGATAAATAATTTATGCCATAATATGATAAATGCCTTAGTAGAGCTATGCATAAGAGACTATGGGGATACAGAGGAGAGACTGTTCAACTCTGTCTGAGGAGATGTATTTGTACCAAGTCCTCTTCTGTCTTTCCTTTGACAAATAAGCAGATATTACAGCTTAAAAATCATGGTTAGGCAAGTCACAGTGGCTCATGCCTATAATCCCAGCACTGGGAAGCTGAAGCAGGAGGATTGCTTGAGTCCAGGAGTTTGAGTTTGAGACCAATCTGGGCAACATAGTGAGACCCTTGTCTCCACATGCACACACACACACAAATTAGCTGAGCATGGTGGCATGTGCCTGTAGTCCTAGCTACTTAGGAGGCTGAGACTGGAGGTTTGCTTGAGCCAGGAGTTTGAGGCTGCAGTGAGCTCTGATTGTGCCATTGCACTCCAGCCTGGGAGACAGAGTAAGACCCTGTCTCAAAATAATAATAATAATAATAATAATAATAATGTTTAGGTTCTGTCTAACCCTCTTGTGTTGCTGTGGCTGTGTTTTGATCTTTGATTCCTACTGTTGGCAGCTAAAAAATATTCAAAATACAGATTAAGCTTCCCTAATCTGAAAACCTGAAATGCTTCAAAATCTGAAACTTTTTGAGCACACACACAGCTCCACAAGTGGAAAATTCCTGGTAAAAAATAATTTGAGGGAAAAAATAAATTTTTTAAAAAGAAAAAAATATATATAGCGAATTCCATACCTGTCCTCATGAGACATGTTGCAGTCAAAACAAAAGCAAACAACACACTGCTTATTCAGCATCCCCAAAGGATAAAAGGCCCTTCCAGCTCCCTTCAGTTACAATATATCTTTTCTGAGTTTGCCCAGATTTCCTCATGCAAACATGCCCATGAAGGGTAATAAAATGGTACGTATTCAGACTGGTCACAGCAACAGCAGATTCCTCATGATGCCCTGCATGGTGCCAAGACCTATTTGCATTATTCATTGTGTGTTTTTGTTTGTTTGTTTGCTTGCTTATTCTCTGCTCTTTGGTATAAAGATGTTAAAAATATCAAAAAGGCCCACAGATACCCCTATGGGTTACAGTGATAAGAAAAAGAGTTAACATTTATGTTTATCTATTGCACAGAAAGCTAAGGTGTTGTAGAAACTGAGCAACGGTGTAAGTGTGAAATATCTTACAGAGGAGTATGGTGTTAGAATAACCACTGTATATGACCTGAAGAAAAAGAAGGATAAGCTGTTGAAGTTTTATATATATCAGAAGTACTACATATAAAGTGGAAGTGATGAACAGAAGTTAGTTAAAAATAGGAAAACACTGCATAAAGCTGAAATGAAGATCTCAATCATATATTGAAAGTGCATCCATCAGCATCACAGTAAATACATGCCACTTCATGGTATGCTGATTAGGAAACAAGCAAAGAGTATCATGATGAAGTTAAAATGAAGGGAACTGTGAATAATGAACAGACCAGATGCATATTTTTTTTTTTTTTTTTTTTTTGAGACAGAGTTTCGCTCTTGTTGCCCAGGCTGGAGTGCAATGGAGCGATCTTGGCTCACCACAACCTCTGCTTCCTGGATTTAAGTGATTCTCCTGCCTCAGCCTCCTGAGTAGCTGGGATTACAGGCATGTGCCTGGCTAATTTTGTATTTTTAATACAGATGGGGTTTCTCCATGTTTGTCAGGCTGGTCTCAAACTCCCGACCTCCAGTGATCCGCCCACCTCAACCTCCTGAAGTGCTGGGATTACATGTGTGAGCCACCACACCTGTCGCATTTGCAGAAATTTAAGAGAAGATGTGACATTACATTTTTAAAGATTAATGGTGATTTAGCATCTACTGATTACGAAGCAGCAAAGAAATTCATTGACAGGTTTGCCAAGGTCATTGCTGTTGAAAATCTGACCCAAGAATAAGTCTATAATCCTGATGAAACAACACTGTTTTGGCATTACTGTCCCAGAAAGACGCTGACTGCAGCTTACGAGATGAGAATTAAGGATACCAACGATAGAATAACTGTGTTAGGATATGCTGATGTAGCAGGCATGCGTAAGTGTAAACTTTCTGTGGTAGGCAGAAGCTTCCTTCCTCACTTTTCAAGGAGTGCATTTCTTACCAGTCCGTTATGCTACCAAAAAGGCATGCATGGATCACCAGGGATATCGACATCTTTTCAGATCGATTTCACAAACATTTTGTACCAGTGGCTCATGCTCACTGCTGGGAGGTTGGACTGGATGACAACTGCAAGATTTTGTTATTCCTTGACAACTGTTCTGCTTATCCACCAGCTGACATTCTCATACAAAATAATGTTTATGCCATGTACTTCCCCCTAAACATGACTTTATTAATTCCATGTGACCAGAGTGTCCTTGGATCAATGAGAGTAAATATAAAAACATTTTCTTGTGCTAGCAGTAGTGAACAGAGGTGTGGGTGTGGAATGTTTTCTTTTATTTAACATTAAGGCAACCACAGATTGTTCCCATGGATGATTAACATAGTGACTCCTTTGCTTTCTGATGGTTCAGGGTACACAAACTTTGTTTCATGCATAAAATTATTTTTGCTGTGTTGCCCAGGCTAGTCTCAAACTCCTGGGCTCAAGTGATCCTTCCACCTGGGCCTCCCAAAGTGCTAGGATTATAGATACGAGCCACCATGCCCTGCCAGAAAGTTTTCAAAAGGAGTTTAGCATAGACACCTTATATGCTGTTGCCAATGCTTGGAACACAGTGAATAAAGATAAATTTGTGTGTGCCTGGCACAACCCCTGGCCTCTATGTTTAGTGATGATAAACATAGTGATGAATAAGGTGGTGACTTTTAAGGATTCCATGTGTCAACAAAGTGAGAAAAAAAATGATGTCTGACCTACTTACATATACAAAAAAATTGCCTTGAATTTGTCAGTAAACTGAAAGAAGTGGATATCAAACAAGTTTTTTTTTTTTGAGACAGAGTCTCAGTCTGTCACCCAGGCTGGAGTGCAGTGGTGTGATATCAGCTCACTGCAACCTCTGCCTCCCGGTTCAAGTGATTCTCCTGCCTCAGCCTCCTGAGTAGCTGGGATTACAGGCATGTACCACCACGCCCGACTAATTTTTGTATTTTTAGTAGAGATGGGGTTTCACCATGTTGGTCAGGCTGGCCTCGAACTCCTGACCTTGTGATCCACCTGCCTTGGCCTCCCACAGTACTGTTTTTTAACACCGACCATGAGGTTCTAGTTGTTCATTAATTGACCAATGGTGAAACAGCTGAAATGGTTCTGAATCAAGGTGATCATGATAATAGTCATGGTAACAGTGAAGATGATGTTAACATGGCAGAAAAAGTGCCCATAGACAACACGATGAAAATATGTGAAGAGCTTATTGAAGGACTAGAGCAGGGTGCATTCATAACAGGACAGGAAATCATGTTCGTTCATAAAATCAAAAAGAGACTTCCAAGACAAAAACTTGTTAATGAGGCACGTGACTCTGGAGGAAACATTTTAAAAAGCCATCTAGCAGAATGCCCCCCTCATCCCTAGAGGACCCAATTCCTGGTCCTTCAACTGCTTCTGATGTTTCTTCTCACCTAAAAAAGGAAAAAAAAAAAAAATACAGTGTATGGTAACCTTTTAATCAAAACACAGCGAGGCTGGATGCAGTGGCTCACACCGGTAATCCCAGCACTTTGGGAGGCCAAGATGGGCGGATCACTTGAGGCCAGGAGTTTGAGACCAGCCTGGCCGTTATGGCAAAACCCCATCTCTACTAAAAATATAAAAATTAGGCAGGCGTGGTCGCACATGCCTGTAATCCCACCTACTCAGGAGGATGAGGCACAAGAGTCACTTGAACCTTGGAGGCAGAGGTTGCAGTGTGCTGTGATCATGCCACTGCACTTCAGCCTGAGCAACAGAGTGAGACTCTGAAAAAAAAAAACGAACCAAAACAAAACAAGGAGACAGGTGGAGACTAAATACCTGTCTTTTGTTGCTGTTTTTAACAACTGGTAGAGGTTTTCTGGTGATGCTACTATGTTACTTAGTTACCCAAACCATTTTATTTTTTAATTGCATTAGTGGTATTTCCTATTTTTTACTGTTACATACTTACATATGAGTGAGTGTAAGAAAATGTTTACTGATGGCCTATAAATTCAGAGTCAAGAACGATGGTGATGCCAGACAACCACAGATTGTTCCTGTAAATGATTGAGAGAGTGGCTCCTTTGCTTTCTGATGGTTCAGAGTACACAAACTTTGTTTCATGCATAAAATTATTTAAAATATTGTGTAAAATTACCTTCAGCCTATGTGTATGAAGTGTGTATGGAACCTAAATAAATCTTATGTTTAGACTTGGGTCCTATCCCCAAGATATCTCATTATATATATGCAGATATTCCAAAATCTAAAGAAGTCAGAAATCCAAAACATTTCTGGTCCCAAGCATTTTGGATAAGGGATACTGAACCTATACCATTACACTCTTTAAAACACTTGTAATATTGACCCCCCCACCCCACACCCACACCCCCCACACCTACCCCACCACCTGCCTCAGCAAAAAAAAAAAAATCAGGATTCATTAGGTGTATCTTATTAGAATTAACTTCTGGAAAATTAAAATGTTTAAAATATCTAAGTAAATAGAGTTTAAATTTTCACAGGTGCTGGAGAAAATTTGGAGAATACAATGGCAGCCTTTCAGCAGTAAGTATGTAAAAAGGTACTGTTTTCTTTACAGTTTGCAGGTTTTCTTTAAAGTGATGATGATCCACAAAGTGAGGATAATGTAAGTGTAACATCCATTTGTGATAGTTGTTTCTATTTTATTAAAAATTTTTTTTTAATTAGTTGGTCAGAAGTGTTACAAAGAGTGGCTTCTGTATTACTGGAAAAGCAGATGGGAGTTTAGGGTAATCAAAAGATACTATAGTTACAAAGCTGAAAGAAGACTTTGTAACAAGGAATGTACTGTGTATAATGCTAATTGGTCTTGGAGAGAAGAGAAAATGAAACAACTGTTACAGTGGCTGCTATTTTTGAATAGGATTATGTGTTTTTGTACTCAGTAATTTTTGTACAGAACTGAACCTTCAATCTGGTTTCTTGGAAGCCTCAAGAGTGTTGATCTTTTTTTTTCTCAAATAAAATACATTTTAAAAATTCCTATTTATAAATTATTTCATATAAGTGTCTTTTAGAGCATCTCACAGAGAAGCAACAAGAGAGACAGGAATGAAAACTAATACCTTGTTCTTTGTCGTAGAGTCAATGATTATCATCAGTCTATGGTAATTGTGAGAACAGTTTTCCCTGAAAAATAAAGCAAAGAATTAAAAAGTTAAACCCAATGAAAGACATTACCTATCCATATTTAGTAAGATAAATTTTTTAATATGATTTTTGAGCCGTTTTAATGTATGTAATTGGGACTAAGAAATCAGGAGAATTTGACTTAACTTTTTGTTCTGCTTCTCACCATTCAAAGACACCTTAGAGATTATTTTTCCTATTATAATTAGGTACAAAGTTACTGTTTTTTCATATGCTAGTTTCACCTAAATCCCATCTTCATTGTATTTATCATCTCTTACTCTTTTCATTCTATTCTATGATGACTTTTGTCTATGATCTTAAAACCCTGTTACGAAAATTTAAAATTTTGACTGGGTGCAGTGGCTCATACCTGTAATCCCAACACTTTCGTATGCCAAGGCAGGTGAGTCACCTGAGGTCAGGAGTTCAAGACCAGCCTGGCCAATGTGGTAAAACCCTGTCTCTACTAAAAATACAAAAATTAGCTGCGCGTGGTAGTACGTGCCTGTAATCCCAGCTACTTGAGAGACTGAGGCATGAGAATTGCTTGAACCCAAGAGACAAAGGTTGCATTGAGCTGAGACTACATTGCCGTACTCCAGCCTGGGCATCGAATGAGACTCCGTTTCAAAAAAAAAAAAAGTAAAATTTTTCCTCCTATCACTAACCATGAAATGGACTATTTTACTTTAAATTACTTTATTTATTTTCTCTACTTAGATTATATATCTGGCTAGCTAGCCATAACTAAATATAGATATATAATGTTATGTTTACAAATTCTACAACATACACACACAGTATCATATATCATTTGTTGCCCATGAGGTAGGTGATACATATGACTTCAGAAAAAAACTACTTATAACTTTGAGTGATTTTAGCGTTCTTCACGTTTAAGGTACATTATTTTATGTTTTTCTCCGTATTTTTTGTTACGTTTTTATCAGCCACCATTATTATTGAAATTAAAACACTGGGTTATACAATATATTATTTTAAAGGATGATACATTTGAAAATATCACAGTTTTTCTAACCTTTGAAGATTTTGATCCTCTGAACATTTTTCCTTCTATAACTTAAAAATTTTTTGGAGATTTTTCTAGTACTTCAGAAGAGGGGAATACCTCTTTCATGTGCTATTTTGTTGTTGTTTGTTTGTTTGAGACAGAGTCTTACTCTATCACCCAGGCTGGAGTGCAATGGCACTATCTTGGCTCACTGCAACCTCCACCTCTTGGGTTCAAATGATTCTTCTGCCTCAACCTCCTGAGTAGCTGGGATTACAGGCACCCACCACCTCTCTTGGCTACCTTTTTTGTGTGTGTGTGTGTGTGTGTGTGTGTGTGTGTGTGTGTGTATTTAATAGAGACGAGGTTTTACCATTTTGGCCAGGCTGGTCTCGAACTACTGACTTCAAGTGATCTGCCCACCTCAGTCTTCCAAAGTGATGGGATTACAGGTGTGAGCTACCACACCCAACCTTTCATATGCTATTGTTAATGTTTGTTAGATGTATTTATTTGTAAGGCTGCTTATCTACTGACTTAGAAATTTGTATGAAACCCCTCTTTTACTGAGTTTTTTTGTTATTAGTGGTGGTGGTTTGTGTGTATGTATTATACATTAGTACCCTTGCTAGGAATACATACTTTTTTATTGTACTTTAAAAAATTACAAATATTTCTACTGTTTAACTGCTAGGAAACTTAGAAGAGGTGTGTGTGCGTGTGTGTGTGTGTGTGTGTGTGTGTGTGTGTGTGTTTAACATACTTGTTTCATTGAAAAGCAAGAAAACACTGTTTAAACATACTATTTTGGCCAGTAGTGGTGGCTCACACCTGTAATCCCAGCACTTTGGGAGGCCAAGGCCCATGGATCACTAGAACTCATGAGTTCAACACTAGAAAAAGTGCAAAAAAAATTAATCAAGCATGGTGGTGCAGCCTGTAGTCACAGCTACTCCGGGGGCTAGCTTGAGCCTGGAAGGTGGAGGTTGCAGTGAGCCGAGGTGGCACCACTGCACTCCAGCCTGAGTGACAGAGCCAGACCTTGTCTCAAAATAAATAAATAAAAATAAACATATATTTTCAAGGTACTGTATATTAAAATACTAAAGAGTTGTAATATATAATCAGGAAAAGATACATACTATGCTTACGTATGTATATTCTTGATAGGATGGGTAGTTGAGGGAGAGTAAGAATAAAATGACCAGCTAAAACTTAGATCTTATTTATGTACATATTTAGATATACATTTCACAAAACATATACATTTCAAAATGGAAGTGAAGATGAGGAGATATTAAAGACAGTATACATAGTCGGTATGGGAAGCCTGATTAAAATTAACCAGAAAAATGCCCAGGCGAGGTGGCTCATGCCTATAATCCCAGCACTTTGGGAGGCCAAGGTGGACAGATCACTTGAGGTCAGGAGTTCAAGACCAGCCTGGCCAACATAGTGAAACCCTGTCTCTACTAAAAATACAAAAATTAGCCAGGCATGGTAGCCCATCTGTAATCCAGATGCTTGGGAGGCTGAGGCAAGAGAACTGCTTGAAGCCAGGAAACAGAAGTTGCAGTGAGTCGAGATTGCACCACTGCGCTCCAGCCTGGGGTGGTAGGAGCAAGACCCGGGGAAGAACCGAAAACCCCCACACAAAGAAAACCCTGAAAATCAAAAGATATTAAGACTAGAAGGGCTATCATTGAAGACAGAAAGGAGCTATTCTGAAAATGTAGGCTTAGCTGGGTGCAGTGGCTCACACCTGTAATCCCAGCACTTTGTGGGGTTAAGGCAGGCAGATCACTTGAGATGAGGAGTTCGACACCGGTCTAGCCAACATGGTGAAACCCATTTCTACTAAAAATAAAAAAATTAGCTGGGCATAGTAGCACTCACCTGTAGTCCCAGCTACTTGAGGGGCTGAGGCAGGGGGATTGCTTCAACCTGGGAGGTCGAGACTGTAGTGAGCTGAGATGGTGCCTCTGCACTCCAGCCTGGGTGACAAAGTGAGGCCCTGTCTCAAAAAAAAAAAAAAAAAAAAACACACACACCCCAAAACATTCATTATATATGCGTGTGTGTGTGTGTGTGTGTGTGTGTGTGTGTGTGTATGTAAATTTATTATGTTACAGTGGGGCTAAAGAAGTAATTAAAACTGACAAAGAAATATATGCTTTCTTAACTTAGGAAGATTCATAGAAAAAAAAAGAAATAATTGTGTCTCACAATGTATGAAATGTCCTTTAATGTGGTATATAAAATGCTTTCACAAACACCATTTAATGTGGTTTATAAAATGCTTTCACAAACACCATTTAATGTGGTTTATAAAATGCTTTCACAAACACCATCTCCCTTAGGTTATGAATATGGCTCTTTCTATTATTTCTTTAGGAGCAGGAATCTTTTCTTATTGATTTCACAATTCTTAATGCTTAGCTCAGGCTCTGACATAAATAGGCCCTCACTAGTTGCTTAATGAATGAAATATGGAATGGGACACTCAGGAATAAAGCAGAACATTATTAAGAATCTGACTGAAGGTGACTGAGCCTCCTTCATAGTAAAGCATAGAAGCAAAAACTAAGGAATTGTACTGTACACATACACACACACAGAGCCATTAAGCCCTTGAGTATTTAAGATGTGGTTCCCAAGGGCTAATACAACTAGGTTATTAAACCAGGCCGCCTTAGGAAATACCCGTAGGACAATGTCATCCCTATAGATATTAGCCTGAATTGTAAGGAGAAAGAAGCAAATTGTATTTGCAGTAGCTAGAAGTATAAGTTGGCAGTCAAAGTAATTAATCAGTGACCTGGTTCTCATGATAAATATTTTAGAATATCTAATTAAGATGACTAATTACCTATGAAATGGGAATAATGATACAACCTCAGTGTTGTGAAGAGTAAATGAGATTCAAATAAATTCTTTAACATAAGTGCTTTAAGTTGTGCATTGTTTCTGTGGAGTTTCTTTCACATCTTCTTTTAGAGCTAGAGGTTTTATTTCTTTTTCTGGAAATGTTGTATCCTTGGCATCTCCAACTTCTTTTTTTATTTGTCAACAGCTTGTCAGAAATTCAGCTGTAAAATAGCTGATATTTCAATAGAAGTAGGTGAATGCTGTTATTTTTGGAAATTTTTGAAGGCAAAAGTGTTAAAAATTTTTTATTTTTTCATTGTGTTCTAGCTATTTACATATCAAATTGGGGATAATTTTACTAGAATAATTTAAAAGTTATCCTAGATACACTTACTGTTGTTCTAATTTTTTTATCTATTAGTTTGTCAATAACAATAAACATACATAGAAAATATTTTTCAAATAATTCCTAAACATTTCTAAAAATAGCTAGAATGTAGCTAGAGACAAACCTCAAACTTAGAAAGGTTTCTGAGGTAATATGTATAGTTTTTTTTAATTGCCAGATTAGGACACACTTTTTTTTTTTTTTTTTTCTGAGACAGGGTCTTGCCCTGGAATTCTTGCCCAGGCTGAAATGCAGTGGCATGATCTGATCTCAGCTCATTGCCACCTCCCCTTCTCCGGCTCAAGCAATCCTCCCACCTCAGTCGCCCTAGTAGCTGGGACTACAGGTATGTGCCTCCATGCCTGGCTAATCTTTCATATTTTTTGTAGAGACAGAGTTTTGTAGAGATGATTCACCTACCTCAGCCTCCCAAAATGCTGAGATTACAGACCTGAGCAACTGCACCTTTAATTTTACACTTTGGCTGGATGTGGTGCTTGTAATTCCAACACTGTGGGAGGCCGAGGTGGAGAATTACTTGAGCCTAAGAGTTCAAAACCAATCTGGGCAACATAGTGAAATCCCATCTCTAAAAAAAAAAAAAAAACAGTTAAAAAATTAAAAAAAAAAAACATACAATAAGGATATAAAGAAAATATATTTATACAACTGTAAAATGTTTGTGTTTTAAGCTGTTATTACAAAAGAGTCAAAAAGTTTTTAAAAATTTAAAAGTTTATAAAGAAGTTAACTAAGTTAAATATGTATTTTTAAATTTTTATTATTTTTAAAGAGACAGGGCCTTACTTTGTCTCCTAGGCTGGAGTACAGTGGCATGATCATAGCTCACTGCAACCTTGAACTCTTGGGATCAAGTGATCCTCCTGCCTCAGTATCCCAAGTAGCTAGAACTACAGGGATGTGCCACTTTACCTTGCTAATTTTTAAATTTTTTTGTAAAGATGAGATCTCTTCATGTTGCCCAAACTTGTCTCCAATTCCTGCAACTCAAGCAATCTTCCTGGCTCGGCCTCCCAAAGTGCTGGGATTACAGGCTTAAGTCAGCACGTGCCTGCCCTATTTTTAAAATAAATTTTAGTTCTTGGAATTAAAGTTCATGATGTGCAAAAAGGAAAAAAGAAAAAGATAATAAAAATAAAATAAATGTCATATTTATTGTGTTTATAACACAATAAGGTTTATAAGTTCTACTGTACTGTATAGTAATGTCCTGCGCCTTCTGTTCACTCACCACTCACTCACTGACACCAAAAGCAACTTCCAGTTGTGTAAGCTCCATTCATAAGTGCCCAATTCAGGTGTACCACTTTTATTTTTTATATCATGTTTTAACTGTACCTTTTGTGTGTTTAGACATATTCACAAGTACATAACACTGTGTTATAGTTGCGTATTCAGTACAGTAACGTGCTGTACAGATTTGTAACCACAGAACGATAGGCTATAGTCTATAGCACAGATGTTTAAATACCATCTCGATTTGTGTAAGTGTACTCTGTGATGTCCACACAATGACAGAATTACTTGACCATACATTTCTCAGAACATATGCCCATTGTTAAGTGGTACATGACTTTATAACATTTTTATATTACATGTCATAAGTATAAACAGGAATATACATTTACCCCACACAGGTGATTCACAGATAAAATAAGAATCATGTGAGCTAGTATATTTAAAAGAATGCTCAGCCGGGCACAGTGGCTCATGTCTGTAATCCCAGCACTTTGGGAGGCCAAGGCGGGCAGATCACAAGGTCAGAAGATCGAGACCATCTTGGGCAACATGGTGAAAACCCGTCTCTACTAAAAATACAAAAATTAGCTGGGCATGCATGCACCTGTGGTCCCAGGTACTTGGGAGGCTGAGGCAGGAGAATCACTTGAACCAGGGAGTTGGAGGTTGCAATGAGCCCAGATCGTCATTGCACTGCAGCCTGGCAACAGAGTAAGACTCCATCTCAAAAAAAAAAAAAAAAAAAAAAAAAAAATGCTCAGAGGCTGGGCGTGGAGGCTCACACCTGTAATCCCACCGCTTTAGGAGGCTGGGGCAGGCGGATCACCTGGGGTCAGGAGTTAGAGACCAGCCTGACCACATGGTGAAACCCCTTCCCTACTAAAAATACAAAAATTAGCTGGGCATGGTGGCAGGTGCCTGTAATCCCAGCTACTCAAGAGGCTGAGACAGGAGAATTGCTTGAACCCAGGAGGTGGAGGTTGCAGTGAGCCGAGATTGTGCCACTGCTCTCCAGCCTGGGTGACAAAAGCAAAACTCTGTCTCAAAAAAAATAAAATAAAATAAAAATAAAAGAATGTTCAACATTTATTAGATTAAATTCCTGCTGTAATTCATTATATTGACATTGAATAAATTGATGCCAAGAATGTTGTCTTGTAGATAATTGGTTATGGAAAGGAGGCAACATGATTCTTTTATTCTCAGTTCACTTAGAATATTTTCATATGAATAAGTCATACTAGGTGATGGTATTAAGGAGATATTTTAGTATTGTGTGATTTTTTGGATTTGTAACTCTGAATTGTTACATCTGATGCATGTAACCTAAATGTATACTTAAGTGTCACAGGGTCATTCTTCTTTTATTCCTTCAGTGCGGTTAAAATTGGAACTGATATGCTAGAATTGGACTGCCATATCACAAAAGATGAACAAGTTGTAGTGTCACATGATGAGAATCTAAAGAGAGCAACTGGGGTCAATGTAAACATCTCTGATCTCAAATACTGTGTAAGTAAAAATGCATGAAAAATTAATTTCTAATAGATATCATGGCCTGTAAGATTTTTTAAAAAATAGTGAATAGCCGACATTGCTTCAGTAAATAATTTCTAAAATTATTTAAATACCGATTAAATACTGAATGTCAAAGGAAATTTTAAAAAACTATTTTGGGGCCGGGCATACTGGCTCATGCCTGTAATTCCAGCACTTTGGGATGCTGAGGTGGGCGGATTGTTTGAGGTCAGGAGTTTGAGATCAGGCTAGGCAACATAGCAAGTTTCCATCTTTATTTAAAAAATAGGAAAATTGGCTGGGTGTGGTGGCTCACGCCTGTGCACTTTGGGAGGCTGAGGCGGGCGAATCACCTGAGGTCAGGAGTTTGAGATCAGCCTGGCCAACATAGTGAAACACCGTCTGTACTAAAAATACAAAAATTAGCCAGGCAGGGTGGTGCACACCTGTAATCCCAGCTACTCAGGAGCTGAGGCAGGAGAATCACTTGAACCCAGGAGGCAGAGGTTGCAGTGAGCTGAGATGGTGACACTGCACTCCAGCCTGGGACTGGAACGGGACTCTGTCTCAGAAAAAAAAAAAAAAAAGGAAAAGTATCCAGGCATAGTGGCACATACCTGTGTTCCCAGCTGCTCAGGAGGTCAAGGTGGGGAAGATCACTTGATCCTGGGAATTTGAAGCTGCAGTGGGCCAAGACTGCACCACTGCACTCCAGCCTGGGTGACAGAGTGAGAGCCTGTGTCAAAAACAAAATGAGGCCAGATGCAGTGGCTCACACCTGTAAGCCCAGTACTGTGGGAGACCGAGGCAGGTGGATCACCTGAGGTCAGAAGTTCGAGACCAGCCTGACCAACATGGTGAAACCCCATCTCTACTAAAAATACAAAAATTAGCCTGGTGTGGTGGTGTGCCTATAATCCCAGCTATTTGGGAGGCTGAGGCAGGAGAATCGCTTGAACCCATGAGGCAGAGGTTGCATTGAGCCAAGATCATGCCACTGCACTCCAGCCTAGGCAAGAGTGAGACTCTAACTCAAAAAAAAAAAAAAAATCTGATCATTATAATGTACATATTCATTATAGTAAATACTGATGAATGGAAGGAAAAATCGTGCATAATGTTACCACCAAAAAAAAAAACCACTTATATTAACAGCCTTCTAACTTATGTATACCTTGTTTTTTAGATTTGTTTTCTTACTGTACATCATGTATATTGAATTTTAGATACTTTAACATTATAACATGATAATGGCCAGCCTCGGTGGCTCATGCCTGTAATCCTAGCACTTTGGGAGGCTGAGGCGGACAGATCACCTGAGGTCAGGAGTTCGAGACCAGCCTGGCCAACATGGTGAAACCCCATCTCTACTAAAAATACAAAAATTAGCTGGGCGTGTTGGCGTGAGACTGTAATCCCAGCTACTCGGGAGGCTGAGGCAGGAGGATCGCTTGATCCCAGGAGGTGGAGGTTGCAGTGAGATGAGATCGGGCCATTGCACACAGACACAGGGTCCCCCACTTTTAACATCTGCACCAGAGTGGTACATACATTGACACAATATTATCACCCATAGTCCATAGTTTAAATTAGGGTTCACTCTTGTACATTCTGTAGTTTTGGACAAATTTATAATGACATGTATCCACAATTATGCTATCATACAAAATATTTCCACTGCTCTAAAAATTCTGTGTTTTGCCTATTCAGTCCTCCCTTCCCTCATCCCCTGGCAACCACTGATCTTTTTGCTATCTCTATTGTTTTGTTTTTTCCAGAATGTCATATAGTTGGAATCATACAATATTTGGCCTTTCAGATTCCATGCTTATCTGCCATTAACATTTCAAATGACTGTAGTTATTCCATTGTGTGGATATATAGTTATTTTTTAACCATTCTTCTATTGTTGGGCATTGGATTAGCTCTAAGTTTTCACCGTTATAGATAACATTGCACTAAATATTTTTTTGTTTTTTTGAGACAGAGTTTCGCTCTTGTTGCCCAGGCTGGAGTGCAATGGCGCAATCTTGGCTCACTGCAACCTCTGCCTCCTGGGTTCAAGCAATTCTACTGCCTCAGCCTCCCAAATAGTGAGATTTCAGGCATTCACCACCACACCGAGCTAATTTTTTGTATTTAGTAGAGACAGGGTTTCACCATGTTGGTCAGGCTGGTCGTGAACCCCTGACCTCAGGTGATCCACCTCCCTCAGCCTCCCAAAGTGCTGAGAGTACAGGTGTGAGCCACCGCACCCAGCCTGCACTCAACAGCTTTATGCATAAAGACAAAGCTTCATCTCCCCAGTGGGGGATATGTGTAAAAAAATAAGAAAAAAAAAAAAGACAAAGCTTCATCTATCTTTAGCTTTTTATATAGTTATAAAGATATACAAATATTTAGATTTATAAAAGTTATTTATATAAAGTTTTCTCTATTTTAAGATTATTTCTCTAAATATACTCCCAGAAGGAAAATTATTGAGTAAAAGGACATTTGCCAGCTGGGTGTGGTGGCTCATGCCTATAGTCCCAGTCCTTCTGAGGATCCATTGAGCTCAGAAAATCAAGGCTACAGTGAGGTATAATTGTGCTACTGTACTCCAGCCCAGGCAGTAGAGTGAGACCCTGTCTCAAAAAAAAAAAAGAGAGAGAGAAAATGAAATAAAAATAATATTTACTAGTATTGAGCATTATAATTATACCAAAATTTACTAGATTAAATTTTAATTAACATTTTATTGGTTATTAAGTAGTTTAAAGATCTATTTAATTGTTAATTATTTTTCTTTTCTTTTCATTGAATTGTGTATTCCTGATATTTTTCTACTGACATCTTTGTATATTATTGTGAAAAGGTGTATATTAAGTAGTACAGATATCTTTTTTTGTAGATGGCATCAGTAAGTAATATGGTTAATTTGCTGTTGGGGGATGTTCCACTGATGGGCACCTATGTAAACATGTTTCCTAGTGTTTTACTCTTTATGTTGAAGAAGCACATCTTTATGTCTTAATGCAAAACATTAGAATCTTATTATTTTTTGAAAGTTAACTTTTTTTTCAATCATATCTTTTAAAGGAGCTCCCACCTTACCTTGGCAAACTGGATGTTTCATTTCAGAGAGGTAATATTTCTTATTTGTGGCTTAAACATTTATGTTTTTTACATATGTGTGTTTCTTATCATAGTAAGTTCTTCCTGAAAGTAACTGACCTCAAAGCTTGTTCTCTCAGGCCTATAAATCTGAAGCCTTGAAGATTATCTGATGTGAAATTAGCAGGCCCAGAGATTTAACTGATTCATTCTACTTAAATTCACATACAGTTAATTTAAACCTGAATATTGATTTCAAGAAACATTTCACTTCTAAAGCTTCAAATTGTAGAATACTGTTGCAACTTATAGTAGCCATCCATCAAAAAATAAAATAAAAAATAAATGAAAAGGGCTGGGCACCATGGCTCATGACTGTAATCCCAACACTATGAGAGGCTAAGTTGGGCAGATCACTTTAGGTCAGGAGTTCTAGATAAGCCTGGCCAACATGGTGAAACCCCGTCTCTACTAAAAATACAAAAAAAATTAGCCAAGCATGGTGGTGTGCACCTGTAGTCCCACCTACTTGGGAGGCTGAGGCAGGAGAATCACTTGAACCTGGGAGGCGGAGGTTGCAGTGAGCCAAGATTGCACCAGTGCACTCCAGCCTGGGCGACAGAGCAAGATTCTGTCTCATAACAAATAAATAAATTAATTAGTTAAATAAAAATAAATGAAAAGAATGGAAAGGATCCCTTTCGAATCCTTTTCTTGTTCCATAATATTTAATTCTGTCTTTTAGCTGCTCCCTATTTTAAATGATTAAATAGACTTCTATCATTCAAATAAACCATTTCCTAGTCATCTTCACTTAGCAGTTTTCTTCTGAGGGAACATTTCTCACAAAGAAACATGTCCCTTGACTCAACTTGTTAGTTACTGCAGATGTTAGAATGGAAAATATATCACCTTAAGATATGTGCTGAACAGATGTAGGCCCCCTCATTGTCACAAGTGAGCCTCACATTTTTGAATGATTCAAATGTATAACTCAATGAAACCGTAAGATGCTACGTATCTTATGTTGTGAATATATCATGAATCTCCGTATCATGTATGATTTGCATATAGTTGAAACCTTCATTAAATGTCAGCTCCATTGATGATAATTTTTTAAAAGAACTGTAACTGCTCTATCAACTAGATTTAAAATGGGCCAAGCCCGGTGTGGTGATGCACACCTATATTCTCAGCTACTTGGGAGACTGAGTTGGGAGGCTCATTTGAGTCCAAGAGTTGGAGTCTAGCTTGGGCTACATAGCAAGACCTTGTCTCTATAAAAAAAAAAAAAAAAAAAATTGACCACTGATAGGGAAATTTTGGAAGACCAGATAAAAATCAGAAAAAATTTAACATTAGCTATTTCTAAGGGATGTTTAAATCACAGATGTGTTTGATTTCAATTTCCAGGTAAGTTGAAGTTGTTGGTTTGAGGAAACTTTTTTCATTCTTGTAATTTATAGGATTATACCTGCCAAGCTATTGTAATATTTGTGTCAATTTTGAACTTGTAAAAGTTAAAAAAATTTCAGAAATGAAGTTTTTTCTATTTTTCCCTTTGTAGAGCAAAGCCAAAGAAAGCCTCACAAAAATTAAAAGATCTAGCAGATGTGGTGGCTCTCACCTATAATCTCAGCACTTTGAGATGCCAAGGGAGGGTTTAGTAAGACCTCATCTCTAAAAATATTAGCCTGGCATGGTGGCATGTGCTTATAGTCCTAGCTATTTAAGAGACTTGAGATGCAAGGATCCTTTGAGCCCAAGAGTTCAAGGCTGCAGTGAGCTATGCTCATACCACTATGTTCCAGCCTGGGAGACAGAGTGAGACCTTGTCCCCCACCAAAAAAAATCCTTTGAGGGGAAAAAAAAAGTTTTAATTTTTTTCCTGGTTTTGTATGTCACTCATAAAGTTATGAAACTGTTTGCCTAGGCTGGAGTGAAGTGGCTCAATCTCGGCTCACTG
This sequence comes from Ateles fusciceps, assembly GCA_036589455.1. Taxonomy (NCBI): domain Eukaryota; kingdom Metazoa; phylum Chordata; class Mammalia; order Primates; family Atelidae; genus Ateles; species Ateles fusciceps. Next base: position 418,540 of record JAZHEH010001132.1, read on the forward strand.
CCACCTCTGCCTCCTGGGTTAAGGGATTCTTATGCCTTAGCCAACTGAATAGCTGGGATTACAGGCGCCCACCACCACACAGCTCCTTTTTGTATTTTCAGTAGAGATGGGGTTTCACCATGTTGGCCAGACTGGTCTTGAACTCTTGGCCTCAATTGATCTGCCCAACCCACCTTGGCATTTCAAAGTGTTGGGATTACAGGCGTGAGCCATCGCACCTGGCCAATTTTTGAATGTGAAGAGACCTTTGAGACTGTCTAATCTCATTTTCTGTTATAGACCAGGAAACTGAAGTCTAAAGATGCAAATTGACCTAACGAAATTCATATAACAAGGAAATAACAATGCTAGAACTTAAACTAGATCTCTATCTTACCAGACCAGTGTTCAGCTATACCATACTGCTTCTCCACTGGAACACTATTCTCAAATGCTGTATTAAGAACAATGCTGGCTGGGCGCAGTGGCTCACGCCTGTAATCCCAACACTTTGGGAGGCCGAGGCAGGTGGATCACGAGGTCAGGAGTTCCAGAGCAGCCTGGCCAACATGCTGAAACCCCATCTCTACCAAAAAGACAAAAAAAAATTAGTTGGACGTAGTGGCACCCGCCAGCTACTTGGGAGGCTGAGGCAGGAGAATCGCTGAACCTGGAAGGCAGAGGTTGCAGTGAGCCAAGATTGAGCCACTTCACTCCAGCCTAGGCAAACAGTTTCATAACTTTATGAGTGACATGCAAAACCAGGAAAAAAATTAGGTCACTGCACTCTAGCCTGGGCAGCAGAGCAAGACTCCACCTTGGTGTGGGGGAAAAAAAAGAACAATGCTGTGGGCCAGATGCAGTGCTCACACCTGTAATCCCAGCACTTTGGGAGGCCGAGGTGGGTGGATCACCTGAGGTCAGGAGTTTCAGACCAGCCTGGCCAATGTGGTGAAACCCTGTTTCTGCTAAAAATACAAAAAATAGCCAGGCATGGTGGTGTGTGCCTGTAATCCCAGCTACTCGGGAGGCTGAGGCAGGAGCATTGCTTGAACGTGGGAGGTGGAGGTTGCAGTGAGCTGAGATTGTGCCATTGCACTCCAGCCTGGACAGTAACAGTGAGACTTTGTCTCAAAAAAAAAAAAAAAAAAAAAAGGAACAATGCTGTGGGAAAAAAATGAACAATGCTGTGTACTGTCAAGTTTCAGACATCTATAAGGAATAATAATAAGCTTTCATTTTATATTGCATTCATCTCATATCATAATTGACTTTAGACTGATCCTCACATGTGAAGTTGACTGCATCTGAAACAGACTAAAAAACTGTGTATAAAAACTTGACTCAGAACTATGGCAGTGACTCACATCTGTAATCCCAGCACTTTGGGAGGCTAAGGCAGGATGATCACTTGATCCCAGGAGTTCGAGACCAGCCTGGGCAACATAGAGAGACTCCATCTTTACAAAAATAATAAAAATAATATTAGCCAGGCACCATGGTGTGCACATATGGTCCTAGATAGGGAGGCTGAGGTGGGAGAATTGCTGAGCCCAGGAGGTTGAGGCTGCAGTGAACCATGATTGCATCACTGCACAAAGTGAGACTCTGTCTTTAAAAAAAAAAAGAAAAGAAAAGAAAACAAGAAACTTGACTCAGATTAGTCAAAAACTGGTTCAATTTTTTCTATCCTATTCCCCTGCTTAGAATTCTTGTTTACCAGGCCGGACACAGTGGCTCACACTTGTAATCCCAGCACTTTGGGAGGCCAAGGCAGGCAGATCACCTGAGGTCAGGAGTTTCAGACCAGCTTGGCCAACATGGCAAACCCTGTCTCTACTAAAAATACAAAATTTAAAAAAATGTTATTGTTAATTTTTTTTTGAGTTGGAGTCTTGCTCTTGCCAAGCTGGAGTGCAGTGTTGTAATCTCGGCTCACTGCAACCTCCGCCTCCTGGGTTCAAGTGATTCTCCCGCCTCAGCTTCCCAAGTAGCTGGGACTATGGGTACATGCCACAAAGCCCAGCCAATTTTTATATTTTTAGTAGAGACAGGGTTTCACCATGTTTGCCAGGATGGTCTCAATCTCTTGACCTCGTGATCTGCCCACCTTGGTCTCCCAAAGTGCTGGGATTACAGGCATGAGCCACGACGCCTGGCCAAATTTTTATTATTAATTTTTGAGACAAAATTTTGCTCTGTCGCTCAGGCTGGAGTGCAGTGGCACAATCTTAGCTCCCTGCAACCTCTGCCTCCTAGGTTCAAGCAATCCTCCTGCCTCAGCCTCCCAAGTAGCTGGGATTACAGGTGCCCCCCACCACACCTGACTAATTTTTGTATTTTTAGTAGAGACAGAGTTTCTTCACCATGTTGGTCAGGCTGGTCTTGAACTCCTGACCTCAGGTGATCCACCCACCTTGGTGTCCCAAAGGCGGGATTACAGTTGTGAGCCACCATGCCTGGCCAAAATACAAAAATTAGCCAGGTATGGTGGTGCATACCTGTAGTTAGTCCCAGCTACTCTAGAGGCTGAGGCTGGAGAATCACTTGAACCCAGGAGGCAGAGGTTACAGTGAGCCGAGATCACACCACTGCACTCCTGCCTGGGTGACAGTAGGAGACTCTGTTTTAAAAAAAAAAGAAAAACAAAAAAAACAAAAACTGGCCAGGTGTGGTGGCTCATGCCTGTAATCCCAGCACTTTGGGAGGCTGAGGCAGGTGGATCACTTGAGGTCAGGAGTTCAAAACCAGCCTGTCCAACATGGCGAAACCCCATCTCTAAAAAAAAAAAAACAAAAACAAAAAAACCTGTTGCTATTGCTTACTTTTCTTGAATTACTAGAGAGAGAGACTATTTTAGGAATACAAATTTCAGGCCTCTTTCTCACCTTGTGGTTCACAACTTTACTGGAGAAGTAATTGTTTTCTTTTAAAGGGTTCTTTGATGTGTGTGCCACAGGCTACATTAAAAAGAAATGTGAAGAAGGAACATAAAAAAGTGTTAACCAGGCCAGACGTGATGGCTCACACCTGTAATCCCAGCACTCAGGGAGGCGGAGGCAGGAGAATTGCTTGAGATCAGGAGTTCAAGATCAGCCTGGGCAAAATATAGTGAAACCCTGTCTCTACAAAAAAAAAAAAAAAAAAAAAAGGGCTGGCACGGTGGCTCATGCCTGTTATCCCAGCACTTTGGGAGGCCAAGGCTGGTAGATCACCTGAGGTCAGGAGTTTGAGACCAGCCCGCCCAACATGGTGAAACCCTGCCTCTACTAAAAATACAAAAAATTAGCCAGGCATAGCAGGCCCCTGTAATCCCAGCTACTTGGGAGGCTGAGGCAGGAGAATTGCTTGAACCTGGGAGGTGGAGGTTTCAGTGAGCCAAGATTGCACCATTGCACTCCAGCCTGGGCAATAAGAGCGAAACTCCATCTCCAAAAAAAAAAATTGCTGGGCATGGTGGTACATGCCTATAGTCCCAGAGGGTTACTGGAGTCAGGGAGGCTGCAGTGAGCCATCATCATGCTACTGCACTCCAGCCTTGGCTATGAGCAAGATCCTGTCTCAAAAAAACAACAACAAAGGGATCATTCGTGTGGCTCGTGCCTGTAATCCCGGCACTTTGAGAGGCTGAGGTGGGCGGATCACTTGAGCTCAGGAGTTCAAGACCATCCTGACCAAATGGCAAAACTCCATCTCACAAAAACTACAAAAAAATTAGCCAAGCATGGTGGTGCTCCTGTAGTTCCAGCTACTAAGGAGGCTAAGATGGGAGGATCACGTGAGCCCAGGAGGCAGAGGTTGCAGTGAGCCAAGATGGTGTCACTGAACTCCAGCCAGGGGGACACCCTGTCTCATCAAAAAAAGGGACTAGAGAAAGTCTAAAGAAAATAATCCTCAGGAAATATAAAGAACAATTAAAGTGCCCTTCTAATTTTTTCATTACTTGAATTTTCTTTGAATAACTGCATTCATATAATTCTTCAACACATTACTGATTTAGTATGTACTTCCCTTGCCTGAATGTTATTTTTAATCTCTGAAAAATTCAGTGATGATATAGCAAAACTTTAGAAACCATCTCAGTATTTATTAGTAGGTAAATGGTTAAATTAGGATAAATTATTCTATAGATACTCAATGGAGTATTTTGACACCTTTTAAAATTATGATAGATCGGTGGATTCTATCAATGTCAATATCATGGTTGTGATATTGTACTATAGATTTGCAAGAAGGTTATCACTGGGAAATCTGGACAAAGGATGCATGGAGGCTGGGTGTGGTGGCTCAAGCCTGTAATCCCAGCACTTTGGAAGGCCGAGGTGGGCAGATCACTTGAGGTCAGTTCAAGACCAGCCTGGCCAACATGGTGAAACCCCGTCTCTACTAAAAATACGAAAATTAGCTGGGTGTGGTGGCACTCGCCTGTAATCCTAGCTATCCAGGAGGCTGAGGCATGAGAGTCACTTGAATCCGGGAGGCAGAAGTTGCAGTGAGCTGAGATCATGCCAGTGCACACCAGCCTGGGCATCAAAGTGAGACTCTGTCTCAAAAGAAAAAAAAAAAAAAAAGTGCATGGATCCTTACAATTGATTGTGATCTGTGGTTATCTCAAAATAAAAAATTAATTAAAAACCAATCATAATCATAAGCACAGTAAATCAACAGGAAAATATTTTTATGTGAAAATATCAGGTTAAACTCTGTAGCACATCATATTATTACTATATTAAATCATGCATAGTAAAAAAGAGTAGAGAAAGTATACCAAATGGTCATAGCATTTATATCTAAGTTGTTGGATTTACGTGATTTTTTCTTCTTTATACTTTTCCTTATTTTGTAAATGTCCTTTAACGAATATATACTATAACTTTTCTAGTTATCAAAAAGTAAAAGTTTTATTTAAAAAATACATTTAAAAATCTTGCCTTCTCAGCATGCCAATGTGAAGGAAAAGATAACCGAATTCCATTACTGAAGGAAGTTTTTGAGGCCTTTCCTAACACTCCCATTAACATCGATATCAAAGTCAACAACAATGTGCTGATTAAGAAGGTACTCAAGGCATTGCCTCTTCTGGGTGTGTTACATCCTGTTTCAGGAACTAAATAAGGTTACAGTAGGTGACTGCTTAGATTGATAATGCTCAAGGAAATATGATAGCCTAGGGATCAGCATTGTTTTAAATAATGCCCTAGTAGAAGAGATCATTTCACTGTAGGAGAACCTATTTTCAGAGAGAGCTGTCATGTCTCAGTCATGGATAAAATAAGCTTGTATGAACCAGTCATTCTGGCATTTATTTCATTAACTTCTAGTCTAACTTGTTTCATTTGTGATTAGTTTATGTCAAATTACTAAATAACTGTAATCTGTTAAATAAATTATATAATGGCATAATGTGAATAAATTTTGCATTTTATAAAATAATTAAGTTTGTATATTGATTCTTCCAAAATGTTATGCTATTCATTGACAGGTAGTCAATTCTAATTCATTTTTTAAGTGAAATGTTGTTAGTGGATTTGCAGATAGGCACATGGATAAAATTTTGAATTTTCACACGTAGGTTTCAGAGTTGGTGAAGCAATATAATCGTGAACACATAACAGTGTGGGGTAATGCCAATTATGAAATTGTAGAAAAGTGCTACAAAGAGGTAAGCTTCAAAAATGATACAGAATTATCTATCTTTGTTGTTGTTGTGTATCTATAAATGATAAGTTATTATAGCAATGCTTTTTGTTTTCTTATTTTTAAAGATAGGGTCTCACTTTATCACCCAGGCTGGAGTGCAGTGGTGCAATTATAGCTCACTGCAACCTCAAACTCCTGGGCTCAATCAGTCCTCCTGCCTCAGCCTCCTAAGTAGCTGGAGCTACAGGCACCCAGCTAATTTTTAAATCTTTAGTAGAGATGAGGTCTCACTATGTTGCCCCCTCTGGTCTCAAACTCTTGGACTCAAGCAATCCTCCTGCCTTGGCCTCCCAAAGTGCTGGAATTACAGGAGTGAGCCACTGTGCCAGGGTCCTATTACAATAATAATTTTTTAAACTTATCTTATTTCAGCCAGGCGCTGTGGCTCACACCTGTAATCTCAGCACTTTGAGAGGCCCAGGCGGGTGAATCACGAGGTCAGGAGTTCAAGATCAGCCTGGCCAACATGGTGAAACCCCATCTTGACTAAAAAATGCAAAAATTAGCCGGGCATGGTGGCACACACCTATAATCCCAGCTACTTGAAAGGCTGAGGTAGAGAACTGCTTGAACCCGGGAGGCGGAGGTTGCAGTGAGCCAAGATCGCGCCACTGCACTCCAGCCTGGGTGACAGAGACTCCATCTCAAAAAAAAAAGCAACTTATATTTTTTCATAGCCTTCATACAAAGGTAGATGGTACTGGGTGAAAGCAACTAGCCAGAAGTTTAATATAGTAGAGATATGATTGGGACCTAGCAATATAAGTTCAGTGCAGTTCAACTGGTTCACAGAATTATTATGCTTGCATGCTAACGTTAGCTGCTTACCAATATTTCATTATGTGTATTATAGGAAAAATATAGTTTCTATCTTTTTAATCACTGTCTTGTGTTAGGTAATTGAAATTTTTTTGTGTAATTTTGAGTTAAATTATTTAGCTGGGTACCGTTGCTCATGCCTGTAATCTCAGCACTTTGGGAGGCCAAGTGGGAGGATTGCTTGAGCCCAAGAGTTTGAGACCAGCCTGGACAACATAGTGAGACCCCCTTTCTATTATTATTATTAATTATTTCTAATTTTCTTTTGCCTGTGACACAGCCCTCAGGAGATCCTGAGAGTACCTGCTCTACTTTTTTTTTTTTTTTTTTTTAAAGAAAGTATTTATTTAAGGGGTGAGGATTGCTTAAGGCCAGGAATTTGAGACCAGCCTGGGCAGCACAGTAAGACTTCCAATTCTATTAAAAAAAAAAAAAAGCGTGGGCACGGTGGCTCACCCCTGTAGTCCCAGCACTTTGGGAGGCTGAGGCAGGCAGATCACCTGAGGTCAGGAGTTCAAAACCAGCCTGGCCAACATAGGAAAACTCTATTAAAAATACAAAAAATAGCCGGGCATAGTGGTGTGCTCCTGTAATCCCAGCTTCTAGGGAAGCTGAGGCAGGATAGTTGCTTGAACCTGGGAAGCAGAGGTTGCAGTGAGCTGAGATCGTACCACTGCACTCCAGCCTGGGCAACAGAGCCCCATCTCAAGAAAAAAAAAAAAGAGAGAGAAATTATTTAGGGTCAGGCTGAGTGGCTCACACCCCTGTAATCCCAGCACTTTGGGAGGCCAAGGCAGACAGATCACTTGGAGCCCAGGAGTTCGAGACCAGCCTAGGAAACATGAGGAAACCCTGTCTCTACTAAAGATACAAAAACTAGCTGGATGTGGTGGTATATGCCTGTAGTCTCAGCTACTTGGGAAGCTGAGGTGGGAGGATGGCTTGATCCTGGTAGATAGAGGTTGCAGCGAGCCGAGATTCTGCCACTGTACTTCAGCCTGGGTGACAGAGCCAGACACTATCTCAAAAAAAAAAAAAAAAAAAAAATCCTATTATCTTTCAGGAAAAAAATAGAAAAAAATTATCTTGGTTCCTCAATTTTAGCTTCTTTTTACCCTAACCCCCCAAATAGACTTAAGGAAGTTAAGCCAAGATCATGCAAGTTCATGATTATTAAGTAAGATGTAAAAGCAGGACCATCTACCCACTGAAAATTTTCTGGTTAAAGAAAATATATCAGCCAGGTGCAGTGGGTGTAATCCCAGCACTTTGGGAGGCTGAGGCGGGTGGATCACCTGAGGTTAGGAGTTCGAGACCAGCCTGGCTAACATGATGAAACCCCATTTCTACTAAAAATATAAGAATTAGCCAGGCATGGTGGTACATGCCTGTAATCCCAGCAAGTCAGGAGGCTGAAGCAGGAGAATGGCTTGAACCAGGGAGGTGGAGGTTGCAATGAGCTGGGATTCCACCACTGCACTCTAGCCTGGGCAACAGAATGAGACTGTCTCAAAAATACAAGTACATAAAAATTAATTTTATGTGTTTTAAAATGATAGTTAAACCTTCATAAGCAAGTTTACATACATAATCAGCTAAGAGAATTTAAAATTTAAGATGTTAAAAAATCTTGAGCATTGAAGATGCCAGAAATAATCTATAATAGAGAATAAATACCATGATGTAAGTAGCAATTTTTAAATACAAAGAACTTTTTGGTGGCTGATCTGAGTGTAGTGGTGTTTACAATTAATTGATTACAACCAATTACTGATTTCTTTCCTTCTCCATTCCCACTGCTTCATTTGACTAGCCTTAAAAAATAAACAAACAAAACAAAACACCCATTTGGGCAGGCCTTCCTTCCTAGCAGAGAAGGCAAAAACTTGCAAACTCAGCATCATTACAATTCAGAGTATAATTGAGATTCCCATGAAAGCAAGTAAGTTTGTTGTTGTTGTGTTGGAGACTCCAGCCCAGGCTGGAGTGCAGTCACTTGATCTAGACTCTGCAACCTCCGTCTCCTGGGTTCAGGCAGTTTTCCTGCCTCAGCCTCCTGACTCGCTGGGATTGCAGGTGCGTGCTGCCACGCCCAGCTAATTTTTGTATTTTTAGTAGAGATGGGGTTTTACCGTGTTGGCCAGGCTGGTCTCGAACTCCTGACCTCAAGTGATCCGCCTGCCTCGGCCTCCCAAAGTGCTGGGATTACGAGTGTGAGCCACCACATCTGGCCTAGTGCAAGTAGGTTTTATGTGCAGCAGAGCCAGAGAGATCCCAAGGTAACTGTATACAAAAGGGGGAAAAAGAGGTGATGAAACAGCTTTGTATTTTGACTGTGGTAGTGTTTACATGAATCTATACATGGGTTAAAATTGCATAGAACTACACACACACAAACAAATACAGTGTTTAAAAAATAATGAAAATCGAATAAATTATGTAGTGTAATGAACAGTAAGGTACCAATATCAATTCCAGGTTTTGGTACTATACTAGAGTCAAATGTCACCTTTTGAGGAAGTTGGGCGAAGGCTGCATGGGACTATACTATTTTTGCAACTTCCCGTAAGTCTATAATTCTTTCAAAATAAAAGGCTCACTTTTGGCCTGTAATCACAGAATATTTCCCTTGATTCCTATATTTTTCCAGAATCCTCTGGCTTTCTGTCATTTTTGAATTTAAAAACTCTAAAAACTTTTCAGCAGCAATTTCCAAACATCACAGTAAAAATGTGTCAATAGGCTGGGTGTGGTGGCTCACGTCTGTAATCCCAGCACTTTGGGAGGTCGAGGCGGGCAGATCTTGAGATCAGGAAATTGAGACCATGCTGGCCAACATGGTGAAACCCCGTCTCTACGAAAAATACAAGAATTAGCTGGACGTGGTGGCATGGGCCTGTAATCCCAGCTACTCCAGAGGCTGAGGAAGGAGAATCGCTTGAACCAGTGAGTCAGAGGTTGCAGTGAGCCCAGATCGCGCCACTGCACTCCAGCCTGGCGACAGAGCGAGACTCCGTCTCAAAAAAAAAGTCTCAAAAAAATTTGTCATTCATGTTATCAACATGCTATATAATTGATACAACTTTTGCACGTTTTTGTTTTTTTTTTTGGGACAGAGTTTCAAGAAAACTCCAGCCCAGGCTGGAGTGCAATGGCATGATCTTGGCTCACTGAAACCTCCGCCTCCTGGGTTCAAGCGATTCTCCTGCCTCAGCCTCCCAAGTAACTGGGATTACAGCCATGCACCACCAGGCCTGGTTAATTTTGTATTTTTAGTAGAGACGGCGTTTCTACACGTTGGTGAGGTCACTCTCGAACTCCTGACCTCAGGTGATCTGCCCGCTTCGGCCTCCCAAAGTGCTGGGATTATAGGCATGAGCCACTGCACCCAGCCTACTTTTGCAATTCTTAATGTATGATTTATAAGAATTTTACATTAGCCTTTTAATTTCCAGATGTTGGAAACTCAAAATATAAACATAAAAAGAACTGGGGCACACAGTGGTAGTGGGAAAATGTGGCACTTAATGACTTTTTATTCATTCACACTCAATGCAGTGGTTCTTTTTTTTTAGTGCTCTGGTACCAAAGTTGCATAAGTTTATTTTATTTTATTTTTTGAGACAGAATGTTGCTCTGTTGCCCAGGCTGGAGTGCAGTGGTGCAATCTTGGCTCACTGCAACCTCCACCTTGTGGGTTCAAGCAATTCTCCTGTCTCAGCCTCCCAAGTAGCTGGGATTACAGATCCCACCACCATGCCCAGCTAATTTTTGTATTTTTTAGTAGAGATGGGGTTTCTCCCTGTTGGTCAGGCTGGTCTTGAACTCCTGACCTCAGGTGATCCAGCCACCTCAGCCTCCCAAAGTGCAGAGATTACAGGCATGAGCCACTTGTGCCCAGCCAAGTTTTTTTTTTTTTTTTTTGAGACAGTCTCACTCTTGCCCACAATGGAGTGCAGTGGTGCAACCTCAGCTCACTGCAGCCTCCATCTCCCAGGTGCAAATGATTCTCCTGCCTTAGCCTCCAGAGTAGCTGGGATTACAAGCGCCTGCCATCATGCCTGGCTAATTTTTGTATTCTTGGTAGAGTACTAAAAGTATTCTACTAAGAATAATTTCTTATTATTCTTATTATTATCAAGGCCAGGCTGGTCTCAAACTCCTGAACTCAAGTGATCCACCCGCCTCGGCCTCCCAAAGTGCTGGGATTATAAATGTGAGCCACCATGCTGGCCTTAAGTTTTGAGGGTCAGCCCCTAACCCTGTTTTTCCCATAAGCTCTGTTATGCTTACTGTATGAATTTGCAGAACTCAAGATTTTTCAGTGACTTGTATGTTGTGTTACAACTGAAATACCTGTATTAAGTAAGCCAAAAACATTACAAAGCACCATGTCACAAAGGGACAAAATAAATTCTCAAACTTATTTACTCTATTTTTTTAAAACAAAGAAGTAGATAATTTAGAACTAATTATTTATTTATTGTTTTGTTTGAGACAGAGTCTTGCTCTGTCACCCAGGATGGAGTGCAGTAGCGTGATCTCAGCTCACTGCAACCTCCATCTCCCAGGTTCAAGTGATTCTCCTGCCTCAGCCTCCCGAGTAGCTGGGGTTACCACCGTCTGCCACCACACCTAGCTAATTTATGTATATATATTTTATTGCATTTTAGGTTTTGGGGTACATGTGAAGAAAATGCAAGATTGTTGCATAGGTACACACATGGCAATGTGATGTGCTGCCTTCCTTCCCATCACCTATATCTGGCATTTCTCCCCATGTTGTCTCTCCCAAACTCCCCACCCCCGCTGTCCCTCCCCTGTTTCCCCCTGACAGACCCCAGTGTGTGATGCTCCCCTCCCTGTGTCCATGTGTTCTCATTGTTCAACACCCACCTATGAGTGAGAACATGCAGTGTTTGATTTTCTGTTCTTGTGTCAGTTTGCTGAGAATGGTGGTTTCCAGGTTCATCCATGTCCCTACAAAGGACACAAACTCGTCGTTTTTGATGGCTGCATAGTATTCCATGGCGTATATGTGTTACATTTTCCCTGTCCAGTCTTATCATCAATGGGCATTTGGGTTGGTTCCAGGTCTTTGCTATTGTAAACAGTGCTAATTTTTATATTTTTATATTTTTAGTAGAGATGGGGTTTCACCATGTTGGCCAGGCTGGTCTTGAACTTATGACCTCAAGTGATCCGCCTGCCTCAGCCTCCCAAAGTGCTGGGATTACAGGCGTGAGCTACTACAATCAGCCTAGAACTAATTATTTAAAATAAATTACTTTTATGTGATTTTAAAACTATGTTTTTATTAAAAGTTCAACGTAAGCATAATTTTTGTTTTTTTAAAATAAATATAGCAGGGCCTGGCATGGTAGCTCACGCTTGTCATTCCAGCACTCTGGGAGGCTGAGGTGGGAGAATGCTTGGACCTGGGAGTTCAAGACCAGCCTGGGAATATAATGAGATTCTGACTCTACAAAAAATTTTTGAAAAATTAGATTGGCATGGTGGCATGTGTCTGTAGTCCCAGCCGTGTAGGAGGCTGAGGTGTGGGATCACTTGGGTCTGGGAGGTCTAGACTTCAGTGAGCCATGATCCGGTCACTGTACTCTAGCCTGGTTGACAGAGCGAGACCCTGTTTAATATATATGTGTGTGTGTGTGTGTGTGTGTGTGTGTGTGTGTGTATACACATGGGTCTATCATATGTACATATGAGGCAAGGAGAGAGGGAATGGAGATTTGTTGTTTAATGATATAAATTTGGCTGGGCAAGGTGACTCACACCCATACACCCAGCACTTTGAGAGGCTGAGGCAGGTGAATTCCTTGAGCCCAGGAGTTCAAGACCGGCCTGGGTGACATGGTGAAACCTCATCTCTATAAAAAAATACAGAAATTAGGTGGACATGGTGTCTCACGCCTGTAGTCCCATCTATTATAATTCAGGAGGCTGAGATGGAGTATCGCCTGAGCCAGGGTCGAGAATGCAGTGAGCTTTGGTTGTCCCACTGCACTCCAGCCTGGTTGACAGTGAGACCTTGTCTCAAAAAAAAAAAAAAAAAAAAGAAGCATAGAGTTGTTTTCAGTTTAGCAAAATGAAAAGACTTTGGACTTTGGTTGCACAGCAGTGTGAATATACTGAAACTGCCAAACTGTACATTTAAAAATGATTGACATTCAACTTTGCTTGGGGGCAGGAGTTGGGGGTAGTGAAAAAATAAATAAAAATGATTAAGATCTTAAATTTTGGCTGGACATAGTGGCTCATGCCTGTAATCCCAGCACTTTGGGAGCCTGAGGCAGGTGGATCATCTGAGGTCAGAAGTTTAAGACCAGCCTGGCCAACATGGTGGAACCTTGTCTCTACTAAAAATACAAAAAATTAACCCAGCATGGTGGTACAGGCCTATAATCTTAGCTACTCGGGAGACTGAGGCAGGAGAATCGCTGGAACCTGGGAGGCAGAGGTTGAGGTGAGCTGAGATTGTGTCGCTGCACTCCAGCCTGGGTGACAGAGTGAGACTCCATCTGAAAAAAAAAAAAAGATCTTAAACTTTGTTATGTGTATTTTAGCACAATTAAAAGTGTGTGTGTGTGTGTGTGTGTGTGTGTGTGTGTGTGTATATATATGTCGATCTTGCATTTTAAAAGTTTTGGGATATTGAGCACATTTCCAATTAGAAACTTAAAATGGTTAGATTCTTGGACTAGTTTACAAAATCCTATTTATATTTGATATTTGATTCATAACATAGCTAAAAGATGACATTTCCAACAGTATTGATATGTATCTATATATACTCATATATGGAGATATGTAGCTATATATTTTTTAAACAGAAGTAAAGTTATTGAATATTCCACATATTCATCTTTTCGTTTTGTTCCATTGGATTCTGACATGTTTAGTCTTTAGCTGTTAAGTACTGTCACCAACAGACAGAGAAGTAGTATTGCAAAAGCAGAGAAGAGAAACTTTAGTAACGTCATTACACTGTAAGTCTCCAGGATCAATCCTGACCCATTTGTCAAGGACTAGCCATTTTTAAGTGTGGTGTATTTGAAAATGAATATTCATAATCCAGGGAATGCTTGTAATAGATGTCAAGATAGAGTCTTGGGAAATATTGAAAGTTGTGAAGTAACCCCCTTTATTTGAGCAGTTGTAAAAGCAACATGTAATATTGTTTGTGTCTTTTAGAATTCAGATATTCCCATACTCTTCAGTCTACAACGTGTCCTGCTCATTCTTGGTCTTTTCTTCACTGGCCTCTTGCCCTTTGTGCCCATTCGAGAACAGTTTTTTGAAATCCCAATGCCTTCTATTATACTGAAGTAAGTGGTTACTCTTTTATTTTAAAATCAATTATCAATTACAGAAGGACTAAGATAAAAGCTCACTAATTTTAATATCAATATCAATGATGAAGAGATTTCTGTAGTGATTTCCATGTTCTATCACCTGACCTATACTATGAATTTTTATATAATTAAGACACATTCTCTAAAACAAATAATCAGAACCCATTTTAGATTATAATGATTTTCTGTGCCTGTATAGTCAGAAATCAGATAAAAAGAATTTAGTTTAATTACAGAAAGTCACTCATTCTTTCATTCTCATATCAAATAACCGTTGCCCTCCACTTTCCCTTACTACTTTCTACTTCATTGACAGCTTTACCCAGCTGAAACTCCATTAAACTCCAAATTAAACAACGGTATTACTGTAATACATTTAGGAAGAAAAACCACCCCCACTACCATAAATACCTCTGGAGACAGGAAAAGAAAAGTTTATATAGGATGCTTCTTTTTTTGAGACAGAGTTTCACTCTTGTCACCTGGGCTGGAGTGCATGGTGCGATCTCGACTCACTGTAACCTCTGCCTCCCAGGTTCAAGCGATTCTCCTGCCTCAGCCTCCCTATTCTATTGACAGAACAATAGAAAACACTTCTTATCTACAAAAAAAACACACCTATTTTATTTGCTGGATTAAAGTGATCCTTAAACATTTATTCCTGGCCGCAAGAGGTGGCTTATACCTGTAATCTCAGCATTTTGAGAGGCCGAGGTGGGGGATCACCTGAGGTCGGGAGTTCCAGACCAGTCTGGCCAACGTGGTGAAACTCCATCTCTGCTAAAAATACAAAATTAGCTGGACATGGTGGCGCACACCTGTAGTCCCAGCTACTCAAGAGGCTGAGACAGGAAAATCACTTGAACCCCAGGAGGTGGGGGTTGTAGTGAGCCGAGATAGCACCATTGCACTCCAGCCTGGGCAACAGAGCAAGATTCCATCTAAAAATAAATAAATAAATAAACATTTATTCCTAAACTATTTAGCTTTCCTCTGGCCTGGAGTAGACTGTTTGCTCTATTTTTATCTTCATGTGTTCCTTTTAGAAGCAAGTATTATTGAAATACAGACATAAGAACAAACTCTATAGAATTAATCTTTTCTCTAAAGAGTGATTATGGATTAAGACACAGGTAGGATATTTTTTGTGTGTTTTAATACTTCTATGGAAAACAGTGGATACTTCCTAAGACAACATGTGATTGTTTAACGAGGTAATCAGTATTTGAGGTACTAAATCTTTAAGATTCCTGAAATTCCAGCCAGGACTTTCCACTGGGGCCAGAGTTAGGGAAAAAAGAACTTGTACTTTATTTAGCACTTTTTTTTTTTTTTTTTTTTGGAGATGGAGTTTCACTCTGTCACTCAGGCACAATCTTGGCTCACTGCAACCTCCGTCTCCCAGGTTCAAGCAATTCTCCTGCCTCAGCCTCACAAGTAGCTGGGATTACAGGTGCCCACCACCATGCCTGGCTAATTTTTTTGTATTTTTAGTAGAAACAGGAATTCACCATGTTGGCCAGGCTGGTCTCGAACTCCTGACCTCAAGTGATCTGCCCATCTTGGCCTCCCAAATTGCTGGGATTACAGGCATGAGCCAACATGCCTGGCCCAGACATACATTTTTTTTTTTTTTTTTTGCTGAGATGGAGTGTCACCCCATCACCCAGGCTGGAGTACAATGGCTCGATCTTGGTTCACTGCAACCTCTGTGATTCTCCCACCTCCGCCTGGGATTACAAGCGTGTGCCACCACGCCCAGCTAATTTTTTTGTAACCTTAATAGAGATGGGGTTTCACCATGTTGGCCAGGATGGTCTCAAACTCCTGACCTTGTGATCTGCCCGCCTCAGCCTCCCAAAGTGCTGGGGTTGCAGGCATGAGCCACTGCACCTGGCCCAGATATACTTTTTTAGTAGTAAAGATAATTACAGGTGGGATGCAGTGGCTCATGCCTATAATCCCAGCACTTTGGGAGGCTGAGGCGGGCTAATCACTTGAGCTAAGATGGGCTGATCACTTGAACCTAGGAGTTTGAGGCCAATCTGGACAACCTCCATCTTTACAAAACATGCAAAAATTAGCCAGGCATGGTGGCATGGGCCTGTAATCTCAGCTATTTGAGAGGCTGAGGTGGGAGGATTGCTTGAGCCCAATGGTTCAAGGCTGCAGTATTCTGGGATTGCACCACTGAACTGCAGCATGGGCAACAGCATAAAACCCTGTCTCAAAAAAAAAAAAAAAAAAAAAAAAAATATATATATATATATATACGCACACACACACATACATATATGTAATTTTAAAATGATAATTACAAAGGACAGGGTCTAGGTTTGCAGATTTTTTTTTTGAAACGGAGTCTTGCTCTGTTGCCCAGGATGGAGTGCAGTGGTGCTATCTCAACTCACTGCAACCTCTGCCTCCTGGGTTCAAAAGATTCTCCTATCAGCCTTCTGAGTAGCTGGGATTATAGGTGTGCACCACCATGCCTGGCTAATTTTTATGTTTTTAGTAGAGACAGGATTTCACCATGTTTGTCAGGCTGGTCTGGAACTCCTGACCTCAGGTAATCCACCTGCCTAGGCCTCCCAAAGAGCTGGGATTACAGGCATGAGCCACCATGCCTACAGGTATTTTAAAGGAAAAGAAAACATGTGGCAAACAGCTCACTTTATTCTATAGTACAGTTTCGTTGTATGTTAAAATCTACCACATACTAAATTGTAGCAGACAAAGCAGGAGAAAGATTTCACCAAAAAAGAAAGAGACGTGAGCCCAGGGCACCAGGGTCTCTGGAAAGACATTCATTTATTTATTTTTAAATTTATTTATTACTTTTGAATAGGGATAGCAAAAAGTTAGCTTGAGACTAGTGGAAACAGAACCCAACTGGACTTTATTTTGTTTTTATCATTTTTACAAATATTTTTTGAGAATATACAAAATACAAGGCACTGTTTTCATTTTTGAATTTGTTTTATTGTATCACACTGATATAGTCTGTGTTTCTAATTTGTAATTTAAGCTTTATTTTACCCTAGGCTAAAAGAACCACACACCATGTCCAGAAGTCAAAAATTTCTCATCTGGCTTTCTGATCTGTAAGAATTTTAGTTTCTTAATATGCAAGTTATTGCTTCAGCTATATTTACTAAATACTACACTTAAAATTTAGTGCAAGCTTTCCACATGTAATTTGTAACAAGGACAAATTGAGTACCTACTATGCAAAATGTATATGAATCATTTAGAACTATCTTAATAACTAATCACAAAACCTTAGGAAGAATCTTGAGAGATAATCTCGTCCAACTTCATGAGAAAAGTGAGCCCCCATATACCCAGTTAAATTATTTACTTGGGGTTGTCTAGCTAGTTAGCAGCAGAACTAGAATAAATAACCATTCCCTTTTGCTTACTTGCTGTTTCCACCAAGCATGGTGAAAAGAAGTATAGCAACACAGTATATATAAAAGTATGTGTTGCCTACGGCACATTTCTCAGAAAAATCTGTTCTGCACCAAGACTTAACAGCAGAAAGGAAATCCCATCTATAGAGTGAATATCAACTTTAAAGAAAATGCCTTAATTTAGACATGTTGGGTTTAATTTTAGTAAAAATCACAATATAATTGTACGATATTTTGCTTTAAGATGGAACCTGGAATGCTTAAATATTTTAATAGTCCCAAATCACAACTTTTTATTATTTAACACCTTTCTTTTTTTGAGACAGAGTCTCGCTCTGTTGCCCAGGCTGGAGTGCAGTGTAGCGATCTTGGCTCACTGCAACCTCCCTTCCTGGGTTCAAGTGATTCTTCTGCCTCAGCCTCCTGAGTAGCTGGGACTATGGGCACCTGCCATCACGCCTGGCTAATTTTTTGTTTTGTTTTGTTTTGCCCACAACAAACATCATATAATTTTTGTATTTTTTAGTAGAGATGAGGTTTCATCATGTTGGCCATACTGGGTCTCAAACTCCTGGCCTCAAGTGATCTGCCCACCTCAGCCTCCCAAAGTGCTGGGATTACAGGTGTGAGCCAATGCACCCAGCCTTAAGGCCTTTTTCAAAGAGTCTTAAACAGTTAGTTTTATCTTTTCTCTGTGTCAGTGTTTATTATTTTTTGCTTTATTCCTGATTTAAGCTCCAGTTTTCAAGGATGCATTTTTTTTGTACTCCTCAAATAAAACCAGGATGCATTTTTTTTCTTTTTCAACCCTATTAACTGACAAGGATGCATTTTTTAATTGGTGTTAAGAGCACATGATTTGTACTTTCTGTTATTTAATCATTCTAATAGATATAACAGAATAAAAATAATGTATATATCTTTCCAGTACAATTAATTCCTATCTTGCTCAAGAGATTTGTATTCTGAAAGTTCACTTATCAGTGAGTTACTTGAAACAAAAAAATATTTTTTTCCCTAGACATAGGATAGTATAATTAATGGACATAATGCTTCTAACATAGTTTACAAAATACTAATCCATTATGTAACTGAAATATGATATTATAGAAATTGACCTGCATTTGCTGACTTATTTTAACTTGGAAAGTCAGGAATACATATTAATAGTAAGAAAGGAAAGCCAGCTCTTTCTCCTCCTTCAGCAGTGAAAATGAGGCAGCCTCTTTTCCATTGAGCTGTGTCAACAAGAATGAGTCTCCGAATCTGGTAGCAGCAAGGAGTGAAAAGGAGGTTCTGGTTGTCCACCAACCAGCAGCCCACAGTGAAAGGAGATCCAGCAATTAAGACATAAATTAATTCACAGCAGCCAGTATTACTTGAGACCATTTATTTTATCGCTGAAGCACTGGAATTAAACTAGGAATTATTAAACTTTAATTGACTCAATTAGGACTAAGGACTAAATTCCTAAAACAGTTATGCTTTTTCTTTTCTAGTTTACTAATGAGGAAAGCTTTGTTTGACCACCTAACTGCTCGAGGCATTCAAGTAAGTTTTTGGAATGATGCATTTTGGAAGCAACATAGCTCACCAGTTTAACACGAATATAAAGAGCAAGAACTTTTAACTGACTTGGTTTGGCCCCTGACTCTGATGATGCTGCTTTACTGACCCGCACATGAGGACCTTTAAGCTCTTCCTTACAGTTAGCAATGAAGGATTAGCATTTCTGAAGCTAGACTCCTCTTATGTACAGAATAGCTGATGCCAGAGGGGGTGGGACATGTGTGTGTGTGTGTGTGTGTGTGTGTGTGTGTGTGTGTATTTTGTTTTTTTTCTATTTTTTTGAGATGTAGTCTCACTCTGTCACCCAGGCTGAGTGTAGTGGCGCAGTCTCGGCTCACTGCAACCTCTACCTCCCGAGTTCAAGCGATTCTCATGTCTCAACCTCCTAAGTAGCTGGGATTACAGGTGTGTGCCACCACTACTGGCTAATTTTTGTATTTTTAGTAGAGACTGGGTTTCGCCATGTTGGCAGAGTTGGTCTCGAACTCCTGACCTCAGGTGATCTGCCTGCCTCGGCCTCCCAAAGTGCTGGAATTATAGGCGTGAGCCACTGTGCCCGGCCAGGACAGTGTATATTTAATGAGCACAGTGAATTTTTTTTTAACATCTCTCATTTCTGTAAGGAACAAAGTGGAATTTTAAAAAAGGATCTAATGATTTATTTAAATGACAGCTTTAAAAGGTTATTTCTAAATGTACCAAGATTGTAGTGGATACTGTTATAAAAATAATTTTGTGTTTTAACATTTATTCTCATATTTCTCACACTTCTAATTTTCAGGTGTATATTTGGGTATTAAATGAAGAACAAGAATACAAAAGAGCTTTTGATTTGGGAGCAACTGGGGTGATGACAGACTATCCAACAAAGCTTAGGGATTTTTTACATAATTTTTCAGCATAGAAAAAGCGGTACATAGAAGTATTGAAAGAAAAAATGAAGACCTAAGAAAAAGATATTTCACCATCATTTCCCCAAGCCATTTCCAGAATGGTAAAAGGTTTAATCAGTTTTTATTACCTCATTTTTAAGCCTGTATGAGAATGTAGACACTATATATGTATATTTATTTTAAATAATATTGTATATTTTATGTTTGTAAATTATTTAGAAAGATAATTGGTTATGAGATGTAAGTTTTAGTTTCTTAATATGCATTTTAGTTTCTAGATCTTCTACAGAAATCTTGATTAATAACAGACACGAAAATGTTACATACACTACATCATCTACAAAAATCTTGATCAATAATCTAGAAACTACATTATCTTTTATTAAAAGCAGATTTAATAAAAGATTTAAGATGGAACCTTGAATGCTTAAATATTTTAATAGTCCCAATTACAACTTTTTATTATTTAATGCCTTTTTCTTTTCTTTTCTTTTCTTTCTTTTACTTTTTTTGAGACGCAATATTGCTGTGTCGCCCAGGCTGGAGGGCAGTGTAGCGATCTTGGCTCACTGCAACTTCCGCTTCCTGGGTTCAAGTGATTTTTCTGCCTCAGCCTCTAGAAACGAAATTATCTAGATTATTGATCAAGATTTCTATAGATGATGTAGTGTTCTATTATAAGTAATTCTGGAATCAAAGACTATTGGATACATATGGCATTGGACCAAGTGCGGAGGCTCACACCTGTAATCCCAGCACTTCAGGAGGCTGAGGCAGGTGAATCACCTGAGGTCAGGAGTTTGAGAACAGCCTGGCCAACAGGGCAAAACCCCGTCTCTACTAAAAATACAAAAATTAGCCAGGCGTGGTGGTGCACGTCTGTAACTGCAACAACTTGGAAGACTGAGGCAGGAGAATCACTTGAACCCAAGAGGTGGAGGCTACAGTGAGCCAAGACAGTGCCACTGCACGCCAGCCTGGGAGACAGAATGAGACTCTGTCTCAAAAAAAAAAAAAAAAAAAAAAAAATTGACATTAGCCTTCACTGGAATACAATCAACTAGTTAGTAAAAGTTTTTTATTTTTATTTTTTATTTTGACTCAGAATCTTGCTCTTTCACTGAGGCTGAAGTGCAGTGGTGCAGTCTTGGCTCACTGCAACCTCTCCCGGCTTCCAGCAATTCTCCTGCCTCTGCCTCCCAAGTAGCTGGGATTACAGGCATGCCCGCCACCAAGCCCGGCTAAATTTTTGTGTTTTTAGTAGAGACAGTGTTTTGCCATGTTGGCTAGACCGGTCTTGAACTCCTGACCTCAGATGATCCACCTGCTTCGGCCTCAAGGTGCTGTGATTACAGGTGTGAGACATCGCACCTAGCCAGTAAAAGAAATTTTTAAGGCCATTGCAGCTATTTGGTAGTGTCTTGTTATTTTTAGGTACATCTTAGTTAAAGGGGAAATATAAAATGGAAGAAGAGCTTGGAAATCAGTGATGTGTAGTTATCTGACAAGTTATATATAATTAGCAGCAGTCAGGCTCAAGAAAATAAAAGTTGATTAGCTGATCAGAAATAAAATCCTGTAGAGTGAATTAGATTTCTGTGTTGCTGTTGTTAATGGGAACACTCTATTTGAGACCTTTTTCAAGTGTGTAACAATTCTACCATGTCCATTTTTTTAAGCATTAAAAATGAAGTTATCACTTGTAAATTAAGACATGATCCAAATAGTCATATTTTTGTGTTTCCTCTAAAAAAAATGTAAGATTTCCAATTTTGGCATTAACTAACTGAGCCTACATCTAGATTTTAAATACCATCTTGAATCCTAATAATTATAGTAAACTGATGAAAGTGCATATCATTGTCCTAACACCTAAAAACCCCCATAAAGATAGATGTTCCTGATCCTTAAAATTCACTTGAGTATTCAGTAGAAACAGAATTTTCCAAAGCATTAGACATGACTTTCTCAGTTTATCTGAGGTGACTTCGAGTAAATCTGTTTTTAATATATTTGACTAATTTTTATGATCTCAGATTGTGAGGTGAATATAATCAGGAATAATAAGTGTCTTTTACCTAGATTATATCTCGTTTGGAGTTCAGCAATGACACAGCTGTAAAGGATGACTGTACTCTCCCTCTGTCCCTGGATGACGTAAATATCATTTGCTTTGTTGTTTGAACTGAAATAAAATTTTCCAAGAACGAAGTAAGGGTTCTTGATTTTTTTTCAGTTTTAATTCCAAATATGCTTTATAGATTTTTTTTTTTGCAGAATTTAATGAGGTGTGCTTTAATCATATGAATAATAAATGCACCTGAAATTTCTCTCTAGTAAAGAAAATAAAAGAAAATATGGAAACACTTTCATGGTAAGAAAGTTGCTTCTTGGCATTTGAACAAATAACTTGGGCGGGTAATCCATTGAATTAGTCATTTTCAATCTTACTTATTGTAACTTATGGTTATAGTTGCTAGGGATCATTTTGATCATCTTTGATAGAATTATTTTTGTTATTCTGTCTAAATTTTGCTTTGTTATGATTCAGAGTAGATCATATTAAAGGGCCAGCTTATATTTTATGTAAACCAGTAGGAGAAAAAGCATCCAACAAGGTAAAGATGTTTAGAAAATAATGTTTCAAAAGTTTGGTGATTTTATTGTCAAGGTGACTTTAATTTTTTAATAAAACATAGTATTTTCTAACAAGAGGTTGATCATCTTTCAGTTAACATCTGAATTCTGCTTCTTTATAGGGGCATCATGTATTTGTTTGTTGGTTTGTTTTTTGGGACAGGGTCTTTCTCTGCCACCCAGGCTGGAGTGCAGTGGCTCAGTCTCGGCTCACTGTAGGCCCAACCTCCCTGGCTCAGTGATCCTCCTACCTCAGCCTCCTGAGTAGCTGCCACTACAAGAGTACACCACCATGCCTTGCTAATTTTTGTATTTTTTATGGAGACAGGGTTTCACCATGTTGCCCATGACTCACGCAATCTGCCCGCCTTGGCGCCTCCCAGGGTGCTGGGATTACAGGCATGAGCCACTGTCCCCAGCCTCAGAGTTTCGTAAAGCTCTCATTTCTGGCCAGGTTTAATTCTAGAAATTGAAGAGTATGGAGGGACTATAGGCAGTCGTCTCATAGCCATACTGTGAAGAAGAATGGCTATGATGGGTTGAGAAACCAGAATGTAAATCCTAAATCACAGTATCCTCCAGTATAGGAAACCATTAACATCTAATACAATCCCAGCTACTTGGGAGGCCAAGGCAAGAGAATCGCTTGAATCCGGACACCGAGGTTTTCGTGAGCCAAGATTGTGCCATTGCACTCCAGCCTGGGCAACAAGAGTGAAACTCTGTCTCAAAAAAAAAAAAAAAAGATATTTTCTGTGCCTCATTAGGTAGCATTGAAAAATTAATGTTTGGAGAGTTGATCATCCTATAATCTGAAAGAAAGATAGAAACCTAGAGTAGAGTACAGTCCAGAAACCAGGTGAGAAGTCTAAACAGGTTCATACAAATCTAAATTGCCTTAGATTGCATAAAAATTAATTTTGTGGCCAGGCGCAGTGACTCACGTCTGTAATCCCAGCACATTGGGAGGCCGAGGCAGGCAGATCACTTGAGGCCAGGAGTTTGAGACCAGCCTGGCCAACATGGTGAAACTCCGTCTCTACTAAAAAACACAAAAAATTAACTGGGTGTGGTGGCTCACGCCTGTAATCCCAGCACTTTGGGAGGCTGAGGCGGGCGGATCACGAGGTCGGGGATTCAAGACCAGCCTGACCAACATGCTGAAACCCCATCTCTACTTAAAAATACAAAAATTATCCTGGTCTATAATGTATCAAAAAAAAAAAAAAAAAAAAAAAAAAAAAAGCCAAGCGTGGTGGTCTGCACCTGTAATCCCAGCTACTTGGGAGGCTGAGGCAAGAGAATTGCTTGAACCTGGGAGGCGGAGGTTGCAGAGCGCGCCATTGCACTCCAGCCTGGGGGACAGAGCCACACTCTATCTCAAAAAAAAATAACACACAAAAAATTAGCCAGGTGTGGTGGTGCACACCTGTTATCTCAGCTACTTGGGTTTACATGAGAATTGAGGCACGATAATTACTTGAACCTGGGAGGTGGAAGGTGCAGTGAGCTGAGATCGCACTGCTGCATTCCAGCCTGGGCAACAGAGTGAGACTCTGTCTCCAAAGAAAAAAGAAAAAAAGAAAGTAATGGTAGTGTAAGTAGAGAAACAATCTATTTATCTCTGTAAGGGAAAAATTAGATCAGGCGCAGTGGCTCAGGCCTGTAATCCCAGCACTTTGGGAGGCTGAGGCAGGTGGATTACCTGAGGTCAGAGGTTCGAGACCAGCTTGACCAATGTGGTGAAACCCCATCTCTACTAAAAATACAAAAATTATCCAGGCGTGGTGGTGCATGCCTATAATCCCAGCTACTCGGGAGGCTGAGTCAGGAGAATCACTTGAACCCGGGAAGTAGAGGTTGCAGTGAGCTGAGACTGTGACATTGCATGCCAGCCTGGGCAACAAGAGCAAAACTCCATCTCAATAGATAAAAATAAAGAATAAAAACAGGGAAAAATTAGTAAGAGCTGGCGACTGGATAACCTTTAAAGAAGAACTGAAAGTTACAATCCTGCAAAAAAATGAAGAACCTGGAGAGGGGAAATAATGTAGGGGTAAAGATGATGAATGTGGTACACTTGAGTTTGAAAGGACAAAAAGAAGTTTGAGTGGCTATGCTTTAATAAAACATCTCGGCCCTTGGATGAAAGGCTAAATCCGGAGGAATAGATTTAGGAGTTTCCTGTATTTCATAGGTATGAATTTGCAAAGTTAGCTCTTTAGAGGTGATATTAGTTGCTTCTCAGTATTCTACTTGCAATTTGAATAGTACCATGCCACCAGATGCTAGGTTGTGAATAGCATGGGTTCATAGCCTAGTGTGACTGCATGATAACATACCACAAATGCTCTCATTCATTTAAGCCTTGTTCTTTCAAAAGTAGAGAGCTCTATCAAAACAGACTTTTTTTTTTTTTTTTGAGACAAAGTCTTGTTCTGTTGCCCAGGCTGGAGTGCAGTGATTCGATCTTGGCCCACTGCAACCTCTCCTCCCGGGTGCAAGCAATTCTCTTGCCTCAGACTCCCAAGTAGCTGGGACTACAGGCATGCACCACCACGCTCAGCTAATTTTTGTACTTTTAGTGGAGACACGCTTTCACCATGTTGGCCAGGCTAGTCTCAAACTCTTGACCTCAAGTGATACACCCGCCTTGGCCTCCCACAGTGCTGGGATTACAGGCATGAACAACCGCACCCAGCCAAAACAGGCATAATTTTAGCTCATTGTATTATTTATGAAAAGAATACAAGTACATTAATCTTGTTTGTTGAGTAGTTTTTAAATTCAGTTTTTTAAAGTCCTAAGATAACAAGGCAGGTCCTGGACAGCCTCTCCTGGGCAAGAGGAGGCTGAGCAGGTGTAGCAGGCTACCCATTCCCACTTTGATGAGCACTGCTCCATTTTTTTCTGTTTTACATATGAGTTCCACATAAAATTGATTTGAAATAGGAATTTTTTGCAAAATTTTTTTTCCATTTATAATCTTTGATCTAAGATTTTTCCCCTCCTGACTTTAATAGAAACTCTCTCCCTCCCCCTCCTCTTCCTCTTTCTTCTGTTCTTTTCTTCCCTGATAACTCACTCTAAGCCTTCATAAAATTCAGTCAGTTCCCTTAATGGTTTATGATTTTTTTTTTCTGGTCAGAAACTTCTCAAGAACAACCAATGGGTGGGGAAGGAGGGGGTGAGAGACAGGCAGAGGATATGAACAGCTAATTCACAAGTGTAAATGGCCAAGAAACATGAAAAATGTTTAACTTTCCTCATCATAAACTACTTACAAAATAAAATGATATTGAATATGATACCAATACCCAAATCCTAGGTAGGCAAGAATGAAAGTGTTGGTGAGAGGCATAGGAGAACAAGGACTCATAAACTGTTGGTAGGAATATAAATTGACAGAAGCGTTTATTTTTTTCTTTAAGACAAGAGTCTTGCTCTGTTGCCGAGGCTGGAGTGCAGTGGCATGATCACAGCTCACTGCAACCTGTGCCTTCTGGAATCAAGCGTGCGTTCCACTTCAGACCCCTGAGTTGCTGGGACTACAGGTATGTACCACTATGCCAGCTAATTTTTGTATTTTTTTGTAGAGACAGGGTTTTGCTATGTTGCCCAGGCTGGTCTTGAACTCCTGGGCTCAAGCCATCTGCTTACCTCAGCCTCTCAAAGTGCTGAGATTATAGATGTGAGCTACTGTACCGGGCCTTGGCAGGACACTTTGAGGATCAATTTGACAGTACCTTCAAATACATCCTTTCATTCAGAAATTCCAGTGCTAGGAATAATATTCCAATAAAAAAATAGAATGAGTTGTCCAAAGATACATATGCAGAGTGAAAAATTGGAAACAACGTAAATATACAACATTAAGGGACTGGTTAGGCCAGGCACGGTGGGTCACATCTGTAACCCTAGCACTTTGGGAGGCCGAGGTGGGCAGATCACTTGAGGCCAGGAGATCCAGACCAGCCAACATAGCCAAACCCCATCTCTACTAAAAATACAAAAAAATTAGATGGGTGTCGTGGTGTGAGCCTGTAGTCCCAGCTACTTGGGAGACTGAGGCACAATAATCGCTTGAACCTCCCAGGTGGCGGAGGTTGCAGTGAGCCAAGATCACACTTGTGCACTCCAGCCTGGGTGATAGAATGGGACTTCATCTCAAAACAAAACAGTGAGGGAGGCTGGGCGCAGTGGCTCACACCTGTAATCCCAGCACTTTGGGAGCCCAACGTGGGTGGATCACAAGGTCAGGAGTTCAAGACCAGCCTAGCTAACGTAGTGAAACCCCATCTCTACTAAAAATACAAAAAAAATTAGCCAAGTGTGGTGGTGGATGCCTGTAGCCCCAGCTAATTGGGAGGCAGAGGCAGGAGAATCTCTTGAACCTGGGAGGCGGAGGTTGTAGTGAGCCGAGATTGTGCCACTGCACTGAAGTCTGGGCAACACAGCGAGATTCTGTCTCAAAAAAAAAAAAAAAAAAGACGAGTAAGGGAGGCTGTGCATTCCTTTCCAAGGCATCTGTGAGCCCGCAGAGCAGACACCATGAGCAAAGCTCACCCTCCTGAGTTGAAAAAAATGTATGGACAAGAAATTATCATTGAAATTAAATGGTGGCAGACATGTCCAAGGAATATTGCAGGGATATGATCCCTTTATGAATCTTGTGAAAGATGAATGTGTGGAGATGGCGACTAGCAGGCAACAGAACAATACTGGAATGGTGGTAATACGACGAAATAGTATCATCATGTTAGAAGCCTTGAAACGAGCATGAATAATGGCTGTTCAGCAGAGAAACCCATGTCCTTTCTCCATAGGGCCTGTTTTAATATGTTGTAAAAATTAGATCATGTACATTTCACATTAGATATTTTGTTAAATAAACTTTTATAATAGTAAAAAAAAAAAAACCGGGACTGATTAAATAAATTATGACAGATCCATGTAAAATATGGCTCTTCTGTATCTTCTAATATGAGAATATTAAGTGAAAATACTAAGCCACAAAATTGTGTGTTGTGTAAATA
Organism: Ateles fusciceps; assembly: GCA_036589455.1. Lineage (NCBI taxonomy): Eukaryota > Metazoa > Chordata > Mammalia > Primates > Atelidae > Ateles > Ateles fusciceps. The sequence goes on from JAZHEH010001132.1 coordinate 445,959, forward strand.
AAAAATATTCATTTTAAAGGTCTGAAATGCTATCTGCCAGTGACAGTAGTGTTTTTAAAAATTGTGATAAGAAGGCCGGGTGTGGTGACTCACACCTATAATCCCAGCACTTTGGGAGGTCGAGGCGGGTGTATCATCTGAGGTCAGGAGTTCCAGACCAGCTTGGCCAACATGGTGAAACCCCATCTTTACAAAAATATAAGAATTAGTCAGGCATGATGGCAGGTGCCTGTAATCCCAACTACTCGGGAGGCTGAGTCGGGAGAATCGCTTGAACCGGGGATGTGGATGTTGCAGTGAGCAGAGATTGCGCCACTGTATTCCAGCCTGGGCAAAAGAGCAAGACTCTGTCTCAAAAAAAAATAAATACGTAAATAGCCGGGCACAGTGGCTATAGCTGGGTCCACCCCCATTAGGTCACTGAGGCAAGGAGGTGGGCAGTGTGCAACATCTCTTATCTAGGGGCAGGCTGCTTCTAAGAATTTCTATAGGAGGATGCTCTGAGTCAGCACAGTAGCAACAGAGCCGACAAGGTATACAGCCACCTGGGCACGATTATACCAGAGGGGTTTTAAGTCCTCAGACGTATGCAGGATTGCCAGCCTGAGACCAACTTTCCACAAGAACTGGACACAAGATACTACAACTCCCTTTCAGGAGGAGTGACTCTTGCTCCAAGCCTGCCATACAGCGGGTATCTTTACGATACTGAACGCTGCGGCCTGGGCCGAACTGCCATGTAGCGCATGCCCTTTGAGGCAGGGGCACTACCACCTGGGCCATTGATTCCTGTCCTGGTGTGGCTGTTTTCCCTAGTTCATGCTCTGCAATGTGTCTGCTCTAGACATTCCTCTGACTACAAACTTAGATATGATTATCTATGAAAATATATATAAAGGAAATAAATGAGCAGTAAGATATTCTTCAGGCACTAATAGTGCTGGGGGTCTGCTTAGCTCTCCTTCCTCGGTGCCCAGAATGGGGGGTTTCCCACATACGTCCATACATAAATAAGATGAAATCATTCAACTCAGTGGTGATTTCACAAGTCATCAACAAAAGAGTTGATCATTGAAATTAAGAGAAAAAAACGGAAGGAAGAGTTCAGTAGGAAAAAGAATGACCCAGAAAGTCAAGTTTAGAATATGTCCAAGGGAGACAAGGTACGGTCTGAGAAATAGAAGTAAGGGGGAGCACGTCTTCAACCCCATGAAAACAGAATTTAAGAAAAAGGTAGGCCAGGCGTGGTGGCTCAAGCCTGTAATCCCAGTACTTCGGGAGGTTGAGGTAGGTGTATCATTTGAGGTCAGGTGTTCAAGACCAGCCTGACAAACATGGTGAAACCTGGTCTCTTCTAAAAATACAAAAGATTAGCCAGATGCGGTGGTGCACACCTGTAATCCCTGCTACTTGGGAGACTGAGGCACGAGAATTGCCTGAACACAGGAGGTTGCAGTGAGCTGAGATCGTGCCACTGCACTCCAACCTGGGCAACAGAGCAAGACTTCATCTCAAAAAAAAAAAAAAAAAGAAAGAAAGAAAGAAAGAAGGTGATTATCATCAATGCCCAAAATAGGATACTGAGATCAAGGAAGGCAAGGGCCAGAAAAGCATGACTGCATTTTTTTTTGATAACGGATTTCTCTCTGTTGCCCAGGCTGGAGTGCAGTGCCATCCTCATGGCTCACTACAGCCTTGACCCAGGTTTAAGCGACTCTCCCACTTCAACCTTTAAAGTAGCTGAGACTACAAGCGTGAGCCACGATGCCTGGCTAATTTTTTAATGTTTTACAGAGATGAGGTTTCGCCACAACACCCAAGCTGGTCTCAAACTTCTGAGCAATCCACACTCCTTGGCCTCCCAAAGTGCTGGATTTACAGGTGTGAGCCACCGCACCTGGCCTGCATTTATTTCAAATGGAGGCCTCTGTAACTATGATTCATTTATCTCTATACAGTTGATGGAACTGATAGGAGATTGCAAAGGAATGAAGAGGACTGAATGACAGTAAATGAGGCTACTAAAAATCAGCCACTTATTCACAGGAATTAGATAATGAAGACATTTGAAAGGACAGCAGTATAAAGTGAGTTGTGTTCTAAATGGGAGGCTTATAAGTGCGTGAAAACAAGAAGCAGCTAATGGAGAGAGACTGGAGATCTTGGAGAGAGAGGACATGTGAGCAATGATCTCTTTAAGACTGTGTGGCTTATAATTTGTTCAACGAATCTTTATGAATGCCTGCCTTGCCAAGCACCTGAGTTACAGCTGTGAATCATGCTGAATATTTCCTGCCCTTGGTATTTATGGTCTAGTTAAGTAATCCAGAGCTGAGAGAAGAGAAGGAAGAGGTATTTTTTTTTTTTTTTGAGATGGAGTTTCGCCGGGCGCAGTGGCTCATGCCTGTAATCCTAGCACTTTCGGAGGCTGAGACAGGCGGATCACCTGAGGTCAAGAGTTCGAGACCAGCCTGACCAATATGGTGAAACCCCGTCTTAATAAAAAAAAAAAAAAGAAAAGAAAAAAAAGAAAAAGAGATGGAGTTTCACTCTTGTTGCCCAGGCTGGAGTGCAGTGGCTTGATCTCAGCTCACTGCAACTTCCACCTCCTGGGTTAAAGCGATTCTCCTGCCTCAGCCTCCTGAATAGCTGGGATTACAGTCATGTGCCACCGTGCCTGGCTAATTTTGTATTTTTAGTAGAGATGGGGCGTCTCCATGTTGGTCAGGCTGGTCTCGAACTCCCGACCTCAGGCGATCTGCCCGCCTTGGCCTCCCAAAGTGCTGGGATAACAGGTGTGAGCCACCACGCCTGGTGGAAGTATCTTTTTTTATATATACTCCAGGGAAGGATGGGAAGATAAGTATAAAAGACTGGGATGGGCCGGGTGAGGTGGCTCACGCCTGTTATCCCAGCACTTTGGGAGGCTGAGGTGGGCGGATGACCTGAGATCAGGAGTTTGTGACCAGCCTGGCCAACATGGTGAAACCCTGTCTCTTACTAAAAATACAAAATTAGCCGGGCGTGGTTGCGGTCACCTGTAATCCCAGCTGAGGCAGGGGAATTGCTTGAACCCGGAGGAGGAGGTTGCAGAGAGCCAAGATCATGCCATTTCACTCCAGCCTGGGCAAAGAGCGAAACTCTGTCTCAAAAAAAAAAAAAAAAAAAAAAAAAAGACTGGGATGATTTGCACTTGAAAGAAGATAGAATAGTGAAACAGACTAGTGTGGTCTCTTACTTTTCTTACAGGGACATCAGTCCTATAGGATTAGGGACCCACCCTTATGACTTCACTTAACCTTAATTACCTGCTAAAGGCCCAGTCTTCAAATACAGTCACATTGGGGGTTAGGGCCTATGCATATGAATTTGGTGGGGGGGGGGAATGGGGGCACAATTTAGTTCATAACTGATGGAGATGGGGTCAAAGTGGAGAGCTGGAGATTGGTTATGTGCGAGAGGAGGCAGAGATGGGAAGGGGGAAAAGGAAGCACCTGTAGCTGACCACGGAAGGGCGAGGATAAAGACACCTAGTGTAACCAGGGAGTGTCAGAAAGAAGTTGTGTATTTCTTTGTTTCCTAGGATACTTACTTGGAGATTTAGAGTATTGTTTGTTACAAACAATCTAGATCACTATGGGGAGGAAATAAACTTTTCAAAGGTTTAAATTCTTTTTTTTTTTTTGAGACAGAGTCTCACTCTGTCACCCAGGCTGGAGTGCAGTGGCATGATCTCGGCTCACTGCAACCTCCACCTCATGGGTTCAAGCGATTCTTCTGTCTCAGCCTCCCAAGTAGCTGGAATTACAGGCGTGCATCACCATGCCTGGCTAATTTTTGTGTTTTTAGTAGAGATGGGCTCATGTTGGCCAAGCTGGTCTCGAACTCCCACCCTCAGGTGATCCGCCCACCTCGGCCTTCCAGGTGCTGGGATTATGGCGTGAGCCACCACACCCAGCCTCAAACATTTAAGCTCTGATTAAACTTCAAGGGGACAGTGAGTTTGAAAGTTTGGGCATTGTTAAATAATGGTAAATGTTACATTTATGTGGTTTAAATTTTTATGCCCTTTTACATGTATTCCTGTGTTTCTTACTACAACCTGGTAGAGTAGTTGAGATTATCACCTTCCTGTTTTTTACGTGAAATTGCAAGTTAGTACCTTCAAAGGGAATTTACAGGGTCATTTGGCTAGAAGTCATGTGGTTGGGTCTCCTTAACCTTCCCACCCCACTCTGACTTTTCTAATTTGTCTTCCATTCACATTTCAGTGTGAGAGAAACGTAAAAAGCCAGGAGAAAAGGCAGTTGCAGTGTTATGCTATAGAAAGTGAACTTTCCAAATAAAAGCTACAAGACAAAAATTTCCATATGTTAAATGTGTTTACTGTTCCCTGATTTAAACACTATTAATAGCACTTGTGGAGATAGGAATCACTATTCCCATGAATCACTGAAACCATTGCCTGTGGGAACAGATGGAAAACTATATCGCTGCCTTTTGACAAATTAAGAAACCTCAGGTAAGAACATTAAACATTTGTCATTCAGTATCCAGAATTTGTTTGACTTATGCAACTAGATAGATTAATAGTGGGGTCATTTGCTGAGATGGAGAAAACTGAAAAGGAAACATTTCCAATGGGAATGTGAAACATTCTGATTCAATTCACGTGTTGAGAAACATTATCGTCGCTTCTCGGCCTTTGGGCTAAGATCAAATGAGAAACATCCCAAGCCCAAGTATGCATACTTTAAACTCTACAACTCCAATCCTACTTTGAACGAAGGGATCAACATTTATTTACTACCTTTTGTATGTCAAATTGCTATCACACTCATCATCTTATTTAATCTTCACCACAGTCTTGTGAGATAAGTAGTAGTATTTCTGATTTATAGATGGGAAATAGAAGCTCAGATAGGTTGAGTGACTCACAAAATTGCACAGCTAGTAAGGTCACAAACCTAGTGTTCAAACCTAAGTCTTTTTTTTTTTTTTTTTTCCTGAGACGGAGTTTTTGCTTTTGTTGCCCAGGCTGGAATGCAGTGGTGAGATCTCAGCTCGCTGCAACCTCCGCCTCCCAGGTTCAGGTTATTCTCCTGCCTCAGCGTCCTGAATAGCTGGGATTACAGGCACCTGCCAAAATGCCGGGCTAATTTTTGTATTTTTAGTAGAGATGGGGTTTCGCCACGTTGGCCAGGCTTGTCTCGAACTCCAGCCTTCAATCCTAAGTCTTGAGGGAGCAAGTTCAAAGCTGTTTTCACCACACAGTGCTGCTGTTCTTCTCCATAACCTTTGTCACTGAGCTTCTTAAATAAGACTATGGAAAGAGTGTCATAAAAGAAAATTTGGTCAGGTGCAGTGGCTTATGCCTATAGTCCCAGCACTTTGGGAGGCTGAGGCAGGAGGACTACTGAAGGCTAGGAGTTTGAGGCCACTTGGGCAACATAGACTCCATCTCTACAAAAGTTTTGGTAGAGGAGTCTCTACAGAGACTCTAGAGAGATGGAGTCTTGCTCTGTCACCAGGCTGGAGTACAGTGGTGCCATGTTGGCTTATTGCCAAAATGCCGGGCTAATTTTTGTATTTTTAGTAGAGATGGGGTTTCACCATGTTGGTCAGGCTGGTTTCGAACTCCTGACCTTGTGATCCACCCACCTCAGGCTCCCAAAGTGCTGGGATTACAGGCGTGAGCCACCGCGCTCCTGGCCTCTCTAGAAAAAAATTAATTTATTTTTTAAATTAAAAAATTAGTAGTCCTAGCTACTTGAGAGGCGGAGGAAGGTGAGGCTGCAGTCAGCTATGATCACGTCACTATACTCCAGGCTGGGCAACTCTCTTAAAAAAAAAAAGTAAGAGGCTACCCAGGAGTGCAGTGGTACGATCTTGGCTCACTGCAGCCTCTGCCTCCCAGATTCAAGCAATCCTCATGCCTAAGCCTCCCAAGTAGCTGGAATTATAGGCGTGTGCCACCACACTGGGCTAATTTTTATATTTTTAGTACAGACAAGGTTTTCACAATGTTGACCAGGCTGGTCTTGAAATCCTGGCCTCCCAAGTGTTGGGATTACAGTCGTGAGCCACCGTGCCTGACCAACATTGATATTAAAACTACTCCTAGTTGGCCTCAGTGGCTCTGACTTGTAACCCCAGAGCTTTGAGATGCAAGGTGAGAGGACGGCTTGAGCCTTGGAGTTCGAGATCAACCTCGGCAATATAGGGAGACCCCACATCTATAAACAAAAAAAACAAATCTCACATGGCGCAAAGATTTAAATATCAAGAAAATGAAACAATAACAATTCTTAAAAAAAAAATAGGCCAATGTGCTGGGTGCAGTGGCTCATGCCTGTAGTCCCAGTTATGAGAGAGGCTGAGGCAAGAGAATTGCTTGAGCCTGGGAAATGGAGGTTGCAGTGAGCTGAGATCTTGACACTACACTCCAGCATGGCCAACATAGCGAGACTCTGTCTAAAAAAAAATAGGCTGATGCCTGGGCATGGTGGCTCACACCTGTAATCCCAGAACTCTGGGAGGCCGAGGCGGGTAGATCAACTGAGGTTGGGAGTTTGGGGAGCAGCCTGGCCAACGAAGTGAAACCCTGTCTCTACTAAAAATACAAAAATTAGCCAGGCGTGGTGGCAGGTGCCTGTAATCTCAGCTACTCAGGGAGGCTGAGGTGGGAGAATCACTTGAACCTGGGATCGGGAGGTTGCAGTAAGCTGAAATCACAACATTACACTCCAGCCTGAAGGAGAGAGCAAGACTCTGTCTCAAAAACAAAAACAAAAAACACTGAATTGGCCAGGCACTGTGGCTCATACCTGTAATCCTCACACTTTGGGAGGCGGAGGTGGGAGGATCACCTGAGGTCAGGAGTTTGAGAGCAGCCTGGCCAACATGGTGAAACCCCGTCTCTACTGAAAAATACAAAAATTAGCCGGGTGTGGTGGCATGCACCTATAGTCCCAGCTACTCAGGACACTGAGGCAGCAGAATTTCTTGAACCCAGGAGGCAGAGGTTGTAGTGAGCCGTTATGGCGCCACTGCACTCCAACCTGGGTGACAGAGTGAGACTCTGTCTCTAAATAAATAAATAAATAAATAATCAGCAGTCTTTGAAAAACACTTCGAGGAGGAAAGAACTTTGACTCCAGGCGAGGAGAGCAAGGTTGTAAATGCAACTCTGCTCTTACTGGCCCAGTTCTATCTGATGTTGCCCAACCCAATAAACTTGAGTCAGAAATAAATCTTCCAGATCTTCCAGTTGAGACTTCACTGAATAAGAGCTATATTTTGGATACAAGTACAAAGAGGGGACCTAGGGCCACTAGCTTTTTCAGAGCTGTAATCCTGAGGTTGAGCAGAGGTATCAAGCGTTGCTGTTTCGGTTTCTTTAAGGTAATCAGAGGCCAAGACGAAACTGGTTCTGTGATACAGTTTGAAGAAGACCTAATCTGGGGTAGATAACTTTCTTCAGAGGTGGTGTAGAGAGCTTTTTATCATTTATACATTCAAAAATTTGGCCAGGGCCCAGCATGGTGGCTCACACTTATAATCCCAGCACTTTGGGAGCCTGAGGGAGGCAGATCACCTGTGGTCAGGAATTCAAGACCAGCCTGGCCAACATGGTGAAAAGTCACCTTTACTAAAAATGCAAAATTTAGCTGGGAGGGGTGGCAGGTGCCTGTAATCTCAGCTACTTGGGAGGCTGAGGAAGGAGAATCGGTTGAACCCTGGAGGTGGAGGTTGCAGTCAGCCAAGATGGTGCCACTGCACTCCAGCCTGGGTGACAGAGCAAGACTCTGTCACACACACAAATTTGGCTGGGTGCAGTGGCTCACACATGTAACCCCAGCACTGTAGGAGGCCTAGGCGTGCAGATCACTTGAGGTCAGGAGTTTGAGACCAGCCTGGCTAACACGGTGAAACCCTTGTAGCTACTAAAAATACAAAAAGTAGCCAGGCATGGTGGTGGGCACCTGTAGTTCCAGCTACTCTGGAGTTTGAGGCATGAGGATTGCTTGAACCCGGGAGGCGGAGGTTGCAGGGAGCCAGGATCAAGCCACTGCACTCCAGTCTGGTGACAGGGTAAGACTCCCTCAATTTAAAAAAAAATTATTTGAGGCTGGGCATGGTGGCTTTCACCTGTAATCCCAGCACTTTGGGAAGCCAAAGTGGGAGGACTGCTTGAGCCCAGGAGTTTGAGACCAGACTGGGCAACATAGTGGGACCTCGTCTCCTCGAATATCTATATATTTTAGTGTTTACAATGTGCTAGGGTCTATAGCTACACTAGTGAAAAAGGCTGGCAAGGTCCCTGTTCTGAAAGTCCGTTCTGAAATTTTAACCCAACTTGTGTACAGGTTGGCTAAACCACCATTGTATTTTACCTGACTCAGCAGCCATTGTTTTTCAGGCTGAGTCTCGCTCTGTCGTGTAGGCTGGAGTGCAATGGCATGATTTCAGGTCACTGCAACCTCTGCTTCCCAGGTTCAAGTGATTCTTGTGCCTCAGCTTCCTGAGTAGCTGGGATTGCAGGTGTGCGCTGCCACGCCTGGCTAAGTTTTGTGGTTTTAGTAGAGATGGGGTTTCACCATGTCGGCCAGGCTGGTCTCAAACACATGACCTCAAGTGATCCTCCTGCCTCAGCCTCCCAGCGTGCTGGGCTTACAGGTGTGAGCCACTGTGCCTGGCCTCTGCACCCTTTTCATTAAGTCCCCCACAGAAAACAACAATCAAAGAGCAGAAAACATGAATGGTATCTGATTCTAATTGATTAAATCAATTAGTTTCCCTTTCCTTTTTGGAAAAGCAATCCAAAAATCCAGGCTTTTCATGAATGCCAAGTGCTGAAGGTAAAAGCTATGTACATGCAACATTAACCAATTTTGTCTCTGTGCTTTTCCATTTCCAATGGAATGTTGACCAGCCTGGCCAAAATGATAAAACCTTGTCTCTACTAAAAATACCAAAAAAATTAGCCAGAGATCGCTTGAACCCAGGAGGTGGAGGTTGCAGTGAACCAAGATTGTGCCATTACACTCCAGCCTGGGTAATAAAGTAAGACTGTCTCAAAAAAACCAAAAAACAAAAAACTTTTTTAAAAGATGTGTCCTTAATTGCATTTTGGAAATAAAAAGTTCTTTCAACTGTCATTTCTGCCTTTTACATATCGGTATAATATTTATAATATTGAGCTGGAAATATTAAGAGAGGAGGTCCCACTATGTTGCCCAGGCTGGCCTCAAACTCCAGAGCTCAAGCCATCCTCCCACCTCGGTCTCCCAAAGTGTTGGGATTATAGGTGTGAGCCACCGATCCCGGCCTTGAGCTGGGAATTGGCTAACTTTTTATGTAAAGAGCTAAATAGCAAATATATCAGGCCTTGCAGGTTAAGGGTCTTTGCCACAACTACTGAAGTCTGTCATTATAGTACGAGAGCAACCACACGTCTTGCCTAAATAGATAAGTGGGCTATGTTTCAATACATATTTTTATTCGATATAATTTTCATGTGTCACAAAATATTATTCTTCTTTCGATTTTTTTCTAACCATCTAAAAAATATAACATCCATTCTTACAAACAGGTTGGACTTGGGCTGTGATCCATAGTTTGGCAATCCCTGCTACAAAGGACTGGTTAGTTCAGTTAATTAGAACCTGGTGATGAAGACAAGGCTGTGGATTGAATTCTCATGTGAATGATCAAATTACCTTTGCACTGGTGAACCTGTTGCAATCTCAAATTCCGCCCTCATTTCTTGCCGATAACTTGAAGATGTGGGCCATTATTGCCACCAGAAGAAGCCAATGAAAGATGCCATTTCCTCATGCTTCTATTTCTAGTATAGCTTACTGATGATTATCCACACTCAGTCACTGGAAAGTTTTTCTGTTTGTTTTTTTGAGACAGTCTCGCTCTGTTGCCCAGGCTGGAGTTCAGTGGCACGATCTTGGCTCACTACAGCCTCCACCTCCCAGGTTCAAGCGATTTCTGGCTAATTTTTTTGGCATTTTTAGTAGAGACAGGTGTGCTATAGCTGGCCTAGAGTTAGAACCTGAACAACGCCATTTTATAAAGAACAAAGCTATGTTTTAAAATAAGTTGTAATGGCTGCCCCACTCTCCTCACAATAACTGCTGGCCTTTGGCTTCTGTACATAAAACTGCTAGTTTGCTCTGCAAACTATCTACCTTTCTTACCAGTAACAGCCAGAATTGTCAGCCTTTGTAACTAAAATAGCAGCCCAAGCTAATTCCATCCTGGTCCCTGTGCCCTGTAATAAATAACTAAGATCTGTTATTTACAATACTGCCCAGAAGATGTGCAAACTAACGCTTATCTTAACTTCTGTAAGCCACTTAGGTAACAATCGAGGGGGCAAGATGTCCTCAAGCCCTTGGAATGTCCGGAGCCCCCGCTCACTCCCCCTCTGTCCGGGAGATGATTTACGAAAACCCCTAAATGTCTGTGTCCCTTCACCCCCCAGCCCCGCCTCTCGCCCTGACTCCCAAGGTAATTCTTACGGGTATAAAAGGTCTTAACCCCCTCCATTCGGGGCCACGGGTTGGAGAGACGCGAGTCCTCCGTGGTCGCCGGCTTAATAAACCCTGCTATTTGGCATACTTTTGTCTTGGGGCTGGTCCCTTAATCTCGCCTCGAATATAACACAGGGTTTCACCATGTTGGCCAGGCTGGTCTTGAATTCCTGACCTCAAGTGATCTGCCCACCTCAGCCTCCCTAAGTGCTAGAATCACAGGCGTGAGCCACTGCGCCCAACCCCTGGAAAGTTTTTGAATTCCACTTTTTCAGAGTAGGGTAACACAGATTGGACCATGCTCTTCTCACTCCTATAAGTAGGGCAGTTAAAGGAAAACTGACTCAGAAGCATTTTGGATAATTCTCCAAGAAAATAAAACAGCTGTGTTGTGCAAATTTACTATTCACCTTGAACATTTTATTGACCAAGATCCTATCATTCTGTGAATGCCCTAAGCAATTCCGGTAGATTTGCTCTGGGAGGAAGGAAGAGGAGTACTTTTGTTTCCTGTCTCGATCATTTCTGAGCCTTTGAAAGACCCAGAGCTCTATTTACCTTAACTAAGAATTACAGGATACCTTTGTGCTGTTTTCATCCGAGAAGGCTTTAGCTTTTCTGACCTAGATTCTTTTGCTCCCTTCACACCTCTTAATTATCTGCTTTTGAAATGGCTTTGTTTTCCAGGTAAGTAACTGGCCAGGGGGAGATTTGTGAAATGTGTAGAGCCCTTGGGGGAGATTTGTAAACAAAGCCACTCTTTGTCACTTATCATTAGAAACTGGCATTCCTCCAGTAGAAATGACTTTTTGGTTATAGGTAGAAGTAGGTTCAAGGCTGGCAAAGCCTTGTCACAAGGCACAGTTCCTAAAATGGATGTTTCAGAATTGAGGTTTGAAGGAGTGATTCCTGCTTGTTTCTCTGTGTGATCGACAGAAACAAAAAGTTTGTGCAGAAGTCTTGGGTTCAAAAAAAGAAATAAAAATTTAAGAAGGCCAGGCATGGTGGCTCACATCTGTAATCTCAACACTTTGGGAGGCCAAGGCAGGAGAATTGCTTGAGGCCAGATTTGAACTCCTAGTTCAAGCCCTTCCCAGCCAATGTAGTGAGACCCCTCTCTAAAAATAAATAAATAAATAAAATAAGAAAATAAGGCTAGGTGCTGTGGCTCATGCCTGTAATCCCAACATTGTAGGAAGCTGAGGAGGGTGGATCATTTCAGGTGAGGAGTTCAAGACCATCCTGGTCAACATGGTGAACTCCTGTCTCTACCAAAAAAAAAAAAAAAAAAAAATAGCCGGGCATGGTGGCAGGCACCTGAAATCCCAGCTACTTGGGAGGCTGAGGCATGAGAATTGCTTGAAGCTTGGAGGTGGAGGTTGCAGTGAACCGAGATTGTGCCACTGCACTCCAGCCTGGGTGACAGAGTGAGAGTCTGTCTCAAAATAAATAAATACATAAAAAATAAAATAACAAAATAAAAAAAAAGAATTTCTGGGTTCAGTGGCATCCTGCTGAAGTCTGAAAACTTAGAATCGTGCTTGATACTCCCCCTGACCTTTTTTTTTTACTCTCTCAAGATGAAGTTTTGCTCTGTCACCCAGGCTGGAGTGCAGTGGCACGATCTCAGCTCACTGCAACCTCCACCTCCCATGTTCAAGCAAGTCTCCTACCTCAGCCTCCCAAGTAGCTGGGATTACAGGAGCCCACCACCATGCCCAGCTAATTTTTGTATTTTTAGTAGGGATGGGGTTTCACCATGTTGGCCAGGCTGGTCTCGAACTCCTGACCCTGTGATCCACCCTCCTTGGCCTCCCAAAGTGCTGGGATTACAGACGTGAGCCACCATGCCCGGTCGATACTCCCTTTTTTTTTCTTCTTCTTCTTTTTTTTTTTTAATAGAGACGGGGTTCTCACCATGTTGGCCAGGATGGTCTTGATCTCCTGACCTCGTGATCCGCCCACCTTGGCCTCCCAAAGTGCTGGGATAACAGGCCTGAGCCACCGCGCCAGGCTCTTTTTTTCTTTTTCTTTTTATATCAAGCAAATTTATTTACTAAAAATTCTTTTAACGTTTGAAAACACCCAACCTCCTACAACTGAAAACTTCACTGAGTTGGAACTTCACACTATGGTGGCTTGAGAGCCTGTACGGTGGTGAATGGTTAAGAGGCCGTGGCTGGGCAGGGGCCACCACGCATCAGGGCCACTGACAGAGGGAAGATGAGGCGTGGGAGGCTGAGAGCCCAGGAGAAAGCAGTGGCTGGTGGGAGACATGGACCCCAAACCCCCAACAGAGGGGGACCCAGCACAGTCTGGGCGAAGACCTGGGTCACCAGCTGCCCCCAGGTGACCTCCCTGTGGGGGTCGTATCCCTCCTGAGGCCGCATCTTGCATAAATTCACAAGTGAATGGGGCAGACTGGGTCATGGGAAGCCTCACCCCAGGACTGGAGAACTTGGGTGGAGGCGCCTGCCTTGGGGAGTCCAGAGGAGCAGCACCTGTGAGAGAGCTGGGGGGCCAGACTCTGGCAGGGTAGGGCAGGGGCCTCCATCCTGCAGATGACGGGGGTCACTGTCCATGTGTCCGCCTCCAGGGTCTGTCAAGGTGGTGGCTACTGCACGAGCTGGTAGGTGATATACCTGCCCACCGTCTTGCTAGGTCGGATAGTCTTCACCACCCGCCCATACTTTATCCCAAAGTAGCGTGCCACGGGGTCCCCCGCCTGGATCCTGGGCAGCTGGTTCTCTCGGAGCTTATATCGGGCCAGCAGCTCTGTGACCTCCTTGGTCATGATGGCGTGCTGAGGGACCAGCTCGTGCTCTGTGATGTTGATGAGCAGCTCCTGCTGCTGGATGTGGTGGTGTGCGCCTGTGCTTCCAGATGCTTAGCAGGCAGAGACAGGAAGGTTAGGTGAGCCCAGGAGGTGTTGAGGTTGCAGTGAGACATCATCACGCCATTATACTCCAGCCCCAGCAACAGGGCAAGACCCTGTCTCAAATAAATAAATAAATTAATTAAATACTTCAATAAGTAGAAAAACAAACCATATTTCTGAAGGAGAAAAGTAGTTAGAATAAAGATTAATATTATCAAATTAATTGCTCATGTAGATTTCATCACATTCTCAAACTGGATTTTTTAGGAGTATTTCTTTTCTTTTCTTTTTTTTTTTTTTTTTAGAGACAGGATCTCGCTATGTTGCCCAGGCTGGAGTGCAGTGGCTATTCACAGGCATGATCCCACTGCTCATCAGCACAGGAGTTTTGACCTGCTCCGTTTCCGACCTGGGCCGGTTCACCCCTCCTTAGGCAACCTGGTGGTCCCCCCGCTCCCGGGAGGTCACCATATTGATGCCGAACTTAGTGCAGACACCCGATAGGCATAGCGCACTACAGCCCAGAACTCCTGGGCTCAGGCGATCCTCCCACCTCAGCCTCCCGAGTAGCTAGGACTATAGGCATGGCCACCATGCCCGGCTTGTTTTTGTTTTCATTTGAGCCTTGCAAGCTGATTTTAAAATTTAACTGGATGTTCATTGTACAATTCTTTCAACCTTTCTATATTTGAATTTTTTTTTTGGAGGCGGAGTCTTACTCTGTCATCCAGGGTGGAGTGCAGTGGTGCCATCTCAGCTCACTGCAACCTCTGCCTCCCAGGTTCAAGCGATTCTCCTGCCCCAGCCTCCTGAGTAGCTGGGATTACAGGCACCCACCACCATGCCTGGCTAATTTTTGTATTTTTGATAGAGACTGGGTTTCACCATGTTGGTCAGGCTGGTCTCGAACTCCTGACCTTAGGTGATCCGTCTACCTCGGGCTCCCAAAGTGCTGGGATTACAGGCACGAGCCACCACATCCCACCCAAATTCCAGATTTTAAAGAATTATATCTAAAAAATGAAAGCAAAAAACAAAAAATTAGAAGGAAACATATGTATAGATATATAATTCTAGAAAGAGATGACTTTCTAAGTATGAATGGAAAAAGAAATAATAAAGTTTAGAATTTTTACAAAAAAAATTAAACTTCAATTTAAGAATTGAAACTTAAGGCCAGGCACGGTGGCTTACACCTGTAATCCCAGCACTTTGGGAGGCCAAGGCAGACAGATCACAAGGTCAAGAGATTGAGACCATCCTGGCCAACATGGTGGAACCTGGTCTCTACTAAAAATACATAAATTAGCTGGGCGTGTTGGCATGTGCTTGCAGTCTCAGCCACGTGGGAGGCTGAGACAGGAGAATTGCTTGAACCCGGGAGGCAGAGGTTGCAGTGAGCTGATATCGCCACTGCACTCCAGCCTGGCGACAGAGCAAGACTCTGTCTCAAAAAAAAAAAAAAAAAAAAAAAAAGGCAAAAAGACATAGTCTTAAGTGAAAATGGCCAGAAAAAAAAAGACGAAGTCATGTTAGAGTAAGGAAGACCACAGACTCAAGACGATGGGTGTCCTTATAAGAGAGGAATATACCACATGAAGACCAGGGACACACAGGGCGAAGACAGCCAGGTTGTAACAGAGGCAGAGATTAGAGGATCTAAAACCAAGGAGTGTCAAGGTTGCCAGCCAGCGCCAGAAGATCAAAGGGTTTTCGCCTGTAGGTTTCAGAGGGAGCATGGCCTTGCTAATATTTTGATTTAGGATTGCTGGTCTGCAAAAATGTGAGACAATACATTTCTATTGCTTCAAGTCACCCAGTTTGTGGCTATCGTTGGAGAATAATTGACATGAATGGAGATATATGGTCAAGGAAATGATTCACTGAATTATCTATAATTATGAAAATTTACGCATGTATGGTGGCCCATGCCTGAAATCCCAACACTTTGGGAAGCCAAGGCAGGATGATTGCGGGACCCAGCCTGGGCAATGCAGTAAAAACCCATCTCTACCACAAAAAGAAAAAAAATTAGCCAGGCATGGTGGTGTGGGCCTGTAGTCGCAGTACTCATGAGGCCGAGGTGGGAGGATTGCTTGAGCTGGAAGGTCTAGGCTGCAGTGAGCCGTGACTGTGTCACTCAACTACAGCCTGGGCCACAGAGCAAGACGCTGTCTCAAATAAAATAAAATATAATAAAAAGACATTATAAAAGTGACAAGAATGTATAGCAATAGAAGCATTAAGTGAAATATACTCCTAAGGTAGAATATTATGCAGTCAATAAAAATCATGTTTTAAAGACCTGGGTAAATATTTCACAATATAATAGCAAGTAGGGAAAGGTAGGAAATAACACTAAATACCCCATATGATTCAAATTTAATTTAAAAAATAATTATTATTTATAGAAAAAAGGCTGGAGGTAGACACTCTAAAGGGTTTTTTCCTTGTAGTTTCCTATAGTTATTGCAGCAAAGTATGGGTGTTAGAAATGTCAGAGGGGAAGAAGAGACATAAATATACAGTTTTTTTTTTTTTTGAGATAGAGTTTCACCATGTTGGCCAGGTTGGTCTTGAACTGCTGACCTCAGGTGTTCCGCCCACCTCAGCCTCCCAAAGTGCT
This sequence comes from Ateles fusciceps, assembly GCA_036589455.1. Lineage (NCBI taxonomy): Eukaryota > Metazoa > Chordata > Mammalia > Primates > Atelidae > Ateles > Ateles fusciceps. The sequence continues at coordinate 462,010 of JAZHEH010001132.1, forward strand.
GGGATTACAAGCGTGAGCCATGGCACCTGGCCATAAATATATGTTTGATGGCAACCTCCGCCTCAGGGGCAAAAAAGCAGAGACAAAAACACAACAGCAAATCAATGACATGTACCTCATTTATACCATGTCATTTCTCCTCACAGTAGAGACTTGCTGCTTCCCCCTTGAAATGCAGCCTATTTTTTTTTACTATTTTATTTTATTTTTTTGAGACAGAGTCTGGCTCTGGAGTGCAACGGCGAGATCTCGGCTCACTGCAACCTTCATCTCTTGGGTTCAAGCAATTCTCCTCCCTCAGCCTCCCAAGTAGCTGGGATTACAGGTGTGTGCCACCATACCTGGCTGATTTTTGTAGTTTTAGTAGAGATGAGGTTTCATCATGTTGGCCAGGCTGGTCTGGAACTTCTGACCTCAAGTGATCTGTGCACCTTGGCCTCCCAAAGTGCTGGGATTCTCACAGGCATGAACCACACTGCACCCGGCCCTGCAGCCTACTTTAGAGCACAAGGTGGCAATGACTTAATTCAGACCCAAGCCTCGTCCCCTAAGTCGTCAGTATTTCTTAATGCAGAACCAAATGTAGACACTATCAATTTACCTCTTGTATTTTACTTTCTGTATATCATAGACGACAAAACCTAAGAGAAAGCACATGGAAGATTCTTGTGTGAGCTGGAGGATATTTTTTCTCACCAGGCATGTTCAGTTATACACAGGTTTAGCAGCTTCTGTATAGCCCCAAGCTCCCAGCCTGCAGGAGCGATAAGAAGGGCCAGCAGTGAGGTGTTTACAGGAGGAGGGATGTGGTGCCATTGCTGCAAGTGCCATGGGCACCAGCAGGGATGCAAGGTCTGGTGCAAGGTCAGCATTATGCAGCTGTGATTGCCATGAATGTCAGGTGCACTCTGTCACCTCACTGCAACTTCTCTGAGGAGTGATAAAACCCAAGGCATCTCTCTCTCTCTCTCTCTTTCTGATTAAAGTAATCCCTTCCCTCCCTTCCTTCCTCCCTCCCCCCTCCCTCCCCCCTCCCTCCTTCCCTACCTCCCTTCTTCCCTCTCTCTCTTTCTCTCCATCTTTCTTTCTCTCTTTCTTTCTTCCTTTTCTCTCTCTCTCCTTCCTTTCTCTCTCTCCTTCCTTCCTTTCCTTCCTCCTTTCTTTCTCTCTCTCTTTCTCTCTCTCTTTCCTCTCTCCCTCCCACCATTTCTCTCTCTCTCTTTCTCTCTGACAGGGTCTTAGTTTGTCACCCAGGCTGGAGTGCAGTGGCGTGATCTCAGCTCACTGCAACCTTCCACCTCCCAGGCTCAAGCCATCCTCCCACCTCAGCCTCCTGAGTAGCTGGGACTGCAGTAGCATGCCATCATGCCCAACTAATTTTTATATTTTTTTGTAGAGACAAGGTCTCGCCATGTTGCCCAGGCTGGTAGAGTGATTTCAAAATATTATTTGCCTACAGTTTTGCACTTTTAGGAAAATAATTCATCCAAGAGAACAAAATAAGCTAATAAAAATGTGTTCCTAACAAGGTAACTTTAAAACAATTTGTGGTGGTGTAGTAAAAATGGCCAGTTTTTGCATTGCCTATGGCATGTAAATTGGTACAGTCTTTTGCAAAGGCAACCCAGCAGTAAGAATCAGGACCAAGGCTGGGTGCAGTGACTCATGCCTAGAATCCCAGCACTTTGGGAGACCGAGGTGGGAGGATCGCTTGAACTCAGGAGTTTGAGACCAGCCTGGGCAACATAGTGAGATCCTGTCTCTACAAAAATTAGCCAGGCGTGATGGTGCACCCCTGCAGTCCCAGCTACTCAGGAGGCTGAGGTGAGAGGATTGCTTGAGCCCGAGAGGCAGAGGTTGTAGTGAGCCAAGATTGAGCCACTGCACTGCAGCCTGGGTGACAGAGTGAGATCCTGTTTCAAAAAAAGAAAAAAAAAAAAAAGAATCAGGACCCTTGAAACCTTAAGGAAAACAAGAAAAATGGAAAAAGAATAGCAATAATGGGAATTTGGTTCTTTGCCAGCATCTACACCATGCACTTACTATACACCATCTCATTCAATTGTTGCCATAACCCCCCAAGGTTTAGGAATCATGAGCAAATTGTTCAGAAGCCTCACAGGTAGTAACGGGCAGAACTGAGTCCTGCACCCATGTTGTCTAATTACATATTCTGTGCTCCCATCCACTCTACTGTGTTGCTGTGTATCATTCATATGCTTTGACCCAAGAACTGAACTCCTAGAAACGTATCCTAAGGAAATACTTTAAACTGAAGAAAAACATAGTATTGCAGTGGTATTTAGAAAGAGAAAAATTGGCTGGGTGCAGTGGCTTATTCCTGTAATCTTAACACTTTGGGAGATTGAGATGGTTAGATCGCTTGAGCCCAGGAGTTCAAGACCAACCTGGGCCACATCAGCCGGGCGTGGTGGTGGAGGCCTGCAATCCCAGCTACTTGGGAGGCTGAGGCAGGAGACTCTCTTGAACCTGGGAAGCAGGGGTTGCAGTGAGCCGAGATCACGCCACTGCACTCCAGCCTGGGCAACAAGAGCAAAAATTTGTCTAAAAAAAAAAAGAGAAACAAAAGAAATATATATATATATATGATGCTAGAAACACAAAAAAATTCAAACATGCAATTCAATGAAAAAAGCAGAATATAAGTGGTTATATTCATTAATTGGAACAACATAGAAATATACATGCATAGGAACTGAGATGCAATTGAAAATAGTTGTGGATTGTAGTTGTAATAGGACTGGAGGCGCTTTTTTCTCCCTCTCAAAATTGTTTTTCGTTTTTAAGAATTATCATTATGAAAATTATGGGCTAAAAAAAATGGGCTGAGTTGGGGTAGCTCACTACTGTAATCCCAGCACTTTGGGAGGCTGAGATGGGAGAATCACTTGAGGCCAAGAGTTTGAAACCAGCCTTGACAATATAGAAAGATCCCCATCTCTACAGAAAAACCAATGTTTAAAAGTTAGTGGCTGGTGCCGTGTCTCACGCTTGTAATCCCAGCACTTTGGGAGGCCGAGGTGGGCAGATCACTTGAGGCCAGGAGATTGAGACCAGCTTGGCCAACATGGTGAAACCCTGTCTCTACCAAAACTACAAAAAATTGGCCAGGTGCGGTGGCTCACGCCTGTAATCTCAGCACTTTGGAAGGCTGAGGCAGATGAGGGCAGGATTTCGAGACCAGCCTGGCCAACATGGTGAAACCCCATCTCTACTAAAAATACAAAAATTAGCCAGGTGTGGTAGTGTGTGCCTGTGGTCCCAGCTACTCGGGAGGCTGAGGCAGAAGAATCACTTGAACCCAGGAGGCAGAGGATGCAGTGAACTGAGATCTCGCCACTGCACTCCAGCCTGGCGACAGAGCAAGATTCCATTCCATCTCCAAAAAAAAATTTTTTTTTCAAATATAGAAAAGTTGAAAGAATTGTACAGTGAACACCCAGTTAAACTTTAAAATCATCTTGCAAGGCTCAAATGAAAACAAAACCGAACGCTTAAAAAATCCTCTTTGAGCATTTGATGGAATCTATATAAGCAATCACACACACACATACAAAAATTAGCTGGGGGTGGTGGCACATGCCTGTAATCCCAGCTACTCAGGAGACTGAGGCAGGAGAATCGCTTGAACCCGGGAGGTGGAAGTTTCGGTGAGCTGAAATCGTGCCATTGCTTTCCAGCCTGGGCAACGAGAGTGAAACTTCGTGTCAAAAAAAAAAAAAAAAAAAAAAGCAAAACGCTATCTCAAAATAAATAAATAAATATAAATAAAAATTAGCTATGTGTGACGGCAAGTGCCTGTAGTGCTAGCAACTTGGCAGGCTGAGGAGAAAGGATTCCTTGAGCCTGGAAGTTTGAGACTGCTATGAACTATAATCATGCTACTGCACTCCAGCCTCATTGACAGATCACAGTAGCATGAACTCTAATCATGCTACCGACTCAAAAATAAATTGGCCATGTACAGTTGCTCATGCCTGTAATCACAGCACTTTGGGAGGCCAAGGCAGGAGGATAACTTGGGTCCAGGAGTTCGAGACCAGCCTGGGCAACACAGGGAGACCCCATCTCTACAAGAAATAGAAAAATTAGCCCAGTTTGGTGGCGCAAGCCTGTAGTCCCAGTTACTCAGGAGCTGTATATTAAGCGCTGTATATTAAGCAGCATCTCTGGTCTCTACTTGCTAGGTGCCAATAACATCGCCTTCCAAAAGTTGCAGCAACCAAAAATGTCTCCACGTATTGTCAAATGTTTCCTGGGGATGACGGTAAAATTGCCCCTGATTGAGAAGGACTACGCTAAAGGAAAGTCAGTGGCATAAAATGAGAGCATGTAGCTGGCTGGTTATGCCCTTATTTCACCACAAGAGGTCTCCCTAGACCCCATTATGGCTCTAATCTGGAAAATACGGGGCGCCAGCAAATGGATTGTTATGACAGTGGATGGTGACAGTAGGTTTACACACTAAAGCTGTTGATCAATCGCCCATGCAGAAGAATTCCGAATAAATTACGTAACTACTGTACTACAAAGGAGGGGAGCATTACTCCTCACTCCTTACATGTAAGCTGTGCATGGTGACTTCTCTTCAAAGAGTGTGACAAGGAGTGGGAGGAACAGTGGGGGAACCTGACAATCAGCCAGGTGATCCAGGAGAACATCAACACTGATAAATCATATTGATAGCATGTACCCTTAATATGATGTATGACAACGGCACTTTACCTCTGTGTCTTCCTCCCAAACACACATGACCCCAGTCTACTCGTGAGAAAAGCATCAGGTAAATCCTAATAGAGGGGCTGCCTATAGTATATCTGATGAGAATGTCTCAATACCTGAAGACCATCAAAACTAGCCAGGCGCAGTGGCTCATGCCTGTAATCCCAGCACTTTGGGAGGCCAAGGCGGACGGATCACCTGAGGTCAGGCGTTTGAGACCAGTCTGGCCAACATGGTAAAACCTCATTGCTACTAAAAATATAAAAATTAGCTGAGCGTGGTGGTGGGTGCCTGTAGTCCCAGCTACTCAGGAGGCTGGGGCAGGAGAATCACTTGAACCCGGGAGGTGGAGGTTGCATTGAGCCAAGGTCGTGCCACTGCACCCTAGCCTGGGCGACACAGTGAGACTCTGTCTCAAAAATTAAAAAAATAAAAAATAGGCTGGGTGTGGTGGCTCACGCCTGTAATCCTAGCACTTTGGGAGGCCGAGGTGGGTGGATCACTTGAGGTCAGGAGTTCAAGACCAGCCTAACCAACATAGGGAAATCCTGTCTCTAAAAAAAAAAAAAGAAGAAGAATAGGGGAAACTATGTCAAGGACAGGGTTATATGAGAACTCTGAATGCTGTTCAGTTTTCTGTAAATATAAAACTGCTCTAAAATTTGTCTATTAATTTTTATTTTATTTTGAGACAGAGTCTCACTCTGTCACCCAGGCTGGACTGCAGTGGCATGATCTCAGCTCACCGCCACCTTTCAGGTTCAAGTGTTTCTCCTGCCTCAGTCTTCTGAGTAGCTGAGATTACAGGCACCTCTACCACACCCAGCTAATTTTTGTATTTTTAGTAGAGACAGGTTTCAGCACGTTGGCCAGGCTGGTCTTGAATTCCTGACCTCAGGTGATCCATCTGCCTTGGCCTCCCAAAGTGCTGGGATTACAGGCGTGAGCCACCACACCCGGCAAGAGCAAATAGTTTTTTTTTTTTTTTTTTTTTTTTTTTTTGAGACACAGTCTCACTCCGTCACCAGGTGCCAGGCTGGAGTGCAGTGGTGTGATCTCAGCTCACTGCAACCTCCGCCTCCCAGATTCAAGCGATTCTCATTCCTCAGCCTCCCAAGTAGCCGGAATTACAGGCACATACCACCATACCTGGCTAATTTTGGTATTTTTAGTAGAGACAGGGTTTTACCATGTTGATCAGGCTGGTCTTGAACCCCTGACTTCAGGTGATTCTCCTGCCTTGACTTCCCAAAGTGCTGGGATTATAGGCATGAGCCACTGCCCGGTCGAGTGAATAGTTTTCGGTAAGACGTTAAGACCTGGGTGTTGGCTGGGGGCAGTGGCTCAAGCCTATAATCTCAGCACTTTGGAAAGTCAAGGCAGGAGGATCACCTGAGGTCAGGAGTTTGAGACCAGTTTGATGAAATGGTGAAACCCCATCTCTGCTAAAAATACAAAAATTAGCCAAACATGGTGGTGGGTGCCTGTAATCTCAGATACTCGGTAGGCTGAGGTAGGAGAATTGCTGGAACCCGGGAGGCAGAGATTGCAATGAACCGAGACCATGCTATTGCACTCCAGCCTGGGCAACAAGAATGAAACTCTGTCTCAAAATAAAATAAAATAAAAAGATTTGCTCTTAACTCTTTGGCAATTCCTCCCTCTATGTGACAGTCGAGGTTATTCACTGTCACTGTAGAGTAGGTGTGATATAATTAAATGGCACTGAATCGGCTGGGCACGGTGGCTCACGCCTGTAATCCTAGCACTTTGGGAGGCCGAGGCAGGTGGATCACGAGGTCAGGAGATAGAGACCACCCTGGCTAACATGGTGAAACCCCGTCTCTACTAAAACTACAAAAAAAAATTAGTCAGGTGTGGTGGCATGTGCCTGTAATCCTAGCTACTCCAGAGGCCGAGGCAGTAGAATCATTTGAACCTGGGAGGCGGAGGTTGCAGTGAGCCAAGATCGTACCACTGCACTCTAGCCTGGGCAACAGAGCAAGACCCCATCTCAAATAATAATAATAATTAAATGGCACCAAATGAAAACCAGAAATCTGGATCCTCCTTTGGCTCAGGATACCAATTCCCTTACCAGAAAATTGGTGATAATAATACCTTGCCGTGCTTACCTCACTGAGTTATTTTAAGCGTTCAATGACAGAATCTATGAGAAAATGTCTTGCAACCTGTGAAGTATGGCATTGTATCATAAACACATTTTTACTTTCCAGCTTTCTGCAAATATGTGTGTGAGCTAATTGTAAAATGGAATGTGTGCAGATGATTGAAGTACACTTCAGACCAGAAGGCTTAGAAGAAAATTTTGTCAGCTTTAAATCTGCCCTTTGAATAGAAGATCTCAAGTCCATGGTCCTCATCATCACTGATTACTTGTGGATTTTTTTTTTTTTTTGAGACAGTCTGGCTCAGACGCCTAGGCTGGAGTGCAGTGGCCCGATCTTGGCTCACTGCAACATTTGCCTCCCAGGTTTAAGTGATTCTCCTGCCTCAGCCTCCTGAACAGCTGGGGTTACAGGCATGCATCATCACACCCAGCTAACTTTTTTGTATTTTGAGTACAGATGAGGTTTCACCATGTTGGCCAGGCTGGTATCGAACTCCTGACCTCTAGTAATCCTCCTGACTCAGCCTCCCACAGTGCTGAGATTACAGGCATGAGCCGCTGTGCCTGGACACCTGTGGGATTTTTAAAGGCATCCATGACCAGGATCTATCCTGGACCAATTAAGGCAATTAGAATTGCCTAGGAGTAGGGCACGTGCAGCATTGGTATATTTTAAAAGCTTTCCAGGTGATTCTCATAGACAACCGAGGCTGATAACTGCTGTCCTAATTGATCTAAAGTCAGCCCAGTTCCATAGGGGCCCAATGTTACCCAGCCTGCATAGATGGTTCATCACCCCCCCAAAACTGATGAAGCTGGAATATTCCCATCAGACAGTGAAGCTAAAATAAAAGTCTGGTCAGGCTGCTAGGACAGCAGATGATATTGTCATTTGACTAAATGAAATGGATCTATTTCTTTCTTTCTTTCTTCTTTTTTTTTTTTTGAGATAGCATTTTGCTCTTGTTGCCCAGGCTGGAGTGTAATGGCGCCATCTCAGCTCACTACAACCTCCACCTCCCAGGTTCAAGCGATTCTCCTCCCTCAGCCTCCTGAGTAGCTGGGACTACAGGCGCGTGCCACCACACCTGGCTAATTTTTCGCATTTTTAGTAGAGATGAGGTTCACCATGTTAGCCAGAATGATCTTGATCTCCTGACCTCGTGATCCACCTGCCTTGGCCTCCCAAAGTGTTGGGATTACAGGCGTGAGCCACCGTGCCTGGCCTGAAATGGATCTATTTCTGTTTCATTCAAAAGAAGGAAGAGCCCAGTCAAGGGAAGGAGAATGCAGCAGAAAGAAGAACAGCTGGTCATGCAATGAGTTAGCACTCTGCCATGGTAGAATGCTAGTATGTCAGAAAGGCTGCTCTGAGCTGTGTTTAAACTCTGGCCCCTGAGTCTCAGTTGATCTTTTTTATCATGTTGTCTCATGAACCTCTTTGGGAGCCTGGGCCTCAGTGTTGGGCAGACCAAAGAAACAATTAAGCTTACAAGTTAGTAAATTAACACTGTTTGAAAACAGGCCATGGAGGCCGGGGATGGTGGCTCATGCCTGTAATCCCAGCACTTTGGGAGGCTGAGGCAGTCGGATCACCTGAGGTCAGGAGTTTAAGAACAACAGCCTGACCAACATGGTGAAACCCTGTCTCAACTAAAAATACAAAAATTAGCCAGGTATGGTGGCACACATCTGTAATCCCAGCTACTTGGGAGGCTGAGGGAGAAGAATTGCTTGAACCTGGGAGGCGGAGGTTGCAGTTAGCTGGGATTGTGCCACTGCACTCCAGCCTGGGCGACAGAGCAAGACTCTGTCTCGAAAAACAAAAACAAAAACAGGCCACACAAGAAAGAGCTATTAAGCAAGGATAACAATAGGTGACCATGCTCACGCCTGTAATCCCAACACTTTGGGAGGCCAAGGCGAGTGAATCACTTGAGCCCAGGAGTTCGAGACTAGCCTCGGCAACATGGCAAAACTCCATCTCTACAAAAAAATGCAAAAATTAGCTGAGACTGTTGGTTTGTGCTTGCAATCCAAGCTACTCAGGAGGCTGAAGTGGGAGGATTGCTTAAACCCAGGAGGCAGAGATTGCAGTGAATTGAGATTCCATGACTGCACTCCAGTCTGGGATGACAAAGCAACACCCTGGCTGAAAACAAAAACAAATGAAAAACTGAGCAGTGGATCACACCTATTAATCCCAGCACTTTGGGAGGCTGAGGTGGGGGGATCACCTGAGTTCAGGCATTTGAGACTAGACTGGCCAACATGGTGAAACTAATAATATAAAAAATTTAGCTGGGCGTGGTGGTGCACGCCCGTAACCTCAGCTAATCAGGCTGAGGCAGGAAAATCGCTTGAACCCAGGAGGCAGAGGTTGCTATGAGCTGAGATTGCACCATTATACTCCAGCCTGGGCAACAAGAACGAAAACACCACCTCAAAACAAACAAACAAATCAAAAAAAGTTACGTGTCCTACAGAATTAATATAATTCAGAGCTAGAAACTTCCTTCTTTTGGAAACAAAACCCAGGTTATCTTGACAAATCTAGGACCTCATTTTGTCCTAACCTTGAGATCACCTCTCAGGGTGAGACAGGGTTAGCTAAATTATCCGTGGTTAATTTAGCTGTCTTTTTATTTTTGTTAACGTAGATTAATCTCCAAGACACTGACACTGAGTTCACAAGACAGCAGTGCTGCATTATGCAATGAGCAGACATTACCACTGGATGGTGCATTCTTTACCTATAAGAAATACACACTGGGGCCGGCACGGTGGCTCACATCTGTCATCCCACACTTTGGGAGGCTAAGGTTGGCAGATCACCTGCGGTCAGGAGTTTGAGACCAGCCGGGCCAACGTGGTGAAACTCTGTCTCTACTAAAAATACAAAAATTAGTTGGCCATAGTGGTGGATACCTGTAATCCCAGCTTCTTGGGAGGCTGAGGTGTGAGAATGGCTTGAACCCGAGGTGGAGGTTGCACTGAGCTGAGATTGCACTATGCAATCCAGCCTGGGTGAAAGACAGAGACTCCGTCTTGAAAAAGCAAAAAAGAAATACACATTGGTTAGCCCAGTTAGATCCTTAAGTTACACTTGAAAATCAAGGATATATTTAAGAAATGCGTTGGATGACATTAAAAGGTAGTACCATCAAGCTACAGTAGCTGGATTCGTTCAATTCCTCTGTAGGGGTAACCAGTTAAGCAGAATGAAATACTTTAGATGGTGGCTGGATATTTTCTGCTTGTACCATGTTGGAAAAATTCTTGCTCTGTTTTTTTCAGATGGGGTCTCACTCTGTCAACTTAGGTTGGAATGCAGTGGCACCATCTTGGCTCACTGCAGCCTCCGCCTCCCAGGCTCAAGTGACAGATCCTCCTACCTCAACCTCACACGAGGCTGGGACCACAGACTGATGCCACCCTGCCCAGCTAATTTTTTTTAATACAGAGTTTTGCTCTGTCGCCCAGGCTGGAGTGTAGTGGCACAATCTCAGCTCACTGCAACCTCCGCCTCTTGGGTTCAAGCAGTTATCCTGCCTCAGCCCCTAAGTAGCTGGGACTACAGGCGTGAGCCACCATACCTGGCTATTTTTTGTATTTTTATAGAGACAGGGTTTCACCATATTGGTCAGGCTGGTCTCGAACTCCTGACCTCAGGTGATCCACCCGCCTTTGGCCTCCCTGACCAAAATTCTTGCTCTGCAGAAATCACTTTCTTCAGCTTGGCATGGTGGCTCATGCCTGTAATCCCAGCACTTTGGGAGGCCAAGGTGGGTGGATCACTTGAGGTCAGGAGTTTGAGACCAGCCTGGCCAATATAGTGAAACCCTGTCTCTACTAAAAATACAAAAATTAGCGGGGCATGGTGGTGCATGCCTGTAATCCCAGCTACTCAGGAGGCTGAGGCAGGAGAATCTTTGAATGTAGGAGGTGGAGGTCGTAGTGAGCTGACATAATGTTATGGCACTCCAGCCTGGGTGACAGAGTGAGACCCTGTCTCAAAACAAAAACAAAACAAGAAATCACCTTTTTCAGACCAGAGGTCTCCAATATTTTTTCATTGTGTGTTCCTAATGGTAAAAAATTATAAATCCATCTTTCAAATTTTGATGGTTAATATTGAATGCAAACTTGATTGTACTAAAAGATGCAAAGCATTGTTCCTGGATGTGTCTGTGAAGGTGTTGCCAAAGGAGACTAACATTTGAGTCAGTGGACTGGGAAAGGCAGACCCACCCCCCAATCTGGGGTGGGTACCATCTAATCAGCTGCCAGCGCAGCCAGAATAAAAGCAGGCAGAAGACCATGAAAAGGCTAGACTGGCCTCGCCTCCCAGCCTCCATCTTTCTCCCATGCTGGATGCTTCCTGCCCTTGAACATCAGACTCCAAGTTCTTCAGCTTTGGGACTCTTGGGATTTCAACCACAGACCGAATGCTGCACTGTTGGCTTCTCTGCTGTTGAGGTTTCGGGGACTTGGACTGGCTTCCTTGCTCCCCAGCTTGCAGATGGCCTATTGTGGAACGTCATCTTGTGATTGTGTGAGTAAATGCTCCATAATAAACTCCCGTTCATATATACATCTATCCCTATTCATTCTGTCCCTTTAGAGAACCTAACACCCGAATCATCTGTGGATAATTTAGCTGTCTTTTTTTTTGTATTATCTTCTTGTCGAATCTCAATTGCTTTTATCCAGTAATGTGTCTGACAGATAGTCTGACAAATGTATTAAAGGTAAGTAAAGTATCAATCTAGCTGAGTGTGGTGGCTCAAGCCTTCAATCCAGACTTCGGGAGGTCAAGGGCAGAGGATCGTTTGAGGCCAAGAGTTGGAGACCAGCCTGGGAAACAAAGCAAGACCCCATGTGTACAAAATATTTGATAATTAGCTGGGTGTGGTGGTATGCATGTGTAGTCCCAGCTACTTGGGAGGCTGAAGTGGGAAGATCGCTGAAGGCCAGGAGTTCAAGGCTGTACCCTTGCAGTCCAGCCCAGGTGACAGAGCAAGACCCCGTTTTTGGAAAGAAAAGAAGAAGAGGAGAGGAGAGGGTCAGTCGTACCATTTTCTTATTTGCTTATGCTTTATTATTTTTGTTTTTTGTTTGTTTGAGACAGAGTTTCGCTTTTGTGGCCCAGGCTGGAGTATAATGGCACGATTCTGGTTCACTGCAAACCCCGCCTCCCGAGTTCAAGCAATTCTCCTGTCTCAGCCTCCCGAGTAGCTGGGATTACAGGTGCCTGCCACCACACTGGCTAATTTTTGTATTTTTAGTAGAGATGGGGTTTCACCATGTTGGCAGGCTGGTCTTGAACTCCTGACCTCAGGTGATTCACCTGTCTTGGTCTCCCAAAGTGCTGGGATTACAGGTGTGAGCCACTGTGCCCGGCCTTGTTTTTGTTTTTTGAGACAGAGTATGGCCCTGTCCCTCAGGCTGGAATGCAGTGGCATGATCTCAGCTCACTGGAATCCCCGCCTCCCAGGTTTAAGCAATTCTGCCTCAGCCTCCTGAGTAGCTGGAATTACAGGAATCCATCACCACGCCTGGCTAGATGGGGTTTCACCATGTTGGCCAGGCTGGTCTCCAACTCCTGACCTCAGAGATCCACCCTCCTTGGCCTCCTAAAGTGCTGGGATTACAGGCGTGAGCCCCACACCTGGCCTGCTTATGCTTTAATTATTATGATCTTCAATGTGTGGTTTCTTTGCAAGAATCTTGTTAAACCCTTATGTATTTTGTGAGGATTAACTTAGTGGAAAAGGAATAATGTAATTCAATCTGTAAATCCATTAAACAGGACACAGTAACTGCAAGGTCCCACACAATATGCTGAGATGAAGCTAGTGACTGAGGTGTCACTGTCAACCCCTTCAGTTGTGATGTTTTTATTCTTCCCCTGAGTTTCCTTAGTAATTTATGAGGTATTCTTTTTTTTTTTTTTTTTTTGAGAGGGTGTTTCACTCTTGTTGCCCAGGCTGGAGTGCAATGGCAGGATCTTGGCTCACCGGAACCTCCGCCTCCCGAGTTCAAGCAATTCTCCTGCCTCAGCCTCCCAAGGGATTACAGGCATGTGCCATCAGGCCCAGCTATTTTTTTTTTATTTTTAGTAGAGATGGGGTTTCTCCATGTTGGTCAGGCTGGTCTCGGACTCTCGACCTCAGGTGATCCACCTGCCTCAGGCTCCCAAAGTGCTGGAATTACAGGCGTGAGCCACCGTGCCCGGCTCATGAGGTGATTCTTCAGACAACATACAATACAATGGATTCACTCAGGGGCTGAGAATATTTTACAGCTTTGGATATAATAACAATATACAATTGTTCTTAAATTAGACCCTAAGAATTATGTCCTAATCCCTGTGTTTGGATATGGGTGGCCCCAAATCTCTAGCCACCTACTTGCTGACAAGGTGAGTCTTTTGTGTAGATGTCAGGAGTTCGAGACCAGCCTGGCCAGCATGGTGAAACCCCGTCTCCACTAAAAATACAAAAAAAATTTAGCCGGGCATGGTGGTGCGCGTCTGTAGTCCTGGCTACCTGAGAGGCTGAAGCAGGAGAATTGCTTAAGTCCGGCACTCAGAGGCTGCAGTGAGCTGATGATCGTGTCACTGCACTCCAGCCTGGGCAACAGAGCAAAATCCATCTCAAAAAAAATAAAAGGCCGGATATGGTGGCTCACACCTGTAATCCCAGCATTTTGGGAGGCTGAGTAGGCAGATCACAAGGTCAACAGATTGAGATCATCCTGGCCAACATGGTGAAAACCCGTCTCTACTAAAAATACAAAAAATTAGCTGGGCTTGGTGGTGCACGCCTGTAGTCCCAGGTACCCGGGAGGCTGAGGCAGGAAAATTGCTTGAACCCAGGAGGTGGAGGATGCAGTGAGCCAAGACTGTGCCACTGCACTCCAGCCTGGAGACAGGGCGAGACTGTCTAAAAAAAAAAAAAAAAGTTGAGATGAGTAAAGTCAATGGATAAAAAGAAATTTTGTTGAGGCTGGAGTACAGTGGCACGATCTCATCTCACTGCAACCTCTGCCTCCTGAGTTTAAGCGATTCTCCTGCCTCAGCCACCCGAGTAGCTTGGACTACAGGCGCCTGCCACCATGCCTGGCCATTACTTGTCAATTTTGATAGATTAAAATAGCACCTCATTATAATTTTATTTTTTCTTGTTATAAGATTTAACATGGCCGGGCACCATGGCTCACACCTGTAATCCCAGCACTTTGGGAGGCTGAGGCAGGTGGATCACCTGAGGTCAGGAGCTCGAGACCAGCCTAACCAACATGGAGAAACCCCATCTCTACTAAAAGTACAAAATTAGCTGGGCGTGGTGGCTCATTCCTGTAATCCCAGCTACTCAGGAGGCTGAGGCAGGAGAATCCCTTGAACCCAGAAGGTGGAGGTTGCGGTGAGCCAAGATCGCACCACTGCACTCCAGCCTGGGCAACAAGAGCAAAACTCTATCTAAAAAAAAAAACCAAAAAGATTTATCACTTTTTTCCCCCATATCTTGACAAGTTATTTCTTTTTTCTTCTACCATGAACTATCACTTCATATCCTTTGCCTTTGGAAAAATTAACCGTTAGTCTGTAATATGTGTTCCAAGTATTTTTTTTCAGTTTCAAATATATTTCTTTCTTTTTTTTTTTTTGAGACAGAATTTTTGCTCTTGTCACCCACGCTGGAGTGAAATGGCGCCGTCTTCTGCAACCTCTGCCTCCTAGGTGCAAGCGATTTTCCTGACTCGGCCTCTGAGTAGCTGGACTTACAGGTGTGCACCACCACGCCTGGCTAATTTTTTTTTTTTTTTTGTATTTTTAGTAGAGACTGGGTTTCATCATTTACTCAGTCTCTTATGTGAAACCCTGAGGTAGATGTGTTTTAGATTCCCGAATCATTCAGCTCATATGCTGCATATTACAGAGAACCCCAGGGAGTTTTTATTTATTTATTTATTTATAGACAGAGTCTAGCTCTGCTGCCCAGGCTGGAGTGCAATGGTGCCATCTTGGCTCACTGTAGCCTCCGCCTCCTGGGTTCAAGTGATTCTCCTGCCTCAGCCTCTCAAGTAGCTGGGACTGCAGGCACGGGCCGACATGACCTGCTAATCTTTTCTGTAGTAGAGACAGGGTTTCACCATGTTAGCCAGGCTGCTCTCAAACTGCTGGCCTCAAGTGATGGGCCTGCCTCGGCCTTCCTAAGAGCTGGGATTAGAGACGTGAGCAACCTTGCCCAGCTGAGTTTGTACTCTTTTAAACATTAATATTTCTACAAGAAACATATGGCTATTCTAGGTGGGATTAATAAAGACTAGAAATAACCTCATGTCAGATAAGGTTTGCCGTCGAGTGAGCTGCATCAAACCAACTTGGGATTTTCAGAGCTTTTTGGACTTTGGAATTACGCTTAAAAAATGCAGACCTGTGGTTGTTGTGAATATTAGATTAAATTAAGCAATGCATGTAACATGTCTATACCAGTTTCAAAACCATAGGAAGCACCAAATAAATGATTTTTACTGCAGTTAAGAGGGAGGTGCTAAGCCCTCACCACTCTCGCTTCCAGATCTTACAGATTGGCATAGGGCTTTGCTTTGTGGAGTAATTTGATCTTTGGGTGAGTTTTCTTGTAAAGGCGGTTGGGATATTTCAGGATAACAGAAGGTAAGAGTTTTAGTCTTTGACGGTGTAGAAAAAAAAGAATGATTAGATTTTGAAGCCAGTTGGATCAGGGTTCAAATTTCATAGCATCAGCTCCTTTTTAAAATGAGGGAAATATCTATCTTGCTGGTTGCTTTGAGGATTAAATATAACTAGCTAGAAGAGAAACTGCTCTGCACACAATATGTGCTCACTAAATGGTAGCAAATGTTTTGTTAAGGAGCATTCGGGAAGCCCGAGGTACAACCCTTCCTTGTTAACCAACTGAAAGGCACAGAATCAGCCACTTTCATGACTGAAAAATGAGAGACTTGGACAGGGATCAGAGAAAGCATTTATTGTACATAAAGAAACAAAGCACTGTTACCATCATCTGTCTGCGGGAAGATGGCACCAGGCCCTCTCTGTGATGTAATGTCATGGGACTTTACTGGAGGGGGTTTGGAGGGGGTATGGTGAGACCTGTGAGGGGCAGCGCTCCCTCCTATACAGGCAGAGCTGACCATTTTCCCAGGTGGTATGGTAGCGTGAGAGCCTGTGGCCTCCAGCCTTCAGGAAGTTTCCATTGCACTGTGATTTTTTTAAATGTAGGTTGTCTCTTTACTATAGAATATCCTAAAGTTTCAAGTTTAACGTTATCATACTACAAAGTAAGACTGTAATCTGTTGATCAGTATACTCTGAGAACAGACCCTCTCAATTTCTGCTCGGATTCCCACTGGATTCAACTCAGACATAAAGCTTTAGGGAGGGCCTACCGTGTACCTGGTGCTGAAAATCCAAGGATGATCTGATAAAGTTCCAGCCCAAGAGGGACTGGCAGAGAGGATGGATAACTGATAACTCTTAACTGGGAGTGTGGAGTGTGGGGTGATGTAACCGAGTGCTGAGTAAAGTGCTATGTAGGGTACTAAGAATAGGAAAATTAATTTTTCTGGGGAGGCTACAGGAAATTCTACCACAGAATTGATATTTGATCCAATCTTTGGACTGAATCGTCAGGCAGATGGATTTGAGATGGGATGACAGCAAAGGGCTGAGGGGTGGGGAAGGGGGATAAAGGAGAGAACAATATTCCAAGTGAAAGAAATCTCAGGGACAAACATGAGATGAGGCAGCAGGCACATTCATGCCTTTGTTCAGTCTTTCAAAAATCTGTTGAGTGCTAGTCACAGTTCTTGGCACTGGGACACAACAGGAAGCAAGACAGACAGGTCCCTGATGTTTTCACAGTTTACTTTTCAGAGCTGGATAGCACAAAAAAAACAAGCACAAGGCTGGGCGCGGTGGCTCACGCCTGTAATCCTAGCACTTTGGGAGGCCGAGGTGGGTGGATCACCTGAGGTCAGGAGTTCAAGACCAGCCTGGCCATCATGGTGAAACCCCATCTTAAAAAAAAAAAAAAAAAAAAAAAACAAGCACAAAGCAATGAACAAGATGATTTCAGAAAGTGGTGTGTATTATGAAGAAAATAAATTGGGGTTACGATAGACTAAAGGGGGCGTGGCATGTACGAATGGGTAGTCAGAGAGGCCTCTCTGGAGGAGGCTTTTTTTTTTTTTTTTTTGCCGCTGGAGTGCAGTGGCATGCTCTTGGCTCACTGCAACCTCTGCCTCCTGGGTTCAAGTGAATTTCCTGCCTCAGCCTCCCGAGAAGCTGGGATTACAGGTGGCCAACATCACACCCAGCTAATTTTTGTATTTTTATTAGAGATGGGGTTTCACCATGTTGGTCAGGCTGGTCTCGAACTCCTGACCTCAAGTGATCTACCTGCTCTGGCTTTCCAAAGTGCTGGGATTACAGGCACCCGGCCTGGAGGAGGCATTTGACCTCAGAACCAAATGGTGAAGAGGCAGCCTTCTGGGGGCAAGGTGTTCCAGGCGGAGGGAATGGCAAATACAAACACCTTACAACAGGATGAGGAACAGAAAAGAAGGCCAGCTTGACTGCAGCAGTGTGAGCAAAGGACAGATGGTGGAAGACCAGAGAGGTTGGCAGGCCTGGTTAGTAGGGCCTGTGGGCCACCAGAAGGAGTTTGTTTAGAAGAAGTACCATCTGGCTGCTGCAGAGAATGGGTTGGAAGCAGGGAGATCAGTTGGGAGGCTGTTGCTTATTCTAAGCAATAGATGTTGGTGGCTCCGACCAGGGTACAGCAGCAGAGGCAGATGTGTTCAGAGCAAATAAATATTTGTGAAGTGAAACGGACAGGAGCTGCTGATGAACTAGGGGGATGGGTTACTGAGGGGGAAGGAGATGTAATTAATTGTTTCAGATTCATAATGTGAAGGTTGAAAGGTTGAGTAAGGTTAACACATAAAAGAAGCAGTAGCACCAATATGGCAACAGTGGGAAGACAGGATTAGTGAGAGAGGTTGCTGGAAAAGAACGCCTGTGAAGGCTCTGAAAATGAATGAATTTGGCTTCACGCAGAGGAGACAGAGGTACTGTTCCATTGACAAAGCCAGACTGATAATCTGTCTGTGAGGCCAAGAATCTTTCAAACTCTTACCAGCAAGGGTTTTTGTTTGTTTGTTTCATTAAGACTTGGCCGACTCTAAACAAATTTATGTCTCTCTCTCTCTTCATCTCTCCATCTCTTTTTGCTTTCCAGGATAAACATCTGTCTTAATTCACCAACCCTCCATGGGCCTCAGTGACCCTCCTCAGTAGATTCTTCAGAATACTATTATCCAAGTGAAGCAGGAAATTCTGCCCATAAGAGGTACTGAGAAAGTGTTTTGAGGGAAAATTCAAGCGCCCCTCTTTGAGTTCAGAGAAGAGAAGTTGCATCTATTACTTTGTTTCACTTACTTCTTTGTTTCACTTCTCCCTTCTCCTTTACCAGCTCAAAATGCTTGGCTCTTTTTGACTGGGAGGAGGCATGACCAGGCTTAATACTTTTTCTGTTGTTGGCCGGCTGGCTGGTCCTATTGTCTCCTGGCCCTAAGGTCTGGGGCCTCTTCCAGTCCCCTGCATACACACAGCAGGCCTGCAGGGGTCCTCAGAGCTCCCTCTGAAACCACTGTACCAGGCTGGTCTTCTTTAGCTAACATTATCTTTTTATTTAAACAGAAACAGTAGCCACCAGTCTTGTTACATAACATACCAATATCCTAGGGTGTTAAACTAATTCAGCATCTACTGTTAGGAAGTGGTGATGTGGCAACACAAATATTCGCTCGCTCGCACAATATTGCGGAAACGTTGTAACAAATATGACTTTCTGGCCCTACTTAGAATTTCAGAGCTGGAAGGACTTGAGATCATCCAATTTCAACCCTCCTTGTTTTAAACTGAAAACCTAGGCCTGGAGAGACAAAGAAACTTGCTCAAGAAGCAGATCAGGGCGAGACAGCAAGCTGTTGCTAATCTAAAGAATCCATCACACCTTAGATTAAGGATTAAATGTTAAACAGTTCTTGTTTGTGATTCCTTCTCATCTGAAAGCATATCCCCCCCGCCCACTATTTTAGGCTGTCCAAACTAGTCAGCTGTGAACCATGACATAGTGCCTCTGCTTACACTGAAACTGCAAATCAGAGGCTATGTCGGCACCACAATACTGATGGATTTGGGGTGTTTTGTTGTTTTTACTAAATTTGGGGATTGGATTCACATGCAATAGGTATTAACTGAATACAATTTGGTCGACCAAGCATATTTTAAAGACAGCTGGGTGGAGGTGCAGGTGAGCCAGCATTCTGGGTGTACGTGCAAACCAGTGTGTGGAAGGCGGGTAGTCAGCTGCACCGCCTGCAGCACCCCACATCCTGATGGCTGCACAGTGAAACACTAGTTTCCTCGGAGTTCCCAGAGGAACTGCGGAACCCCCAGTGTCTTGAGTGAAAGGCTGGACCTGCTCTGTTCACCTTGTTCGTGCCAACATTCTTTATCAAACTGACCTGTTTTCCTGCTGGGAGACTGCCCCACTCCACCCACCTGGTGCCTCCCTGGTTTCCTGACTGCCACGAGCTTATTTTTTAACCTGCTCTTCCTTGAAAAGCACCACCCCAGTGACCCAGAACGTGGACTCCTCCCTTCTGGTCACTGCGACCATCCCACTCTAACCACCGTCATCTGCCTCTAAAAGTCATGGAAAATTAGCAGCAAGAGTGGGGTCTTCAATTCCTCTAAGCCCCTTTCGTACTTTTAATTCGCCGAAATTACTACCAGGGCAGAGAGAAGACGGGGAAATGCCTGGCTCTGAGCAGGGCATGGGTGGGCTGGGTGGAACTGGCACTATCGTTTTAAATTCAATTGCCCCGGGTCCTCAGGGCCACTTCTGGTAACTTAGGTTCTGGCTCAGGGCGAGGTTTAAAACGTAAGGAGGGAATGACTATCTTGAGCCTCCAGGGAGAAGCACTGCAAATCCCCCCGCCCCAAAATACAACCCAGGTTCTGGGAATCCCAGCCCTGCCCTGGGGACAAACCCCGAACCCAAATAAACAGCCTCCTCCTAGGCGCTGAGAGCCCACCCAGCTTTGTCATTCTTGGTCCCTGACCCTCCCGCAAGTCGCCCGGACGGGCGGGACCGGGACCAGCCCCACTCCCCTCGCCCAGGCCAGGCCGAGGGGTGGGGGGAGTGGGCGGTCGGGGAAGCGGGGGGGCGGAGTTCCGTCCTCTGATGATTGGCTCCGCGCGGATGGGCTGCGGCTGCGCCCGGCCAACCCGCGGCGTGTTGCTATGTGCTGAGCCGAGGGGGATAGGCGCGGGGGCGCGTCCGTCACGGGGCAGCCCCCGGCCCGGACCCGGAGGGATGCGGAGTGGCGGCCGCGGTGGTGGTGGAGACTGTGGCTTTAAGAGCGCGCCGGGAGCCCGAGCCCCAGCCGGGCCGCCCTTCTCAGCTGCGCACCTCCGCGGAGCCGAGCCCGGCACTGGCCGGACGGGGCCGCCTGCCGCCGGGTAAGTGCGCAGGAGCGCGGCGCGGGCCGGGCGCGCGTGGGCGTGGGGCGCGCTGTCAGCGCGGGCTCTGGGTCCCGACCCCGGGGCTTCTCCGGCCGGGCCTGCGCAGGGTTGGGGGTGCGGCGCCCTCGGTTCCGCGTGGGGTCCCCGTGGGGGCCGCGGGCGCCGGGGGCGGGGAGCGGCCGCCGGGCCACGTGACCGGTTTGTTTACAAACACTGCGGTGCCCGCGGCCGCCCGCGGAGGGAGCCCAGGGGCAAGGGACCCCCGGCCTGGGCCGGAGACGCGCGCCAGCGGCCAGGCGAGTCTGCGGGGCCAGGTTTGCGGGAGGGGGCGCGGAGCTGGGATCGCCGCTTCCTCCCTCGGGTCGTCCCCGCGGGTGCGGACTCCGTGGGGTGCGGGTGGGCCTGGGAACGCCCTCCGTCCCTGTGTGACGCTGGTTCCTCCTCCTGGGGACACTTGGGTCCGGGGTCGCCGCCCCTCCCCCCGCCCCGTGGGACTGGGCGCCCTCGAAACTCTTCGGACCGCGTAGCCGGCCCCAGCCCGGGCGGAGGTAACCGCAGCCGAGTTCCGTCCCGGCGCCTCCCTAGTGCTCTTGCCAAGGGGGTGGGCGCGAGGTCTTTCCTGCCGGACGGGACGCGGGGGCCTCTGCCGTGGGCGCCTCCCCAGAGCTGGCGCTTAGGGGCGGCCCCGACCTCCCGCCGCTTCAAGTTCACCCTGCTGGCCGCCGACCTCCTCTGGTGTCTTTCCCAGAGTTGGGGGCTTTTCTCCGGTCGTGGGGGGCGGCGGGGGTGGGGGACACCTGTTCTTTAGGACTTCTTGTCCGGAAGATTGCCACCTCTCCCTTCCGTCTTAGCTGCGAGAGTTTAAAAAACCAGGTGAGCGATTGTCCTGTTTTCCTCCGCTCGGCGCGGAGCTGCACCCCCGTCAGCCCCCTAGTCCCGCCGCTGGGAATGGCCCCAGGGAACTGCTCCCAAGCCTTGCTGGGGTTTTTGCTTTCTGGCTTCCTGGCTGATTTGCTGTCCTTGCAACTTGGGAGGCTCTTGAGTGAGTCTTGGTGAATCTAAAGGCTGACGAGACAGCTGTCCCTTCTCCTCCTTGCTTGTTTCTAGTCTGGTAAGATGGGGTTCCCTGTCCCAGAGCATTGGGCAAGAAGGGTAGCGGTCAGCTTCAGAGTGTTAGAGGTGCAAGAAGTTTCGTAAATCCCCCTCGCTGGCTCTGGGGTGGGACTTGATTTCACGTGCCTATTGCTCCCCCGTGCTCTCATAGTTCTGGGGCTACAGGCCCTGTGATCAGTGAGATTGGAATCACCCTTCCCTGGCTTTTCCTTTTTCCCAGTCACCGCTGCAAGACCCCAGAGGTGTGCCTAACTTGAATTCTGTCTGTTCACCCCTCACTTCCCTAACCCTTAAAGTGCGTGGCTGAGTCTTCCTCTCTGGTGAGGGACATTTTCACTCTTCTGAACTTGAGTTTTCAATGGCTACAAGTTCTCCCCCAGGAACGGGCCCAGCCTGGGGAGAGCTGTGCAGACTTCCTCCTTGGCACCATCCCTTGTCCCCAGCTCCATGATCCGATCTCAGGCAGGAGTGCAGCGGGAGCCACATCCCCTTCCTCAGCTGGGCTTTGCGGCAGCAGTTCAGCGTTCAGTGACAGCGTTTCTTGGATCTGTTTTGATATTTCTGTGCTTGAACCATAGTCAAGAAGCTTGGAGTTAGGGATGGGAAAAATGGAAAATAAACACTACGCCCAAGAAAATGGTTTTCCTTCCCTCTAGTAGCATCGTTTACAGGCTTTGAGTGAGACCCGCACTTCATACATGTTGTAACGGAATTAAGTTTCAGAGAACAATAATTACCCTTCCTACCTGCAGTGTGCTGTATTTTAAAGTTTTTTTTTTTTTTTCTACTTCATTTAAAAAAAAATAAACAACTGCTGGTCATGACCCATTAATTTGATCTCCTGACCAAGCAGGTCCTGACCCACAGTTTGAGAAGCATTGCTTTAGGGCAGAGGTCCTCAAACTTAAAATCTGTATAAAGATGACACAACACTGCTGCACAGTGTTGTGTACCAGTAGTGTTTAAAAATACAGTTTGTTGTACCCCAGAACTTAAAGTGCAACTTAAAAAAATACAATCAGGCTATTCCGCAGATGTTTATTTTCAGTAGGCCATAGGAATCTGCATTTTTAATAAGGGCGCCATGAGATTGTGATGCAGGTGCTTGATAGAGCCTCTGATCTAGTGGGAACTGGAGGCAGTGAACAATGAAAGGTATTAACTTGGCTATGAAGTGCAGTCAGGTATGTGACCCCATACTCTGCAATCCCAAAATCACTCAGCTGCCAATCACTAGCTTAGGCTTTGAAAAGTCTAAGGGCACAGTATTGTTTGTTCTCAACTGCCATGAAGCAGTTGGCTTTGAGAGACTGGTGTCCCTCCCTCCCACTCCAGCCTGTTTGAGGGCTGCTTTACAGTATCGTGTACCAGGAGATGTTTCTAGGTGTGTGGGGGTCGGCGATGTGAGCAGTGCCGAGTGCTGATTAGTTGCTGTGCTGTTCCCAGATTATGTGAATTTTTCATTGTCTTAATGATTAGTTGCTGTGCTGTTCCCAGATTGTGTGATTTTTTCATTGTCTTAATGATTTTAACCGTTTTGAGGCAGCCACACAGTCATTGTGCCTGGGGGACTAACAATTGGCCAGCTGAAGAAAAGGTTGGTTTTGTTTAGTATCTGGGTATTCCAGACTATGTAACCTGGGGGGAAAGGCAGGCTGGTGACTCTTTTTATTTGGTGGGGTGGGGAGTCAGGGGTTTGTCTACCATCAGGTCTTAATAAGACGCACAAGTTCACATACCTCCTGGGCTGCCCCAGTCCTGGTTATTTCCCATTGTGATGGCCCAGTCCTGGTGGGCATCGTTTCTGATGCTGTTATCTCTGCCTTCAGGCACAAAGATACACATACCCAGTGCAGCTACAGGTTAGATTTTTCCCTCTTAGTTATTGTGTCCAGACATGTTGGTAGAATACATTTATTTGAATTAATGAAAACTGCAATTTAGCTTCAAAAAGGACTCTAAATTATCCAAATTTAACTTCCACTGTAGCCTTTCTTGCTAAAGGTGTGCCTAATGGGAGCATTAAGTGTGGGATTTTTAAAATTAACTTTAATAATGTTCAGTTTGGCTAAGCAGCTCACATTAAGAATGTTTAGTTTTGAGCATATGGAGAAAAGAAGGCAACAAAAGGATGACAAGGGAAAAGATGTCCCAGGATCGGAAAAGCCAGAAGGAAGAGACGTTGAGGTGAGATTCACATGGAGGATAGGATCAATTCCCATTGTAAATGATCTTGGCATTTCCTTAGGGTTTGTCAGGCAAACCACTAGGTGCTCTGACAACTGCATTCCCCTGAGCATAAAAGGTATAAAGTTTTGGAAAAGGAAGAAGCATCATTTTCAACTTTAGCCTGCAGTGATGGAAAGCCAGCCAGGGCCTACCGGCTGAAGATGTTTTTTACAGCTGTGAGTTTTCAGTGACATTGTTCTTAACAAAGGGTGATACCTTGTGAAGTATTGTACTGCCTGAGTTTGTTTACCTGGGAGCTGTGGATATAGCACTGGAGAGCTTAAAAGTAAATCAGAATATGCTATTCCCCTGTCTACAATTTGCCAATTTGCCAGTGGCTTCCCATTGCCCTTCAGATATAATCGAATTCCTTTCCCTGTTGGCATGGGCTAGGCTTGTCCTCCTTCCCCATTTCTTCTGCCTTATCTCTTGCCAGTCCCCACCCTGTCCACTCTGCTTCTTCCTGCTTGAGAAGCACTCACCTTTCTGAGGCTTCTGAAACATGCCATGCTTATTTTCGTCACAGGGCTTTTCTGCTGGTAGTACCTCTTTCCAGGATGTTCTTTCTCCAAATTTTTCTTTTTTTTTTGATATAAAAGATTTTACCATGATGGGTTTCACCATGATGGCCAGACTGGTCTTGAACTCCTGACCTCAGGTGATCCACACACCTCGGCCTCCCAAAGTGCTAGGATTACAGGCGTGAGCCACCGTGCCTGGCCATCTCCAAATTTTTCTTTTCCTTTTTTTTTTTTTTTTTTTTGAGACAGGATCTCGCTGTTACCCAGGCTGGAATACAGTGGTGTGATCTGCTCACTGCAACCTCGGTCTCCCTAGTTCAAGCGATTCTCTTGCCTCACTCAGCCTCCCGAGTAGCTGGGATTACAGGCACACACCACCACGCCTGGCTAAGTTTTGTATTTTCAGTAAAGATGGGGTTTCACCGTGTTGTCCAGGCTGGTCTTGAATTCCTGACCTCAGGTGATCCGCCCGTCTCAGACCTCTGAAGAACTGGGATTACAGGCATGAGCCACTGTGCCTGGCTCTTTCTCCAAATTTTTGCATGACTGACTCTCCCTTGGTTCTCAGAGCTCCTTCCTGACCGACCAGTTATCTAGAGCAGCTCCTCCCTTCTCTTCCCCTCAGCCTCTCTTAATCCCCTTAACGTTATTTTCTTCAAAGCACTTTAATACCATCTGGAAATATATTATCTACTTGTCTGCCGACATGGAAGCTTGAGAGATTTTCTGTCTTGCTTAACTGCTGAACGTGCTTGGTGTAGAGTAGACGCTGGGTAAATATTTGTTGGTTGAATGCATGAATGACCAAGAGAACCAAAGTTTAGAGACTCTAGAGGGGGAAATAGACTAAGAGAAGAAGAAAAGAGAATTCTGTTTTTTCTGGGATAAGATAGTGTTCTCTCAGAATTTCTTTCACTTGCACTGTTTCTGCTTTTCACAATAGTTTTCATTCCTTTATTCTGTTTATAGGTTGGCAGAGGCTCCAAAAGCTGCATTGTTATTTTGTTGTTATTAATAATAAACAACTCTTACCCAGCCCAGCAACCTTACTCTAGGCCTCACTGTTTTCTCCTAACAAATAGCATTTCTGTCAGTAATCACATTTCATGAATACCAGGAGGCACTATATGTGGGGCTCAGAGCCTGGACTTTGGGATCAGAAAGTCCTGGTTATGCTCTGGGACTTTGGCAATGTACTAAGATTCTCTAAATCTTCATTCCTTGTTTGTAGAATGGTACTAATAATAGTTTGCATCACACAGGACCGATGGGAGGATTAAATGAGACTGCAGGGGAAACCAGGCACAGAGCCTGGCACCTAAGCTCTCAGTGCTAGCTATTCATAACAGCACTAATATTAATAGGTGCATTCCTCTCTCTGGCTCAGAGGAATCCGATCTCAATCCATTGATTTGGGAGTGGACAGTGTGTGGGGGGGGGCAGAGGAGGACTTCTAAGTCTTAATGCAAGTAAGTGAAGACTAAAAATGCCATTTATATCTGTTCAAACTGGCTTGGAATTTAGAAACCATCTATTTGCAAATTGACTGCTGTCTAACACCCACATGGAAGAAGTGATATTTACGGTGGTTTTTGGAAGGACATACTGTCTACCTGCTTCTGTGGCCATTCTTGGTTTTAGACTTGATGAAGCTGGGCCATCTCCGTGGGCCATTATCTCAGCCCCTCCATTGTTACTTTTACTGAGTTGGGCTTCAGTGTCTGCCCTTTGCTTTACGGAAGGACACTGTCAGAAGTAGCTTTATATAACTTGTTACTATAATCTTTACAAGGGTTTATATTGTTGAAGACTATCTACAAACTCAGTGCCTCCTTGAAGAAGTTCATGGGAGAAATTCTTTTAGAACCTAGTGTCTCTGAAAAGCTTTGGCTCTCCTGAAAAACTGATATGCTTTTTCTTTTGTGGAAATTGGAAATTTATAGCATCATATTTGTCTTTTTGCTTTGGCTATCAAGAAGTACAGAGCCAAGTTTGTGGCTTGATTTTAGTGTCTATGTAGGGCTTGCATCCTAATTTTTCCCAGTGTTAATCTTGTAATTTGTATTTTCTATTAATTAGGTATGTACTGGGTTGGGCATTAAAATCTATTTAGGTGTTGGAACATTTTAGAGATATAAAGATTTTGAGGCTCAAACAGACAAAAAGGACTTAAGACACAGTGCTAATTAGGACAAAGCAGACACTATTAACCATAGCTTCTGTTTCTCAGACCAAGGGCTCTTCCTACTCCTGCACGTTCTGAAACAATATCAGCTCTTCATCTAAACCCTAAATAGCCCACGTCTCCGTTCTAGGTGGAGTTCACCTTCTCACTGTAATGGGCAGAGCAGCATTCTGCTTGTGAGGTTCGGCACTACCACCTGCCTTCCTATTACCTGGGTGGGTCAGCGACACGTGGGGTCTTCTGAGCTACAGAGCGCTCAGCCCTCTCCCTTGGTCTTGAAAGGACTGTGTCTAGACTGAGTGGCTTTGATCTGAAACTAGATTGCTGGCTCCAAGTGAGGTTAGCCTCCAGTGTGTAGAGTTCCCTTGTCTGTTTCTCACTGGGAAAGAAAGGCTTGACATCCAGTTGGCAGGTGGGGTGCCACTGAGGCTCAAACAGGATCTTCCGGGTGTGAACGGTGGCCAAGTTTAGTTGTACCAGAGGAAGTGGCTTTATTTTGTTTTACCTGACAGGAAATTTTTAGTTCTAGGAAATACTAATCTTTCTAGTGATTTGTTTTTTGTTTTTTTTCAAGGTGTTCTGTTCAGGAGTACCCGTGGCAAATAAATGTAGGCACGGAACAGATCCTGCCAGTCAGGAATATTTTGACCCCTATTTTTGAGATGGATTGGTGAAGAATGAAGAGGATTTACACATGCAGAAACATTCCATGGGGAACAGTTGTGTGCAAAGGCACCGAGGCATGAACATAAGAGGGAGTGTATGGGGAATGTTCAGTGAGCACGTGAGATAGGGGAAAGAGGGCCCTGGGTTGCAGTCCTCGGCGACCACGGCTGCAGTTAGAGCACTCTGGAAGTGGACTGTGACGTCGTTCACCGTAGGGGTGAAGAGCACTGCACAATAGCTAAGTGAGGAGGGAGGCTCGCTCCAGGGGTTCTCAAAGCTGGCTGCCTTAAGAATTCCTCATCCCCGCCGGGCGTGGTGGCTCACGCCTGTAATCCTAGCACTTTGGGAGGCTGAGGTGGGTGGATCACCTGAGGTCAGGAGTTGAAGACCAGCCTGGCCATCATGGTGAAACCCCATCTTTAAAAAAAATTAAAATTAAATTAAAAAAAAAAAAGAATTCCTCATCCCTACTAAAGTTCTACAAAATCAGAATTTTCAGGATGGGGAATTTGTAACAAAAACAAGAAAATAGTAACAACCCCTGAAAAACTATTTCCCAGGTTCTTCTAAAGCAGCCACCCGCACACGTCTGAGGTCTGGAAACCACTGAGGTTGTGATTATTCCTCTGGCAGGCGCTACCAAGCAGCCTTGGCTTTTGGCCCCCTTGCTCTTTCTGCTTTTGCTTTTTCCTCTGTGTTGCGCCGACATATGTCATCCAGGATCTCTGCCCCTCTCCTGCCCTGCTTTGTTTCTTCTTTTACCACTATGGTCTTTGTCTGTTGGAGGTCTCTCAC
Organism: Ateles fusciceps; assembly: GCA_036589455.1. Lineage (NCBI taxonomy): Eukaryota > Metazoa > Chordata > Mammalia > Primates > Atelidae > Ateles > Ateles fusciceps. The sequence goes on from JAZHEH010001132.1 coordinate 489,978, forward strand.
TTAAATTTACCCATTGCCAAATGGACCATAAGGGAGAAATGGATTCTCCTTCAGGACTGACTACATTAATGGTATAAACATGTGTGTTACATAAACCTAAATTAAATAGGGCTTGTAGTTTGTTTTGCTGGTAAAGCTCTTTGTTTCTGTTAGGATTTGAGGAAAAGTTATCCCCACACCTAACTGCAGCCTTAAAGCTAAGTACCTCATTAGCAGGGAGTATAACTCCTTTTTTCTTGTGCCTGATCTGTTGCCCCACCTTCTGGCTCAGATTTGTTTTCTCCCATTTCTACAATTTAATGTTGAAGCATTGAGCTGAGAGTCTGCGGGTGTTTTGAGAGAACTTGACATCATTTTGCATTACGTTTGTTGAGTTTGGCTTAGACTTTCCCATTCTGCTGGGAGCTCTGGAAGGAGTTCAGGGACTGAGAATGCGCCTCCTCAGACTCTTCTCTGGCTAGTCTGGGGTAGGAAGGATCTACTTGCAAGGTGGGAAGGAGATTGGAATCCTGGTTGTGGTCCTCTCTAATTGTGTGACCTCGGGCAAATTGTTCCTTTTTCTGTATCTGGAAAGCAGGGGTCATCATCATAATGCCTGTCTCCCTGGGTTGTTGTCAGGATTAATTGAGATATGGCCTCTCATAGACCCGCAACAGGGAATTACTAAGTTGTAGAATCCTGGAGGTTTATTAGCAGTTGCTCTAGGGCCTCCCTCCCAACCTGCCTTCACTTCCTACCTTCCTCCAACCAATACTTTCTGAGCTTTCTGAACTTCTCTTGCTAGCTTTGGGCTGGGTAGGAGGGATGATTAACCAGACAGTCTCATGTCTGATTAACCATGGCCAGGTATGGTTCGCAGTCTAGTGGGAAGTCTGACCCATGAACAACTAACTTTGCAGAACTTTATTTTTATTTTTTTATTTTTTTCTTGAGACGGAGTCTTGCTCTGTGGCCCAGGCTGGAGTGCAATGGCATGATCTCGGCTCACTGCAACCTCCGCCTCCCAGGTTCAAGTGATTCTCCTGCCACCGCTTCCTTAATAGCTGGGATTACAGGCGCCTGCCACTACTCCTGGCTAATTTTTGTATTTTTAGTAGAGGTAGGGTTTTGCCGTGTTGGCCAGGCTGATTTCGAACTCCTGACCTCAGGCGATCCATCTGCCTTGGCCTCCCAAAGTGCTGGGATTACAGGCATGAACCATCATGCCTGCTGCTTTGTGAAACTTTAAAAATTATTATTAAAAAGCTAAACAGGCTGTGTGCATTTGCCAGGCCTCAAAGGGTTAGAGGTATGTGGTGGAAGCACCTCCAAGAAGGAGGATGGAAGGAGAACGGGGACTTAGATTCTTATTAAAATCTATCTGCTATTCCCACGCAGAGAAGAAACCCAGAAATGTGCCGTAGAGTGAGTCTCCCTTTCCCATCCACACCTCCTTTCCTCTCCTCAGTAAACGGCACCACTGGATGACAGTTTAATAATTCCTAGAACAAAATAATGTCCAACTTGAGGCTGGTGATGGCTGGGTCTTTAGACATACAAGCAACCTTTTGAAAGTGCCTCTTTTCCTTTTTGCTCTTGAGTTTTTAAGAAGTTCAATTTCCAAATTCCAATTGCGGAAAGGCGGGGAGCCCAGCTACAGATGTCAGAGTCTAGAGTTTTGGATTTATTTGAATTGGGAGATTAAAGTCAGAAAGCCAAGGCATGCTGACAGCTGAACAGCAGAATTGTATTGGCAGATTTGGGGTGGGTGGTTTGTAGCTAATTGGGGCCCCAGCTGTGCCCTGGGGGACCAGCAGTTTAAAGAGAAATCAAGGTCACACAGTGCTCACAGTCCACAACACATTCATGTATTCTTCAGATATTTGAGTGTGGGAAACACAGATGACAATCAGATAATCACCTCAGTAAAAGTACAGCTGTGGATAATGCTAGATGTGTGGTACAGAGGACCCGACCTAGTAGTGGGAGCTGGAGGACACCAAGGAGGGCTCCCTGGTGCAGTAACTTCTGAAGATAGTCTGTGTCTCTTACCCTGTTTTCCAAGACCTTGTATTCTTGATAGATCTTGTAAATAGCTGTTTTTCATTATACTTCAAGTATAGCTCTGTCTGGGGACAGAGAGATGGACCAGATTTCTCTCTGGGTCACAGAACCTGGGAAGAATCTGTTTGTTTTGTTCTACCAGGATTATCATCTCTGAGCATGATCAAACACAAAAGGAAGGACTGGTGTTGAAGGGTGGCAGTCTCTTGGGGCTGGAGGAAAAGGGCACATTTGGCTGTCTCATCGGCATGGTCAAGGCAGAGTTGAGGATCCCTTGCCTTCTTGGCCTGAAAGCAAGTCTGACACTTCATTTTTCTGTGACTCAGTCTTGCCTAGGGTAGCAGCTCAGACTGTCCTGGGGCTTTTGTGGGGGACCACCTTAGAAGAAGACTCTGAGGTTGGAGCTCTTATGGTTTCTCTAGGGGTCTAGAAGTCCCTGCCCGCCTGGGGAGGGTCACTTGGGAAGCTACCCAAGGGGGGCATGCACAGACTGTGTGAAGGGCAGAGCAGGAAACGTTTCTGCTGTCAGACAGCAGCCAGGCAAAAGCATCAGAGGCTCATGTCGTGTGGCTCATTTAAGTGATGATTTCGTGACCCTGAGTTTCAGACTCCATCTGCCAGCCCAAATGAGTTGGCCTTACAAGAGTTTACTGGCTTCTTAACTTTGTGAAGCATTAATGGTGTGTGAGTCCCATGTAATGCCCAGATTAGATATTTTAAATGTACTGGATAGTGGCAGACTAAGGAGATTTTAAAAATACCAGCTTTACAGGGCAGTGTGGTTTCACTCATGGCCATTCATTTTACTCAGTTAACATTTATCAAGAATCTCCAGTATGCTGGGGCTGTGAGTCCTGGGGAGACCACTGGGGGTGGGGTTGGGGATCTGGAAGACCAGACCTTTCACTGCAAGAAGTTCCCAGGCTCATGAACAGTGTGATAAAATGCCATTCCAGAGAAAAATTAAGTTTTTTGTGTGCTGGGAGAAGGGGCCACCGGCTCTGCTAGGGTCCTGCTGGAGCTGAGTTATTAAGGGATGAGCAGGCATTTACTCATCCCTTAATGAATAAGGTAGGCAGAGAAGGTAGGGTAAGGCATTGCAGGTAGCTGGAATCATATGAGAAGGAGCACAGCGTAATGATCGAGCTTGCTCTGTTGGAAACAGAGGTTTGGAGTGGGGCGGGGAGCGGATGACAATATAAGGAGAATTGGGCCCAGGCTCTTGGTGCCACCTGAAGGGTTGGACCACGTCCTGTAGGCTGCTAGGAAACCACTGGAGGTTTTGAAACATGAGAGTGTGATCAGGTTGTGTTTTATAAATAGAATTCTAGAATGGGCTGGAGAGGTAAGAGCTGAGTCGGGGGAGACCTGTTGGGAAGCTGTCGCAGTAGTCCAGGATGAGAAAGGATGGGTTTCACAGTGCTGCTGTTGGTGACTGAGGGTGGCAATGGGAGGGTGCATCTAAGAAGCAGAGCCAGCTGTCTAGGGAACAAATGAAGTATGACATAGAAGAGAGAGAGTAAAGGGTGTTTTCTTGCTTGGACAACTGGAAGAAGGAGCAGAATTGGAATGAAGGTGATGGGAGTCTCACTATGTTAACCAGGCTGGTCTCGAACTCCTGGGCCCAAAGATTCTCCCACTTCAGCCTCCCAAAGTGCTGGTATTACAGGAATGAGCCACTGTGGCCAGCGTGGAGACATCCTTTATAAAGGGGTCAAGGGTTCAGGAGCAGAAGGCACAGGTTTAGAAGGCTTGAGAGAGTGTGGGTAAGAAGGCTCAGGGGAGCAAACAGTCAGATGTATGTGGCAGAAGCACCTCCAAGAACAGTGGAAAGAGAACAGCCACGGAGATTGAGGCTCGAACGGAGAGGTAGGAGAAGAATCCAGAGAAACACAGTGAAGCCCATTAAGGAGCGTTTCAGATGAAAGCAGCCAAAGGCAGCCCAGATAGTGTTAGCGTTCAAAAGTATTAGTATTTGTGGCTCACACCTCTAATCCCAGCACTTTGGGAGGCCAAGGCAGGTGGACCGTCTGAGGTCAGGATTTCGAGACCAGCCTGGCCAACCTGGTGAAACTCTGTCTCTACTAAAAATAGAAAAATTAGCCTGGTGTGGTGGTGCACACCTGTAATCCCAGCTACTCAGAGGCTGAGGCAGGAGAATTGCTTGAACCCGGGAGGCAGTGGTTACAGTGAGCCAGGATAACGCCATTGCACTCCAGCCTGGGCAACGGAGACTCTGTCAAAAAAGCGTTAGTGTTTCGACTTGGCGTGTTGGAGACTGCCTGTATTTTTGTTGCTCAAAATCCTGGTTGTGATAAATGATATTCATGAAGCATTCTCAGAAGGCTCTGTAGCTCTTCCATTCCTCTAACGCAGCGGTCCCCAAACTTTTTGGCACCAGGGGCTGGTTTCGTGGTAGATAGTTTTTCCACAGATATGGGGGATGGTTTTGGGATGAAACTATTCTACCTCAGCTCATCAGGCATTAGTTAGATTCTCATAAGGAGTATACAGCCTAGATCTCTGGCATACACAGTTCATGATAGAATCCTGAGAATCTAATGCCGCCCCTGACCTGATGGGGCGTTTTGAAGGTTGGCAGTGGAATACTTTGCCCTGGGGCAGGATTTGGCAGGCAGAGCATCACTGCTGCATGGAACCACGTAAGAGCTGAAATAATTCTAGAGATCATGTAGAATTATCATCTGACGTATAACCCCCCCCCAAAACCAAGACTGTGCCCTACATCCAGGGTTGAGATGAATGGTTGGTTTTCTTTATAAAGGAGCATGGTTTCTTGAATATTCAAGCTGGTTTTTATTACCAGCTGGATGGATTTGAAGTCCCACCTGGATCCAGTGCTGTAAAAGAGGTGTCTAGAAAATAATGATTTTCCTACGGGTCTTGCACGTCAGCTCCATTGGCAGTTTTTATAGAGGATTTTCAGAGACGTTTTTAGCAGTGGCCCCGTCCTGAGATTAGTAGAGTCCGTGTAGACCACAGAGATAACTTTTTCAGTGCAGTAAGTGATGGAGTGGTCTGTTGTTAGGAATGAAGCAATAATATCAGGTCCCCAGCTAAGCCACAGAAGCTACTTAAACCACAATGTACCTTTAAGTGGATTCGTTTAGGCCCTAACCTCCTAACCACTGTGAGTCAACCTGGGGGATGGCACTGCTGTTCTTTTTGGTCTTGTGAATAGGAACAATTCCTGTGCCTTTTCTCCCTCACTGCTAAGGGTGATTGTAGCTAATCAGGATTACTGAGTATTAACCATGAGATTTCCGTTGGTTTATCTCATTGGATCCCTTTTGTCTCCTGCAGGAGGTGGGCAATATTGTTATCTCCTTTCAGGCAATTTGCCCAAGGGTAATGTAGCTAGTGAGAAGAACCAACACTGAATCCAAGTCCATCCACCTCTAGATCCTGCAGTCCTTTTTTTTTTTTTTAAGTTAGAGTCTCGTTTTGTCACCCAGGCTGGAGTGCCGTGACACGATCTCGGGTCAATGCAACCTCCATCTCCTGGGTGCAAGTGATTTCTTCTGCCTCAGCCTCCTGAGTAGCTGGGACCACAGGTGCATGCCACCACGCCTGGCTAATTTTTGTATTTTTAGTAGAGATGGCGTTTCACCATATTGGCCAGGCTGGTCTCAAACTCTTGACCTCATGATCCGCCCACCTTGGCCTCCCAAAATGCTGGGATTACAGGCGTGAGCCACCGTGCCCGGCCCATCCTGCACGCTGAACTGCTTTGCAACACTGCTGCCCACTTCTCGTTGGGTGGGCACAGGTCTCTCTGCTCTCTGCTCTGGGCTCAGGATTCTGGGGGAGATTAGGATGGGGAAGTAGGACAGCTCTCCTCGTATAAAGGCGATTCCACCTCTCTTCTGTCTCCCATTCCCAGAAGTGGCTTGCTTCGGCTGCTTTCATTCTTCACAGGTGTCAGAACAGGCTGTGGCTACTTAGTCCCAGTCCTACCCTCCTGTCCTTAAAGTTAGCGCAGGGTCCCTTTCAGGCTTCATTTTTTTTTTTTCAAAAATTTTTTTACATCACCTCTAGCTTGGACCCTTTCAGGCTTTTTAAGAGCTTTTTATTTGTTTACTTTTAAACCTAGACCCAGCAATGTAAAGAATAGGCATGGATGCCAATGACAGGCCTTTGAGTGACACCAGGAATTGTGGTTTTCCTGGGGATCACAGCACAGGATGAGAGTGGAGGTTGTGAGGAGAGAATTGAGTTAGATGGGGTCTGGCGATGCAGAGCAAGTTCGCCGCCTTCCTCCTTGCTTGGAGAGGGAGGGAGGGGCCTCGTCACATGTGCTGCCTGTGCAGGTACGTGGTGGGGAAGCAGAGGAAGTCCAGTTCGGTGATGGCGTTTAGCCTCTACTGCGTGTCCTGTGCTGCTGAGTTCATGGGGTACAAAGATGACTCTTGGAGCCTACGTCTAGTGGAGGATACAGAGGCAGAAAAGGGTAATTTCCATTTCATTAGGGTTAAGATGGAGGTGAGCACAGGAGAGGCCACTAAGCCCAGTGTTGAGGTGACATTTGAGTTGAGTGTCAGTGGACAAGTAAGGGGCTTGTGAGGAGAGATGGAAAGGTTGTACCAGCCAGAAGAAATGGCATCGGCAAAACCATGGAAACTTGAAGTGCGAGTGTGGTGTATTGAGGGGGACCTACAGGGAGTGGTATAAGTTGCCAGATGCCTCCTAAGAGAGTTCCTGACACATGGTAGAATCTTAAATGTCAGTTCAATAAATGGAGTTGGAGGATAAGGTATAGAGGATAAGGGTCCGAAGCCATTCATGGGTGTCAGTAGTAATGCACACCTGGAATTTGTTATTTGGTTACTACATGCCAGGCACATATGGTGAGTGCTTTTCTTTTAACTTAGTTCATCCTCACGTGAGCCCTATGAAGTAGATATTGTCGTCTGTTTTTTGTGAGGGAAGGGAGGTCCAGACAGGTTAAGTCATTTGTCCAAAGTCACACAGCTAGTAAATGGCAGAGCTGGAATTTGAAACTAGTTGCCAGTCCTGTCTTTTTTTTTTTTTTCTTAAAGGGTCTCACTGTGTTGTCCAGGCTAGTCTCGTGCTCCTGGCCTCAAGCAGTCCTCCTGTCTCAGCCTCCCAAAGTGTTGGGATTACCTGCATGAGCCACTGTGTCCAGGCGGTCCTGTCTTTTTAACCATTGCCCTGTGTTGCCTTTCTGAAGGCTGTAAGAGTGATGACATGGTCAAATCTGCTCTTTAAATAGACAACACTGGCTGGCATGCAGCGGGTGGATTTGAGGGGGAAAGAGGCCGAAAGGCCCACCAGGCTGTAAGTCAGATGCTTACCTTAGGGCTGTTGAGAGCATGGCCATTGAGGAAGCACCTCTTACAAGGACCTCGATACTAACACATGCCTGTTAGTATCTAGATTTGGGGTGATGACCCAGTGGTACCATCTCATATAGATGCTTGAAGACAAGTTAAAGGATCCTAATGGAAGGAGCAGGCTGGAGTTTGGCTACACACAGGCATCAGGTTCAACATAAATGGGAAAGAGAAAAAATAGGATGTTCCCAAAGGACCCCAAACTCCATGTCTGTCTGTACTCTCAGGTCTTCTTTCTCTTTCTCTCTTTTTTTTTTAAAGCAGCAGCGTCTGTTTTTCTTCCCCCATTGGCCATCAAAAATAATAGATAAAATTCTGGTGTGTATCGTGCACTAGCTCTGTGTAAGCACTGAGATCATCTCACTTAACGCCTAGAACCCCTGAGGAGATTGGTCTTATTAGAGATGGGGAAGCTGAGGGTCAGAGTGGTTTCACAACTTGCCAGACGTCACGCAGCTAGAAAGGAGTAGAACTGGTTTTTGTGAGTCCAGAGCCTACTCCTTGTCCAGTCTTCACCTCCTCTCAGACACTCCATGGAAACAACAACACAGAGGCATGCCTTGGGGACAGCCTTGTCCTGTGTCTGGAGGAATTCCTTCCTGTAGAGAGTCCCACTCCACAGGTGAGTTTCCGCGGCTCGGTATGTGGTGGTCCAGCCTTGCTTCCACATCGTTCCTCACGTTCCTTTGTGGCTTAATGAAAGCATCCCGCCCCCCGCCCCCCCATCCTGGTGGCACTCAGAAGGTTCTGTTTTGAGTTCCAGCCACAATTACTCCCTTGTGGGAAAGGCTTGTCGGGTGGGCTGGCCAGGTTGGTGTGTGCTCCCTGTGCTCTTAGCTCTTGAGGTGGTGTATTGAAGATCTTTGTTTTAAATCATAATATCTCACATTTTTTTCTTTCCATGCTGTTCAGCATGAGGTAGCTGGGGGTGGCAGCGAATCTTCCTTTAATTTCTTCTGTGACGGATTATTAGTTGACTTAAAATGGTATTTAATTTGCACATGTGCCCCGAGGCTTTTAAATATCAAGCTCATTTGATGATTGTTGGAAATCAGTTTGGACTCCGTAGTATGTTCAATGAGTTGCACTCATGAAGCCCCATGGACCCCGTTGCCTGTTAACAGGGGCTAAAGTCCAAAAATTAGAATGATGAGTTCAGCTCCATACTCTTAATTTCTTCCTTTTAAAAAAAATCAATTTTCTTAATAATTGACTCAAGGAAGCTTTGAAAATTTTTGCTTAAAAGGGAAGAAGACAGTACAGATGATGATTTTTTGGTCCCCACCTCTCAGCTTGTTCCTCCCATGGAGCCTGCCCTCTCCTTTCTCAGCCCACAGGCCTTTCCTTTTTTTAATTTTTTTTTTTTTTTTTTTTTGAGACGGAGTCTCACTCTGTCGCCCAGGCTGGAGTGCAGTGGTGCCATCTCGGCTCCCTGCAACCTCTGCCTTGCAGGCTCAAGTGATTATCCTGCCTCAACCTCCTGAGTAGCTGGGATTACAGGCATGCGCCACCACTCCTGGCTAATTTTTGTATTCTTAGTAGTGATGGGGTTTCACCGTGTTGGTCAGGCTGGTCTTGAACTCCTGACCTCAAGTAATCTGTCTGCCTTGGCCTCCCAAAGTGCTGAGATTGTAGACGTGAGCCACCTCGCCCAGCCCACTCATATTTAATACAAAGAAGAAATGCTTATTCCACAGAATTAGCTTTGAGTAAGTTTCAGGATTCAGATTTGAAGCTGAGCATAACCAGAAAGTTCTACCTGTGAACTTTTTTTTGGGCTTCCTTCAGAAGAGAAGTGAGAGAAGAAATAATTCTACTCTGGGGAAATGCATAATTTAGAAGCTGTCTGCATGTATAAGAAAACAGACTCTGTATCTGCTGTCTAAACTCAGACTGGCAGCCAGGGTGATTGTTTCTTTTTCTCCCCTCTGTGTTTGTGTAAGATGGATGGGTCTGGTGCTCTGTGTGCTCCCCAGCAGGCAGCTAAGGCGGTGGACTCGAGCAGCATTTGGCCTGGGGGAAGTCTACTACTTATTTTCTCCTGTCTGTCTTTCCTATTTCCTTACTCTAACTTACCACCCCTTCCTTTCCTGGACATACTGTCTCTCCTGAGAATGGAACAGGAATATAAGAAAGGTTGAAGGGCCAGGCACAGTGGGTCACACCTGTAATCCCAGCACTTTGGGAGGCCGAGATGGGTTGATCACCTGATGTCAGGAGTTCAAGACCAGTCTGGCCAACATGGCAAAAACCCCGTCTCTACTAAAAATAAAAAAAATTAGCCGGGTGTGGTGGTGGGCACTTGTAATCTCAGCTACTTGGGAGGCTAAGGCAGGAGGGTTGCCTGAACCTGGGAGGCGAAGGTTGCAGTGAGCCAAGATCGTGCTACTGCACTCCAGCCTGGATGACAGAGTGAGACTCTGTCTCAAAAAAAAAAAAAAAAAAAGAAAGATTGAGGGTATTTCAGGAAACTCCAAACAGGGTCCTTGGCTCTGTTTACCACCTTTCTATCTGTAACACTCTGGCACCCAACAGCATTGGCCTGGTGTAGGCTGTTTTGTCACCTGCTACCCAGAGTGTGCCCAGGGTGTGAGGAAGGGGTTCTTCACCCAAAGGTTTATATATTTTCGTCCGGTCTCCTATGATGGCCAGGCCTAACTCTGAAGCAAAGCTGAGAGAATTATTTCCCACTTCCGTTTCCTTCAAGTGTTGCTATAATGCACACTATAACCTGATTTTACATCTTTAAAACTAGAGGTGGGAGGCTGAGCAGGGGAAGACATCGTACCTTGGCCCCGGTAGGTCTGAATCCCATCAACAGTCATTTAGCACAAGTATAATTGGTCACGTTGCATGTGGTGCCCCCTCTCCAGCTCACGGCTGAAGAGAAGCTCTTGTGTGATAAGGGGTGGTGACTGCTGTTTTCCTTCAGGCTAGTGCTAGGTAGAGATGTTGGCCACTCAGGAAGATACAGAGTGTCCCCGAAGTATGGCGGCCTCACTGACTGCCGTGGGGGAAGGATTCCAGGGAAGACGGCAGCTTCACTTTAAAAGATTTGGTTCCAGGGAGTTTAGAGGAAAAAGAGGACGATGATTTGCAGGCTTTCTCTAAACATCCAGATGGATCCCAGACGTAGTCCAGCCAGGAAGATCTGATTTTGTTTGTCTTCCTTCCCCATCTCTCTAAATAATTTTATCTTCAAAGCACGACGCAGGTGTTAATTAACACTCCCAGCTCTCCTGGGAGGTAGGCAAGTGGAAACACCACGCCTATTAGTGAAGCCCAGGGGATAGCAGGTGCCGAAGCCTCAGGCAGGTGAGCCACAGAGAAGCAGAGGGAGTCTGAGACCTTGGGACCCTGCCCTCAGACCCTTACTTGGACTTCCTGCTCACTTAGTTACCTTGGGAGCCACCTCACTTTCTCAGTGTCCTCGGTTCCCAGTAAAAGAGCTGAGGCTGTGGTAGAACAGATGTATGGTACTATGGGATGAGTAATGGGAAGTCTGAGGGCTGGGGAGAAATTCTGGTAAAATTCACTGTTACTGTGAATTTTAGATGCAGGATTCTGATTATGCCATTGATTTAATTCATTTTTTAAAATGTACTGAGCATTTATTTCTGAGAAAGGTGTATTGCAAAGACAATCACTTCTTCCCAAAGCGCTAGCTTGCCATTAGGGATCCTGCTGATGGGGAACTTGATCCTTTATATCCCATGCTCAATCGCTAAAGCAAAGGCTGGGGTATGGGTTTTGCTGCCTCTGCAACTGATGACTTCAAGCGCTGGACTCCCGACATCTGGAAATGGATGAGAAATCCAGGTGTGACTGTTGAATGTGGTGAACCTCTAGAGGCTATCCTTTCCCTTTCCCTTTAACCACTCACCTTGGTTGGCTCAGGAGAGGAGGGCCCTTAGGAGTCCTGTCCCTGGGGCTGTAGGTAGCACGTCTTCAAGCCTGATGTTATCTGGGGCTGCCTGGGAAAGATGATAATGCCAGTGTGCTGGGTGTCCAATGAAACTGCTGGGATGATACTGAACTTCCCACTCCAGAAAAGCAGCGAGACTGGAGTCTCCAGTAGTTTCTCTCTCATTCATTGGATATCTTGGGCATGATTCAAGGAACAAAGAAGTGGGTCATTTGATCCTAGAAGTGTTGCCCTCTTCACGGGTGGCAGTGGATTCTGCTTGCTTTGTAGGGAGCCCTGCTCCATCAGCCAATGTTAGTCCTCTTCCCTTGATGTTGCAGGCTGCTGAGAACTAGCCCTAGACCTCTGCGTGAGGGTTCCTCTGCTGAAGACATCACCAGTGTGTGGAGCCTGCCCCACACCCACCCGCTGCCAAACCACGGCCTTTACCTGTGTTTTCCGCTGTTTCCCGTGCGACCCATCCTGTGGGAGTGCCTCGTGGGCCGCCCCGGAGTTCACCCCACGCACAGCAGCGCCAATGGTGAAGATGACAAGATCGAAGACTTTCCAGGCATATCTGCCCTCCTGCCACCGGACCTACAGCTGCATTCACTGCAGAGCTCACTTGGCCAATCATGATGAACTAATTTCCAAGGTACACGTTTCCAGCAGGCCTTCCTTGCCTACCCTGGGGAGGGCGCTTAGTGCTCCTAAGGTTACTGAGGTTTACAAGCTCTCACAAGACACCGGAATACTTGTACTTCACCTTTGTACAGGGAGGGGGTGACACACATGACTGTCTCACTCAACCGAGAAATAACTGAGTTGGAGGGACAGGGTAGTAGTTTAATTTGTTATTTTGGAAATGAAGTGTCGTCCTTGTTGGAGGCTTTGGGGGCTGGCAGCTTGCTGGCCAGAGAAGGGAAGGGCTGGGGATTGATGGGAGCGTTGTGCTCAGCTGGCTTGGTTTAGGTTGGCAGATGAAGGGCGAAGAGGGCTGTCTGCTCAGAAGTTGAATTCTAAGAAAGCAGGGGGATGTCTTGTAAGAGGGGTTCCTTAGCAAGATGAGAGAGGCCCCATGCAGTTATGTGACTGTGGAATTACTAAAATGGGTGGCCTTTGGCAGGGACCAAAAGTGGCTTGTTGAAGAGCTGACCCTCTGGCCTGTGGAGGCCTTTGTGGCTTATACATGAGATAATATGGCATGACATTTGATCATGATCAGAAGAATGGAACCCTGTTTTTCCTGAGGTGCTTAGGCAGCTGCTTTCTAAAGTTGGGATTGGGGGATTATTAATAAGTAAATAAACCAGCAGGCCAGTTGTGCGATTCAGGAAGTGAATCCTTCAGGCAGCATTCTCAGGGGAACTGCTTCCCCTCCTGGCCCTGGATTCCCAGGGGAGGAGAAACAGGTTTTACTGGGCTGCATGACAAAGAGAAAGAGATCATGGGAGACTTTTTCCTTAAAAAAGCATCTTGAAAAAAATAAAAAAATAAAAAGTAAAAAACATCTTAACCCAGAACCTGCACTTCATGCCATTAAAGTAAAAACAAGCCAACCCACCTTTATGCAGACCCAGACAAAGTTTTGTTTTGTTTTTAAATCAGTGTTTTTCATCTGTTTGTAAGAGCTGCTGGAAAAGGTGGCTGTTGCTTTCTGTGCCTCTGGTTTGGTAGCCCTAGCCAGAGAGAAATGAAGGGTCTAGTCAGTGCTTGTAGAACAGTCCTGTCCAGCTGGCTGATTTGACCTAGGAAAAAGACCTTTGAAGAAAAGCTGCCCAGCCGGGTGCGGTGGCTCACGCCTGTAATCCCAGCACTTTGGGAGGCTGAGGTGGGCGGATCACCTGAGGTCAGGAGTTCGAGACCAGCCTGACCAATATGGTGAAACCCCATCTTTAAAAAAAAAAATAAAGCTGCCCAAAGACCTTTGAAGAAAGCTGCCCAAACAACCACGTCTGCAGTAGTGAGGATTTTCGGATCAGGCCTGAGGACCAAACCCCTCATTCTGGCCCACCCCAGGGTCTAAGGTGACCACAGAGCTTGAAATGTACAGCCCCTTAGAGTCCTATCCTCTGGCCAGACTCTCACGCTGCCCCACTTTCCTTTATGGTTCTGCTGATTCCTCTCCTTTATGCTGCTATGTTTCAGCAAGCCTTTAGCTTCCTTCTCAGCTTTCCTTTGAATTTTGGGGAACCCCTTGAGCCTGGAAGTTTGAATGTGAGGAGGTGTCAGTGAGAGAAGAGAGGAGTTGGTCTCCTGGGCATTTGAACTGGGTTTGTGAAGTTGGAGGGGAATTGTGAGTTGTCTTTTTTTTGGAAATCTCCAGAGAAATTATCTACTAGGGAAGCCAAGGCATATTTTTTTTTAATACAAGGAAGGTATTTTAATACAATAAGATATTTTAGCCCCATCTATGTACTAAAAACTGCAACCTGACACTTTATAAATGTTCTCTCACTTAACCTTCATGTGAAGTCTTTAAGGTAGGTGACATGAGTCATATTTTATGCGGATGAAGAAGCTGAAACTCATAAAACTTGTCCAAGATGTCAAATCAGAGGTTCAGAGAAGACTGATTACTCAGAGTGGGTGTTCAGGAGGGATTGCTGGAGGAGGTAGTTCTTTGATCTGGCCCTTGTAAGACGGGCAGAAGCTGAATATGTGGAGATGGCAATGGCCTTCAGAATGTATATCTTTTCTCTTTGGCCTGGTATACAGGGCCTTTAACAATTTGGTAGAGTCTAGCTTTTTCTTGTTAGGTCTCCAGCCAGTTCTCTACTTTGTTTTAGCCACTCAGAACTAAGCCACATTCCCTGAATATGCAGGCAGGGGTATTTCAGGGCTCTGTGCTCTAGCCAAGAGTGTCCCTTCTCCTTCACCTCCCTCCTGTTTTCTCCTGAGCTCTTTCTTACATGTCCTTGGGCCATGGCCTGTATCAGCTTTGTGTCTCAGGGTCAGAACCTGACCCATGGCCAGAGCTCAGTAAATGATAAATGAATAGATGGAGGTTGAGCCTTGGAGAAGACAAGTAATGAGAAAAAAAAAAAAAACTTTGTTGGCCTCACATCCTTCCTCTGCCTTTTGGGGCAGAAAGGCTCATTTACAAGTCCAGGCCAAAGTCAGCACAGGCTTCAGTTTCATTGGCTCAGGCCGGTACACAGATGGGGTGCATTAGAGCTTGATGATTTAAAGGGTTGGGTGAAATGCCTGACTGTGGGGAAAGCGTGAGGGAGCTGTGGCTGGCATTGCACAAAGGTTCCTTTATTTTACTCCACAGCCACCCCCAGCGTTAAATAATCTATAGATTCTTATGCAGGTCTGCCTAATGGAAAGATCATTGCCCCAGCCTCCTCCTTGGAAAACAGGCCTTTCTTTTCATTTTTCCCCTCCTCTCTTCCATTTAAGAAAGTTCAAGGAGAGAATGTCTCTCCTGTTCTCCTCTCTTGACTTAATCTCCTATGCAGTTTCAGAATCTGCCCAGTGGGAGTTAGGAGCTGGGAGGCAGATAACTGGAGCTGCAGCAGCAGTGTAATTAAATGATACTTTGTACTGGTAACAGGGCCTTTCATCTGAAAGCTTGACATTTGTTTAGTGCAAAAAAAGAAAAAAAAAAAATGTGAGTGCTTTCGTTATGAAGAAGGGGACACAAAGGTCTGAGTGTGTGACCAGCAGCAAACTGGGACTAGGACTGGAACATCAGGCTCCTTCCTATCAGTGTGCCTAAGCCTACATGGAAATGGACAGTTAAACAGTTTTTGAGAACAGCTGGGGTCTTGTATTGCCATGGTGGTAGAAAGAATACTGCACCAGGCTTTCTGCCTTCCCCCGCTTGCTCTAGATTCCTAGAGGCCTAGTTGTCTGCGACCAATTATCCAATTTCCAAGCCTCAGTTTCTCACTCATAAAACAGGTAAAATAATGTTTACTGTGTTTAAGGCTCTCTTAGTCCATGAGGGTTGCTAAAACAAAATACCATAGACTAGTTAGCTTATAAACAATGGAAATTTGTTTCTCACAGTTCTGGAGGCTGGGAAGTCCAAGTTCAAGGTACCAGCAGTTTCAGTTCAGTGAGGGCCTGCTTTCTGGCTCACAGACAGCTCCTCACTTAATCTGACGTGATAGAAGGGAGGGTTCTCTGTCTGGCCTCTTCATAAGGACACTAATCCCATTCACAAGAGCTTTGCCTGATGAGCTCATCACCTCCCAAAGACCTGATCGTAGGGGTGAGCATTTCAACAACACATGAATTTTGGGGAGGCATTCAGACCATAGCAAGTGTCTCTAGCAGCCAGCACTTACTGTGTGCTCACCATGTGCTATCCCCATAACAGTCCTGTGGAGTAGGCATGCCTTACTTGGGGGAGCAGGTTTATCTCATTGGATTGTTATGAGTCTCAGATGAGATCATGGACATGTGGGTGGTTTGCAAATTACAAAGCTCTATGTAAATGTAAAGTAGTCTGTTTGCTTCTCTTGGCCTTACTGTCCAAAAGAAAAGAACAAAAAGGCACGGGGGTGGGTTGGAGGAGATTATTCCTGCCTGACACCAACCAGTTTTAGTTTGGCTAAGATGGCTTCACTTTAGAACCTGAGGCACAGGAGTTGGATATGAGAAGGGGTGATCAAAAGCCAAGTATATCTGTTGAAAGGTAACATGGCATTTTCTCTAACATGGAAGAGAGGTTAGGGGGGAAAACTCTTTGAATTGACGGCAGAACTATCTAGGGAATGTGCTGAGGCATCCTACAATTTCTTTCTTAGGGGGTGTTGTGGTCTAAATGCTGGAGTGTTTGCACGGAGAGGTATTTTGAGTTGGCACGAGGAATTGCTCACACTGTTGTTTCTTCCCTAATGGTACAAGCCCTAGTATAAAAATATACTTTGGTTATAAAATAATAATAGCTTCAATTGGAACAGTGAGTAGCCAGACCTAGTGAGAATAATCTAAACACTCATTTTGGTGGACGTAATCTGTTATGGAAACCTTGGTCTTCACAAAGCTTTTGTATGAAAATTTTTAATCTATTTTCCTGCCTTTGCCTCCCTCTTGCCAACCCCTTGATGGCATTGTGGAGTTGGCCATTTAGGAATGATACATTGGATTAATTTATCACAAACCCACTTTGGGGATTTGTGACTTCATGCCAACACAGGGTTGCTTTAGTACTCTGGGTCCTGGAGGAAAGGGGTGGTAGGGGCTGTAGAGTGGGTATGCAGTGGATGTGGGATAAGGAAACCTTTTGCTCAGTCTGCAAGACTATTTACATTATTATTATTATTATTATTTTGAGATGAAGTCTCGCTCTGTCACCCAGACTGGAGTGCAGTGGCACGATCTCAGCTTACTGCAACCTCCACCTCCCGGGTTCAAGCGATTCTCCTGCCTCAGCCTCCTGAGTAGCTGGGATTACAGTTGCCCACTACCACACCCAGCTAATTTTTGTATTTTTAGTAGAGATGGGTTTTCACCATGTGGGCCAGGATAGTCTCGATCTCTTGACCTCGTGATCTGCCCGCCTCAGCCTCCCAAAGTGCTGGGATTACAGGCGTGCGGCCTGCATTGTTATATCAGATCTATAGGTCAGATTATCTTCTGGTGACAAATACGGAATTCCCAGAATTACCGATCATCTCGTTCAAGCCTCTCTTCATGAGGAAACAAGTCATGGGTGACTCAGTGACCAGCCTGAGGTCACACAGCCTCAGAGCCAGGGCCGTCACAGTGTTCTGTGTGAGGAGCTCTGGCCTGACTTGTTTTCAGGCTCTGGGCAGTCCTGCTGAGGTTGGGAGCATTTAGGACCCAGGTGGTTTTTGTTCCCTGTGGGGTTCCATTGGGCTTACAGTGGTGACATTTAGGTTTTCCCTTCCTGTCTAGAGATTAGATGTGGCATTGCTTTGAAAAGAGTCAGGCAGTAAGATGTTCTGAAGCCTTGTATTGATCTAGTGGCTGCCAAGAGGTAGACTCTGCCCTCAGTTTCCCAGGTCTGGCTCTGAGCCCTCGTGTTTTACACCAGTGTAGTGTAGTGCCCAGTGCGGTGGCTTAGAGGCGGTGCCGTGGAGGGAGGGCTGCTGTGGAAGTATCGAGATCTGCCCCGTTCTGTCCTGTCCACTCTGCCTATTAGGGCAGAGATTTGTTTCTCAATTCCCACAGCTCACCAGTTTGTGTTTTGTTTTGTTTTGTTTTCTTCTTTTTTTGAGATGGAGTCTCGCTCTGTGGACCAGGCTATAGTACAGTGGTGCGATCTCAGCTCACTGCAACCTCTGCTCCCTGGGTTCAAGTGATTCTCCTGCCTCAGGCTCTCAAGTAGCTGGGATTACAGGCAGACACTACCACACCCGGCTAATTTTTGTATTTTTAGTAGAGACGGGATTTCACCATGTTGGTCAGGCTGGTCTCAAACTCCTGACCTCCAGTAATCCGCTTGTCTTGGCCTCCCAAAGTGTTGGGATTATAGGCGTGAGCCACGGCACCTGGCCAGTTTGTGTTTTTAATGTATAATAAAACTACTCTCCAAAATCTTGATGGAATTATCTATGTCCTGAAAACTTCATGTAAATAATAAATACAGGAACATAATTTCTAAAACTCCCCCTCATTTCTTTTTTTCTCTAGGTGCCCTGGAAAACAGTATAGTGAGCATTGAGTTACATCATTAGTAGTGCTGTTAGTGGCTTATGTGTCACATTAGACATTGTAATTTATAAAGAATATGTACAGTATAATCAGACCAGAATGCTAGTTAGCAAAAATTAAAAATAAAGATAAAAAGAAATAATAAAAAAGAATATCTATAACATGAGATGTAGCTCTTGAAGATAATTGTTCTGTGAACTTACCTAACTTGCAAAATAGATATTTAGAGCTCTAATTTTGTTAATGGAGCTCTAATTTTTTGATATCCAGTGGATATGTGACATAATGATTTTTACAAAAACCGTACTCGAATAAAATTCGTATTTACTTTTTAAGAGGAGGGAAAAAACAGATTGCAGACATAAATGTCTATCTCAAAAAGTAAACCTTTTGTTTCTAGAATAGTGGGAGCTGGCTCTTTACCAGAGCAATGGTGCTAAGAAACAGAAGGGTGGGAACAGCTGCTCTGTATGGCCCAAGCTTTAGCGGGTGCCTCTGCCGCTTTGCTGTTGAATGCTAGTGTTTCTTTTCTTTTCTTTTTTCTTTTTTTGAGATGGAGTCTCATTCTCTTGCCCAGGCTGGAGTGTAGTGGCACGATCTAGGCTCACTGCGACCCCTGCCTCCTGGGTTCAAGAGGGTCTCCTGCCTCAGCCTTCCAAGTAGCTGGGATCGCAGATGTGCGTGACCATGCCTGGCTAATTTTGGTAGTTTTAGTAGAGACGGGTTTTGCCACGTTGGCCAGGCTGGTCTCGAACCCCTGAACGCAAGTGATCCACCTGCCTCAGCCTCCCAAAGTGCTGGGATTAGAGATGTGAGCCACCGCACCCAGCCATGTCAGTGTTTCTTAAACGTCACGTCTAAGCTACAGCCAAGGCAGAAGTGACAAATTATAGAGGAGTTCCAGCACAACCCGGTAAGCCTAGTTTCAAGACATGCTCTACCATTTTGGCTTTTATAAAGGAATCACATTTCCCAACCTAAAATAACTTGATTCTTTTCTTCAACGATGTGACCTTTGGAAGCGCTGTTTCCTACTAATGAAGCGTTAGCTCTTTTGTACTATCTGTTGACCAGCCAGGAAGAGGTGACAGGTGAATCAAGTCTGTACAGAAAGTCTCCAAACAAAGGGATGTGGTTACTTTACAGTTTTTCTTGGTGAAAAGAAACTATTTGGGGCTTGTAAAATATAGTATCTTATGGTATCTTCCCTCCATAGGGGCAGAGATTGAACCTGTTCAGGATGAAAAGAGCCATAAATTAGGCTGGGATATTTTTTTCTCTTTTTTTTTGAGACAGAGTCTCACTCTGTTCCCCAGGCTATAGTGCAGTGTTGCAGTGTTGGCTCACTGCAATCTCCACCTCCCGGATTCAAGCAATTCTTGTGCCTCAGCCATCTGAGTAGCTGGGATTATAGGCGTGCATCACCATGCCCAGATAATTTTTGTAATTTTAGTAGAGACGAGGTTTCACTCTGTTGGCCAGGCTGGTCTCGAACTCCTGATCTCAAGCGATCCACCCGCATTGGCCTGCGAAAGTGCTGCGATTACAGACGAGAGCCACCGTGCCCAGATTGAGGTTATTTGTATAGCACAATTGGTCCACAGTGGGACCATTTTAACTGGATCTCAAGAGTTTCTGGTGTATGTGGGTGATGGCAATGGGGACTGTGCCTATACTTGCTGTTTTGATCTTATTGATTCCATTCTGTCTTTGCACAAATCCTAATTATGTATTCTGTGTGTGTGTGTACATAGCACTATTTTAGATATTATAATACTACCCTCAAAGATTTTATTCTCAAGGAACTTTTATCCTAGTTTGGGAGATAATAGATTCATATTATGCCTTCTTGAAGTTTCTGCTTCATCTTATGTTTCTTTTAAAGCAATTATCACAGTATGATGACGCATGTTTCCCATTAGCCTGTGAATTACTTGAGGAGACGATTGTGATATCATTTTTGTGTCTCTAGCAGCAGCACAGCTCCTAAGGCTGGTAGATTCTCAGTGAATATCTGAGTGAATGACTTAGTACTCTAAGATAGAGATCTTTTTTTTTTTTTTTTTTGTCTTTTTGTTTTTTCCTTTTTGTGGAGAACGGGGTCTCGCTATATTGCCCAGGCAGGTCTCGAACTCCTGGGCTCAAGCTATCCTCCCGCCTCTGCCTCCCTAAGAGCTGGGATTACAGGCGTGAGCCACAGCGGCCAGCTAAGATAGAGATCTTTATCAGTGGGTTTCAATCTGGGTCCATGGACTGGCTTCAGGGAATTCATGAAGTTGCATGTATATTTTTCTAGGGAGGGTTTCATGGCTTTCATCAGGCTCTCCACCAAAGATACTGTTGGTTAAAAAAGGAAAAAACACACACGCGCGTGCACACACACACACACAATATCAAACTTTAAGATCCATCTGTCTAGAAAATGCAGTTCTGGGAAGACTTGAAAGAAGTGACATTGACCTGTGCCTGGAAGCAGAAGCCTCAAATGATGGGGAGGAGCTGGTAAAAGGAGCAGCAGGAACAAAGAGCCAGAGGCAGGGAGCATACAGGGAGCAGCCTATCTTTGGGTAGAGGTTGAAAAACTGTGAAAACACATTGAAAGTGTAGGTTGAAGTCAAATTATTAGAAGAATAGAAGCTAGGATGTTATCCCATTGACAGTTGGATGCTACTGAAAACTTTTAAGCAAGCGCTGACATGACCGGCAAATGGTCAGTGTTGCTGTGGTATGGTAGATAAACTCGTGAGGAAGAGACTAGAGTGGAGCAAGTGGTGTCTGTCCATTGCAGTGGTCTGAATGTGTTCCAGGCACGTGGTGGTCATTCAGCAAATACTCCTTCACCACTGCTTGTCAAAGAAATGGAAGCATTCTGTGGTTTTTAAAAAATTGTCTTTATCATTGGTAGGCATGGACAAGGGGAATTGAGTTCAGGAAGTCACATGCTTTAGATGGGAGGCAGACCTGGCCCATAGTCAGTCACACCTGTTCCCTGTGAAAATTAATGATCTGGGCACACGTAGAGTTGCTCACCAATTTAGTATCAAGGGAGCTACTGGGACCAAATCTGGTGAATCATCATTAGGTTTTGTTTCTCTTTTCCTGCAGACTGCAGGCAGCTGGAGCACAAGATCTGCTCAAATGTGATTCTTTCTATGTGGTTACTTTAAATACCAGAAGGAAACGTTGACTTGAGCGATGAGGCGTACCCTGAAAATTAACTCTGTGGTTTGCAGATGCCTTTAAGGTTCCAATCGTAAGACTGGTTTCTGTGTTAGTGTCTAGGCTCTCAGCAGGGGCACTAGTAATCAAGCTTGTGTTCCCAGTCAAAATCCAAAGAAACTCTTTCTCATCAGGGTGTTCACTCTGGGAAGCAAGAAGTGGGTGCAGGATCCCTTTGTTTCTGTTCCAGCAATGGCACTCCCTCTGGCCTCTGGATTGGTAAATCTGTACCGTTGCTAGCTTGGCTGTTTGTATTTGGGGGCCTGACTAGAATCCACGGTCATACACTGCTTGTTCAGTTCAGTATTTCTTGTGCTTTAAGCAACATTGAAACCTGGATGGTAAAGATAAGGAGATGACTCCTGCATTTAAAGAGCCTGTGGTCTTTAGGAAACATGGGAATGCAAGGCTCACCACAGAGGGTAGAAGAACGTTGCAGATGAGGTGGTTTGGTGTTGTAACAGACACACAAGATGTAAAATCTACATTGCTGCTATTAGCTGTTATTTATTGAGCCCCTTCTTAGTTTTTTGTTTGTTTTGAGATACAGTCTCGCTCTGTCACCCAGGCTGGAGTGCAGTGGTGCAATCTCGGCTCACTGCAACCTCCACCTCCCTGGTTCAAGCGATTCTCCTGCCTCAGCCTCCTGAGTAGCTGGAATTACAGGCACGCACCACCATGCCTGACTAACTTTTGTATTTTTAGTAGAAACGGGGTTTCACCGTGTTGGTCTTGAACTGGTCTCGAACTGCTGACCTCATGATCCACCCGCCTCGGCCTCCCAAAGTGCTGGGATTACAGGCGTGAGCCACTGCGCCTGGCCTGTTTTTTGTTTTTATATAGAGACGGGGTCTCACTGTGTTCCCTAGGCTAGTCTAAACCTCCTGACCTCAAGTGGACCTCCCAAAGTGTTGGGATTCTAGGTGAGCCACCACACTGGTACTAAAGACTTACGGGGTTTTTTGTTTGTTTGTTTGTTTGTTTTAAGATGGAGTCCCATTCTGTTGCCCAGGCTGGAGTGCAAAGGCACCATCTGTCCTCACTGCAACCTCCACCTTTTGGATTCAAGCAATTCTCCTGCCTCAGCCTCCCGAGTAGCTGGGATTACAGGCACGTGCCACCATGCCTGGCTAATTTTTGTATTTTTAGTGGAGATGTGGTTTCACCATGTTGGCCAGGCCGGTCTCGAACTCCTGATCTGACCTCAAGTGATCCACCCGCTTTGGCTTCCCAAAATGCTGAGATTACAGGCGTGAGCCACCACACCCAGCCCAACACACTTTCTCTTTATTGAGCACTTACTGTGTGCCAGGAACTCCTTTAGGTATTTTGCTTACTGCATCACTTACTTTACAACATCCTTTCAAGGTGGGGATTAAGGCCATAGGTTACCAAGAAGCCAGATGGGTTCGGATTCAGATCTGCTCATGTGCTTTTTGCTACCACTTGGCAACGTGGCCTAGGTTCTTTTTGCGTTGCCTATTTTATGGTCTACTCGGTAATACTTGTGGCAAATCCCACCCTTTCTTCCCTCCTGTGATTTCCCTTGCCTTGGTGAATCCTTCTCCTTTCCTCTCTCTCTGTTCACTTCCTACCCATTCTTGACCAGCTCACGTATTTTTTTTCTTCTAGTAAGTCTTGCTGGTCTATAGGATGCTCCTCCTCTCTGAGTGTCTACAGAACTCACTGTCTAGTTGTTCATCTGGAAATTAATGACTATCTTGTGGTGTGGCCTGTGTTGTTATTGTTACTTGCACTTTTTATGTATAATTGTCTTGCTTCCTAATAAGATTCTCAATGTCCTGGAGCCATAGATGCTTAGAACTTTATGGCTGGAGGTGCCTTTGAACGTGGAGTTTCTAGTTCAACTCCTCATTTTACAGATTAGGAAACCAAGGCCCAGAGAGAAACCGAGGGCCTCTTGATTTTGCACTTTGCTACCTCCTTCCCACCACACCACCTTGCCATAACAGATGCTTGTAAGTGCTGGAGGCAGCCCTGGGAGAGGGCCCGCACCTGGGAGATTGAAAAGATCAAGCGGTATGATCTTGGGCAAAACTGTTCACCTCTCTGGCTCTCCCTTTCTTCATTTATCCAAATGAGTGCAACAGGTCAGACTGTCTTTAAAGTTCCTTCTACCTCCCCCACATCTTCTGAGTCTAATGTGGTAGCATCAGATACGAGACCATATAACATAGCAGCTCGTGGTATAACCTCTGAGCCAGACTGCCTGGGTTCCGACCCTGGCTTACTCATTTGATAGCTGTGTACAGTACGTAATCCCTCTGTGTCTTTTTTTTTTTTTTTTTTGAGACAGAATCTTGCTCTATCGCCCAGGCTAGAGTACAACAATGGTGTGATCTCGGTTCACTGGAGCCTCCGCCTCCTGGGTTCAAGCAGTTCTCCTACCTCAGCCTCCAGGTAGCTGGATTACAAGTGCCTGCCACCACACCTGGCTAATTTTTTTTTTTTTTTTTTTTTTTTTTTTAAGAGACAGGGTTTCACCATGTTGGCCAGGCTGGTCTGGAACTCCTGACCTCAGGTGATCCACCCGCCTTGGCCTCCCAAAGTGCTGGGATTACAGGCGTGAGCCACTGAGCCTGGCCCCCTCTTCGTCTTAATGGCCTCACTGGCAAATGGGATTAATAGTAATATTAGATACCTGATAGGATTTTTGTGAAAATTAAATGAGGTAATCAATGTGAAGTCCTGCCCCAGGGCCTGGCATATAGTAACTGCTCAATAAATGTTGGAAGCTAGTGTTATTCTATGGAAATACACGAAGGAAAGCAAATGGAAAGTGACACTCAGAGCAGGGCCTGGCACCCCAATGGGCCTGGCACACTTGCTTGTTGCCCTTCATTTTGGAGAGTCTCAGCTGTTGCTCCTGAGCCCTGCAGTTGTCATCCGTGGTCTTTTGAGGCCTCTCGTTATGGAGTTGCTTGTTCCTTATCCTCCCAGGGGAGCCAGCAGGTCTCAGGAGGTAGTGAAATAGCAGCAGCACCTTCTACCACGGCTCTCTGGGGCCTTACCTATAGGCAGCAGCCAGGCCTCTCTAGAATGTAAATGCAAAAGTCTCTCCCCTGCCTCCTTCCCTTCCAGTCTCTCAGGTGGTTACTGTGCCACTGACCCACCCGAGGACCTCAGTCTGCTCTTCCCAGACGGCTGGAAGAGAAGTCTCTGGCCCAGACAGTCAAGCAGGAGCTAAGAATTGCATGTCAGTTTGATTCCTTCTGTGACCCTTCAGGGCGCGGGTGGGGGTATCTTTTGAAAGAAACCCTTTTCTTTATCTTAAAAAAACAAAACCAAAAGAGAATCTCCGATAACCTTTGTTTCCAAAGCACTCAGCAAAGCTGCTGAGAGGAGGGTTTGACCTGGTGACCCAGAGTATTATCTCTGGGGTAAGGACTTCCCAGCCAAGGGAAGCTTTAGCTGTTTCCCTCTTCTCCCTGGCTTAATGCTGGTGGCTGGACAGTGAGTCAGAGGAGGAGGGAGAGAGGAAGAGAGGAGGAGATGCTAAAAACAACAACGTCTAATCAGTCCATAAACCCCCTCCCTTCCAGACCACAGTGATGTCAAGAGGCGGAGCAGGTGGCACTGGTTCTCTCCTCCCCCTTTTTGTCCCCGACACCCTTAGGTCTTTGAAGGGGTAAGTTATGATCTCAAAAGGAAAATTCTCTATCTTTGGGGGCCCAGGAGCTCCTTTTCCTTCCTGTTAGGCTTGGCTCCACCAAAAGCAGTTTTCTGTTTCCTCACTTATCTGTTGGGAGGCTAACCGTCACCTTCGCGTCCCACCAGATAAACGAGACGGAAGAGTCTTTCCCCACCAAAACAAAAAATCCCTGAGTGAACCCTCCTGCACTGAGCCCTGTCATTTGTTCCGCTTTGCGTGAGCTCCTCTGACGTGTTAGACTCTGGGAACACAGTGGCAAACAGATGCAAGCTTTGCCCTCACGGAGCCCGTACCCAGTACCCTTTGCTTCCTGGAAGGCCCAGCACCTGAAGGAGTGGCTGGTGGCAACAGAAACGAGGATCTCCTTCCTGAGCCTGGCCCCAGGGTTATCCGGGCAGCTGAAAAGCCAGCATTTCCATAGTGCTTTCCATTCAGTTTGCCTAATTTTCATGAGATGCTGAAGTGCATACAGCCTTTTTTTCCCTGGCGGTCCTTGTCCTCCCTCCCCTGCAGAGTCAGCCCGAGCTAGCCCAGCCTGGTGGGGCAGCCCCCCTGTTCTCTGATGCATCTTTGGAGGAATGCCTGTGTTCCCAGGACCAGGCCTCTCCCTGGATGGGGGCTGCTGTGTTTACACTCCTGACCTTCTGAAAGCCGCCAGCTTTATCCACAGCTGGCCTTTCCCCTTTAGATGCGGAATGTTCCAAACCACAGGTAGGACTTGGAGGGGGCCTTTAAGGTTCATCCCAGACATATTCACCTAGGAAACCTGAGGGGAGAGGAAGCCAGTGAAACTAGACTTCACTGAGCTTTTTGAAGCTCAAAGCCCCCATATTTCTTGATTCTCCCCACCACCAGCAGGAGAAAGCAACAGCAACAACGAAAAACACAAACTTCCCTGTCTGTCTCTTTCTCTATGAAAGCAAGAGGCCAGCCTGCCTTGAGCGTTGTGGGGGCAGGTGCTGGGTAAATACAGGAGAAAGGAAAGCCGATAAGATAAGGTCTGACAAATCTAGGTCACCGGCCTGCTGCCAGGCACCTGTGTGACTGGTCACCTTGAAACTGACGGGAGGAGTATGGACTTTTGTTCAAGGCTCAGACTGGCTGATTTCCCATGCCTTTGTTTATTTATTTATTCAATAAACATTGAGTGTCATGATGTGCCAGGCTATGTATTCGGTGTTGCTGGTCCCTGTGTGCCTCTGACAGGCAAAACCTCCTCCTGGATCCCAGGCCTGTAACCAGGGCTAAAAAAAGAAATGACTTCATTCAAAAGCCAGTTGGTTCACTCACTTCCAGAGTAGGGGCAGCCGGTCCCTTGGTAGAAGGGAGGGGCTGTTTGCAGTCTGGATTCCCTGTTCTTTGGGCTAGATCCAAGGGTCTGCAAAACTTTTTCTATAAAGGCCAGATAGTATTTTACGCTTTGCTGGACATATGGTCTCCACTCAGATCTGCAGCCACAGAGAATACATAAACAAATGAGCACGGATGTCTTCCAGAAAAAATTCATTTGCAAAACAGGTGAAAGGCCCAATTTGGCTCTTGGACTGATTTACTTAACCCTGGGTAAGATGATTAGAATGACTGTTGTGAAATGGGTGTTGGAGAAATGGGTTTCTGTGATTTCAAGAGGAATCTCAAACCAGCATGGTGGCTGGTGTGGAGAGTGTAGGGGTTGAGGCACCATGCTAATTGACAAGGTCTAATTGACACCCTGGTGCGAATTCCATGCCACAGGCCAGACTTCAGCCCCATCCATCTAGTACCCACAGGTTCCCACCATAGGTTGCAAGGTGATCAAGCCAGATAGGGCACATAGTTTCCTACAGAGTCATCATCACTGTAATGGGAAAACAGTGTGGGGCTCTGCTGAGGGAGAGTCTGTGGCACCATTTGAAAAGCCTTGAATGAGGGTCAAGCCACCTCCGGCTCCAGACCTGGCTTTGCACTAAATTTTCAGTGTGGCATTGAGCAAGTCACTTAACCTCTCTGATCACTCTGCATGTATTGAATCTTATTGTATGAAGCACTGGGGATACAGAAATGGATGCAATGAAATTGTCTTTTTTTTTTTTTTTTTTTAAATAGAGTCTCACTCTGTTTCCCAGGCTGGAGTACAGAGGTACAATCACAGCTCACTGCAGCCTCAACTTCTCAGGCTCGGGTGATCCTCCCACCTTAGCCTCCTGAGTAGCTGGGACCATAGGTGTGAGTCACTAGGCCCGGCTAATTTTTGTTTTTTGTAGAGACAAGGTTTCTCCATATTGCCACCTCCATATTGCCTAGGGTGGTCTAAAATTCTTGGGCTCAAGCGATCCGCCCGCCTTGGCCTCCCAAAGTGCTGGGATTGCAGGCGTGAGCCACTGCATCTGCCCAAAATTCTTGCCCTTGAGTACCTTATGATCTAGTGGGGAAGGCAAACAGGTAAACAGTGACAAAATATAGTGAAACACAGTCATTCTTTCACTGAAGTGATTCTTCTGGATGTTATGAGGGTAAAGAGCAGGATGAATATTTACTAAAATGAATGTTTATAAGAAAATAAGGCAAGAAAGAGGAGTCCATTCTGAGCAGAGAGAGAGAAACATGACACGAGACCAAAAAGCCACAAGTAAGGCAGATGGGGAGGCTGTGCTTTAAGGAAGCAGGCGTTCAGCCAGGGTGATCACGCAAGGCCTAGAAGGCCAAACTAAGGAGTTTAGAGTCAATTCTGGATGCTGTGAGGAGCTGCTAAAAGGTTTCTTGTTGGTTTTTGAGACGGAGTCTTCCTGTGTCACCCAGGCTGGAGTGCAGTGGCGTGATCTTGGCTCACTGCACCCTCTACCTGCCGGGTTCAAGAGAGTCTCTGGCTCAGCCTCCCAAGTAGCTAGGATTACAGGCGCGTGCCACCACGCCCTGCTAAGTTTTGTCTTTTTAGTAGAGACAGGATTTTACCATATTGGCCAGGCTGGTCTCAAACTCCTGACCTTGTGATCCACCCACCTTGGCCTCCCAAAGTGCCGGGATTACAGGCATGAGCCACCCTACTGGGCCTGCTAAAAGATTTTAAGCAAAGGAGCATAGGATTTTATTGAGATTGGATGAGAATAAAACATGGCCTATTTTGGAAAGTCAACTTCTTTAGTTTCTGTAAACCACATATCCTTGAGCTTTGTGTGTTTATACAGTGTTGGTGTTGTGGAGTAGTAAGCACTGATAACATGCCATGGCTGTTTAAATATAATCAGGCTGGGTCCCTCCCTGGTGGTGCCTTCAGCTAAACAGCAAGCAGGTAGATCACTGGCAAAGAGCAAGCAGCCAAAACTCTACAAAGAAGGCCTTTGTTAGTTCCCGGAGGTCTTGGGGGTTGCAGGGCCTGGGCAGTCCGTCTTGCCTGACACTCCTGGCTTCTTGAGTAAGGCTCCCCAGATCATTGAAAGCTGGCAGTTGCAACCCCATGTTGATGAATTTTTCTCTAAATTTAAAGAGAGAATTCAGCTGCGGAATTCCAGTGGCTTTGGTGTAGCCATGAGGTTTGGAACAGGGCCAAGTGAAGGTGGAAATAAGTAGATTCTGCTGTCTTTCTGTATTTAGAGAATAATCGAAACTGGCATTGGAAAATGGAGATTCTTGGACAGTGATTCCCAAATCTGACAGTATATCAGAACCACCTGAGATACAAAGACAGATCGCCAGGCCCCACCCAGAGATTCCTATTCTGAGGATCTGAGAGTGATGTGGAATCAGGGACTTGATGGCCAAGGGAAGCAGGTCACCCAGGACACAAGATTTAAGGAGACACGCGCTCTCAGGGTTGTATAGTACAGGGTCAGCACCCCACAGCAAGTGCCTCCTTAAATTTCACGTTCTAGCCTTCTGGTTCGCCTGACCCTAGTCCCAGACCCACTGGGGGATCTGTATTTTAAACAAGTTTCACGGTCCCGGTCTGATGCAACCAGTAGCAATATTTGGGACCCACAGCTCTAGGACAAGCATTCTCAGTACTTGGAAGATACACGTGCTGTCCCTAATGTCCACTGCCTGCCATCCAGCCCTTTTCACTTGTAGTAATTCCCTGGAGATCCAAAGCGTGGTTTTGACTGAGATTTATTTGAAAAAGGAAACAGAAAAAGGAGGCCTCCTTTTAATTATTGTAACAATAGCCATAATTTTACTGGGTCTACTAAGGGCCAGGCACTGTGCTGGGCATGTTATGTACGGATCATGTCGTTTGCCTCATACTGATCCAGAGAGAGGTGCTACTCTCCATTTTCAGATGAGGAATGTGAGGCTCAGACAGATTGAGTTGACCAGGGAGACCCAGCTAGGAAATGGCGGTACCAGAATTTTTCTTTTTTTAATGGTTATGATTTTTATTATCAGGTCAGAACAAATGAAATAGCAGCAAAAGGTCTGTCATATAATCTGGTTTTCACTGGTCCTCAGGCCAGGCAGGCTAGAATTTGAATTCAGTCCTGATCCCAGGGTCTACCATTAAGTGTTCTATCACAGAACCTATTTCTTGCTTTGACTAAACAGAGGAACCCAACACAAGGCCTTCTCTTGGTCTTTCTCAGGCTGTCTGCCTGGCTTTGAAATCTCCAGGTAACTCCCCTGTTCCTGCGTCTTACACTCAGACCAAACATGGGACCCCAGATGGCTTTTGCTTATTTGTTTATTATTTGTTTCAATAGGGTTTTCTGGCCCATCAAGCCATGGCACACAGAGGAAGGGACAGAGGAGGGGCACAGGTGGTCCTCAGCAGGGACAGAGAGTTATCCTTCCTTAAGCTGTTTGCTGATTAACTCCCTTCTCTGCTGAAACCAGACAACAAGAGGAGCTCAGGAGTCAGCAGGGCTCAGAAGCCCCAATTAACGTGTTGTCCAACTGGGTCAGTGGGAGTGACTCTGTGCAGTGGCCCTTTTTTGTTTTTGTTTTATTTTCCCCAGGGACATGTGTGCCCTAGCTCACTAGAGTAGATTTCCCCCACACTGGGAGGAGGGGTTCCAGCCCCCGGGGAGTTAGACCTCCTGTGAAACGCACGCCTGTCTAGTCAGTCCCTTCCTCCCTGGCCTGCTGGCTGGGCTCTGGCCGGTGTTAAGTTGCCCCAAATACACAGTCTCCTGTTTCACATCCTTAGGCAAAGATCCCATGGCCAAGGTGCCCTTTCAGCTCAGCTTTCCCACCAGCAGCTCGCAGACAGATAAGCTTCTAACAGTAGGGAAGGGGGAAGGTACAGAGGTGGGTAGAACGCTGAGCAGACCCCTTTGTCAGCAGGCACAGTGAGCCCTGCAGCTCCCCAGTATCATGTTGGATGGGGCAGGCCCTGGGTGGTGACCAGCTGCCTGTTTCCCATATACCAGTTCTTTACTGGCAGGTGGAACATGGCTTGCCTGGAGCACAATCGTCCATATGCTCAGGCTTTACCTTGGGGTAGAAATTGGATGCTGAAAGTTTGTAAGTGTCAAGAGGCAAGGAAACTCTTGCGTTCGATGTGTGAGCTGGGGAATGCAGGGTTGCCTGAGCCAGCCTCCGTCTTTGCATAGTCTGCCCTGGCTGTGCCAGACTCCCTGTCCAGACCTCTCAGAGATGTTTCATTCTGTGGGCTGGGTTGGACTGAGACCTAGCACTGCTGCGAGACAGGAGGGAGAAACAGCCAGTGGACAGAATGTTCTCGTGCCTGGATGCACCAGCCACAGCACAGACCTTCAGAATTGAGATGAAACCTCTCCCCTTTCTTTAGTAATCAATATCTTTAGTAAGAAATTAGATTACTACCTGGGGTGAACTGGCTTTAATTTACCTTTCTAAAGTGATAAATGAGCGTGATGAGGAAGTTTACACAGTTTGCTTCACTGATCTCACTTCTTTGGGGAATGAACATGAACTCCTAGACCTGAACTCCCACCTCCTCCTCTCTTCCTGTCACTTGCAACCAAAGGAAGTATCTGAAACCTGCTGGCTATAGGAATTACTACATTATGTGGAGTTAGTGGGTATCCCAGACAGTCCCCAAGGAGAGGTCCCCCATCATGGCTTCCAGAGATAGAGATAACCTTGGATGTCGGTACCAGAGTGATAGAACCCAGAAACTGAGCCTCTGTGTATAAGTTGATCTTGAGTATCCAGAGACTGTCTTAAAATGTGTACAAAAAGGTGGCAATTAAACGTTTGTCTTGGAATAACCCTGGCCTCTGAATTTTCCCAGAAGCCCTAGCCTAGGGAAGATGATTAAAAATAGATCTGAGTAGCACTTCCTGCTTGGCAGATGGCTGATAGCAAATGCTAGGCTTGTGGCTGACCTTTCCTTTCTGAAATCTGCTCTGTTTCCATGATGCTAATTGAGTCCCTCTCTAGGCCTAATCAAAGACTCCTTAGCTGGTTGCAAAATAATAATAATAATAATAATACAAAAACCATGGCTTGCTGTCCTGGCTGGGCTCAGTTCATGGAGCAACATGAAAGTGCTGGAATTTGCATGGAAACACCCACTCTGTGGTCTAACTGGCTGGTCCTTGTTTAGAAACTAACAAGTTCTGCTTTCAGATTTACTGCCCGGTGCTGCTAAGATCCCACACCCTCTCCACTCCCTTCAGTAAGGAAATATTTGTGCATTGAAGAGTGATAAGAATGCCCTGTGTTTAGATGGCACAATAGACAATACTAACAACACAAAGCAGATGCTGAGAGAGGCAGGGGCTGTGTGAGATGTGTGTTCTAGGACTGTCTCTATCCCCATCCACTGTTGCCTCATACCCCAGGGTTGTAGTGAGAAGTTAAAGGAAATATTGTACTTATGACAATACCCTGAGGCAGTATCAAACCATGGAACATACAGCATATTGTTATTTTTATTATTATTTTGATTGTAAAATTACAAGGTTATTTTTAATGTATGACTTGTGAATCCTTCCCTCTCTTTATTTAAAAAAAAAACTTTATTGTATGAAAGACCTTTCTATTATAGGGATTGCTTGTGAAACGTACAGGTTGCACATGTGCCCCAAAGTATTCAAAGCCATCCCCTCCATTAACCATTAAATTAAAGCCACATCAATATTTCATTTGTTAAAAAAAAAAAGTGGAAATTTTCATATCAGAAGCAGTTCAGTGTGCTACCCTGGAGAAGTTGTTTTTTTTTTTTTTTCCATTTTTAAAATTGCATTTTAGGTTTTGGGGTTCATGTGAAGAACGTGCAAGATTGTTGCATAGGCACACACATGGCAGTGTGATTTGCTGCCTTCCTCCCCCATCACCTATATCTGGCATTTCTCCCCATGCTCTCTCTCCCCCAACTCCCCACCCCCCCACTGTCCCTCCCCTATTTTCCCCCTGACAGACCCCAGTGTGTGATGCTCCCCTCCCTGTGTCCATGTGTTCTCATTGTTCAACACCCACCTATGAGTGAGAACATGCGGTGTTTGATTTTCTGTTCTTGTGTCAGTTTGCTGAGAATGATGGTTTCCAGCTTCATCCATGTTCCTACAAAGGACACGAATTCATCATTTTTGATGGCTGCATAATATTCCATGGTGTGTATGTGCCACATTTTCCCTGTCCAGTCTATCATCAGTGGGCATTTGGGTTGGTTCCAGTATTTTTATTATTATATGTTGCAAACATCTCAGAGCCACCATTGACTTCTCCTTGAGTTGTTATTCTCCGTAGGAAAGAGATGGATTTATAGCTGCACTGCACTGAGGAGTCCTTAGCAATTAAACAGATGCACTTCCAGCTGCTTAATCACGATAGATGGGGGAGGTCGCTAGGGCTTCTGCTGGATTTCAAGTCCTCACAGCCTCTTCGACCTTACTTCCTCTTCACGAAAGCCCTCTGCTGTGATCAGCCCTCCTACAGTGCTCTCATCTCCTCCTGTCCCATCCATCTTCTCTGAACTCCTTTAACAGCCACAATTTATTGCTGTTAATTATACTGCTTTAGACTTAATGTATTTTAGTCCTGTTTTCTAGGTGGCTAGATGGACCAGCTATATATTCGCCGTGGTGCCCAGCAAGGCGCTGGACATGGCTGCTCATTAGATAGTTGTTGATTCATAATCACGGAGATACAATATTTCTTCATTTAGCCCTATCATGACATTCTGAGCCATTCCCTTCTTATTGGACACTTGGGTTTCCCCCTAATTTTTTTCCATCAGAGATTGCTTCAGTGTGACACAAAACTTTTTTTTGCCCTGAAGATGATTTTCCAGTGCCTGATATTTCACAGTGAGACAGGCACTTGTGTTGGCCAAGAAAGAAGATTGAGCACCCAAATAAGTGGAAGGGATTTATGTTTCTATGTCTAGGGATGGAAGTCATAAGGAATTATCAGATAAGGTAGGTCATCCGATGAGCAGAAAAGACTTGCTTTTTATGCAGATAAACAGGGAGTTTGAAAACATGAGAGAAGTCTGAGTCAGAAATGTTCGTTTAACGTGCGAACCATCTACTCTCTTGAGAATACGGACTCACGGAAGGTTCACCCTTCTAAAAGACCTTGCCCAATCCCCTCATTTCACAGATGATGCAATCCTAGAGTATCGGGAATCTGGCTAAGGACACCATCCTAGTTGAAGGCAGATGATCTAGCCTTGCCTGGCAGGGGTGGAGTGGGTAGTCTGGTTGTTCTGACCCAGTTATATTCCATTTCTGGAGGGAATACTGAGAAGCATCAGAGTGTGCACTTGCATTTTGGCAAGCATCCTATGCTCAAATCTTTCTAACAATTATATGCCCATGTCTCTTTCATAAGACTCTTTGGCTATGAGTTCTTCAATCTCCAGCATAATTCTTGACAGTCTTGATCTGTTGCCCAAGCTAGAGTGCAATGGCACAATCTCGACTCACTGCAGCTTCCGCCTCCCGGGTTCAAGCGATTCTCCTGCTTCAGCCTCGTGAGTAGCTGGGATTACAGGCACCCACCACCATACCTGGCTACCTTTTGTAGTTTTTAGTAGAGATGGGGTTTCGCCATGTTGGCCAGGCTGGTCTCAAACTCCTGATCCCCTCGCCTCAGCCTCCCAGAGTGCTGGGATTACAGGCATGAGCCACCGCTCCAGCACCCCCCACCGCCCCCATAATTCTTACTGCCATGACCCTTGTAAGTAACATTGTCTCTTCCTTGATACTGTGTCACATAACTCTACTCCTAAATCCAGTCCCAGAGGGTTGGAATACGGAGATTGAAGATGGATATATGCTCATGTGCTCACCGGAGGAAAGCCTAATGCTGGACAACCACCACAGCAGGGACAAAAACATTCATCAACGTACTTCTGGTTTGTACATGCAACCTGAAGCCCAGTTAATTGTTTCAGTAAGGCCTGGTGTTTTGATTAGCATTAGAAGGAAAGTGTAGGAAGTGTCTAGGGAACACTTTTTAGCATGAAATGAAAAAGAGGCATAGAAAACAATAGTGAACGTGGTCAGACCAGGCCACACAGGGAAAACATGAAGGGACTAGTAGGAAGAAGGTGGATATTGTTACCCCGTTTCACAGAAGAGAAACTTTTGACCCGAAAGTACACAGCAAGAGTACATGGCAGAGAAAGTGCCAGAACTGGGAAACCAAGAGTACATGGCAGAGAAAGTGCCAGAACTGGGAAACGAATCTAGTCAGTTTATCCAACTACATAATTCTTTCATTCTACCAAGCTACTAAACTGGGAGAAGTTTAGCCCGTAGAAGGAAAACCTGATGTGGGAGAGACAAAGAGCTTTGAGTGTATAACCTCAAGTGTTACAATGCCAAGGATCTAAAGATAGAGGATTCAGGAAGCTCTGAGGAGACGGAGCTCAGCTCATATAAGGAATTTTGGTATTGTCAGAGTGACTGGCAGTAGAATGGTCTTCCTCAGAAGATAGTGAGTTCTCTGTCCCTGAAAGTATTCAAGGAGAGGTTTGGTAGAGTTGTGGGAGAGAGCCATGCTTCAGGTGCGTGGTTGACCTTTGGGGATAGGGAGGGGATCTTTCAAATCCCAGTGTCTGTGAGTGCGTTTAAAACTGGATAAAGTTATGTATGTGTGTTTTCCTTTGAGATCCTCGAGTTGTACCCAAACTACAGCCCACTGCATGAGATTCCAGTGGCCTGTAATGACTTTTAAATATTTCTCTTTACAACTCCTGAAGCATTCTTCAGTATTCTTTGCTAGTTCTTTGTTATGTGGTCCAGGTGCCAAAGAAAGAAGGGATTTTAAGGAGTTTCTAAGCTTTTAATTATTTGTTTCCAAGAGATTTTAAATTAGAATCATTCATTCAGTCTTGAGATGAAAAAGCCGTTTTTAGGCTGGGACTCAGAGGGTGTTCCCTCAGTGGTCCTCAGTCGGCCTTAAGCATTGTAGTTCTACAAATTTAATATTGCCCATTCACTCAAGAGTGACCAAGCTCTGGTGAAGTGATTCACAGTAACACAACTCACAGAAAGTTAATTGGGAAGCCGCAATTCTTAATTCATTAATTTACAGTGGAGCAGATAATCCTGAAAGCTTGGACGGTATGTTGTCTTTGTTGAAGGTAAACCCACTTGAGCGAGAGAATTAAATTTAGGCCATTGCTAAGTAAATATGGAATCAGAGCAGAGAAATTTGAATAGCCTAAGAGATTTCATAAATTCTGACAGATTGATCCATTCTCCTTCATCAGAGAGACAGTTTTCCCCAGTAAATACCCTCTAGAAAAATCTTAGGACTTAGAGTCAAAAACTGTAGGTTTAAAGTTCTGACCTTGATTTACAAGCTGTGTGAAACTGGGGAAGTTTCTTTAACAGCTCTGGGCTTCAGTTTCCTCCTCTATATTTGAGGTTTTATCAGTTCACATGTGAAAGTGCTTTGCATATTCTGACATCCTATATGCATGTCAGTTTTAGTCTAATTCTGTTCAGGCTTTCTTCTTTTTAGGAAGTCATTTGGATGACACCTTCATGACCCCATCTTAATTCTTCCCTAGACTTCAGAGCCAGACTGCCTGGACCTCTGTCATTTATTGATTGTGGGTTTGTTTTTTGTTTTTTTTTTTTTGAGACAGAGTCTCCATCTGTCACCCACGCTGGAGTGCAGTGGTGCCATATCAGCTCACCACAACCTCTGCCTCCCAGGTTCAAGCGGTTATTCTCCTGCCTCAGTCTCCTGAGTAGCTGGGACTATAGGCACACACCACCACATCAGGCTAAGTTTTGTATTTTTAGTAGAGGTGGGGTTTCACCATGTTGGCCAGGCTGGTCTGGAACTCTTGACCTCAGGTGATCCACTCACCTCGGCCTCCCAGAGGGCTGGTATTACAGGCGTGAGCCACCTCGCTGGCCAGATTGTTTGACCTTAGGCATATTTCCTAGCCTCTCTGTGCCTTTCCTCGTCTGTAAAGTGGGGAAATGATTGTGTATACCTGATTTTCATTGTTTTTTTTTTGTTGAAAGGATTAAGTTTCTTTGCTCTGAGTTACTGTTTGAATCCTTCCTGGCACATGGTAGTCAACATGTAAGTGTGAGCCATGACTGTTGTTATTTTGTAATTTCTAACTCATTTTTATGAGCCTCAGTCTCATCTACAAACTCTTAATTTCACTGTAGTGATTGCTTATTAGAAAATAGCTGGGGGTGGTGGTGGACACCTCTAATCCCAGCTCCCCGGATGACTAAGGCAGGAGAATCATGTGAACCTGGGAGGCGGAGGTTGCAGTGAGCCAAGATGGCGTCACTGCACTCCAGCCTGGGTGACAACAGCAGTACACCATCTCAAAAAAAAAAAGAAAGAAAATATTTTCAAAGCAATCCCCTCTGTAGCATGTGGCTTCCGTCCTGGAGGGTGGCTTTCTCAGGCCTTTTTGCCTAGATTGGTTGCAAAGGAAATCTTACTTTGGGGGTCGATAGGTTTTGCCCACTGACTTCATAGGCAACCTTTGAAGTATAAGAACATTTTCACTTTCCAGTGCCCAGTTGGCTTTGGGATCAGGAATGCAGACTGAAACATAAATCAGGAAATTGCTATTTGTTCTTCAGAGGCATATTTATTTGCATTATCCTTTTTAACTCCAACAGTTGTTTTCAAGGGCTCGATGGCTTTGAGAGAAATCTGAGCTTCAATATTTCAGCCCTCTTAAAGGTTCTGGCTTATATTTGAACTGCAGAAGGCCCAGCTCTTAATGGCTGCCTGCCATTGCATCCAGGAACCACCCTCAGTGTGTGACTCAGAAGCTAGCCTCTCTGAACAGACCTGGTGAGGATGGCATGTCGGTCTCTCTTCTGTAGAGAGTGGGCATCCCCCACTCTCCTCTCCATCCTTCTGGTTGAGGCATGCTTCCCATGCCTCCCTTCTTCTCTGCAGGATGCTGAGAGCTGGCAGCATCTGTTTTCCCACTGGCTGCATATTTACCTTGGCATCTGCTAGTCTAACCCCTTGCCACAGACTAGAGAGGTTTATCCTGCTCTGGGTTCAGCAGAGAACAGCCACACTGCCCAAGCCCCATTTGAAGCCCTTAGGACAGCTGGAAGAGGTATGGGAGAAGAGCTTATGGGGTCTAAGCTGTAGGGGGATTTGGAAGAGTCTGGGGAGCTCTGGTTGAACAGCCTGGCCCCTCCAGACTAGTTATGCAGCTCCCATTTTAAATCCTGAAACCCTGTGCTGGTGTGAAGGGGAAACACACATTTATTAAGTGCTTTTTATGAGCCACATTCTGTACTTACTATACACACCATCATTTAATCTTCACTACGTCCCTCTGGAATAGGGCGTTATTGAATTGGCAATATGTTTCTTCCTTCTGTGGAGAACCCAGAGGCTCGGAAGGATGGAGTGACTGGCCCAAGGTTACACAGCTAGTGAGGGCTGGGTCCAGGGCCTCCCAGGCTCCACAGCCGGCATCCTTTCCCCTCAACCTGAGTCAACGTCACACCATGAGGGAACAGGTCTGATAGGATCTCTCTCTGTCCCATTCACTAGCCCATCCCTGAAAGTGGCTTAGTTCCCCTAAATTACTTCTGATAACTTTGTCGCTGAGACACCTTAAAGGACTCTAAAAGGGCCCAATTCATGTAGGTAAACAGGAAGGTGAATTTTGAAGTCTGATCATTAAATGGCTTAAACCCCAGAATCCATCCCTCCCTCTCTTCCTCCCTCTCCTTCCTTCCTTTTTTTTTTTTTTTTGAGACAAGGTCTCACTCTGCCACCCAGGCTGGTGTGCAATGGTGCAATCTCAGCTCACTGCAACCTCCACCTCCTGGATTCAAATGATTCTCATGCCTCAGCCTCCCAAGTAGCTGGGATTACAGGCACACATCACCACACCCAGCTAATTTTTTTGTATTTTTTGGTAGAGACGTAGTTTCATCATGTTGGCCAGGCTGGTCTTGAGCTCCTGACCTCAGGTGATCCACCCACCTCAGCCTCCCACAGTGCTGGGATTACAGGTGTGAGCCACCACGCCTGGCTGAATCTCCCCCCTTTCATCAAGAAAACCCCAGCACCAGGGCCCACTCACCACCTTTTGTTTTTGCAGTTCCAGGCATCATGAATGTTCCCATGCCCTTGGAATTTTATGACTCCACACAGCAGATATTTCCTCCTTTAGAGCCGGTCGCTTCCCTGCCCCTCCCCTCCATCTGCTGAGGGAATATGTGAGTGAAAGGAGACTACCATAGTTCAAACTAACGGGAGGAGGGGCCTTACGAAAGTCATCCTTCTGCCCCTCGGCTTTTCACCCCCATCTCAAAGGTTCCTACACAGGTATGTGACAGTCTTTATTTTTAATTTATTTTTCTTTGTTCTCCTGCAGAGCAAGAATGTGTGACAGTCTTTAAAATCATAAGCATATACAAATGGTTTTGTTCCCTAATCTTTGCTGGTGACCTGTGTCCCCATGTGGAAGACAAATAGAGTCAGGAAATTCTTTCTTTATAATTAACCCAAGCCTCTCATTTCCCTCTATTTCCTCTTGTTCTTATTGCAGAGAAGATAGAAGAAATCCCCTTCAGTCTTTCCTCTTAGCTAAGTGTTCACGGCTTCTTCAAGTTGCACTCGGGTTCTAATTCTGGAAGATTCAAACTTTGTTCTTTATCATCACCCCCCTCGCTTTCTCCATATGCGTCCTCGAGGCTGAAATTCGACAGGATCTGGGGCTACTTTGCTTGGGTTCCAACTCTTTGGAATGGAGCCTATGGCTTACTTTGACCCAAGATAGGAATCCTCGCCAGGCCTAACCATGGTTGGAGAAAAGAACAGAAAGAGGACTGATCTGACACTTCCCTGTAGAATGGGAGATCTGCTGAGTTGGAGGGATTTAGCCAACACTCCAAGGGCAAAGGTGTTTACTAATCCTCCTTTGTATCTCTGCCTAAACACTTCTGATGCTTTCTCACTGTGACACCTGAAAGTACTTTAAAGGAGTTAAAATGTACAGTGGCTTAAAATGTACTGGGAAATCCATAGAGACAGGCAGTAGATTTATGGTTGCCAGGAGGCTGGGGGCAAGGGAGATGGAGGCTGACTGCTAATGGTGTGTGTGATTTCTTTTTGGAGTGTGAAGATGTTCTGGAAATAGATAGTGGTGATAGTTGTGTGAGCTTGTGAATATAAGAACCACTGAATTGTCTACTTTAAAAGGTGATGGTAATGTGAATTATATCTCAATTTTTAAAAACTCAAGTTTATGTTTCTACCAAGTTTATGTTTTTTGTTTGTTTTCTTTCCGAGTGAACTCACGGTACATCAATAAGTTTTGGCTGTTTTTTTGACAGGGTCACCCAGTCTGGAGTACAGTGTTGTGACTTCGGCACACTGCAACCTCCACCTTCTGGGTTCAAGTGATTTTCCTGCCTCAGCCTCCCAAGTAGCTGGGATTGCAGGCATGTGCCACCATGCCTGGCTAATTTTTGTATTTTTGGTGGAGACAGGGTTTTGCCATGTTGGCCAGGCTGGTCTCAAACTCCTGACCTCAAGTGATCCACCTGCCTCAACCTCCCAAAGTGCTGGGATTACAGGCTTCAGCCACCACACCCAGCCTACTGAGTTTTTTTGAAAGCAGTATGATAGAAACATTCTAACAGTAACAAAGTATACAGAGCCTTGAAGTTTATGAAGCACTTGATACACAGCATCTAACTTTTTTTTTTTTTTTTTGAGGTGAAGTCTTGCTCGCCTGGGCTGGAGTGCAATGTCACGATCTCAACTCGCTGCAATGTTTGCCTCCTGGGTTCAAGCAATTCTCCTGCCTCATCCTCCCAAGTAGCTGGGATTATAGGCATGTGTCACCATGCCCAGCTAGTTTTTGTATTTTTAGTAGAGACGAGGTTTCACCATGTTAGCCAAGCTTGTCTGGAACTGCTGACCTCAAGTGATCTGCCCTCTCAGCCTCCCACAAGTGCTAGGATTACAAGCGTGAGCCACCGTGGCCAGCCCTTCCTTATCTCTTATACAAATCTGGTGTGAGTGAGTGCTATTTTATTGTGCCTGTTTTACAGACCAGAAAAGAGAGGTTAATTAGCTTGTTCAAGGTAGTAACATAGCTAGTATACAGCAGAACCAGGACTTGTACCCTGGCAATACGACTTTTTGAAGCTCGTGCAGTTAACACTGTGCATGAGTGGTAAATTGGGGAAGCTAGTGCCAGGCGTTTTAAGAGAGGTGGATTCACAGAAAATTGTAACTGGAAAGTGTCATGGGGAGCTTCAGTCCCATCCTTCCAATTTGATGGAGACATAGAATTGCAAATTGGGGGAAGCCTTGCCTTTGGCACAATAGAGAAAGAGGGAGACCAAAGTCACCAAAGAAAGAGGTTTGAAGAACCAAGTAGGTTAGAGTCAACCTTTTCATCTCTCTCCTCCAGGCTCCTGAAAAGGCCAAAGAGGAGAGGTAGGGACTTTTTATTCTGCGCTTCATTTACCCCGCTTTACTTACTGTTCTCAGCAACCCTAGGAAACGGGAATGGTTTCTAGTTACAGATGAAAAAGATGTGTGAAAAAGAGGTTAACTAAGTCTTTCAAGGTCAAGTAGCTAATAAGTTGAAGTTGTAAAACCAGGACTTGAACCTGGATCTTCTGATGCCAAGACTAAATCCTCTTACCCTGTGCAGATATGCAAGAGATCACCTAGTTCCTGGACCTCAGCTGGTGAGGCAGGTGGGCTTCTGCTTCCCCCATCTCACTGTGCACCTCCTGAGGCACATGCTCAGTGCTAATGCTTGATCCTCCTAGAGAGAGAAGGGGGCTGGACTTTGAGAGGCTCTGCTCCTCTGCTGGACCCTTCATTCGGGGAGAAGTCTGTTCAAGTGAATAGGACTCCAAGGTGTGAGAACCTGTATCTATCACCAGGGGGAAGAAACTGTTGCTGCCTTCCCCCCTCAATCCAGAGTATTCATTTTTCAGTGGTTCTCCTACTTTTAAAAGGAGTTCTGCCTTCCAGACTTTCAAAGGGGCCAAAAATCGGTGGTTTTGGCTACTAAACAGGAAACTCAAAGCCCTTTCCGTTCCTTTGAGCTGGCTGGAAGGGCTCGGCCTGGAACTATTACTTTACTTAAAGACAGAAGAAAAGTTGTATGTGGCTTAAAAAAACAAAACAAAAACCCTTTCCTGGAGGCCTGCACACCAGCCTTGGTTGATACACAACATGGAAAAGAGCTGCCTTGTTGCCTGGCAGTAATGACAGCAAACAAATGTGTCTGACAGTCTGTTTGGCATCTCCTGGTCTGAAATTCTGTTTGCTTTATTCTAATTGCTTCCTTAACTTCCTTTCAGTCTCCCCACCTTCGGTACCACCCTCACTCCAGGGAGTGCCAGGCCGTGCCAGGTTGTACCAGGCTGGGCTGGGCCCCACAGGATCCAGCCACTCAGCTGGGGCTATTCTTGTCTGTGTCTATCTGCAAGATGCCTGTTGTTCTCAGTGGCTGTTTTTCTCATCATAAACGTTGACTTGGCAGGGGCCCCAGAATGGGACCCATGATGGAAAAGGCTTCCAGAGCTCTGCCTCAAAAAACACAGCTGGTCCCGAGTGCCAGGCCAAGGAAACAGAGATTCATAGATGCTGCCCCTCAAGGGAACCTGAGTGGGTATGACCACCAGGACAGCCCCGATGGGGTTCAACACCCTTTGTCCATGTGGGCCTCTGCCAGCAGACTCTCTCAAAACAGGCCTGGAGGAAGCCATTGGCCCTTGGAGGTGCCTTGGGGCCTGGCTGGCCTTTCTCTGCTCTGCTACGTGCCCTTCCCCACCCCGACTCTCTCTAGGAATTCTAATCTGTGTGAGGCCAGAGAAAGTGACTTTTAGGCCCAGCCCGGAAGCAGACAGGAACCCCCAGAACGCTGGCCGCCACACTTTTAAAATGATATACCCCTATAAGTAAAATGTTTGAGCATAAACTCCTAATATATATATACTTATTGATAAATTATATATGTGTGCTGCCATGTAATATGTATCTTGTAAGCATACAATTTAATGAACGTTTATAAATTTAAATGGACGAAAGAAAATAATTATAAAATTGTTTTAAATTTTATTGAAGGTATATTGGATTGGATATACTCCTTCTTTAAAAAATTATTGGTTTATCACTTTCTGATGCAGTAATTCAAAAGATGTATTCTAATGAGAGGGTTGGTCTTGAAATCTATGAAGATAAGTGGGGTTTTGGGGTTTGGTTTGGGTTTTCTCTGTAGAGATGAAGTCTCACTGTGTGTTGACCAGACTGGTCTCAAACTGCTGACCTCAAGTGGTCCTCCTGCCTCAGCCTCCCAAAGTGCTGGAATTATAGGCATGAGCCATCGCCTAGCACTAAAAAGTGTTTTCATGATATTTCAGAAATATTCTTCACAAATAGAATTTTATTTTATTATTTTTATTTTATTTTATTTTATTTATTTTGAGACAGAGTCTTGCTCTGTTGCCCAGGCTGAGTGCAGTGGCATGATCTCGGCTCACCACAACCTCCGCCTCCTAGATTCAAGCGATTCTCCTGCCTCAGTCTCCTGGGTAGCTGTGGGATTACAGGCGTACGCCACCATACCTGGCTAATTTTTGTATTTTTAGTAGAGACAAGGTTTCACCATGTTGGTCAGGCTTGTCTCAAACTCCTGACCACGTGATCCGCCCACCTCGGCTTCCCAAAGTGCTGGGATTACAGGTGTGAGCCACTGCGCCCGGCCACAAATATAACTTAAAACATAATTTAAAAGTATGAAAATGAACAAGGGTTTAAACCCCTCTGAAACTCTTTGTTTGGAATAGTTTTAAATAGATTGGGGGAATTACTTATAATTCCTAAGTGTACAGATATAGGAATAGAGTGTGCAGGAATAGGTTTTAGAGCTGGCTTATTATTTTACAAATTTGTTGAACTTTAAAAATTTTATTTTTAAATTTACATGCAGTAAAATTTACTCTTTGAATAGTGATGAGTTTTAACATAGATAGTCTTAGAACCTTGGGGTCTTATAGTCTACTTAGTCTTACAGTCTGATAAATATATAGTCTGATAGTGATTATAAGACTCTTGGTATGTGGCCTAAGAGTACTGTTCTTCTGTTACCAAGACAGCAGAACAATTTCATCTCTTAGTAACTCTTATAGTTAAACATTCTTAACCTCTGGCAGCCACTGATCTTCTTAGCATAATGTGTTTCACTTTCATCCTTGTTGTCCTGTATATCAATGGTTTGTTCCTCTTTATTACAGAGTAGTAGTATATGGATATACCAGACTATTTATCCAGTCACCAGTTAAGACATTTAGGTTGTTTCCAGTATGGGGCGGTTATGAATTAAGTGGTTAAGAACACTCTCATACAGGTTTTTGTGTGAACATAGGCTTTCATTTCACTCGGGTAAATGAAATTGCCAGACTCGTTTCCAAAGTTGGTCTACCATTTTGCAACGTATGCGAATTCCAGTTGCTACACATCCATGTCAGCACTTGGTTTTGTCAGTTAAAGAAAAAAATTTAACCATTCTAATGTATACTGATTCTCATGAAGTTCAGTTTGTCGGTTTTTTTCTCTTTTATAGTTTGTGTTTCTGGTGTATCTAAGAACTCTCTTCTAACACAAGGTCACAAAGATTTTCTTCTAAATGTCATCTGTTTCAAATTAATTTTTGTACAAGCATATCATTTTTTAGCCACAAAAATAATATAACGTGAAAACAGTGACAAAAGCCAGTTCTCGCTATAGCACAGGTTTCAGGTACTTTACTGTAAGTGAACCACTTTGTAGTATTCTGTCTCATAGGCAAAAAATTACAATGATCCTGCTATTTAAATATCTTGTGTGTGTGTGTGTGTGTGTGTGTGTGTGTGTGTGTGTGTTTAAATGAGATTAGCCATATTCACAGAAACAACAGCATTCAAAGTATGCTGAAAGCAAAGGCAGAAGAAGAACACCTTTGTCCCCACCCTTCCTTCCAGAAACCTATATATACAGGACGCATACTAGCCCAGGGAAGGTCCTAGTGGCAATCCATAGTTTATTTACTTATTTTTAAGGATAAAACATATAAAACGAGCTAGTGTTTTTCTCCCTGCCCTGGGGAAAAGAGTTGTCTAGGGGGATTGTCTTGCGTACCTTGCTGGGGTACCGCTGCCCTGGTAAGTCTCACAGGGATGCCTGTCTCCCTCCATTTCTAATTGCGTCTGGCAGAGAGTCGATGATCCAGGAGTGAGAAATAAATGAACACACTCTTCAAGGTCTTTCTCTGTCATTAATGGGGAAGCTCTGTTGCTTCATGTTACTTTCCTGTCTGCTTTCTTCTGGGATTTGTCTCCTAGTAGCCACCTTCTTCTAAGCTCTGAACTTGAAGGTCTTGGCAAATGTTTCTTAGAGGATGACATTGCAAAACCTGTAACTTAGGACCATGGAATCATAAGAGAACATAATTTTGAAGCTAGAAGGGGACTCGGTCAGCTGGTCCAAATCTCTTATGAAGATCAAACCAAAAATAAATGAACTGTGATATCCCTCGAATGGAGTACTACTCAGCAACGAAAGGGAATAAACTGTTGATATGTTCAACATGAATGAATCCTAAAAGGATTGTGCTGAGTGAAAAAAGTCAGACAAACACATACACGCTGTAAGTGAAAATACATTTCATTT
Source organism: Ateles fusciceps (assembly GCA_036589455.1). NCBI lineage: Eukaryota > Metazoa > Chordata > Mammalia > Primates > Atelidae > Ateles > Ateles fusciceps. The sequence goes on from JAZHEH010001132.1 coordinate 534,871, forward strand.
ATTTAAAAAATTCTAGACTGGACGCGGTGACTCACATCTGTAATCCCAGCACTTTGGGAGGCTGAGGCAGGCAGATTGGGTGGATCACTTGAGCTCAGGAGTTCGAGACCAGCCTGGGCAACGTGGCAAGATCCCGTCTCTACAAAAAATCCAAAATTAGCCAGGCGTGGTGGTGCGCACTTGTAGTCCCAGCTACTCAGGAGGTTGAGGCAGAAGGATCACTTGAGCCCAGGAGATCAAGGCTGTAGTGAGCCATGATTGTGCCTCTGTACTCCAGCCTAGGTGACAGAGCAAGACCTTGTCTCAAAAAAATTCCAGAAAATACAAATTATAGTGACAGAAAGCTGTAATTACCTATGAATCTAAAAGTGGGAAGGGAATGAGGAGGGGGAGGAATCAGAAGGATATGAGGAGATGTTTAGGTAGGATGGGTGGTTTAATCTTGATTGTGGTGATGGTTTCACGGGTATATACAGATACCAAAACTCATCCAATAGCAACTTCAAATATATACTGTTTATTATGTCACTTAAAGTTCAGTAAAGTTGTTTATAGAAAACAAAAGAAACGAGACAATTTAGTTTACTCAGAATATTTAATAAATGGCTACTGTGTGCCAGACGCACATGCTTATGTGTTGGGGGAATAACCTCAGCTTCTTCCCTGTGGGACTGTAGTCCTCTGATGGGACTAGAGAGAGACTGAAGACATGGCGTATGCCTTCAGGGAGCTCACAGTCTGCTAAGGGAGTGAGATAAACAGATGATTTCAATCCAGGATGCTAGTGCTAAGACAGAGGGGAGGAGGGGGGGGGGGGGGGGGGGGGGCCGCGGGTGCCGCGCCGGGGGGAGGGGGGGGGGGGGGGGGCCCCGGGGCGAGACCCGGGGGGGGGGCGCGCGCCCGGGGGGGGGGGCGGGGGAAAAACATTTTTTTTTTTTAATTTGTTGGGGTTGTTGGTATGCTGCGGCGGCGCCCGCTTTTGTCAGTAACTGTGGTCCCAGTTACTTGGGAGGCCCAGGAAGGAGGATCACTTGAGCCGAGAAGGTGCAGGCTTTAGTGAGTCACGGTCACACTACTGCACTCCAGCCTCAGTGACAGAGCGAGTCTCTGTCCCTGAGGGGGGAGGGCCGAGGGGGAGAAAAAAAGGAAAGAAAAAGGAAATGGTGGGGAATATGAAGAGTCCAGAACATGGGTGTTATTGGGTGCCTTTTTCTGGGGAGGTTAGGGAAAGCTTAATGAAAGAGGGGAGCTGAACTGAGGCTCGTTGAGTCAGGTGGAAGAGTCTCCCCATCAAAGGGAACTTCATGGGCAAAGTGAGTGTAATGCAACTTCCAAGAATTGTGTGTGGTTTGGCCTGACTAGAGTGAAGGACATAATAGGGAAGTAGCAAGAGAAGAGGCTGGAGAGGCAGGGCCCTGGAGGGGTGTTTGTGCTCCAAGACGGAACAAACAATGGGGCCAGTCTAGACCTGTGTCACTGGGACACTGTCTTATCCAGACACTCAGCGTGGACTTCCAGGGTCCAGGTTTTCAGGCCTTGACACTTATAGCTGCTCAGTGTAGCCTGGAAGCTGCTATAGTCCCCAGGGATGTTTCAAAACCCCCTAAAAGGAGGCCGGGCATGGTGGCTTACGCCTGTAATCCCAGCACTTTGGGAGGCTGAGGTGGGCGGATCACGAGGTCAGGAGTCCGAGACCAGCCTGACCAACATAGAGAAACCCCGTCTCTACTAAGAAAATACAAAAATTAGCCAGGCATCGTGGCACACGCCTGTAATCCCAGCTACTCAGGAGGTGGAGGCAGAAGAATCTCTTGAACTCGGGAGACGGAGGTGCATTGAGCCAAGATTGTGCCATTGCCCTCTGACCTGGGTGACTCCATCTCAAAAAAAAAGAATTTTGTCTTTCACACTGGCTGGCAGCACTGGTTTGTCCCTGATGTCCTGCGCATCTGACAAAAATGATTGTTTCGAGTGCTGATCTGTGTACCCTCTGGCCGTCTGTTAGCCACCCACCTCCTTTGTTTGTTTGTTTTTAGAGTGGTTTTCAGAGCAAACTAAGATGTTAAATTCAGGATACCATTGTCAGACCACATTAAAAATTCAGGCAGCAGTGCAGAACATGGCTGGCTCATGTCAGGCAGACTTCTCAGTGTAACCAGAGAAGGAAACATGGACAGGGCTGGTGTTAGTGGAAGCAGACGCCAGACTGCATGGCAGGCTCTGGCTCCTGTTTATCCTGTTCCTGCCGCCCTCCAGCCAGAAGAAGAAGCTCGTGTGTAAGCTAGAGGTTAAAGTAGGATTGCTGCCTCACGAGCATTTCTGTGATGTAGGAATCAAGTTTCTTACACCTCGAGGAGAGCTCCTATGCTCCCATTTAGGAGGATTGTAAACTGTCATGGCACTTAGGATCTTCTAGAAGGCATGACAAGCGGTAAGTATGGTGCCTTGGGTAGGGCTGGACCAAGAGACCAAAAAGTGCTCGTGGTGGTTTCCATGGCTGCGGCAGCCTGGAAAAGCTGCGGCCAGCACAGATGCCTGAAATCAAAGTGGGACCAGGAAAGGCCAATGTGGATTAATGATCTCAGGTGAATTAATTATATCGGGTGAGGTCAGGAGGGAAGACTTTTTAATGACATAGTGGGTTTGCATTGTTTTTTTTTTTTCATTTTGTCGCCTGGGCTAGTGAAAACAGTCCAATGTGGGCTGTATCAAGCTTTGTGGCTGTTTATTCTGCCTTCTCCTCCGCCCCCACGCCATCTGCCAGCGGGACCATTGATGGGCTCAGTACTCCCTTTTGCTGTGTCAGTCCTGGAGGTCATGCTTGCTGTGATTGGGGTTGGTTTCCCAGACAGGTGGGTGAGATGGAGTCCGTCTAACGATTGATCTGTTTTCTTGCATTTCAGTCGTTCCAAGGAAGTCAAGGACGAGCATACCTCTTTAACTCAGTGTGAGTGTCTCTGAATGGTACATTCCTTGTGGGGTGCAGATTTGAGGGATGGGAAAAAGCAATCCTTGATGATAAACAATGGACCCTGCCCCTCTCTGCCACAGTAAAACTCTGTGGAGCAGTACTCTCCACACTTGGTAGTCAGTTACCTTTGGGGAACATTTTTTGGCAGCAACTCTGGCTAAAAATAATATATTCACCACACTCCCCTCAGAGGGCACATCAGAGGACTATAGTCCGAGAGGGAAGAAGCTGAGGAGATTCCTCAGCATGGGCTCAAGTGAGATCTGAGATGTGTGACTGGGGAGAATAAGGGTGAACAAGACACCAGAATCTGTTGTGGGACCTAAAGAGACAGGAAGGCCCACTTAGTGCAGGTGCACAGTTTACAGGGCGCTCAGTCGCCCCCAGGCACCAGGTTTACCGCCTCTTCCCTGGGAAAGCAAGGTGAAGGCCACATAAGCCTGATAAATGTAAAAATGGAAATCTGGTGCATGTGGCTTGAGCTGGGCGCCCCGTGAAGGAGCAGAGCCTATTCAGCACACGGGTCACTCCTTCCTGTATCAGGACCAGACTGTGCTGTCATGTTTGGCCTCTCCAGCTTCATGCTGTCCTCAGTAAGCTGTGAGGACAAGTGCTCATGGCTGTGGACTTCACTGTGTGGCTGTCGGCCTGTCCCCTTAAGTCACAGATTTAAAGTATTTGTTAGAAGAATTAAAATGTTAAGCAAACTCTCAACCATAAAGATTATTTTAGTATCCCTGCTCCGCTAGAACTTGCAGATCTGAATTTCCTTCCAGCTGAGATATCTCCCCACCGTGGCCACCTTTTGGTGGGGGTTAGTTTAGATCTGCTCAGCTCAGGGTTGGCTCCCCTTGGGGCAGCCTTGCCCAGTTAATTTTTGCTGGAAGCTCAGCTTGAATGACTGATGTGCATGTCACTAACTACCCACGCTCTCTTTTGTACCTTGACATAGAGTTAATGTGGGCTGTGGGCCTGCAGAAGAGCGAGTGTTGCTGACAGGACTACATGCAGTTGCAGACATTTACTGTGAAAACTGCAAAACCACTCTGGGCTGGAAATATGTAAGTATAAAGGAGACGGGCTGGCAGAGGGCTGGGAAGGGAATCGCCAAGAGCCTAATGCTAGAAGAACGCTTTCTTCTACTTGCTTCCCATGGCCTTGTGGAATTGTCTTAGACCAGGATAGTCACGTGTCCACCACACTCATTCTTCCCCTTTGTTGATATATTTCCCTCCTCGTATTCATTGCTTCACACCTACCCCTGAGACACACACCACTTTAGATTTAATAAATAATAATAGTAATGGCAAATAACATTTCTCGACAGCTTACTATATGGCAGGCATATATCAGCAGCCTTAGAGGTCAGGTGCTATCTTCACCTATTTTATGGATAGGGATACTGAGACTTCAGGAGGGTAATAGCATGTCCAAGGTAATCTAGTCATTAAATAGCCATACTAGGATAGGAATCCATGTAGTAGTCTGTTATTTATTTTTTATTTTTAAATTTTTCATTCTCAAAGGAGGCGGCCATGTATACTGACACAGAGCCCATGCCCCCCCCCCCCTTTTTTTTTTAATATTAAACAAATTTATTTTCTAATAAATAGAGACAGGGTCTCACTATGTTGCTCAGGTTGGCCTCGAACTCCTGAGCTCAAGAAATCTTCCCACCTCAGCTTCCCAAAGTGCTGGGATTATAGACATGAGCCACCATGCCTGGCCCAGAACCCATGCTCTTAAGCCACTATGCTTTGATGCTCCAATAAATATTCCTGGGACATCCAGGTCACAGACCCTGAGCAAGGCATTATGAAAAACTGTCTTAATTAACATCCACTGTCAGACGGAGTCATGGCTGGACCTCTCCCAAACGGACAATTACTCTTTCACTGTTTAACTCAGCAAAAAATGTGAAGGTCCCTTTGGAGCCTAGGAAAAGTGAGCAGTCCTTTGCCAGACTGAGAGGAAGGAAGGGCCAGAGTCTGCTGCTTCAACACTGGGGACTGATAGTTCTGACATGCATTGGGGTCACCACGTCACCACAGACACTGCCCCTAAAATCCCTCTAGCTAGTGTTAAGAACCATCTAGGCGGCCAGAGGCAGGTTCAAACTTGGGCTCCATAGCTGACTTGTCTGTGTGTCCTTGGACAAACTACTTAGCTTCTCTGCTAAGTTTCCACCCACTCGCAGAGTTGGTTTGAGTGTTAAATAGGATAATGCCTGCAAAATGCTTAGGTCATCCCCCGTGCATATAGCATATGTGCAGTGAAAATTAACTTAAATTGTCGCTGTTATTATTATTGGCAGATATTTTTCTGCCAATACTGACATGCGTGTGTACATCCAGGCATTGCACAATCCTTTCTATTCTTGCCCTCCCTATCATTGTGAGGATATTGAAAAGTTGGTCTTGTCTCTGGGAAGGCAATTTAGTCCATGTAAAATGTCTCAAATTCCCTATCCTGTCATACGGCTCACGACCTGCCTCTGGCTTCTGAAGGAGCCTGAAGGAGTCGTCAGAACTGCCGCAGAATGATAATGATATGTCAATGTAGGTTCATCCGTTGTAACAATTGTTCCAACCTGGTGTGGGGTTTGGATAGTGGGGGAGCCTGCGGGTACGTATTGGGTATGTGGGAAATCTCTACTTTCTGCTCAGTTTTGCCGTGACCCTAATGCTGCTCTAAAAATAACATCTTTTGGAAAAAATATATACATATAAAATAATGCAAGCAATAGATGCCAGACATAGAATTATGATTCCATTTAAATAGTCTGAAAATGTGCAAATCATTAAAAAAAAAAACCTGCCCCAGGTGGAGTTGGCCCTGGAGCCTGGCAGCACTGCTTTGAGATCCCGTTTTCCCCAGCCCCCTGGAGATGCTCAGGGTTACAGACAGAAGTGGGGCCGGGCACAGGAGCTCAGGCCTGTAACCCCGGCAGTTTGGGAGGCTGAGGCGGGCAGATCACCTAAGGTCAGGAATTTGAGGCCAGCCTGGCCAACACAGAGTGAAACCCCGTCTTTACCAAAAATACAAAAATTAGCCAGATGTGGTGGTGGGTGCCTGTAATTCCAGCTACTCAGGAGACTGAGGCAGGAGATTCGCTTGAACCCGGGAGGCAGAGGTTGCAGTAAACTGAGATTGAGCCATTGCACTCCAGCCTGGGCCACAGAGTGAGACTCTGTCTCAAAAAGAAAAAACCTAGACACTGTGTTACATGGTGCCAAGATGGGTTAGCCACGGCTTCCTATGGTTGGCTTGGTTGTTCTTGTGGGAGAAGCTGGACTTGGCCATGCTGCTCCCTCTGTACAGTCACAAGCCCCCTCTGGGTGATCTGGGTCGGGGACACAGTTCTGATTTTGATTATCCAGAAATGTCCTTCGTCGCTTCTTGGCGTTTTGGCTAAGATCAAGTACAGAAAAGTTCTGCCCCTGCCCGTTTCCCAGCCTCTTGGCTGTCTTAGAACATGGCAAGCCTGAGTTGGTTGGTTTTTGCTCTGTGCTTGAGGTTCAGGTAAAATGATTCATTCTTTCGACAAAGGTTTATCAAAAGCCTTTGACTAAATACATCCAGTGCCTGCCCTCAAAGCGTTGACAGTCATGATGCCAGCTGAGGAGGAAAACCAACATGAAAACAGATGAAACAGCCTGACAAGTACTGTGATGTGCACAGCACAGTAGGGAAGCACCCAGTACCCAAATATGGATCCATTATCTCCTGTGTGCCGGCCCAGGCCACCTTCCTTTCATTCCCTTGTTACCTCTGTGAAGCAGGTGTGAGGCTCCCAGTTCTGTAAGTGATGCTTCAGTGCTGGGGAGCAGTAGAGGCAGGATAAGTCGGGTGTTTCTGTTGACACCAGGTCTAGTACACTTTCCACTGGAATCCAGTTCTGACTTTTTCCAAGTGCTTGTGTGTCTCAGAACCGCTGATTTATTTTACTTTACTTTATTTTATTTTTTATTTTTTGAGACAGGGCCCAGGTTGGAGTGCAGTGGCACAATCTTGCTCACAGAGGCCTCAACCTCCTGGGCCCAGATGATTCCTTCTGCCTTAGCCTCATGGGTAGCTGGGTCCACAGGTGCGCACCACCACACCCAGCCAATTGTTTTTTTTTTTTTTTTTTTTTTTTTTTGTAGAGACGAAGTTTTGTCATGTTGCCCAGGCTAGTCTCGAACTCCTGGCCTCAAACAATCTTCCTGCCTCAGCCTCTCAAAGGGTTAGGCTTACAGGTGTGAGCCACCACGCCCAGCTGAATGTTTTTTTCGTAATAGGAAACTCATTTTCTTAGTTTTGCTTTCTCCTCCTTCCTCCCCACCCCTGAACACGTTACTATTACTATGGAACAACAGATCTTATTCCCAAAATACATTGCTCTGTTGATATACGCATGTGCGCATGTGTGTGTGCCAAGACAGGGAATAATGAAGTGTCAGGGAAATTGCTGCTGTGGTGTGCCTGAGCTCTTGTTCTGAAACTCAAAGCCCCTGAGCTCTAGAACAGAAGACACAGTTGATACAGCTGTGACCCAGAGCCCTCCAAGGGGACGCCTCAGTTCCTTACTAATTCTGGGGGCTCCGGGGAAAAGGCTGATGTCCACTGCTTGTGCATATGGAGCTGAGACACAGATGACCAGTGTTTTTCAGAGAATACACCAAGATGTTCTTACATGTCTGTCTCTGCAAACAGAAATGCCCTTTATCCTCTGCCTATGCAGGACTTCTTTCGGTGGGGTTGATTAGCTGGGAAAGCCCACAGGGCTGTGGGTTTAGAAAAGGAATCTGCTAGGTGGTTAGTATGAAGTTTTCCCTCTGAGGCCCTGGCAGTTGGGTGGGGCTTAGGGGCTGCCAGTTTCTCCAGCCTGGAGTTTATACAGCTTCTGTCTCCACATATCTGACATAGAAACAGCAAGAAACCCCGATTGAAAAGGAGACCTGTCTGGCCTCTCAGTATTCTGTTCCTCTCCCTGTCTAACAGGTACAAGTTAAAATTAGAACCAGGCTCTCCTGTGTTCTTAGAAACTAGCAGGAATGACACAGAAACTTGATGGATCTATCCACAGGGCAAACTTCCATTAGCACCAGAAACCAAGGTCCACTAAGATTTATATATATATATATAAATTTATATATGTAAATGTACCAATTCATTCAGCAGGGATGTATTGAAATTCTGTTACGTGCCAGGCAGTCTTCTAAGGCTACAGCAGTGAACTAAACACGAACGTCTCTGTGCTCCATGAAGTTTATATTGTAGTCATGGGAGACAGAGGATACACAAAGTAGAAATGCACATTATAATGTATGTTCAGAAGTGAGAAGTACAGTGGGGCAAGCTGAAGCAGGGGTCAGGGCAGAAGAAAGAACGGGAGTTCGGGAGTGGAAGTTGGGATTTTAAGTAGGGTAGTTGGGGAAGACCTTACAGACAGGGTGACATTGCAAAGACTTAAATGAGCGAAGCTCCTGGAAAATTTTGTTGTAATACTGAGGAAGTCTTGGTGTTGCCTCAGTTCTGTAGCTAAGTAAGGGGGATGTGAAGCGCTTGAGGGGCAGGAATCATCTCACGGAGTGTGGGTGAAGCTGGGACCAGACTGCGGTGACCCTGATACCTGTCATCTGCCCCTGCTGCTCTGCTACAAAAGTTATTTTCTTGACCGAGCGCAGTGGTTCACACCTGTAATCCCAGCACGCTGGGAGGCCAAGGCGGGTGGATCACTTGAGCTCAGGAGTTCGATACCAGCCTGGCCAATATGGTGAAACCCATCTCTACTAAAAATACAAAAATTAGCCAGGCATGGTGGCAGGTGCCTGTAATCCCAGCTACTTGGGAGGGTGAGGCAAGAGACTCTGTGCTCAAACCTGGAAAGTGGAGGTCACAGTGAGCTGAGATTGCATCATTGCACTCCAGCCTGGGTGACAGAGTGAGACTCCGTCTCAAAAAAAAAAAAGAAAAAGTCATTTTCTTGTCTTCAGTCATTCAGCATCTCTTTTCTTCCTCTGTATTTCCTAGGAACATGCTTTTGAAAGCAGCCAGAAATATAAAGAAGGCAAATACATCATTGAACTAGCACACATGATCAAGGACAATGGCTGGGACTGATTGGACAACATCTACCCAACCCAGTGTCCACGTGAACGCCATTCAACCGAACATTCTTCCCAAGCGTGAGAGAGTGACTGACACTTGGTTCCATCCATTTAGGGGCCTTGCCATCCGGGGCATCCTCCCACCCTGACGCCATCTTTCTGGTGACCGGCCTCTAAATCGCTGTCTCTCTGTCTCTTTGCTTTGTATCTGTTTGTGAGTTGATCCTGGCTTCTCTCTCTGTTCTAGTTTTGGCTGAAAACAAAACAACAAAAGGAACAGATCCTTCACCGCATGGCGGCAGCGCACCTTGGTGAGGGCCCCAGGGCCCATGCGCGAGCTGCCTGATGGCCTCTTGTCAGGAGAGCAGTGGCACGGGGGCGTGAGGAAGAGGGAAAGGGGAAACTCTAAGGGTCCTGGCGGGGGGAAGGGGTGGAAGGGTGGAGGTAGGAACAAAATCGTGCTGCTCCTGGAGACCTAATAACTTAGGCTTGAAATAATTGACTTGTCTAAAAGGACAAAGAGGAAAAAAAAAATACCTCATGACTGCATTCTCTCTGACCAGAAGCTTCTGTTCCTGACACCAAATGTGCCAGGCTAGGAAGTGAGCACAAGATGTGGCCCTGATTCTAGTTGGCGGGGCAAGGGCCTGGTTCCCCTGGGCTGAGTGGGAGTGTGTCCTGGCAGCAGCGAGTGACTTGGGCAATGGCCAGGTGGGTGCGATGACTCTCATGCCTCATTCAGCCTCTGGGCGATCATCATCTTTGCCTCTTTAGCCACCATAGGCAAGGTGTGAGGGGGACTGCCGTTTGCAAGGGGCTTAATATCCAAATATCCCGAAGGCTTTGACCAGCAACTGAGTAAAGTGGGTAATTGAGGATAGCAGGGCACAAAGTGGCTGCGACTTGGGAGCTCCTGAAGAAGTGGCTCCGGTGTTGAGCCAGAGAAATAAAAATTAGAATCAGTTAGCAATTCTGACTGCCTTTCCTTCTGACTCCTCATAAGAGGAGTATAGTGCAGGAGGGACCGGGTAGGGGTCATCCCAGGAAGGGTTTAGGTTTGAACCAGTTCAGGCTCTGTGCATCTTTCCTCTTCGGTTTTACAGTGGCTTCCGTGGGGTCAACAGTTTCTTGTTCATAGAGTTTCAGGTGTTTTTCTGCAGTCCTGTTACTGTAGACTATAGGAAGCACGGGCCCAAGGCTCTGAGCTTAGTGATAACCTGCCTGGTAGATTCCTCATGCCCCTAATCGCACTACTTAGGCTAGAATGTCTTGCATGGAGAGAGAGTGTGGTCCAGCAGCAGGGAGGAGTTCTGAATTCTAATAGCATCCGGCTCCCCCGCATCCAAACATCCTTCCATTAGGGAAGTGGAGAGAACCACATCCCTGTAAGGCCCATAAGAGAAAGAGGAGTTTGTTACATTTAATCAACACTGTGAAGTCTGTTCTGCAGCAATTCAGCCAGTACACAGTATATGACTGAAACTCACTTAACTGAATTTCATTTCTTAGACCGAAAATATTACTGTTAAGATACGTGTGCGTGTTAGGTAATTCTCAGCATCTCCTTCTCCAAGTAGGCTGACACTCTCGGAAAATTCACCCTGAAAGTCTCACAAAAGAATGAGTTCATGGGGGAGAATCCATAAGTTGATGAACTGAGATTAAAGCAGCCAACAGCGCAGGAGCTTTTCAGTCGCATCTGCAGCAGAACCAGCTTCCATTCGGAGCGCGTCCTTGGCGGAAATGCTTTCTCATGTGTCTCCACGCGTTGATGGTGGAATGGGAGACCCAAGACGGGTGTGGGCTTGCCCTGCCAGGGGCAGATGGCAGGACTGACAGAAAGCAGGATAGCGCCAGGATTCTCGGGAGAGCCCCTGTAAGACAAATGGATTCTTAGAAATCCAGTTTTGCTCCCCCAAGGCTCTTTTCCAGATCTTTCCAGTGCTTTCGTAGCCTGGGAGATCAAGTTGTTCTCCCCACTTTACTGCAAGGTAGACTGAGGTTCAGAAGAAGTATTTAATTTCTGCTCCCAGAAGAACAGTTTCTCTGGCTCAGAGGCCCAAGTTCTCAATGAAATCATTTTTCAACTTTCACATTCCTAAGCTGGCTTCCCGGCACAGAAGCCATGGATTTCCCCTCCTCTCTCCCTTCCCTTTCTCAAGGAAATAGTCTTTCTTCCTTTATGGATTTTCATTAGACCCTTTGCTCAGGGATTGTCCTGATAGTGCTTTCCATAAGAAGAAAATGGGGGTTAAACATGGGTAGGTGTTTTTATCTTTCAAACGAAAAATGGAATGTGGTGACATAAACTGGACATAGGGTGCCCTCGAATTTCCAAGGGGCAGAGAAGACCAATGTGCCACTGTTCTTCCTTGGGGCTGAGGCCTTTGACTGCTGCATGGATCAGAGCAGGCTCCAGTCAGACCCTGGTTCTGTTTTTTTTTCAATGACTATCCATTAAGCCTCCAGTGAGTGCAAGGCGCCATACTTGCTGTGAGAGATCTGAGTGTTGATTTTTCCATAACTACAGGGGGAAAATAAAACTCATTAGGCTTTCCCTTTGTGTCAGTGAAACCAAAAGTGCTTCTTACAACATTAGCTCCGGTCATGGCTTGTCTGTCTAACATTTAGCAGCATTGGAGAGGCCACAGCTGAGCTATGGAGATGCTAAATTAACTCATGGCCTCGGTCAGTTCATTCTTTAATTTCCTCACCAAATTATTGACTTAGAGCATAACCAAAGACCTCATTCATTAACCCCAGGTGGGTTGGGGGGAATTGGAGTTGGTAAAGCTTGGGTGCGAGGTGCGGGGTTGTGGGGGAGTAGAGACAGGGTAAGCAGACGTGAGAAAGGAAAAGGCATGAAGTTCTATACCTCAGCCAGCAGCTGCCTTCGTTTCGAACTGAAGTCCAGCTGGCAGACTAGCTCCACCTCCCCCTGTGCCACCCTAGGTCATATGACCTTGGCTACCCTGGAGTAGACCCAGACCCCTCGGGACCTGGGACGTAAGTCTTGGGCTGCCGATGGGTTGATTTGACATTAATCAAATACAGCCAAACTCGATACCCACAAGTTGTCAGCTGGACCTGACTGAGTTTTTCCTGAGTTCACGAGGATAGGCTAGAGTGCATTTTTACTGGTGGATCAGTGTGTGCAAAAGAGGTGACCCCTTTATAAAAGAGATTTTCAAATGGATATATATAAAAGAAACAGTTGCTTGTAAAATATACTTTTGTAAATAATATTTAATTTTTTAAATAATATATTTGGTGCTGTTTTCTCAGATCCCCTGAGAGCACTTTTTATTTTCATTTTAAATTCTATGGTTTCTTTTGCATTTCTTGAAGTATATTTTAAGGGAAACAGTGATCACCAATACACGTTGGGGTTTTTTTTTAAGGTCTCTATCACTTTTCGTCTGGATCAAGGCTTTAAAGCAATGCCTCTCTGCATTTTTTCCGCAGTGGAACAGACTCTGCAGTACATTAACCAGGTTGAGAACTGAAATATTTTCTTGCACCAGTATTGGCCAGAAAAGAAAATAAATGAAACCAAGTTAATTTAGTAGTAACAACTTACAGTGATTCTTCCTGTTGGAAGAATTTTCAACAAATCAGAATCATGTTTTTAATTGTGCCTGTGTGTGCGCGCGAGTGCGTGTGTAAAAAGCACTTTCGATTGTGCCTCCTGTTTCTTCTTGAGTGGGGGACACTATAACTACAGTTTACACCTCGGGCACGTGAAGTTTTTCTTCTCTTTCTCTCTGGTTGTTTCTGTTTCCGAGCAGACCAACAGCAGAATCCACGAGGACTTTTTGTTTTCCTGAGCATGGAGCTGTTGCGGGTTTGCTCCTTTTTCTTGCTTTGTGTGCTCAGCTTTTACAGACTGGAAAGGAAATCTGTTGTTTGTGAAGATGGAGCAGAGTCAAATCTGTGCTTCTGAGACGAGAGTGTATTAATCACATATCGCCGGGCTCCAGCTGTTTTAGAAGCCACATCATGTTAAACATTAACTGGTTTGGGTTAAAAGAACATTAATAAAATAATACACATATCTTAGTGGTAAACAGCTTTTTTTTTTTTTTAAGGTCAGATTGCCTCAGGTTTAGTAAGAGGCTGAGAAATCAAATCTTGAACACAATCAACTTACATATTTTAAAGGAATCTGCCTCAAACGAGAAAACATGCTAGTTGTCTAGATAGAAGAAAGAGATATTTAATTTTTTAAAATTAAAATAGTTATGAAATCTACTGGCAGTAAAAGGTAAAGCCAAGAAGAAACTATGAAAGCTATTCTCATGTTACCAAATTCTATCTGCCCATATGTTTTCGTATAACATTTTGGTGAAAGTGGGGAGTTGGTTCCCCTTTTCCCAACCTGCAGAGACTATCTTTCAATACAGAATCTGTCTATTTATGCTTGTGTTTACAAACCGTATTCGTTGGGTTTGGGTTTTCGTTTTCTTTGGTGGCATTTTTCAGGTCACTTTGCTTCTATAACAAAGGTAATTGTTTTCAAATACTTTGTCTTCACATTTTCCTGTATTTGTACATAGTGATTCAGTATTAGAGAAAAGTGCATCGTTTCCGTCATATTTCCAATCTGTGTTGGTGCTCATTTGAGAAAATAAAAGTTTTCAAATACTCTTTGAAGAGCTCATCTGTCTTCCTTGACCCAGTGTGTGTGATCTTGACCTTTTACATTTAAAGTACTTAAAGGCCTGCAGCTATCTAAACCCAGTCACAGATCTGTTGACTAACCCCAAAAGGGTTGTTTTTCCCAAGGACAGTCAGCCAACTAATGAATAAACAGCAGGTCTCCTGCTTATCTGCAAATGCTTCTCCTGGCTTTACATATCAAATGCATGAGTGACCTTTATCCAGTTCTCTGTACTAAGCCCCATGTTCATGGACTCTGCAAACTTTTCTGATGACACCAATTTCTTTGGAAATAGTATTGCATGAAGTAAAGGGAAAAAAGAAGTAAAACAACAAAATCATGTCAAAAAGGGATGGTATCATTTCTGAATGATTGGCTAACAGAGACCAGTATTCACAAGTTACAACATGGCATGTCAAATTTTCTCACTTTTTTCAACACATTTATTAAACATGTGTTTGATTCCAGGCACTGGGCAAGGCAATTCTATCATCCTAATAAATAAGCTGCTTTTGTTTGATTCATATGTACACACGGTCTTGTATATCCAGTCATTGTAAGTAAATTTTGTGAGCTGGTGCCTTCATTTAACATAAGCTAAACATTTTTTTCTCAGCATCATCATTATCATTTTATTTCATTTTATTTTACTTTATTTTTTAATGGTCAGGCACTGTGACTCATAATCCCAGCACTTTAGCAGGCCAAGGCAGAAGGATGGTTTGAGTCCAGGAGTTCAAGACCAGCCTGGGCAACAGAATGAGACCCCCATGTGTATAAAAAGTAAAATCAGCCAGGCATGGTGGCACACGTCTGCAGTCCAGCTACTTGGGAGGCTGAGGTGGTGAAGAGAGACCCAGGCATCTCAGGTCAACTTCCCCTTTTCATTCCTAAGACTGTAAACCGAAGCCCTTTTCATATGTAATTCCTAAGACTGTAAACTTCCCCTTTTCATTCCTAAGACTGTAAACTGAAACCCTTTTCACATGTAATTCCTAAGACTGTAAACTGAGACCCTTTTCATACGTTAAGCTATAAACCTAAGATTCTTCCACGTGTAACATCTAAAGTATAAGCCTATGTAAAGAAGGAACCTTCCTTTGTTAGGGGAGCTTGGCTGTTAAGGCATCTATGCCACCTTGCTCCCGGCCGAGTTAAACTCCTTCCTCCCATATTCGGTGTCTGAGAGTTCCGTTTCCCACAGTCACTCCTGTTACAGTGGGAGGTATCACTTGAGCCCAGAAAGTTGAGGCTGCAGTGAGTCTTGATCATGCCTGGGCAACAGAGTGAGACCCTGTCTTTAAAAAAAAAAAAAAATCTGTTCTATAAAAAAGGACATACCTTTTCTCCTTCCCAGATATTTTCACCTACCCATTCTGGGCCCAGCTACAGTTGACTTTTATTTGTCCTTCAGTCAGTATATTATCTTCTTCCTATGACCTGTTTTGCTTCGGTGGATGTGCCTGTTACCATTTCATTCCTGTTTGCCTTTTGCACAGATTGAAGAGAGAAAAAAGAATGTGCATGAGACAGCCAATCTCAAGCCAGCTTTGGGTCCTCATTCTTTCAAGCTCTTATTTCTCTGCTGGGAGAAAGGGAGGGGAGAGGACACTATCCTGATTTTGTAGATAATGAAATTGAGGTTTTGCAGGGTCTCATTACTAAATGATTTTCCAAATTTTAGCCTGGTTAAATCTTTTTTTTTCCTTCAAGACAGGGTTCGGCTCTGTCACCCAGGGTGGAGTGCAGTGGTGCAATCTCTGCTCACTGCAGCCTTAACCTCCCAGGCTCAGGTGATCTTCCCACCTCAGCCTCCCAAGTAGCTGGGACCACAGGCGTACACCACCACACCCAGCTAATTTTTGTAGAAATGGGGTTTTGGCATGTTGCCACGTTAATTCTGATGTTGCTTCACAGGACACTTTCCCAGTCTGCCCACCTTGACTGCTTAATAAGAGCTCAGAGAATGCAAATTAGAAAATTAACATGAACAAAACAGCTACAAAAGTCAATGCTACCTGGAAAATATGCATTTCATAGCTCAATATTTTTACACTGGGCTTTGTTGTTTTTTAATACTTTCTAATGGATTACATATGTAACCCTTGGCCCTCTACATTAATAATAGGTGCTGAAGGCTGGGTGTGGTGGCTCACTTGTAATCCCAGCACTCTGGGAGGCTGAGGCAGGCAGATCATGAGGTCAGGAGTTTGAGACTAGCCTAGCCAACACAGTGAAACACCATCAAAAATTTGCTGGGCATGGTGGCGGGCACCTGTAATCCCAGCTACTTGGGAGGCTGAGGCAGGAGAATTGCTTGAACCTGGGAGGCAGAGGTTGCAGTGAGCCGACTGGGTGACAGAGCTAGCCTCTGTCTCAAAAAAAAAAAAAAAAAAAAAATAGGTGTTGAATAAATGCTTGATGGCCCTTGAATTGGATGATGGTGGAGAATTAACAACTTTAAAAAATATGTTGAAGCATGTCATTAAGAGGAGATGGAGAAGTTAAGCATAAAATGTTTTCTACATAGGAAAATGGTTCAGTTTATTTGCATTTATTTATCCTACAAACATTTTTTTGGACATCTATTATATGTCTAGTAGGGAAACCAAGGGAGCGGGAGAGCTGTGGTACTAATTTTGCAGTGTGAGAGGATGCGGGGTTATTAGTCCTCCCCACTTTGGGCCAAATCTCTAGCCACATCAGCCAGGACCCTCACACAGGACCACTGGACCCTCACGGGCACCTGCTTTCTGCTGAAGCAATTACTCATAAAGCCTTTCATCTGAAGCCAATAAATGACTCGTGAGCAACTGAGCTGAAATACTGATTTCCCTTAGATAATCTGTAGAAAAGCTCACGCCTGTAATCCCAGCACTTTGGCAGTCCAAGCCAGGCAGATCACAAGGTCAAGAGATCGAGACCATCCTGGCCAACATGGTGAAACCCCATCTCTACTAAAAATACAAAAAATTAGCTGGGTGTGGTGGTGTGAGTGCCTGTAATCCCAGCTATTCGGGAGGCTGAGGCAGGAAAATCTCTTGAACCCAGGATGCAGAGGTTGCAGTGAGCTGAGATTGCGCCACTGCACTCCAGCCTAGGCAACAGAGCAAGACTCTGTCTCAAAAAAAGGAAGATGACTGTTATCACACATGGCACAAGTCTATTTTGAATTGAGAGTGGGATGGAGAATATACTTGCTCTTTATGCACATTGTTTGTTTAGTTCTCACAATCCCCCCCCATTTTACAGAAGAAGAAACTGAGGTTCAAGAAATATAAATAGCATGTCTGTGAAAGAGCGAGGATTTTTTATTTTTTATTTTTATCACCTGGGTGCAGGTGGGCTGAGGCCGAAAGGGGCATTAGCCAGAGCAAGGATTTTAACTCTTGTTCTGATTCTGTGAAGCCCACACCCTATCTGTGGCCCCAGCCTGCCGTGAAAATCTACCAGAAGGAAACTTCCTGGCAGATCTGAGCACACACCCAAAATGTCATGGCTATTTTGTTCTCTGAACAAAATAAAACACGAGAGTTTTATTCTTTTTTTTTCTTTCATAAAATGGAAATCCTGGCCTTTCAAGCATCGGAAACACAGAGCTTAGAACTGAGTGATGTATACCTTTATTTTACAGCAGTTCAGCTTTACAGGAGTTCAGCCCTATTGATTGTGGCACTATGCTTTTATATTTTTCTTTTCTTTCTTTCTTTTTTTGGAGGCAGCATCTCTCACTCTGGTTACCCAGGCAGGAGTACAGTGGCATGATCAAGGCTCACTGCAACCTCCACCTCCTGGGCTCATGTGATCCTCTTATCTCAGCCTCCTGGGTAGCTGGGACTACCGGCTTATGCCACCTCTCCTGGTTAATTTTTGGATTTTTAGTAGAGACAGGGTTTCACCACATTGGCCAGGCTGGTCTCGAACTCCTGGCCTCAGGTGATCCTCTCGCCTCGCCTTCCCAAAGTGCTGGGATTACAGGCATGCCACCACCATGCCCAGCCTTATATTTATTTTGAGGGGAAAAAATGTTGCTTTCACTTGCTCAGAGTGATTGCAAAAGATAAAAAACATCCAAACCCTTGCCCATGGGAAAGTGACTATGGTTTTCTAACATTTGACAACATCTCTATGGAGCCATTCAGAGGTAATTCTCCAGGGCAGCTTGGAAAAAGCCAAGGATTGAAAGTTCATGTTGCATGTAAGGTACCTGTAATTCCCAATATAAGGAATTATTTTAATGAGAGACAGAATAGCTAGAGAAGCTAAAGTTTTTGAGCCATTAGCAAATTATTTGAATACTATGACAGAACTATTGAGTTATATGTATTTTCTTTCTCTCTTTCCTTTTCTTTCTTCCTTCCTTCCTTTCTCTCTCTCTCTCTCTCCCTTCTCCCCTTTTTTTTTTCTTTGAGACAAAATTTTACTCTTGTTGCCCAGGCTGGAGTGCAGTGGCAAGATCTCGGCTCACTGCAACCTCTGTCTCCTAGGTTCAAGCAATTCTCCTGCCTCAGCCTTCTGAGTAGCTGGGATTACAGGCATGTGCCACGCCTGGCTAATTTTTTGTATTTTTAGTAGAGATGGGGTTTCTCCATGTTGTTCAGGCTGGTCTTTACTCCTGACCTCAGGTATCTACCCGCTTTGGCCTCCCAAAGTGCTGGGATTACAGGCATGAGCCACCATGCCCGGTGAGTTATATTTATTTTCAATTAAAGTAATGATTTATCCTGAGCTCATGAGCTTAGAAAGCAACAGAGTCATGTGGAAAGAACCTTGGCTTTGGAGCTGGACAGATGGAGAATTGAGTCCTGGTTGCATGTTTACACACTCACCGCTTGGAGAAAGTCACTGCAATTATGAGGTCTCGTTTCCGTCATCTGTAAATAGGGAATACCAGAAACCACATAAATTATTGTGAGGTCAAATATAATAACCATCAAGTGCCCAGCACAGATGGGTCTTGGCAAGTGTCACTTGTCTTTTTACTGATTAGTTGGAACTCACTAGGGTGAACACTGTGAGCGCACAGGATGTTTAGGATTCAGCTCTCATCCCTCTAAGCCCACCTCTACACGGGACCGACACCCAGAAAAGTTAAGTGATCTTGGGTACTGGACCTAAGAAGCAGCAACCCTGGGACTTGAAACCAGGCCAGCTAGGCAACGCAGCTAGTGGTCCTTGCACCATACTACCTGCTTTTACTTGTAGAGGAGAGTGTGTATGTTTACACAAAGAAGAAAGGTAGGGGAACATCAGCTAGAAAAATCCTTGAATTTTCTGCTAACCCTCTCTGGTGCTCTTCAGTACAGCAAAATGCATTCATTATCCCTGCACTCTGCTCTGGTGTGCAGGCAACGTGCTGGAGAGGAGGAGGCCCAGTGCTGTCAAATCCACTCCCCTCCGCAGCTTCCCCTGGACATGTCTGCCTCAAATTCTGAGCCACTTCGCCAGAGCAAGGCCATGCAAGCAAAGCAACCAAGCAGTTGAATCAGGGATGTTTTATTTATGGCTTTAATAATGAAGCCTCTTGGGGAAATTTTAGTTTCCCCATTCCCAGAAGCGAAAATGCTTCCACAGAATGTTCTTAAAATGTATTACTGTTTATGTTTTTTTCCTACCACGCTCTTTGCACCACCTTAATAGAGTTTAAAACATCCCTTCCCAAAGTAGACAGAATGATCTGTGCTGTCATTCGTTTGGCTGGTTCTGGACCAAGCCAGCACACTGTTGAAAATCGAAAATACAGGTTGATGCCGCTGCTCCTGATGACCTAATCCTATGTTGAGCCTGTTGTGGTCGTTATTAAAACTGCTGCTAATTCAACAGGACCTTGCTCTGGCACTGCCCAGTTCTCAGTCACTTATTTCCAGGGCGATTGGAAGAACTGCGCCCGTATCTCTTGGAGGCACTCAGGCTTGAAGCCGTTTCCATGGCGACCAGACATACCCAAGGTTCAGATTTCATTTCATTTTAGATCTCAATGATATTATAAAAGAAATAGTTTACTGGTGAGAACTCTAGCCATCTGAGAGAGGAGGCTGGAGGAAAAAGAGAGCCACTGACCTCCTGGAGCCCTGGCTGTAGGAGGGACCTCTTTGGGAGTTTGTGTTTAAAGGGAGAGTGGGTAGTCATCCGGCAAAGAAAAGATCAGCGTTCTCCCAGAAGTAACTGGCATGGACTTGCTGAGTCCAGTGCATCAGACATTTCCTCTTGCCTTGGGTAAACCCAGGTTTAGCCTGAGGGAGGCTTGTCTGAAAAAGCAAGCAGTGGGACAAGGGAGGCAGAACTCAGCATGAGAATGCCTGTATTATTTGTTTAATTTTTTTTGGCGACCGAGTCTCACTCTGTCATCCAGGTTGGAGTGCAGTGGCAGTGAGTCAACCTCTGCCTCCCAGGTTCAAGCAATTCTTCTGCCTCAGCCTCCTGAGTAGCCGGGGTTATAGATGTGCACCACCACGCCCAGCCAATTTTTGTATTTTTAGTAGAGATGGGGTTTCACCATGTTGGCCAGGCTGGTCTCGAACTCCTGACATCAGGTGATCCACCCCACCTCAGCCTCCCAAAGTGCTGTGATTACAGGCATGAGCCACCGTGCCCAACCGAGAATGCCTACAAAAGTTTTTTTCTGCCAGTGGGCACAAGATGCACAGGCATGTGCTTTAAAACTCGGGTGTCAGGCTGGGCTCGGTGGCTCACGCCTGTGATCTCAACACTTTGGTAGGCCAACGCGGGCAGATCATGAGGTCAAGGGATTGAGACCATCTTGGCCAACATGGTGAAACCTGTCTCTACTAAAAATACAAAAATCAGCTGGGCATGGTGGCGCACGCCTGTAGTCCCAGCTATTCGGGAGGCTGAGGCAGGAGAATCGCTTGAACCCGGGAGGTGGAGGTTGCAGTGAGCCGAGATCGCGCTACTGCACTCCTGCCTCGGCGACAGAGCAAGACTCCATCTCAGACAACAACAACAACAAAAAAAAACTCAGGTGCCCAAGTCAGACCTCCTGGTTCTGTTGCTAGTTAGATGGGCTACCTTGGATAGGTAAGTTACCTTCCTTTTTTTAAAAACAAAAAAAATTAAGAGATAGGGTTTTGGCTGGGTGTGGTGGTTCACGCCTGTAATCTCAGCACTTTGGGAGGCTGAGGTGGGCGGATCACCTGAGGTTGGGAGTTCAAGACCAGCCCGACTAACATGGAGAAACCCTGTCTCTGTTATCAATTAAAAAAAAAAATTAAGAAAAAAAAATAGTGTTTCCGTCTGTCACGCAGGCTACTGGAGTGCAGTGTTGCCGTCATAGGTCATTGTAGCCTCAGTCTCCTGGGCTCCAGCAATCCATCTCAGCCTCCCAAGTAGCTGGGACTACACCTAGCTAATGTTTTGCATTTTTATTTTTGTAGAGATGGAGTCTGTGTTGCCCAGGCCTCAAATGATCCTCCCACATTGGTATCCCAAAGTACTGGGGTTAAAGGCATGAGCCACCACATCTGGCCAGATCAGCTACCTTCTGAGACACAGTTGCCCCATCTATAAAAAAGGGTTACAGGCTGGACACAGTGGCTCATGCCTGTAATCCCAGCACTTTGGGAGGCCGAGGTGAATGGATCACTTGAGCCCAGGAGTTTGAGACCACCTTGAGCAACATAGTGAGACCCTGTCTCTACAAAAAAATAAAATTAGACGGGCGTGGCGGTGTGCGCCTGTAGTTCCAGCTACGTGGGGTGCTGAGGTGGGAGAACTGCTTGAGCCTGGCAGGTTACGGCTGCAGTGAGCTATGATTGTGTCACTGCACTCCAGCTTGGGCAAGAGAACAAGACTTTAGCTCAAAAAACAAAAAGTTACTGTGAGGACTAAGTGAGATCATGCACATAAAGAAAGCCTGGCACTGCTGAGCTGAAGAAATGGTCATGATTATTGCTTCAGTAGTGCGAGGGCAAGGCATGGGTTTATGTTATTCACAGTAGAAAATGCATGTGAAGTCCGGGCGCCGTGGCTCACACATATAGCCCCAGCACTTTGGGAAGTTAAGACGGGTGGATCACCTGAGGTCAGGAGTTCAAGACCATCCTGGCCAACATGGTGAAACCCTGTCTACTAAAAATACAAAAATTAGCTGGGAGTGGTGGTGCACGCCTGTAATCCCAACTATTTGGGAGGCTGAGGCAGGAGAATCGCTGGAACCTAGGAGGTAGAGGTTGCAGTGAGCCAAGATTATACCACCACTGCACTCCAGTCTGGGCAACAGAGTGAGATCTCCATCTGAAAAAATAAAATACATGTAAAACACTGCACAGAGGAGAAGGATTCTCAATATCGTGGATGATAATGATCCTTTTTTTGCATGTACTTCCTTCGTTCAATCTTTACATTCATGAGTACATGTGCAGGTTTGTTACATAGATAAACTGTTATAGGGGTTTGTTGTATTTCACCACCCAGGAGTTAAGCCCAGTACCCAACAGCTGTCTTTTCTACTCTACTCCCTGCTCCCACCCTCTATCCTCAAGAAGACCCCCGTGTCTGTTGTTTCCTTCGTGGTCATAAGTTCTCATCATTTAACTCCCAGCACATATTTTCTTTGTTTTTTGTTTGCTTGTTTTTGTTTTTGTTTTTTTGAGACGGAGTTTTGCACTCTTGCCCAGGCTGGAGTGCAATGGCTCGATCTGGGCTCACTGCAACCTCTGCCTCCCAGGTTCAAGTGATTCTCCTGCCTCAGCCTCCTGAGCAGCTGGAATTACCGGCATGCCCCACCACGCCCAGGCTTCTCCATGTTGGTCAGGCTGGTCTCAAACTCCCGACCTCAAGTGATCTGCCTCCTCAGCCTCCCAAAGTGCTGGGATTACAGGCATGAGCCACCACACCCATCCTCAGCATGTACTTTCTTTCTTTTTTAAAAATTTTATTTATTTTTTATTATTTTAAAGACGGGAGTTTCACCATGTTGGTCAGGCTGGTCTTGAACTCCTGACCTCAGGTGATCCGCCCGCCTTGGCCTCCAAAGTGCTTGGATTACAGGCGTGAGCCACCGCGCCCGGCCAGTACTTTTTAAACATGTTTTATTTTGTATATCTTTCCAGGGATTTGGCAAATGCTAAATATCCCCAAAGACAATCACTCACACATTCTTTCAACAAATGTCTATGAGCTAGGCTTTATGCTAGAGATAGAGGACAAGGTTGCTGCCCTCAGGGAGTTTTCTCAGTCCCCGATGGGAATGCTTATGCAACAAGGGGAGTGGGTAGTTGCCCAATAAAGGAAAGGTCTGAGTTGCCACAGCAATTACTGGTTGGACTAGAAAGTAAAGTTCTAGAAAGCCTTCCCATGGGCCTTGCCACCATGATCCCTCTTCCACAGGGTCCCTTCCACTTGGCCAAGGCCTCTGCTCTGATCCTTATTGAGTTATATTATCTGTGTCTCTCCCTAGCCCTTCCTTGAGGGCAGGGACATAGACTCTTTTCTTTTAGAGATAGGGTCTTGTTCTGTTGCCCAGTCTGGAATGCAGTGACATGATCATAGCTCACTGTGGCCTTGACCTCCTGGGCTCAAGTGATCCTCCCCTCAGCTTCCCACTGGGATTACAGGCGTAAGCCACAGCGCCCAGCCCAGACTCTTTCTTTATAGCTACCTAGACTAAAGGCTCAATGAAGGTTTGATGAAGGAATAATCAAGTGGATATATGGATGCTTCACTATCCAAAGAATTCTTCCTTCCAACTCTAACCCAAAAGGAAACTAGTGATATTTATTGAACATATGTGAAAGGAAAGATTGCTTTAACTTTTACCTTATTCCACTGGAAATCCTCAGGTAAATAGAGAGAGAAGTTTAGAGGACAGGAAACGTAAGTAAAGCATGTGGAAAGATGTTTTCTGTCCGGGCACAGTGACTTATGCCTGTAATCCCAGCACTTTGGGAGGCCAAGACGGGCGGATCACCTGAGGTCAGGAGTTTGAGACCAGCCTGGCCAACATGGTGAAACCCTGTCTCTACTAAATATACAAAAAAAAATTAGCCAGACGTGGTGGCATGCAGCTGTAATCCCAGCTACTCTGGAGGCTGAGGCTGGAGAATTTCTTGAGCCTGAGAGGTGGAGGTTGCAGTGAGCATAGAATGAGCCATTGCATTGCAACCTGGGCAGCTGAGTGAGACTCCGTCTAAAAAAAATTTTTTTTCTACAACCAGTGTTGTGGTGGGCAAGGAAGGTCCTTGAGTGGTTCCATTCAGTCCAACTTAAGTACAAGTGGTGGGGAAGAATGGGGTGATTAGCAGTTACTCAGGGGAGTAGCAAAGAGGCAGATTTCTCCACATAGGCTATGTTGGACAGGGGAGCTGAGCAAAGTCTTAGAAACACAAACAAGAATCCCTCAGCTGGCTGGTTAGAAGGTCATGTGCTCTCTGTTGCCCAAAGGAAATCCTCACAAGTATAGCCTGGATGCAAGCAATGTATGAGCCCATGACATCAGAGGCTACGCAGTCAGTGAATGTGGACTCCAGATCTTTCAGTGGGGTCCCTTTAGGACCAGCCTCTTCATCTCCAGGCCCCATTAATCTCTCTCATTCCTTGTTCTTCCCTTTGCTCTAGGGAATCCCTTTCCCTTCCTTTCAAGCGAGAGATGGAGGTGGGGAAACATGGCTTTCATTTATGGTGTTTTCTCCCAAATACTTTGCTCTTACTGAGAGTCTTTTTATTCTTACCTTTGATGGCCTAGGATTATGAAACTCAAAAGCCAGGGAGATAGATACACATTTGTTTTTTCAAATCATATATAATTTACACACAGTAAAATTCACCTTTGAAAAGAGGTGGGTGCCGTGACTCCCACCTGTAATTCCACACTTTGGGAAGTCAAGGCGAAAGGACTGCTCATGCCCAGGAGTTTGAGACCAGCTTGGGCAACATAACGAGACCCTGTCTCTATTAAAAAACAAAAATTTAAGTATCAGCTGGATATGGTAGCTCATGCCTGTAGTCCTAGCTACTGGGGAGGCTGAGGGTAGAGGATCACTTGAGCCCAGAAGTTCTAGGCTGCACACCACTGCACTCCAGCCTGGGTGATGGAGTGAGATCCAGTCTCTAAATAAATAATTATAGGCCAGACATGGCGGCTCATGCCTGTAATCCCAGCACTTTGGGAGGATGAGGTGGGCGGATCACAAGGTCAAGAGATCGAGACCATCCTGGCCAACATGGTGAAACCCCGTCTCTACTAAATATACAAAAATTAGCTGGGTGCCTGTAGTCCCAGCCACTTGGGAGGCTGAGGCAGAAGAATCGCTTAAACCTGGGAGGCAGAGGTTGTAGTGAGCTGAGATAGCGCCACTGCACTCCAGCCTGGTGACAGAACAAGACTCCGTCTCAAATAAATAAATAATTATAAAAGTGTACAGTTTTACAAGTTCTGACTGATGTACACAGGCATGTATACCTGTCATGTACCACAGTCAAGATATAGAATATTTCCATTACCTCAAAAAATTCCCTCATGTCCCCTTCGTAATCGCCTGTCTCCTCCAGCCCCAGCCCCTGACAATCCTGTTTTCTGTTCCTATAGTTTGCCTTTTTCAGAATGCCATACAAGGCTTTTTGAGTCCGGCTTCTGTCACTTAGCATACTGCTTTAGAGATTCATCCACAATGTTGTGTATCAATAGGTTGCTCCTTTCATTGCTGAATAGTATTCCATTGTACAGATAATGCCAACGTATGTTCACCAGTTAATGGACATTTGTTTGCTTTCCAGTTTCTGGCTATTCTGAAAAACCTGCTATAAACATTTGTGAACAGGTTTTTGTGGATATTGTGCCTATATTTTCATTTCTCTTGGATAGATTTCTGTGAGTGGAGTTGCTGAGTCATATGGTAAGGTGGAAGTTTAAATTTATAAGAAACTAGGCCAGGCGCAGTGGCTCATGCCTGTAATCCCAGCACTTTGGGAGGCCAGGTAGGCAGATCACATGAGGCCAGGAGTTCTAGACCAGCCTGACCAACATGGAGAAACCCCGTCTCTACTAAAATACAAAAATTGGCCAAGCATGGTGATGCATGCCTGTAATCCCAGCTACGCAGGAGGCTGAGGCGTGAGAATTGCTTGAACCTGGGAGGCTGAGGTTGTAGTGAGCTGAGATTGCACCACTGCACTCCAGCCTGGGCAACAGAGTAAAATTGTGTCTCAAAAAACAAAAAAAAAGGATTGCATATTTAAAAGAAGACCTTGGCCGGGCTCGGTGGCTCACGGCTGTAATCCTAGCACTTTGCGGGGGCCGAGGTGGGTGGATCACCTGAGGTCAGGGGTTCAAGACCAGCCTGGCCATCATAGTGAAACCCCATCTTAAAAAAAAAAAAAAAAGAAAGAAGACCTCACCCCAGGCCCAAAATTATGTTATTTCTTAATGGCTCTAAAAAGTCATTTGACAAGAAGAGTCATTTAGAGTCATTTAATTGAGGAATCATTTTGTTACTTTAAATCATGTCACTCCTCACTCCATTGGCATACATGTTTGCTATTTATTTATTTATCTGTTTTGAGATGGGGGTCTCACGCAGACTGGAGTGCAGTGGCACGATTTTGGCTCACTTCAACTTCCGCCTCCCGGGCTTAAGCAATTCTCCCACCTCAGCCTCCTGAGTAGCTGAGACCACAGATGCGCACCACCACACCTGGCTAATTTTCTGTATTTTTGGTAGAGACGAGGTCTTGACATGTTGCCCAGGCTGGACTTGAACTTTTGAGCTCAAGCCATCCACCTACCTTGGCCTTGCAAAGTGCTGGGATTACAGATGTGAGCCACCATGCCTGGCCAATCTCGCAATTTATAATTTTGGCTATTTAATTCAAGGCTCCAGTGAGATAATTATGACCTCTCAAAGAGGCTGCTTACCTCGGCATCTAGAAAACTCAAGCCTGGATGGAGACTACAACCTCCGCCTTCTGCCTGAGTATTGAAAGAAAGGCCTTTCTTCCAGCCATGGATGGGACTGTCACACTGGGGTCTCTGTCTACCCCAGAATTTTTTTTTTGAGACGGAGTCTTGTTCTGTCTTCAGGCTGGAGTGCAGTGGCGCAATCTGGGCTCACTGC
Source organism: Ateles fusciceps (assembly GCA_036589455.1). Classification (NCBI taxonomy): domain Eukaryota; kingdom Metazoa; phylum Chordata; class Mammalia; order Primates; family Atelidae; genus Ateles; species Ateles fusciceps. Next base: position 561,664 of record JAZHEH010001132.1, read on the forward strand.
ATTCCCCGACTCCCTGGTTCAAGCGATTCTCCTGCCTCAGCCTCCTGAGTAGCTGGGATTACAAGCACGTGCCACCATGCCCAGCTAATTTTTGTAGTTTTAGTAGAGGCAGGGTTTCACCGTGTTGGCCAGCATGGTCTTGATCTCCTGACCTCATGATCCACCTGCCTCGGCCTCCCAAAGTGCTGGGATTATAGGCGTGAACCACTGCGCTCAGCCCGGAGTTGCTTTCTTATACACCCCTGTGTAGCCAACGGAAGGAGCAAAACACTCTGCAGCTTACCCTAGGGTCTGTGCGTCCCACTTCCTTTCCTCCAAGGGGAAATTGCTGCACCAATCACCAGTCACCTCTATTTTGCCAAACTTGAGAAAGAGCGAGGGGCAACAGGGAACAGACTGGTGGGACTTTTGAAGAATTCAGGTAGCCTGCTGACTGGTGGGTAATGCTTACTTTCCGTTTCTAGGCAATAAATCATGACTTACAAGCAAAAGGCTACTCCTGGTTTCAGACACCATCTGGATCCATTTCCCCCCAAGGCCTAGTATCCAGGGTGACCCAGTACAAAGGCAAATGTAAAGCCTGCTAAAATCGAGTGCCCATGTTTGAGAACCAGACTCCAGACATTTGGTTCAAAAAGTGATGGTGACACAATGGGGTCAAGTGAAGCTGTCAGGAAAAGATCTACTAATAATAGCTCATATGTGTTGAGCACTCACCCTGTGCCAGACACCAAATGTTCCACATGGACTCATGTACTTTTTTTCTGTTGGAGACAGAGTCTCGCTGTGTCGCCCAGGCTGGAGTGCAGTGGTGTGATATTGGCTCACTGCAACCTCCGCCTCCCAGATTCAAGCAGTTCTCGAGCCTCAGCCTCCCAAGTAGCTGGGACTACAGGCACACACCACCACGCCTGGCCAGTTTTTGTATTTTTGTAGAGATGAGTTTCCCCATGTTGCCCAGGCAGGTCTCCAACTCAGCTCGGGCAATCCACCCACCTTAACCTCCCGAAGTGCTAGGATTACGGTGTGAGCCACCCTACCAGCCCACGTGTACTTTCTCATTAGCCTTCACGTTAACCCTCTAAGGTAGGTCTTATTATTAACTCAGTTTTACAATAAATAAAACAGAGGCTGAGATGTTGACTTCTTTTTTTCTAATGCCTAGGCTGGATTGCAGTGATGCAATCATAGCTCACTGCAGCCTCGAACTCCTGGGCTCAAGCAATCCTCCTGCCTTAGCTTCGTAAAGCACTGGGATTACAGATGTGAACCCCCACGGCCAGCCTGGAGTCTATATTCTTAGCCACTATATATTCAACCTCTAACCCAAGCCCCACTGTAGCAAAAATCCCCAGGGAAATAAGTCCAGCAAAAGGAAAATGTGAGGACAGAGTGTTTCCCAGATTTCAGAATCTACTTGGAAGATAAATTCATTTCAAAAAGACATTTATTTATTCATTTAACAAATAGGCCAGGTGCAGTGGCTCACGCCTGTAATCCCAGCACTTTGGGAGGCCGAGGCGGGCGGATCACCTGAGGTCAGGAGTTCGAGACCATGCTGGCCAACATGGTGAAACCCCGTCTCTACTAAAAATACAAAAATTAGCCAGGCATAGTGGCACATGCCTGTAATCCCAGCTACTCCAGAGGCTCAGGCAGGAGAATTGCTTGAACCCGGGAGGCGGAGGTTGCAGTGAGCCGAGATTACACCACTGCACTCCAGCCTGGGCAACAAGAGCAAAACTCTGTCTCAAAAAAAAAATAAATAAAAATAAACAAATATTTACGAACATGTATAGATGCTGAGGATACAACAGTCACAACATAACTATGGTTCCTGCCCTCACAGACCTTATATTCTCTAAGAGAGACAGTTTGTAAAGAGATAATTATAATAAAAAAATAATTTGCTTCATCAGAGTTCTGAAGGGGTGGTGTCAGAGGAAGAGGTGCCTACATCTGATTATGAGTGTAAGGAAGGGCTGCCCAGAGGGCATCTTCAGAGCTGAGTCTCAAATAATTTGTGGAAGTCACCAAATAGACAAGGGGTGTGTGTGTGTGTGTGTGTGTGTGTGTGTGTGTGTGTGTGTTGAATATGCACAGGGGTTGCACAGAATAAAAAAGGAAGAGGTGGCCGGGTGCGGTGGCTCACACCTGTAATCCCAGCACGTTGGGAGGCCGAGGCAGGCGTATCACTTGAAGTCAGGAGTTCGAGACCAGCCTGGCCAGCATGGTGAAACCCCGTCTCTACAAAAAATACAAATATTAGCTTGGCATGGTGGTGCGTGACTGTAATCCCAGCTACTTGGGAGGCTGAGGCGGGAAATCACTTGAACCCTAGAGGTGGAGGTGAGCAGAGGTCCACTGCACTCCAGCCTGGGTGACAGAGCAAGACTCTGTCTCAAAAAAAAAAAAGAAGAAGCAGAAGAGGAAAAGGAAGAGGTATTGTGGGCAGAGAGGACATCTGGCCCAGTCATCAGACCTGAGATTTCACATGTGTCTGGTATGCCTGGAGCACAGAGTTCAAGGGAAACAGCAGAAGAGAGAATAAGGCCACACAGGAGGTTGGTGCCAGGTCTTGAAGGGCCTTGTAAGGTGTTTAGGTTTTAACTCATAGGCAACAAGAAGCCATTGAAGAATTTCAAGCTTGTTTCCTTCCTTACGGGGTGAGGGAGATGATTTTCTAAGAGAAGCATGCCGTTATCAGAGATGCATCACATTTCCACTTGGACAGTTATGGAAGGAAGGACTAGAGAGAGGCAGAGAAGCTGGATGGAGGCAGGGAGGTGATTGAGGAGGATGTAGGAATATTGCAGGCGAGAAAAGGGTGAAATGCCTAACCCAGGGCAGTGCCCGTGGGGATAGAGAGGAAGAGACAGATGAGAGTCTGATAAAGAAGGCAGAGCCGTGGGGAGTCATGGATTGTTCCACCATGAGGTAGTAGCTTGGTTAACTCACAGGCTATGGCTCCACCCAACACTTTCTAGCAGTGAACTTGATCAAGTTGCTGAACCTTAAGTCTCTCCATTAGTAAAATGGGGATAATAATGGCGCCTATGGCACAGGGTTGTGGCAAAAATCAAATGAGATCCACGTGCTTAGCACAGTGTCTGGCACAGGAAGTGTTCAGTTACTTTTCTGTTTGTATCCTTTAGTGAGAGGAAGTGGGGGCTCTAGGCTGGGTCCCAGGTTCCTGGCCTGGGTCATCGCGTGGATGTGCACTAGGTTGAGGGCATACTCCTGGAGAAGGCTTCGGTCCGGTAGAGCTCCTACTAAGAACATTGTGAGCTGATGGCCATGACTAAGATTTGTTGAACTTGGGCTGGGCGCGGTGGCCCATGCCTGTAATCCCAGCACAGTGGGAGGCAGAGGCAGGCAGATCACGAAGTCAGGAGTTCGAGACCATCCTGGCCAACGTGGTGAAACCCCATTTCTACTAAATATACAAAATTAGCTGGGCGGTGGTATGCACCTATAATCCCAGCTATTTGGGAGACTGAGGCAGGAGAATCCCCGGGAACCGGAAGGCAGAGGTTGCAGTGAGCTGAGATCACACCACTGCACTCCAGCCTGGGCAAAAGAGTGAAACTCCATCTTAAAAAAAAATTTTTTTTGTTGTACTTTTTAGCCATGGAAGTAATGAATGATACTTCTGATTAGCTCCAGGTTCTCTAGAGGAGGAGAAGAGACATGAAATGAATAATCTCTCCCAACAATTCCATCTCATTCAACAGCACCACCATACTCCCAATTTACTAGGTTCGCAATCTAGAAGTCAGCTTTGATTCCTCTCTGTCAATACCCGTCACCCATATCTAACCCCTAGGCAAGCCCTGTTAGCTCTACCCCCAAAAGAGATTTCAAATCTGATGGGTTTTCATCATCTCCAATGCTACAATCTAGTTCAAGCCACCATGTCTTGCTTGAACTCCGGCAATAACCTCCTTACCTTATCTCCTCACTTCTGCTCATGCCCCTTATAGTACATTTCTAAAGAATAACCACAGTGAGCTTTTCAAGGTATAAACCAGACCTTGCTGCTCCTCTGCAATCAGAATAAAACTCAAAGTCTTCAAGGTCCTACATATTCCATCTGCCACCCGCAGCCTCGCGACCCACAAGCACATGGATATTCTTTCTGTGCCTTGAACACATCAAGCTTGTTCTGCTCGGGGGACTTTGTACTGAGGTCTCCTCACTTAGGATGGGTTTTCTTTGGATTCTCTCATGTCTGGCTCTTTCTCACTTACCAGGTATCTGCTCAAATATCCGCCCTTTTCTAGACCCACTTCACCCCCTCCCTCCTCCACACACTCTTTTATTCTTTTTTTTTTTCACAAGCCATAAGTATACTTTTATGTCACTTTTTCTTAGGTTACTGATGCATTTCCAGAATCTCTTCATTTCTTTGCATAACTGAAAACCCCCAGAGGAAAGACGCCATTTACAATAAGAATGTGATCTATGTTACAAGCTTCTGCACCATGTCATTTTTTTTTGTTTTTTCAACCTCAAAACTTGCCAGAGCAAGGACTTTGTCTCCAGAGCCTTTTCTCCAAGTTTGCTGAGAGCTGTTAGTATCTCCACTTTCTGTTGAGTGTACAGGTCTCTTTCCAGCTTTCCTACCATCAGATCTCTAGCCATCTCTGCTAACCTTGTCCAAGCTGACCTGGTTGTTTCTTTGCAAATAATCTGATGACCTCTGGGGTTTTAAAGGCCTGGCTGATAGCTGCCTGAATAGCCAACTGCATTCCACTTAGTTCATCTACCAAAGTCATATTTCCAGACATAATTTTCTTCAGTGAATCATTAAATTCACTTAGTTGCTCCAGAGTTTCCTTTTTGGTTTCTTCATATTCATCTGTATCAAGTTCCTCTCTGCATTCCTCCAGATCTTGTAATTGCTGCGTTAGTCTATCCAACTGTTCTTCTAAATTCTGCTTTAATTTGCTTGTTTCTGTCTTTCCTCTGGAAGCCATTTTAATCTCTGTCTCCTAGTACTCTGATCTCTGCACAGTGCTGACCGGTCTCAAATTGCAGAAACCTCCAGTTCTTGACGTTCCGAGCGTCATAAACTTGAGGAAAATGAAATTATTCATCAGGACTACAAAAGGCTCAAAGTTCAAACCACCTGGGGGTGGAGATGGCTTCTTAGGTCCCGGGGATCCCCCGCTGTGCCTCCGGCTCACCTGCTAGTCCCAGAGTTTAGGGCCAGAGGCCCCGCCTACCTACACTCTCTTATTCTATTACCTTGTTTTACTTTCTTCATATCACTTATCACCATTTCCTTCCTTTCTTCCTTTTTTTTTTTATTAGACAGGGTCTCACTCTTTACCCAGGCTGGAGTGCAGTGCTACAATCCTGGCTCACTGCAACCTCAATCTCCTGGGCTCAGGTGATCCTCCCATCTCAGCCTTCTGAGTAGCTGGGACTATAGGTGCGCACCACCATGCCTGGCTAATTTTTGTATTTTTTTTTACAGAGACAGGGTCTCATCTATGTTCCCCAGCCTGGTCTCGGGTTCCTGGGCCGAACTGATCTGCTCACCTCGGTCTCCCAAAGTGCTGGGATTATAGGAGTGAGCCTCTGCGCCCAGCTCTTTCCTTTTCCTTTCTTTCTCTTCCAATCTCTTTTTTTTCTTTCTTTATCTCTACATATAAGTGGTTTCCATGAGGAATAAGACCTTGTTTCGTTGCCTGTATATCCCACATGCCTTGAATAGTACTTGGTACATAGTAGATCCTCCGTAAATATGTTTTTTGTGTTATTTTTTTATTTTTTGAGATGGAGTCTTGCTCTGTCACTCAGGCTGGAGTACAGTGGCATGATCTCAGCTCACTGCAACCTCCACCTCCTGGGTTCTAGCGATTCTCCTGCCTCAGCCTCCTGAGTAGCTGGGACTGCAGGTGCCTGCCACCACACCTGGCTAATTTTTTTTTTTTTTTTTTTTTTTGTATTTTTAGTAGAGACAGGGTTTCACCATATTGGCCAGGTTGGTCTCAAACTCCTGAACTTGTGATCCTCTTGCCTCGGCCTCCCAAAGTGCTGGGATTACAGGCATGAGCACCCAGCTGTAAATATGTTTTTTGAATTGAGAATTAAATGACTGAGTGAAATAATTACAATAAAGTGTATTATCACAGGAGCAGTTCCAGCCATGGCAGCATTTGTGATGGCTGCTCAACTATGTATTGGAAAATATTTCCATCTGTCTGAGATTTATTTTTTATTTCATTTTAAGTTCTGGAAATATGCTTACCCATATCTGAGATTTAAATTCAGTCCTGCCCGATAGTTAAAAACCTGGACTAGACTTTCTCCAAATTCTTAGCAATCTGGGATTCTGGGAGCCATGCCTTTTCCCAGGTCCTGAAGTGTTCTCCTTTCACCTGGTTCTTAGCAATCCCCAGATGAAAGAGCTCCTGTGGCCAAATGGTTGCGACAGTGGAAACCTGGCCACCATTCTTAAGGGAGCAATCCATCATCTTCATAAAAGGCACTGCCAAAATTCTACTCAGATTGTTTTACGGTTGATGTCATAAGAAAGATTCCCATTTGTGGCATACTTATGACATCATCCACCTTGCATGCCTCCTGGCCAGTAGGTATTATCCTCCTCCTAATCTTGCCTGTAAGGAACTTGAGGCTGGGAGAAGCCTCGTGACTTGCCTAAGGTCACAAAGCTGGTAAGGAGCTAGTGGACGGGTGAGGTGGCTCACACCTGTAATCCCAGTACTTTGGGAGGCTGAGGCAGGTGAATCACAAGGTCAGGAGTTCAAGATCAGCCTGGCCAACATGGTGAAACCCTGTCTCTACTAAAAATTCAAAAAATTAACTGGGCATAGTGGTGGGTGCTTGTAATCCCAGCTACTTGGGAGGCTGAAGCAGGAGAATTGCTTAAGCCCGGGAGGCTGAGGTTGCAGTGAGCCGAGATCACTGCACCTGGGGACAGAGTGAGACTCTGTCTCAAAAAAGAAACAAAAAAAAAACAAAAAAAAAATGGGGAGCTAGGATTCATCCCAGGTATGTTTGGCTGCCATGTCTGGGCTGGTTTCACAACAGTCTAGAGGCCAAATCCTTAACTCAGCGGGCAGATGGCTTCATAGCCACCTAGTAATGCTAATTTGGGAAAGCAGTCCTGAGATAAAGAGTTATAGAAAGTAGATTCTGTAATTAGCCTCCTTGCTCAGCAGGAACGGTGAGTTGTATCTCCTACAGATCAGAGCTATTTGACTTGCAGAGATTCAAGGGCAGGACTGTAGCGCTCTGGAGAAAAGTGTTTTCAAAGGCAGTGAGTCCATGACAGATGTCTCTGGGCTGTGTAAGGAAGGGCAATGTCCTCACAGGAAAGAGAACATGCTAGGGGACAGGACAAGGTGCTAGAAAGGCCCTGGGAAGCAGGACAGATGGATGGATACTGGGCATGGGGCAGAAAGGGTAAATGCATCCACAACAGGAAACTTGGAACAAGAGTTCTGTAGCCCCTGCTCTCTTCCAGAATGCTGTTTATTTGGAACAGGGTCTCACTCTGTCACTCAGGCCAAAGTGCAGTGGTGTGATATCGGCTCACTGCAGCCTCAACCTCCTGTGCTCAGGCGATCCTCCCTCCTCAGTCTCCTGAATAGCTGGGACCACAGGTGCATGCCTCCACTCTAGGCTAATTTTTGTAATTTTTGTAGCGATGAGTGTCGCCATGTTGCCCAGGCTGGTCTCAAACTCCTGAGCTCGAGCAATGCTCCTGTCTCAGTCTCCCAAAATGCTAGGTGGGATTACAGAGGTGAGCCACTGCGCCCAGTCCCCAGAATGCTTTGTTTTTATATACTTTAAGTTCTGGGGTTCATGTGCAGATTGTGCAGGATTGTTACGTAAGTAACAATCCTGTTACATGCTATGTCATGGTGGTTTGCTGCATCCATCCCCCCATCACCTACATTAGGTTTTTTCCTTTTTTTTTTTTTTTTAAAGACGGGGGTTTCACCATGTTGGTCAGGCAGGTCTTGAACTCCCGACCTCAGGTGATCCGCCCGCCTTGGCCTCCAAAGTGCTTGGATTACAGGCGTGAGCCACTATGTCCGGCCCCCTTTTTTTTTTTTTTTTTTGAGATGGAGTCTTGCTCTGTCTCCCAGGCTGGAGTGCAGTGGTGCGATCTCGGCTTACTGCAACCTTCACCTCCCAGGTTCAAGTGATTCTCCTGCCTCAGCCTCCCAAGTAGCTGGGACCATAGGTGCAAGCCACCACGCCCAGCTAAATTTTTTTTTTGTATTTTTAGTAGAGACAGGTTTTCACCGTGTTGGCCAGAATGATCTCAATCTACTGACCTCGTGATCCGCCCGCCTCAGCCTCCCAAAGTGCCGAGATTACAGGTGTGAGCCACTGCGCCAGACCCCCCAGAATGCTTTTTACTGCACCTCTGGCTGAAATACCTTTTCCTTCTTCTCAGAGCCTTTCACTGAGAGAACTTTTAGCTGAGCAGCAAGAGGAAATCCCAAGTCCTTAAATTTCACCTCCTCAGAGAGGTCCTCCCTCACCTTCTCATTTAAATCAGACACCTACCCTCACCATTGTTATTCTCTCCAAGTACTGCTCACAATTTGCAATTATTTATGTATTAATTTTCATGTTCTTTGGCTCTTCCCCTAGGGCAGAGACCATCTCGTTTTTTTCACCCACGTGCTTTCAGAACCTAGAACAGTGCTGGCGCTAGGTAAATGTTCAAAAACTACTTGCTGAGTGATGGCAGGAGTGAATGGTGTTAGGGTAGCTGATCCTTAAATTGGGCAGTCTTTGTGGCGTGTAAGTAAATGACAATGTAGGCCAGGTGTGGTGGCTCATGCCTGTAATCTCAGTAATTTGGAAGGCTGAGGCGTGAAGATCTCTTAGCCCAGGAGTTTGAAACCAGTCTGGGTAACGTGGCAAGATCCCATCTCTACAGAAAAATTCTTTTTTAATTATCCAGGCATGATGGTATGTTCCTGTAGACTCAGCTACTCAGGAGGTTGAGGTGGGAGGATCACCTGAGCCCAGGGAGATCAAGGCTGCAGTGAACTGTGTTGCACCACTGCACTCCAGCCTGGGCGACACAGAGTGAGACCCTATCTCCAAAAAAAAAAAAAAAAAAAGACAGCGTTCTCATTTCCCTCGACATCTGCATGTAGGTAGAATCCAGGTCAGAGTTAACACAAAGGACACAAGGACCACTCTCTTGCCTACTGATGGGAGGGGGAATTCTGGGCTGCCTCTATGGAAATGAACCCAAGTCAGTTCAGCCCCTGCTCTCTCCTCTGCCATGGAAGCCCCTAGTCAGCTGGGGGCAATGTTGGGTAGGGGGAGGTCATGCTGGGGCTGGCCCCACTTTGTGCTGCCAGCAGCACTGGCTGGCTCCCGTCAGATATATGTGAGCTCTTGGCAAGCAAGAGGGAAGAGAGCTTGGCAAGAATGAAGTCTGACCACCCCCCCCACCCCATCCCCTCCAGACTTGCAGGCTGCTGAGGCACTGGGTTAAAGAGACCATTATTTGTCATCTAATAATCAGGTGTCTGGGGCAGGTTATTTCTCAGCAGGTTGAAAAACAGGGCACCCATGATATTGTGTTTCTCCTTTGGCCTTTCTGATAGCAGGGTTCACCCAGAGGCCTGGCTGACCTGGTTCTTTTAAGGGGAGCCTAGAAATATAGATAAGCACCAGCCTCATGGGTGCCCTTCCGTATCCTTGGCTTGCCCGTTTTTTTCTTGGTGCCATCCTTTATGAATTGTAGGACTTTTTTTTTTTTGAGACGGAGTCTTGCTCTGTCACCAGGCTGGAGTGCAGTGGCCCGATCTTGGCTCACTGCAACCTCTGCCTCCCAGGTTCAAGCGATTCTTCTGCCTCAGCCTCCCCAGTAACTGGGACTGCAGGTGTCTGCTACCACAGCCGGCTAATTTTTGTATTTTTAGTAGAGACGGTGTTTCACCATGTTGGCCAGGCTGGTCTCGAACAACTGACCTCAGGTGATCTGCCCGCCTCAGCCTCCCAAAGTGCTGGGATTACACACATAAGCCACCACACCCAGCCTATGAACTGTGCGAACTTTTGAGAACTGTTATTAGGGCAGATAAATGGAGCCAGGAGACTCTTCACTTTGGCTTCAGCAGAACCCATCGCAGTCCAGATTGGTCCGCTCTTTGGAAGTTCTGAATGGTATGAATCCAGAGGAGGGAACAATGTTCTGCGTGTTGTCATGGGCCCTCATCTCAGAGGTGTTTACATCGCGGGCCCTCGCATTTGGAGATGCTGGTCATGTTTTCCCACCAGTGTGAAGGGTTTGGATGGTTTTGACTTGTCCTCACATTTCCCCATCTTGTATTTATTTATTTATTTTTGAGATGGAGTCTCCCTCTGTCGCCCATGCTGGAGTGCAGTGGCACGATCTTGGCTCACTGCAACCTACGCCTCCCAGGTTCAGGCAATTCTCCTGCCTCAGCCTCCTGAGTAGCTGGGATTACAGGCATGTGCCACCACGCCCAGCTAATTTTTGTTTTTTTAGTAGAGTCAAAGTTTCACCATGTTGGTCAGGCTGGTCTCAAACTCCTGACCTTGTGATCCACCGGCCTGGGCCTCCCAAAGTGCTGGGATTACTGGCGTGAGCCACCGCACCCAGCCCCATCTTTTATTTTTTTGAAAAGAAAACTAGGACAGTTTATTGATCACTTACTATACTCCAGGCACAGTATTTGGCATACTTTTCAAAACTATTTCATTTCATTTACATTCATATCATTTCAGGATATATTATCCCTTTTATACATACATAAGAAGATGGAGGTTCAGAAAAGTGGAATAAATGTACTAAGCCCTCTCAGCTCAGAGGCTAAGTGAGAATCTGAACACAGGATGTCTGGCTCCTAAACCTGTATGTTCTGCCCACTCAGGGCCCACAAGGGATGGGAAGGCTGGAACAAATTACAGGGAGGCCTGACTTCATTGCTTCTCAGTATGATCTAATGCTGAAGTGTGTTTAGCTTGTTTCCTTTTCCTGGGGAGAAACAGAGGGAAGGGGAGTAAAAAATATATATTTATTTTTTTGCTGGGGGTCCAATCCGTTCTCAGCATCCCATCCCATCTGGACAATCTGAGCCTCTTTAAGTAGGCCACCTTGTCGCACCGTGACTGAGAAAAGGTGACGCTGGTAGGGGCTAACCTCGGGTTGGCCTAGAAGTGGCGGTCCCAATGAGCTGAGGGGTCTGCATAATTGGGTAAGATAGCCACACTTTTTCAGTCCTGCCCAAGAATATCTATGGGAGTAAAATGAAAGTTAGCCTGTGTCCACGTCTCATGCCCTGTGAGACAGAACCCCTAAAGCAGTGACTTGTCTTGCAGACCAATTACTTTGTCTCCCCCAACCTTTCTGCAGCTGCCCTGGCCTCTTCTTTCTGGGATGGAGCCTCTGCTCTGGGGGCCCTCCATAGCCCAGTTTCAGAAAGGTGACTGCTTCCTGGTTTGAGATGTATTATTAAACTGTAATCATACTGTGCATGGAGTCAGCCAAAGCAGTGGCTATTAATAGGGAGGTGAAGAAAGCTGACTCAGAAGGAAGCTGACTTAGGCTGGAAGGGAGAGCCCGGCCACCTTGGCCTACAATTCTAGCAGGAGGTCAGTGAGAGAGACCTGAGCTCGCTTCGTTCCTGGGCAGGAGTCAGCATTATCTGGATTTCTCAGCTTGGGAAATAGAAGCCCGGAGCAGTCCTGATCAAAGGGATATTGAGCTGTCTTTCCCAGGTCCCTGGGGGAGTCTCCGAGCCCTGAGTACTGGTAGCTTAAATAGCTATGACTCAGCAGAGCGGCAACTCTTCCCCTCCCGATGTCATCAGTAGATGAGACTTGGAAAGGGGCACTGGGACTCCATTTCTGTGACCTCCCTCAGCTGAGAAGCCAGTGCTGATCCAGCCCTTAGCTGGCCGGACAACCCATTGGCAGAGACACCCAAATAGGGAGATTCTGTTTCTGGCTCCTTGGAGGTGGCCATTTTCATTTTGGGGAGAGGGCCACAGTAAATGAAGGGCCTGGTGTAGAAGGGCCTCACACTGTGGGGGAAAGGGACATTTTTTAGCAATTTCTATCAATGTCATGCATTTCTCAGGGAGTTCAGACTTAGCTGTCTGGTAGGCTCCCCCATCGTCAGGCAGCTGGAAGCAGGTCAGATCCCCGAATCTGGCCCAGGATATGTCCCGGAGAAACAGGACTGCCCCTGGATGCACAATATCCCTCCCTCTGCAGCAGCCACCGGACACAGCTTTCACACACGCTGCTTCAGCTCGTTCTCACCAACCCCAGCAGGTGGGTGGAATCAGCCCTTAGCAAGGAAAACAGAGATTTCAAAAAGGTGAAGCGAGTTGGTCACACAGCTAGCAGGTGACAATGGGACTAAAACCTCAATCTGTCTGCCGCTGGAGGAAAAGCCAGGCATGATGAACTGCCCTGTGCCCAGGCACCTGCCCATCTGAGCCACTTCCACCTAGACCCAGGTGTCCCTGACTTTGTCGCTAGCCCAGTGCTCACACTGAGGCCAGGGTGGTGAAGATCTGGGTGTGTGTTGGGTAGGGGGTGCTGAGAGGTTGCGGGAGCGCCGTGTCGTCCTCTCGCCTTTCAGGTGGGTAGGGATGCTGAGGTATGTCTTCTCAAACTGGAAGATTTATTTTGGTCCCTGGATCTCTGTAGAAGGAGGTTTGGATGGAGGTAGGATGTGGGAGGTGTTTTCTCTTCCTCCCTAAAAATACTTATTAAGCACCTCTGGGTTTCAGCTCTGGGCAGCCTGGGTACTTTCAGATTATAGAACAATTTCATGACACCATGGAGCTGGTATTTTTCTCTGCTGTTTTTCACACAGTCTTAATATAGTTTTACCTGATAAGAACTATCCACATGTGTATATCTTTTTAGAGTTATAAAATAGCATAATCTACATACTTAAATGTACCTATATCTTTTTTACAGAATAAAGAGTCTATTAAGGAATGACTTTCTTCCACTGACTGTCATATGGATCACTTCCTGAACCTGAAAGAGATTCTGAAACTCCAGACGCTGGGTCCTGAGCGCTAGGAAGCACCTGAGGGAAGAATTTCAGCCCCCAGCTGCTAGGGGTTCTCAGTGCAGAAGCAGGACCAGACCAGGCTTTTGGGAATTTGTTCATCATTTTATAGCTGTATCATGGCCTGTCCGGAGAGGGAGGGCTGGAGAGTCATTTCCTGATCCTCAGCCTCCTGGCTATTGTTTTGGGGTCTTGTGAACTCTTCGGATCAACTCTTTTTCCTGCCTTTAGCTATAACAAGCAACAGGATGGTCCAGCATCCAGATTCAGAAAGCTGCCCCCTCTCACTGAGTCAAAGTTAATTAATTCTCACTGTACCTTGAACTAGGTCAGCTGTAGGACTGTACTGGGCCTGACCTGCTGTCAGGGAAGGGCATTGCTCGTCTGTCTCTTGATGTGCTGTCCTGGGCAGAGAAAGTGGGAAGGGGGTAGTTTTCACCTTTGCGTGGGATCACCTCTCCTCCTTTCTTGTGGGGGAGGTGACCATTTTCAGATCTGTGGGTGGGGAGGAAAATCTTCTCTTCCAAAAATAATCTCTCTGCAGTGGGGTTTGAAGCCGGACCAAGCTGCTAGTGCTATTTTTACCCAGCTTGCAGTTCAGGGTGTAAATAGCAACTCTGGCTGTTTTTTCCCACAGCTGACAACAGAGTCAACCTCTTCGAGGCAGGAGCATTCTGGCATTTTGAACAGAGAAAACAGAACAAAATTTGCCCTCGGGCCCAGTTGATGATTCCTAGACGGTGGGGTCAGTATCCAGACGGAGGTGGCGTCTCCACGGTTCTGTTATCTCGGTCTCCGCTATAATCAGGCCCAACGAATAGCTGCTGTGCTGAGGCTCATTTAAAGAGGCTTCCTGCCGAATGATGAGGGAAAGGCAGGTCTGTAAATCCCCGCCTGCACCCGCCCTGGGTTCTAGGAGCTGAGCAGCTCTAGGCTCCAGCTGGCTGTCCCCTTGCCCTTTCTCTTGAATTAGCAGGCACTTCCTCTAAGGCTGCTGGCCTAGGAGGGTTTCTTGCAAACCCCCTGATCTGAGGAAAGACAGAGAAGACATCCACTCAAGGCTGCCCAGATGACAGCATGTCTAAAATATGCCTCCTGGTTTTCCAGTGATTGAAGGCCCCGCAGCCTTTAGCACTGGAGTCATTTGGAGGTCATGGTGAAAGGACTGGCTCCCTCCTTGCCCGCATTGAAGCAGAAGGTGCGAGAAAGTAGCCAAAGCCTGGGGTCGTGTCTCTAATAGGCACGGGTGAGTGGGAAGTTCAGCCTCATAGAAGGCCGCTTGCTGGTGCTGTGCATGAGGACGCTAAACTGGCAAAGCTGAGATGCGCCCGTCATGGTGAGCGATTCTCTCTCTTCTCTTCTGGGGAATGAACAGGCTTCATTTGCTTTTCCCTGAGGCCAGGTTTCTTACCCAAGTCTGTCTCTGGAGTATTTGGCCTGAAATAAGAACGGAGTTTTGAGTCAGCAGGGGAGCCATGCTTCACTGTGAATTACACAGCAACTCCTTGTGGAGCTGCCCGCACCCTCCCCCGGGTACACATCAATCAATCGAAGTATTTCTCAAATATCTACCCCCCGTGCCCAGAACTGGGCATTTAGGTACACGGTTCAAGTTTTAGATTTTTCCAGCAAATGAATTTGTATGGGGTAAGAAAAAGGATCGGAGGTCAGATAGGCAGCTGAGTAATCCCCAGCTCTGCCTTTTTAAAAGTGGTTTCAGTTGCGCCTCCTTGGAATTGATTCTGGGCAGCTGTTAATTGCAAAACTCACTGCCAATTATCGATAGCTAAAGTGGCATTGGAGAGCTTCTCATGGTAAAAATAGAGGCAGGTAATAGATGAGAAAATAGCTTTGCATTTGAGAAGAGAGGATGGAAACCTATTGTCTCAATCTGCTGCGTTTGAGCTTTCCTTTGTCAGCTTGGGTTCTCTCCCAAGACTGGCCAGCAAAGTCTACCTAGTGACCGCCAGCAAACAGTCCACCAGCAAGCTACTCGGGATTAGAGCAAAACTTTGTCTTGGCAGCAAGAACAGAGAGGATCCCTGCTGGGTTCAGGGCATCCTGGTTCTTACCAGGCTCTGTCACATTGAACAGCCAATACAAGTTTTCAGGAAAACCCATGTTGAAATTTAAATGTACTTTTGGCTCATTTGGGGGGAGGTTATGATTGTCTAATTCTGCTGGTAGTTTGTGCACCAAACTTCAAATCTACAATGGTTATTCAAGGAAGTTTCTTGAAGCCTAGATGGTACATGTTTACCTTAAAAAGAAAAACAAGGCAGGCCCAGTGGCTCATGCCTGTAATCTCAGCACTTTGGGAGGCCGAGGTTGGCAGATCACCTGAGGTCAGGAGTTCAAGACCAGCCTGGCCAATACGGTGAAATCCCATCTCTACCAAAAATACAAAAATTAGCCTGGCGTAGTGGCAGGCGCTTGTAATCCCAGATACTCGGGAGGCTGAGGCAGGAGAATCGCTTGAGCCTGGGAGATGGAGGTTGTAGTGAGCCAAGATCGCACCACTACACTCCAGCCTGGGTGACAAGAGCGAAACTCTGTCTCCAAAAAAAAAAAAAGCAAAACAAAAAAATTCCGAAAAACAGAAACAGGAAAAAGTGCCCCGGTGAGTAAAACCAAAAGCATGTGGCAGACAGACACAATGCAGGCCCGACTGTTTTGAACAATGCTCACGGCCCCAGCCTTGACACTGGGAAAACCGGGAACGGGGTCACAGACTTCCTATGTCAAGTGTTTCCCTGGATTTCCTGGAATCCAACTTAAAGTGCCATTTCCCCTGGTGCCACCAAGGAGTTAAACTTTGGTTCTGTTCTCCCGGTGACTAAGAATGCACTGTGTGGCTCTGAGATCATCCAGAAAGAAACTGACAGTCGGCGTGGGAAGTGTGTGAGCTTTCAGTGCTCCTGAAATGCCTTTGATGGGCATGGTGAGAGAGCAAAAGGCTTATTGCCACCTAGTGCCCCTGATTGTGTAATTTCATCGTGAATTCTTGTTTCTTCTTTTGAATTTTGCATAATTTTAAATGAAGATCTCTAACTCCTTGGGGAGCTTGATACTGTGATGTGTGAATTATTCTATGGAGCCATTCTATGTGGGCTATCCTATATTTTAGACAGCAACGTATCCCACCACTTGGAAATATCACCCATTTTGATTGAAAACAAAGTAGAATCAATTGACCTGACCAGACCGTACGTGGTGTGTGTGAGGGAGACTGGGTCTTCCCACCCCTGATGTTTTCCGTCTTCTGGACTTCTTTGGAGTCCAAACTGCATAACCCTCTGGGCTTCTCTCCACCTGCCCCCTCTTCCCTGAGAAGGAGGCATGTTTTAATATGACTGATGAGTTTGGAAGGAGAAACTGCCTTATATTTTCCTCTCTTCTTTTCTTCTTGGGAGCAAGCTTTGCTCCCGCAGTGTGGGAAGAGGAGACCCATTCCAGCCCAGCTGCCTGTCATTGAGCCACCAAGTCTGTGTAATTCTGAAGTTGAGTATCAGGAAGCTTGTTTGTCTGATGATATAAGCCACGTTCTCTAACGTAAGTTTTATCAGTAGAAAAGGTTATTTTTGGTCGTCATCTAGCTTGCTGCTATCTTCTGATTCCATTCAAAATTCACAGAGAAGGGAGCAGACTGCTATTTGGAGGCCTCCTCAAAGACCCCGATATATTTACTGGGAGATTTGCTGTGATTAGGAAAATCACAGTGTGGGGGTAAGGTCCGACTTCTAGACCCACACCATCACTTTCTTATAGAACACCAGATTCCTTAGCTGTCAGCTGAGTAAAGGGAGTTTATGGGTGTTCCTTGCAGCTAAAATGCATCCATTCACAAGTTATTTATTGAATCCTTACTATGTGCTAGGGGACACATAGGTGATCAAAAGAAACACAGTCTTGGGCTGGGCGTGGTGGCTCACGCCTGTAATCCCAGCACTTTGAGAGGCCAAGGTGGGTAGATCACTTGAGGTCAGGAGTTTGAGACCAGCCTAGTCAGCATGGTGAAACCCCATCTCTACCAAAAATATAAAAAATTAGCCAGGCGTGGTGGCACACATCGGTGGTCCCAGCTACTTGACAGGCCGAGGCACAGGTATTGCTTTGAACCTAAGAGGCAGAGGTTGCAGTGAGCTGGGATCATACCACTGCACTCCAGCCTGGGTGACAGTAGTGAAACTCTGTTTCAAAAAAAAAAAAAGAAAAAAAAAGACACAGTCTCCGCTGTCACACAGTTTATACTGTAACTAGGGTGTATCAATTTAAAAGTTTAATGTTTCAAGTGAAAGAAAACAACCTCAAATAGGCTTAAGTAATACAGGAATTTATTGTCTTACTGGAGATCCAGGCACAATTTGATCCAAGATTCAAACGGCATGGATCCGTTTCTCGGCTCTGCTTCCTCTGAGCTGGATGCGTTCTTTAGCCACCACATGCTGGAACCCCTCTCTCCTGGCAGCTTCAAGCTTTCCACGATGGCTGCAGCAGATCTGAGACATACCATTTACCAGGCTGACAAGAGTCCAAGTTCTAGCAGTCCCTGGAGGTCCCCCCCTGACAAGGCCATCTCAGGTTATAGACCAGCGTAAATCATGAGCTCACAGGAGAGAAGACACTGATTGGCTCACACCCAGTGGGGCCCACCCCCCAATATGGGAGAGTTGGACCCTTTCCACTTCCAGAAATTTGGGCACCTATTTGGAAGGGAGAAAGGGCCACAACCAATAACTGTTCATGACAGAAGGAAACAATAAAAAATAAGCTTATACTTAGCTCTGAGGGAAGCATTCAGCCTGCAGAAAATGGAGACATCTCATTACTACCTGGCAAGTCAAACACAGGCCTGGGGATCCAGAGGTTTATTTGGATTCCAAATTCTGTGTGGGCCCCCATACACAGCTGACCCGTGGGGACATTGTAGAGGTTGATACATGATATACTTTGCTTCTTGATCTGGCCCCTCAGTAGTTACCCTGGGGTTGTATTCTTCTGCTGTGTGATCGCTTTTCTCTTATTTATTTATTTATTTATTTGAGATGGAGTCTCACTCTGTCGCCCGGGCTGGAGTGCAGTGGTATAATCTAGGCTCACTGCAACATCTGCCTCCTGAGTTCAACCAATTCTCTTGCCTCAGCCTCCCGAGTAGCTGGGACTACAGGTGTGTGCCACCACGCCCAGCTAATTTTTGTATTTTTAGTAGAAATGGAGTTTTGCTATGTTGGCCAGGCTGGTCTCGAACTCCTGGCCTCAAGTGATCCATCCACCTCGGCCTCCCAAAGGGCTAGGATTAGAGGCGTGAGCCACCACAGAGGATAGTATGTGCCTGAGAGAGATCTAAAAGGATGTCTGAGATGATACTCACAAAGCACATGGTGCAAGTCACCAAATAAACCTAAGCTATCTGTTAGCGTGTTTATTATTCTTTCAGATTTAAGGACATTCAGCTGGTAGTTTAGGGGCTAAACATTAACCACAGTGGGGCAGGCCAGCACAACATGAGCTGTGAGCCATGAAGATAGACAAGTCTTCAGTGTTCTAAGTTCAACAGACCTGTGTGAAAAAACACATAACCCAAATGGATTGAAAACGGACAGAAATGCAGTCAGACACGCAGGGTAGAGAGGGTGCTCCAGCTAAGACCTTGGCCAGTTCTTAAGAGGCATAGGTACTTGCTGAGCAACTTGATGTACAGTGGTGCCTGAGCAATCATTTATTTCTTTATCAGCAAACATTTTTTTTGGTATCTTCTATACTAGAAGCTACAATAAAAACACACAATCAGTTTATGAGGCAGGCACTTAAATCTTTTTTAAAATAAAGAAGGAACCTCCCTCTATAAATAGGTAAATTATTATAAAAATTATATGCAAAGCTAAAATGAACTACAGATCTACTATTATACAAGAGACAGAAAAGAGAAAACTAGTTTCATTATTTGGGTGGAGGCTGGAGAAGAAGTGGCCTATACCTGGGATAGAATGAGCTGACTTTGTGTTAAATCATAAACAAATATACAGGCCTAAGTGGAGAGATGGCAATCAATTATACAAAGGCTTTTTTGGTTGCTCAGAGAAATCTGACCCAATCCTCTGAATGTCCTATAGCAGCAGTTTATTTGCACCTTGCCTACTGCTCTTATTCTAACTTGTATCACAGTCGGTTATTTATTCATTCAATATTTGGTTACTCCCTCATTGAACATTGATGCAAGCCTTGATATGTGCAAGTATTGTGCCAAAGGCCAGGATACAAAATAGCATCAGCCATGGTTTCTGTAGCTCAGTCTAGGAGGGGGAGGAGGCATATAAAAAATAATTATAGCCCGAGCACAGTGGCTTCCACATGTAATTCCAGCATTTTGGGAGGTCAGGGTGAGAGGATTACTTGAGGCCAGCAGTTGGAGGTTGTGGTACGCTATGATTGTGCCACTGCATTCTAGCCTGAGTGACAGCGCAAGACCTTGTCTCTAAAAGAAAAAAAAAAATTATAACCTAACATGAGAGGTTCTGTAATAGAAGTATACCCTGAGTGCTTGGAGGTGAAGCCTTCACAAAGGAAGTAATATTTGAGTGTATCTTGACAATAACAGGAGTTTCCTAGGCCGAATTTCCAGAGTAGCTGGAAAGCCCCTGAAAGAGGAGCCAGCATGGTGTGTGAGGAAATGGTAAATGGTTTGGTATGTGGGGGATCTTTGGGTATGTAGTGAGAGTGTTAGCAGAGGAGGCTGAAAAGGTAAGTCACACAGAGCTTTGTAGAACTTGCTATGGGGCTTTGAACTGTATAGACAAAAGGATTTGTTGAAGAATTTTAAGTAAATGATTGACAAGATCAGGTTTGGGCTTTAGAAAGACGTCTGGCAGCAGTCTGAAGGAAAAGTGGTAGTGGGGAAGACCAAGAAATCAACAGGGAGGCTATTTCAGTAATCTAGGTGAGAAGTGACATCTTGATGATTGAAAAAGAGGGAACAGAATGGGTTCAAGGAAGAACTGCGAGATTAAATCAGCAAGGCTTGGTTACTGGTTAGAAGGAAGATGATGTGTCAAAAGAAGGCATTAAGAATGACTTGGGGCTGGGCACGGTGGCTCATGCCTGTAATCCCAGCACTTTGGGAGGCTGAGGTGGGTGGGTCCTTTGAGCCCAGGAGTTCAAGACCAGCCTGGGAAACCTGGCTGAAACCGCATCTCTACAAAAAATGCAAAAAATTAGCCAGGCATGGTGGCACGTGCCTGGAGTCCCAGCTACATGGGAGGCTGAGGTGGGAGGATCACCCGATCCCAGGGGGTTGATGCTACAGTGCACCATGACTGAGCCACTGCACTCTACCCTAGGTGGCAGAGTGGGACCCTGTCTCAAAAAAAATAAAAATAAAAAAGAATGACTTAGAAGTCACTAGCCCATGCAACTGAGGAAACAAAGGTGTTACTAACCACAGTAGGGAATAGAAGAACAGGAGGAAAGATATAAAGACAGGATAATGACATGCTGTGTTTAAGATGCCCACATGACATTCAAGTGGACAAGCCCCACTGACAGCTGGAAATCTCTGCCTAGAGTTAATGGGAGAGCTGCAGGCTAGAGATTGAGCTGAGACTACATAGGTGCCGAGGCTGTGGACATGAAGGGCGCACACCCACCAAGTACAGCTGGAAAGTGAGAAGATAAGAGACACCAGCACAGACCCTACAGAGCACTGTAGGACATAAATGGATTGATCAAAGAGGAGCCAGAAAAGGAAAGTAAAAAGAGGTCTCCAGAGAAAAGCCAGGAGAACTGGCAGAGACCAACACCTTAGAAGGCACAGGAGATAAGAAAAGGAGGAGGCAGTCAAGTAGGTCAGAGCTGGTGAAAATTCTAGTGTAGCATTTGTGACATTTCCCTCGTTAAAGAGCAAAGCCTGTGACAGTAGGAACTCCTGGCATGGTACTTTGTATAAAGCAGGCAGTCCATGTGCCACACTCTATAGATAGACATATAGATGTACCAGTTTGGAGACTGCTGGCAACTGCTAGCTGTCCAGAGACCTCAGATTTGGAGACACTGCAATTTTAAAGTGTTATGTTAGGGTCAAATTAGCAATAAAAACAGCACAATATAAAAAGAGAGTCTTACTTTCCTCAAATTCCATTAAAAACTACTGCTACCACCTCGTGTATTTCTTTGTATTTGGTCTTCAGGAGAAGCACTATAAAATGAGGAAGCTGGGGAATATAATTTATCAGAACAGGGGAGTTTAGTTGCAGTTGCTGGAACACAGAAATTGGGGTCAATGTGTTTGGCCTTTACAAAAGTCATTCTGAGGGCAATGTAATGGTATTTTAGGAACTAAGCAATGTCGTCGTCGTCTTCTTTTTTATTTTTTTCATCTCATTCTGTTGCCCAGGCTGGAATGCAGTGACATGGCTTTGGCTCACTGCAATTTCCACCTCCCAGGTTCAAGCAATTCTCACGCCTCAGCCTCCGGAGTAGCTGGGACTACAGGCACACACCACCATGCCCAGCTAATTTTTTGTATTTTTAGAAGACACAGGGTTTTGCTATGTTGGCCAGGCTAGTCTGGAACTCCTGACCTCAAGTGATCTGCCCGCTTCAGCCTCCTAAAGTGTTGGGATTACAGGCGTGAGCCACTGTACCCTACCAGCAACGTCTTCTTCAGATGTCATACAATGTTACAGTTCTTTTCATTTGCCCATTCTTTCAACACTGAGCACCTCGTATGTTCGAGACACCATGCTAGGAACAAAGATATCTTTCCATCCCTCAAGGAGCTCACAGTTCGGGACATAGACAGGGTAATACAATAGAAATATACTGAGAAGCGCTGTGCCAGAGGTAAGCGCTATGTGCAAATGAAGACAGAGAAAGAACCTAACTCAGAGGGCAGCAAATGAGGGCAGTGGCATAGTCTTTCCAGAAGAGACAACGCTTGCCGGGTGTTACAAGGAGGGGACAAGCTTCCAGATAAAGGAGACGGCAACTGTAAAAATAAGAAAGAACAGAATTCAATATGGCTGAACACAGAGTACAAGGAGGGAAAGAGCCAGAGATGAGCTGGGTGGGCAGGGACCTCATCAGACCCCGGAAGCCCTTCGAAGGATTCAGAGCTTGAGCCTAAAAGCAATGAGGAGATGCTGAATGATTATGTTAGGGGACTTCAAAGGAAGTCCTTTACTTTTCATATTTTCTTATTTCCTATTCTGTTTCTCCTGCGTCCCTCCCTCCCCTCTCTTTCTGTCTCTCTTTCTGTATCTCCCTCCCTCCCTTTCTGTCTGTCTCTCTCTCTCTTTCTCCTTTCTCTTTCTCTCTTTCTTTCTGAAATTGCAGCTGATCTGGTCTATACCTAAAAAGGATAAGTGCAAGACATTTATATAGAGTTTGTCCATGTTTGGGGTGGAGAAAAAGACAGAGCTGATCCCTGAAACCTGACTTTTGATGTCAGTAAGTAACAAAATGAGAGGATCCAGGAGAAATTCCTATTTCCCACAGACTTTCTTTCCATCCAAATCTGGAGATGCCTGTGTTCGATTTCAACGTGGAGACTGTTACCTCCAAGGTGTGGACAGGAACCCACCCTCTTTTCTTGCCAAACAAGCAAGGAAAGGAATCTTAATTACGGAGAGATCTACACTCTTGCCACTTGAAACTGGGTCCCTGGACCAGTAGCATCAGCATCCCCCTGGGAACTGGTTGCACAGACAGAAATCTGAAGCCCCACCCCAAACATACTGAATCAGAATCTGCGTTTTAAACAAGATGCCTGGGTGATTCCCATGCACATTCAGGTTTGAAAAGCCCTGATCTACAAGATAGGAAAACTGCCTGGCTGGTAAAACTTAGGGCAGTGTGTTGCAATCTGTGTTTTGTTTTGCATGACTGATGAGTAATCAGTTTGTCAGCCTCTATGGTTACTAATGGATGTCCAAAAGCAAACTCAGGGGCTAAGCCCTTTCTACTCTACTGATCATTTCTAAGAAATCTCCACAGAGCCCACAATGCTGTGATCCCATTTAAATAAAGGACTTGCTCTCTGGCTGATGAGTAAAAGATTCATTCTTTTTTTTTTTCCCTATTGTGGCCAAATGCACATAATATACATTTACCATTTTAACCATTTTTAAGTGTACGGTTCAGTGGCGTGAAAGACATTCAGTTTCGCAACCACCACTACATTCCATCTCTAGAGTGTTTTCATCTTCCCAAACGGAAACTCTACACATGAAACAATAGCTCCCCCATTACCCGCTCCCTGCAGCCCCTGCCAACCTCCATTCTACTTTTTGTCTCTATGAACTTGACTACTCTAGGTACTTCATCGAAGTGGAATCATACTAGACTCGCTTTTCTGTGATTGTCTTATTTCACTTAGCATGACGTTGTCAAGTTTCATCCATGTTGTGGCATATGTCAAAAATTTTCTTCCTTTTGAAGCTGGATATTTTGCCGTATGGATCTAGCATATTTTGTTTACCATTCATCCATCAATGGACACTTGAGTGGCTCCCACCTTTTGGCTACTGTGAGGAAGGCTGCTACAAACGCGTGTAGAAAGCTTCATTTATAGGCAGGGCGCGGTGGCTTACACCTGTAATCCCAGCACTTTGGGAGGCCGAGGCAGGCAGATCTCTTGAGGTCAAGAGTTCAAGACCAGCCTGGCCAACATGGTGAAACCCTGTCTCTACTAAAAATACAAAAAAAAAAAAACACACACAAAAAAGCCAGATGTGGTGGCAGGGGCCTGTAATACCAGCTACTCAGGAGGCAGAGGTGGGAGAATCACTTGAACCCTGGAGGCAGAGGTTGCAGTGAGCTGAGATTGTGCTATGCACTCTGGCCTGGGCAACAAGAGCAAAACCATCTCAAAAAAAAAAAAAAAAAAAAAAAAGCAAGCGTCATTCATTTGTGCTGGGCATGCAGGTCCCCTCTTCCAGCTTACCAACATTATTTTCTAGACAGATGCCACAACAAACATAAAATTCACAGTTAATGGATGCTCTCAATGGATTCTCTCTCTTTCTGTATGTGTGTGTGTATGTGTGTGTGTGTGTGTGTGTGTATAATTTTTTTTTTTAAGTAGAGACAGGGTCTCACCATGTTGCCCAGGCTGGTCTCAAACTCCTGAGCTCAAGCGATCTGCCCACCTCGGCCTCCCAAAGTGCTGGGATTACAGGCATGAGCCTCAATGGATTTTCTTTACTATATCAAGTCTCTAGTTGACTCCTCATTAAGTAAAGAGAATTTGCTGTTGTTGGGTGCAAAACGTCTGTTGCATTTAGTCTCCGTCCGGGAGTTGTGCCCTCCTGAATGTAAACTCAGAGCCGAGACTTTAATTTGTGCAGCACAAGTGTTGATTTGGTGACACTATTGTCTTCCCCAGTGCTATTCCTATCAACCCAAATGATCTGTGTGAATATAGGAACCATTTTTTTCCAGGTGTTGGTGACAAGCTGCTTGCTGATAGGCTCTGACAGATGAGCACTTGGCTGCTGTTGGGCAGTCAACACTGTCCTTGCCAGGGTGTTGCTGGGCAAAGCATTTGCAGCCCTGAAGCCAATGAGCATACCCCACCTCAACAGTCCCAGTGCTCCACGCTGACTTCAGCAACCCACAACAGGGCTCAGACAAGGGAAGAGGCTCTCAGCTTATGGCAGCTTATGGGTGAACTATTCTTTTTTTTTTTTTTTTTTTGAGACAGGGTCTTGCTCTGTCACCCAGGTAGCATGATCTGGCTCACTGAATCATTGCAGCCTCAGTCTTCCAGGCTCAAGCAATCTTCCTGCCTCAGCCTACTGAGTAGCTAGGACCACAGGTGTGTGCCACCATGCCTGGCTGATTAACAAAAGTTTTTGCCGTATGTATCTAGCATATTTTGTTTATCATTCATCCATTAATGGACATTTGAGTGGCTCCCACCTTTTGGTAGGACATAGAGACAGGGTCTCCCTATGTTGCCCAGGCTGGTGTTGAACTAGGCTTATGCAATCCTCTCACTTCGGCCTCCAAAGGTGCTGGGATTACGGGCATGAGCCACCGTGACCAGCCTGGGTGAACTCTTCTAAAGAATTATATAGGTCAGGCGTGGAGGCTCATGCCTTAATCCCAGCACTTTGGGAAGCCAAGACAGGGAGATCACAAGTTCAGGAGTTTGAGACCAGCCTGGTCAATATGGAGAAACCCCATCTCTACTAAAAATACAAAAAAATTAACTGGGCGTGGTGGCGGGCGCCTGTAGTCTCAGCTACTCGGGAGGCTGAGGCAGGAGAATCACTTGAACTTGGGAGGCAGAGGTTGCAGTGAGCCGAGACCGCACCATTGCACTCCAGCCTGGGTGACAAAGCAAGACTCCATGTCAAAAAAAAACAAAGAATTATACAAAAGGTATTATGTCCCCCAACATGATCTGGAATCTCATTTCCTCGTGTTGCTTCAGGAAGCTATGGGGGTTGCGTGCTTTCCCTCAGGCGCCCAGAGGCCGCTCTGACACTCTCCACTTCATCCCACTATTTTACCTCTGGGAAAACTCTTTAGGTTGCCAGATGTATGCAAGGATGAGAAGGATACAATCACACCAGCTCATTTGGAAAATACACGCTGAGACTCTGATTTCATCTTCTCTGTGGAATGACTCTTGCTTTGCAAACTAAAGCTGGGGTGTCAAGACAGGAACAACTGCAAGTTCCCTATTTCCATGTTAACTCCTGGCCCTCAAGGATGATTAACTTTAGAAACTGAAAACGCATTTGGGCTAATCGTTTATGAGATCTGATTAAGAGCTTTACAGAGAAGATTTGCACCACTGTTAAGAAAGGCGCTAGCAATTCAGCAGAATGCACATGTAAGGGATTTCCTTTTACCGGATTAGAAACAAGAGCCAGAAAACACAGCTGAAGGCACAAGAGAGGAAGAGGTGAAGACCTGCCGGTACGAACCCAAAGAAAAGAGTTTGTATGTTGGTGAACACATCTGAAGAAGACCCACGAGAACCACTGACTAAAATGTAACGTGACAAAATAATCTGTGTGCAGCCACGTTAACGTGTGACGTGTGTGTAGCTGCAAGGATCGAATGAAATCTGGGAACATGCATTCAAGAATTAAGTATTTGTAGGCCACTGTGTAGAATTTACAATTTGCCTCCTCCCAGATTTGTCCTGATCTGTCCACTTGCAATGCCCTTCTCTGTCCTTTCCTTCCCCATTAATACATGCTTATCACCTTATTCCAGAGCCAAGTGAAGTCTCACCACCTGTAGGAAGACTGCCCCAGACTGACCCCTCTTAACCGTAAACATTCTATTTTATTTTATTTCTTTTTTGAGACAGAGTCTCACTCTGTCGCCCAGGCTGGAGTGCACTGGCATGATCTGGGCTCATTGCAACTCTCCGCCTCCCGGGTTCAAGTGATTCTCCTGCCTCAGCCTCCCAAGTAGCTGCGCTACAGGCATGCACCACCACACCCAGCTAATTTTTTTTTCCTTGTATTTTTAGTAGAGATGGGGTTTCACCATGTTGGCCAGGATGGTCTCAATCTCCTGACCTCATGATCCACCCGCCTCGGCCTCCCAAAGTGCTGGGATTACAGGCGTGAGCCACCGCGCCTAGCCATTTTTGTATTTTTTTTTTTTTAGTGGAGACGGGGTTTCACCATTTTGGTCAGGCTGGTCTTGAACTCCTGACTTCGTGATCCACCTGCCTTGGCCTCCTAAAGTGCTGGGATTCAGGTATGAGTCACCGTGCCCAGCCTCACCTGTCTAATTTTTGTATTTTTAGTAGAGATGAGGTTTTGCCATGTTAATCAAGCTGGTCTCAAACTCCTGGCCTCAGGTGATCTGCCCTCCTCAGCTTCCCAGTGCTGGAATTACAGGCATGAGTCACCGCACCCAGCCTCTTAACTGTAATCATTCTTTTGCACCCTCTCCAAATGTATGTGTCCTGCATGTCCTGGTGGAGCCCACACGGCATTAATGACATATTTCTTAATGATTGTTTTCATGCCAATTTCCATATGTGTGGTTTGTGTTCCTAAACCCGTCTACAAGCTCCCTGAGGTGGGGACTGTTTGGGAGGAGAAAGGGTATGGTTTGTTTGCTTGCTGTTGTTCTTGGCCTTTTCTCTTAGATATCCTAAAGCAGTGGTTCTTATACTTTCACAAGCACATTAAATGCTTATTACTGTTACATGTTATATGCTTGTTAACGTTACATATTAAATGCTTATTAATGTTAAAAGCTAACTAGAATACAGAACTGATTTAGTTAGGAATGGGTTGGGCCTGAGATTCTGCATTCCTTCTACTTTCTTCCCTTCCTCTCCCCTCCCTCCTCCCTTCTCTCTCTCTCTCTCTCTCTCTCTGTCTCCTTTCTTTCGCTCTGTCGCCAAGGCTGGAGTGTGGTGGTGCAATCTCGGCTCACTGCAACCTCCGCCTACTGGGTTCAAATGATTCTCCTGCCTCAGCCTCCTGAGTAGCTGGGATTACAGGCACGCGCCACCAGACCAGCTAATTTTTTTGTATTTTTACTAGAGATGGGGGTTTCACTATGTTGGTCAGGCTGGTCTCAAACTCCTGACCTTGCGATCCATCTACCTCCACCACCCAAAGTTCTGGTATTAGAGGTATGAGCCACTCACTGCGCCCGGCCCCTTCTCTTTGTTTCTTCCTTTCCCTTCCTTCCTTTCTTCACTTTCTTTCTTTTCTTTTTGTTTTAAATGGAGTTTTGCTCTGTTGCCCAGGCTGGAGTGCAGTGGTGCAGTCATAGCTCACCGCAACCTCAAACTCCTGGGCTCAAGCAACCCTCCCACCTCAGCTTCTCAAAGGAACTGAGACTACAGGCGTATATCACCATGCCTGGCTAGATTCTGCATTGCCAACCTGTCTTGCTGTTGGTAGGAGGACCACACTTTTGAGTAGCAAGGCTCTGTAACTCCCAGAATAGTGCTTCAACACAAACAAGTAAGACTTTTGATAGTATTTCCTAGGACAATTCCCTTCTCAGGTCTAAGCCCTTCAAGCAAATTCTACCTTGCAATAAGACTTTTCCTCTCTGATCACTAGACTGCCCCCCCCTAAATTCACTGAAGCCTGAGGACATGCTTTTGTTATTGCGCAGTTGTTTGAATTTGTGTTTAAATCTAGGAATACAAATAGTTTCACTAATGTAATTTGGGAAGACTGGTGAGTTATTTTGGGTAGGCATGGCCTAGTCCTGCAATGCTAGGATACTTTTGATAAGCGCTACAATTATACCAGCTGATCCCATAAAAAAGGGAAAACACTCTAGCCTGCATAGAGTGCTGACAGCTGTGACACCACCTTCTGGACTAGGGACCTTTGCTTTTCCCCCAGGTGGGTTAGGTAGCTGGAAGCAGACACAAAGCTTTTATTTTCCTGTGCCCGGTAAGTGTCTGTTTCCTGTGGAAAGTCCCACTTCATCAGAGGCAAAGAACTCCCTCTTAGTTTCACCTGTGAAACTAGGAAAATTAGTCTTTATCCATATTAAATCGGCTTCAATAAATGTTTTTCTATTTTCTTTTTAAATAGAGACAGGTTCTCGCTATGTTACCCAGGCTGGTCTCAAACACCTGGGCTCAAGTGATCCTCCCACCTCAGCCTCCCAAAGTGTTGGAATTACAAGCAAGATCCTAGCCAATAAATGCTTTTTAACTGGGAGGGACGGACCAGAAGGATAAGCTGGCACTAATGAAACCAGAAAGACGCTTGGCTGGACTCCTAGCATGACGCCAACAAGAGGAATGTCAAGGCCAGCTGCCATGGCTCACGCCTGTAATCCTAACACCTGGGGGAGGCTGAGCTGGGAAGATCACTTGAGGCCAGGAGTTTGAGACCAGTCCGAGCAACATGGCAAAACCTCCTCCCACTGCATCTCACAAAAAAATTAACAAATTAGCCAGGCCTGGTGGTGCACGCCTATAGTCCCAGCGACTCAGGAGGCTGAGGGAGGACCGCTTGAGCTTGGGATTTTAAGGCTGCAGTGAGCTATGATTGGACCACTGCACCCCAGCCTGGGTGACAGAGTGAAACCCGAGGAGAGTCAAGCCTCTCAGGGCCTTGGTTTACTTATCTGTAAGATCAAGATATTGGGCTGGAAGATTCCTAGCAGCCCTAAAAGGTTAACTGACCAACTTATCAGGAGAAAGGCAAAGAGACAAGAATTCCACCGCTGGCCACTTGACAGCACAATGTGACTGGAGCCTCTTGGCTAACTTGCATTCTCTCATCTCAGCCCAAATGCTTGCCCTGATACGGTACCAAGTTATTCCTGCCTAGAAATGGGGTGCCTCACATCCGCCCGCCTGCTGTAGAAAGACCTGAAAAGACACGCCCTGTGCTGCCACCTAGTGGTTCCTCTTCTATCAAGGCAGAGTAGAATCTTGCTTTCTGTTCTCCATCCACCAACTAGGAGGGTCTAATAGGAGAGACTAAAAATAGTGCCCTTCCAGGTGCCACCGCTTTAAGGGAATCAGGGACTATGACGACGATCTTCAAGGCCTCCTAAACTTTATAATTTCCTCCGTATTGTTATTTCCTGTCTGTTTCGCCCCAGCGAAACTCTAAAAACAAAAATGACCAAGGTTGTTTTTAAGGTCAGCAAGGAAGCAGGGAACTGGGAAGAGACAGCACCCCAGGGTTTGAGGTAAACACCACCAGGAGATGGAGTGGGTGGAAGGAGCTGAGTAGCGGAAAGGAAAGAGGGTGAAGTCCTCGGGCTTGTTTGAAAAAGGAAAGAGGGGGGTGGGAGAATGAATTGCCTTTTAGCTGGAATGAAAGTCGTCATCTTAATAGCATTGTCATGCTTTCCTGTTTTGTCTTTAGAGGCACAAGTCTGTTTTCAAGGCTGGAAAATGAAGCAAATGTATGGGTTTCAGCTACTGTTGCAGTTCAGGGGCCTTTGTAGCAAATGATACTCCCTTAGAGTAAGGATTCGAATACAAGTCTATAGAAAGGCCATGCAGATATGGTACCTGGATGGAGGCAGCCAGAGGTGAGGCTGTTGGGAGTGGTGGGGACTGTGGTAAATAGGAGCATACTCACTCCATCTAAGGAAGCAGCAGCAACCAGTCCTGGGTGATTATGGGCCTCGCCAAACTGTGTACCCGCATTGGTAGATCTTTCAGATTTTCAGGAGAATCTGGAAACCTGGGGTTATTATGTGAAGTCACCTTATTTTTCATTGTTGGCAGCTGATGTTGCTTAAAAACAAACAGGACTCTGTGAACCAAATACAACATATCAAAAAGACATATTTAGCTCAAAGGCCAATTCTTTGAAAACTTGAATACAGAGCAGTTTGCAATCTGGAATGTTAAAGCACTCGCGTGATCCTTTCAAGGCATGTGGTCTTCTGCATAACAAATGACAAGGAAATAAGCAAATACCAGGTACATTGGGGAACTGTGAAATGCTTTGTTATGATTTGTTAAAACTATCATGCCTAGAAATTTACATAAAGAGCTAGTTTGTTAATTTTTCATGTCCAACTGGAAAGCTTTGATATATTATTTCAATAAATCATGAAACATTTATTGAGCAACTAATATATGCAAAGTAAAGATAAATAGGCCGGGTGCCGTGGCTCACACATGTAATCCCAGAAGTTTGGGAGGCCGAGGTGGGTGGATTACCTGAGGTCAGGAGTTTGTGACAAGCCTGGCCAACATGGTGAAACCCCGTCTCTACTAAAAATACAAAAAAAAAAAAATTAGCTGGGCATGGTGGCAGGTGCCTGTAATCCCAGCTACTTGGGAGGTGGAGGCAGGGAGAATTGCTTGAACGCAGGAGGCGGAGGTTGCAGTGAGCCGAGATCATGCCACTGAACTCCAGTCTGAGCAGCAGACTGAGACTGTGTCACAAAATAAATAAACAAATAAAAATTTTAAAAGATTAATAGAATTTTTTCTGTTAAAAGTGTCAGATAGTGTTTTACTTCGTTTCTTTGTTTTTTGAGAGAGAGTCCCAGTTTGTCTCCCAGACTGGAGTACAGTGGCACAATCTCAGCTCACTGCAACCACCACCTACTAGGTTTAAACGATTCTCCTGCCTCAGCCTCCTGAATAGCTGGGATTACAGGTGCCTGCCACCATGTCAGGCTAATTTTTGTATTTTTAGTAGAGACGGGGTTTCACCATGCTGACCAGGCTGGCTGGTCTTGAACTCCTGGCCTCAGATGATCCGTCCGCCTCGGCTTCCCAAAGTGCTGAGGTTACAAGTACCAGCTATGGCACCCAGCCCAGATAGTAAGTATTTTAGGCTTTGAGGTCCATTCAATCTCCATCACAACTACTCAGATCTGCCTTGGTAGTCACAAAGCAGCCTTAGACAATATATAAACTAATGGATATAGCTGTGTTCTAATAAAACTTTATTTGCAACAGGTAGCAGTCCAAATTTGGCCTGTAAGCCATAGTTTTCCAATCTCAGATGTAGAAAATTTAAGAGAGCTTGCAGCCTAATGCAACAGTTTTATTTTTTAAAATTTATATGTTTATGTTTTGCCTCTTAAGATAGGGAATTAGGGTGATATCGCTATGGTTTTTAAGTTATATTTTGGGTGACAACACTGATTTTTTTTTGGGACAGGGTCTCACCCTGTCATACAGGCTGCAGTGCTGTGGCTCCATCGTTGCTCACTGCAGCCTTAACCTCCTGGGCTCAAGTGATCCTTCCCTCAAGTTCCCAAGTAGCTGGGACGAACAGGCAGGCATCACCATACCCAGCTCATTTTGTATTTTTTGTAGAGACAGGGTTTTGCCATGTTGCCCAGGCTGGTCTCAAACTTCTGGGCTCCATTGAGCCTCCCACCTCAGCTTCCCATAGTGTTGGGATTACAGGCATGAGCCACTATGGCTGGCCAAGAATGTCATATTTTTGACTGAGATAATTACTTCAGTGGAGAGGTTCAATTCCTCTGTTTTGCTTGGTCTTGAAACTGTTGTGTGGCTCACGCCTGTAGTCCCAGCTACTCAGGAGGCTCATGTGGGAGGATTATTTGAGCCTGGGAGGCAGAGATTACAGTGAGCCAAGATTGTGCCACTGCACTTCAGCCTGGGTGACAGAGCAAGACCCTGTCTCAAAAAAAAGAAAAGAGAGAAAGAGAGGGAGAAGAGGAGAGAAGAAAAGAGGAGAGAAGAGAAGAGGAGAGAGGAGGAGAGGAGGGGAGGGGAGGGGAGGGGAGGAGAGGGAGGGGGGGGGGAGGGAGGAGAGGAGAGGAGAGGAGAGGAGAGGAGAGGAGAGGAGGGGGAGGCCTGGCATGGTGGCTCATTCCTGTAAACCCAGCACTTTTGGAGGCTGAGGTGGATGGATCACCAGACGTCAGGAGTTCGAGACCAGCCTGGTCAACATGGTGAAACCCTGTCTCTATTAAAAATGCAAAAAAAAAAAAAAAGATAGCTGGACATGGTGTCATGCGCTTGTAGTTCCAGCTACTCAGGAGGCTGAGGCAGGAAAATTGCTTGAATCTGAGATGCAGAGGTTGCAGTGAGCTGAGACTGTGCCACTGCATTCCAGCCTGGACAACAGAGAGAGATTCTGTCTCAAAAGAAAAGAAAAGAAAAGAAAAGAAGAAACTGTAGTGAAGAGGCAGCGTGAAGCTGGGCACACTTGGTTGTTTCCAGAGTCCTACAACTTCCTACTTGGAACTTTGAAAAATATATTCTGAAGAGACCAAATGAAGCAGTATATCATTTTATTTATTTATTTTTATTTTTTATTTTTATTTTTTGGTGACAGTCTTGCTGTGTCACCCAGGCTAGAGTACAGTGGGATCTCGGCTCACTGCAACCTCCACCTCCTGGGTTCAAGCGGACCCCTGTCTCAGCATCCCAAGTAGCTGGGACTACAGGTGCCCACCACCACACTGGCTAATTTTTGTATTTTTGGTAGAGACATGGTTTTGCCATGTTGGCCAGGCTTGTCTCAAACTCATGCCCTCATGTGATTCACCCACCTTGGCTTCCCAAAGTGTTGGGATTACAGGCGTAAGCCACTCTGCCTGGCTGGCAGTATATCATTTCAATCTTTATATTCTCAATGAAGTAATAGTACATAGAAAATGTTTCAACAATTTTGCTTTCTGAGTAGCAGACATACAGACTATGACCATGTTAACTTCTTTAGATGTAATGTTCCTGAAATGTCAACCAAGGATGTCTCACTATTTACACGGCTGTGGAAGATACTGTCTTAGTGGGTAACACGAGGCTATTTGTAGCCCCCTTCTCCTTTTTTTTTTTTTTTGAGATAGAGTCTTGGTCTATTGCCAGGCTAGAGTGCAGTGGTGTGATCTCTGCTCACTGCAACCTCCGCCTCCTGGGTTCAAGTAATTCTCCTGCCTCAACCTCCTGAGTAGCTGGGGTTATAGGTGCCCATCACCGTGCCCAACTAATTTTTGTATTTTTAGTAGAGATGGGGTTTTATCTCTTGGCCAGGCTGGTTTCAAACTCCTGACCTCGTGATCCACCCGCCTTGGCCTCCCAAAGTGCTGGGATTACAGGCGTGAGCCTCTGCACCGGCCGGAGCCCCTTTCTCCTTTGTTTTCTTCTACTATAGACTCCCTTGCAAGTAAGGGGGCATGTGCTCCAATTCTAGCCAAAAGCTCAAACAGAAGTATCTGCTTAGAGCTTCTGAAAAAGCTTCTTAATAGGGATGATTCAGTTTGGCCTCAGGACCCTTCCTTCTTCCTGACCTA
Organism: Ateles fusciceps; assembly: GCA_036589455.1. Classification (NCBI taxonomy): domain Eukaryota; kingdom Metazoa; phylum Chordata; class Mammalia; order Primates; family Atelidae; genus Ateles; species Ateles fusciceps. Next base: position 595,433 of record JAZHEH010001132.1, read on the forward strand.
GAACACAGATGCAATAGCCTAGAGGTTCAGCAGCCATTTTGCCTCAGTGACCATGAGGACAAAAACCACAAACTGAGGATGGTGGAGTGGAGAGAAAGAGGAAGCTTTAACGATATCATTGAGCAGCTCCACTAGCCCTGAGTGGAACACCTTGGGTTTCTTACTACATGAGAAAAAATACAGTCTCCATGGACTAAAACCGTGATTATCTGGTTTTCTCTTACCTGCAACCCTACCCAAGCCTGTCTATTTGGGGCTATTTAGAGTTTCCCCCCATTTTCACAGTCCATCAACACTGCTTCAGAAATGAAAATGCAACAGTGATCTGGCATGCAATGCAGCTGTATTAACTCCCCAACTCTTCCTATGCCACTTTAAAAAGTGGAGATTAAAGTTACTTAAAATCTTGTTACAAGCTGGGCGTGGTGGCTCACGCCTGTAATCCCAGCACTTTGGGAGGCTGAGGCGGGCAGATCATCTGAGGTCAGGAGTTCGAGACCAGCCTGACCAATATAGTGAAACCCTGTCTTAAAAAAAAAAAAAAAAAATATATATATATATATATATATATATATAATAATAATAATAAATAAATAAATCTTGTTACAAACTCAAATAACATATAACGATCAAAATCCATTGAGTTTCTTAGGAAGAAGTCTTACTACAACACATCAACATCAAGTTCAAAGAAAATGTTCTACAATACATCTAAGAAAATCAAAGGAATTGTCAACAGATTTTTTTTTTTAAGATCGAGTTTTGCTCTTGTTGCCCAGGCTGGAGTGCAATGGCACGATCTCGGCTCACCACAACCTCTGCCTCCTGGGATCAAGCAATTCTCCTGCCTCAGCCTCCCAAGTAGCTGGGATTACAGGTGCCAGCCACCATGCCCAGCTAATTTGTATTTTTAGTAGAGATGGGGTTTCTCCATGTTGGTCAGGCTGGTCTCGAACTCCTGACCTCAGGTGATCCACCCGCCTTGGCCTCCCAAAGTGCTGGGATTACAGGCGTGAGCCACCACGCCCTGCCTAACCTATTTTTTTGAACTTGTTTTAGATAGCAAACATCTTCTGCCAACAAACTATCCAAAATGTGTTTTAAAATATATAAATAGGGCCGAGCGTGGTGGCTCACCTGTAATCCCAACACTCTGGGAGGCCAAGGCTGGAGGATTGCTTGAGCCTAGGAGTTCCAGCTTAGGCAACATGGTGAAACCCTGTCTCTACAAAAAATACAAAATTAACCTGGCATGGTGGTATGTGCCTATAGTCCCCATTACTTGGGAGGCTGAGGTGGGAGGATTGCTTGAGCCCAGAAGGTGGAGGCTGCAGTGAGCCAAGATGGTGCCACTGCACTCCAGCCTGGAAGACAGAAGGAGACCCTGTCTCAAAAAATAAATAAATGAAAATAAATTATAAATATATAACTATAATCTATATTTTAGAGTTTTAAAATTTTTTTGAGATGGAATCTCGTTCTGTTGCCCAGGCTGGAGTGCAGTGGCATGATCTTGGCTCACTGCAAGCTCCGCCTCCTGGGTTCAAGTGATTCTCCTTCCTCAGCCTCTCGAATAGCTGGGATTACAGGCACCCGCCACCACACCCGGCTAATATTTGTAATTATTTTTTTCTTTTCTTTTTTTGAGATGGAGTCTCGCTCTGTCTCCCAGGCTGGAGTGCAGTGGCGCGATCTCGGCTCACTGCAACCTCTGCGTCCCAGGTTCAAGCGATTCTCCTGCCTCAGCCTCACGAGTAGCTGGAACTACAGGTGTGAGCAACCGTGCCCAGCCTAATTTTTGCATTTTTAGTAGAGACAGGGTTTCACCATGTTGCCCAGGCTGGTCTTGAACTCCTGACCTCATGTGATCCGCCCGCCTTGGCCTCCCAAAGTGCTGAGATTATAGGTGTGAGCCTCTGCACCTGGTTGTATTTTAGAGATTTATGTCCTCTAAACTCATCATGTTTTGTGACATATACATTAGATTATTACAAAGATCTTTCAAACACCGGAGCTCCTACTTGCCAAATTTAGGACAATTTGATGTATTTTGTACATCAAAAAATAATGGATTATAACATGTTAAATGAAATGTAAAAGCGCTATGAATTCACAGTAAGTCAGAAGCATGCCAGCTAATAAATGTAGACAAACGATAGAATTTGAGTTTGTAACTGCCAATGTAATAATTGATTCAGTCTAGCTATCATCAATGGATGATAAAATCACTGAAACAACGTTGGGGAATAGGATAATTACATGGTTCCAAAGTTACACCCCACAGATCAATTAATAAATTCAGGCCGGGTGTGGTGGCTCACGCCTGTAATCCCAGCACTTTGGGAGGCTGAGGTGGGCAGATCATCTGAGGTCACGAGTTCGAGACCAGCCTAGCCAACATGGTGAAACCCCCATCTCTACTAAAAAGACAAAAGTTAGCCAGCTGTGCTGGTGCATGCCTGTAATCACAGCTACTTGGGAGGCTGAGGCAGGAGAATCGCTTGAACCAGGGAGGTGGAGGTTGCAGTGAGCCAAGATTGTGCCACTGCACTCCAGCCTGGGCAATAGAGTGAGACTCCATCTAAAAAAAATTAATAAATTCAAAGGGAAAATGTGTCTGGTGGATACCCTCTTAACCAAGATCAAACTTGACATCACTCATAGTAAAACAATGGATGGTCTCCTGTTATAATGCACTAAGAGATACACAACCCCCCTATGGAGAATTGTGCTGGAATTGTTTTACCTGAAAATAAACGTAAGGGAACAATCAAGGAAATTCAGAATCTGGAAAACTCTGCAAGATAACTGGTCTGGATTCTAAAAAAGTTCAATGTTATGGAAAATACCAAAAGGTGGGGATTTTTTGAGACTAAGAGACACCAGGGAGATAACCAGAGACCATATATAAACCTTGAGTGGATCCTGGATGGGAGGGGGAAAGCCTGCTGGATAAGACAATTTAAGATCATTGGCGATGGTATGTTAAATTGTCTTCTTGAATTAATGTTAATTTTTTTAGTCGGATAGTAGTGAGTGCTATTGTGGTTATTTACTAGAATGACCTTTTCCTAGAGATCCAGAATGAGATATTTAGGGGTGAGGTGTCATGACAGCTGCAGCCTACCTTTAAAAAAGTGTGCTGTAGCCAGGCACGGTGGCTCATGCCTATAATCCCAGCACTTTGGGAGGCTGAGGCAGGTGAATCACGAGGTCAGAAGTTCAAGACCAGCCTGGCCAACATGGTGAAACCCCATCTCTACTAAAGATACAAAAAATTAGCCAGGCATGATGGTGCACGCCTGTAATCCCAGCTACCTGGGAGGCCGAGGCAGAAGAACCGCTTGAACCCAGGAGGCAGAGGTTGCAGTGAGCTGAGATTGCAACACTGCACTCCAGCCTGGGTGACAGGGCGAGACTGCGTCTCAAAAAAAAAAAAAAAAAAAAAAAGTGCTCTGTGTGTGTAGCAGAAAATGTGGTGAAATGTTAATGATTGGTAAATCTATGTAAAAGGTTAGGATGTTTATTGAACTATTATTCCAGCTCGCTTGGAAGTTTAAAACTTTTCAAAAAGAGAAACTTCATACTATGCCTTGTAATTTTATTGTAACTGTTATTCTGGTAGATATTAAAATGTACTAGCTAGTCATCCTGACACAGACTCTATGTGTCACATAAGCATTATTCGTAAAGATTATTTGAGTCTGGCCTACTACAAGCCAGACATGATTTTAGGCAATTAGGATACTTGAATGAACAAAATAGAGATCTCCGGTCCTGTGAAGCTTATATTCCAGTGGGGAGAGACAGACAGATACAATGAAGCCTAACAAGTAAATTGTGGGAAAAACAGTCGAGCAGGAGTTAGGGGACAATTTGGGAAATATTAAAGTGGAGACTTAGATAAATAAATGAAAGGAGGACAGAGATTGATTTAGGGGATATTGAGATTATGTCCAAATTTTCTATTATTGTAGAATATGCTGGTTTGGTTTCACCTAAATAATACTGCACCTTTTAATCACACAAAGCCATTTCAGTTGCATTGCAGGCACACCAATTCTGAATCCCAACTAGGAATATACTGGTTTCTCTTTCACTTTTTACTGAATCCCAGCTAGGGTGACAAGGTGTCCTGGTTTGCCCAGGACTAAGGAGTTTCCCAGGACTTGGGACTTTCAGTGTTAAAATTGGGACAGTCCTGGGTGAACTGGGATGGGTTGGTCACCTTAAAACTGCCAGTTGCCACTTGTGTGACTTTGAGTAAATTATTTAGCTTCCAAGAGTTGTAATGTCCTCATCTATAAAAGGGACATTCACCACACACAAACACACACACACACACACACACACAGACGGCAGGCGGATCACTTGAGGTCAGAAGCTCAAAACCAGCCTGGTCAACATGGTGAAACCTCATCTCTACTAAAAATACAAAAATTAGCTGGGTGTGGTGGTGGACACCTGTAATCTCAGCTACTAGGGAGGCTGAGACAGGAGAATTGCTTGAACCTGGGAGGCAGAGGTTGCAGAGCTGAGATCGCACCATTGCCCTCCAGCCTGGCGACAGAGCAAAACTCCATCTCAAAAAAATGTGACCTCCAATGTTGGGCGGTCACTGGAGGGCCCTCCACAGTTGGAGGTGTTTGGGTCATTGGGGCAGATCCTCCAGAATGGCTTGGTACTGTTTTTGAGGTAATAAGCGAGTTCTTGCTCTATGAGTTCACTCAAGATCTGGTTGTTTTGGGGGAGCATGGCACTTCTCCAGCCCTTGCTCCTTCTCTCACTGCATGACGTGCCTGCTCCTCCTTCACCTCCTCCTCCTGCCATGATCATAAGCTCACTGAGGCCCTCGCCCCTGCCATGATCATAAGTCTGAGGCCCTCGCCCCTGCCATGATCATAAGCTCTCTGAGGCCCTCGCCCCTGCCATGATCATAAGCTCTCTGAGGCCCTCGCCCCTGCCATGATCATAAGCTCTCTGAGGCCCTCGCCCCTGCCATGATCATAGTTCTGAGGCCCTCGCCATGATCATAAGCTCTCTGAGGCCCTCGCCCCTGCCATGATCATAAGCTCTCTGAGGCCCTCGCCCCTGCCATGATCATAAGCTCTCTGAGGCCCTCCCAGAAGCTGATGCCAGCACCATGCTTCCTGTACAGTGTGCAGAACCATGAGCCAAAATAAACCCTTTTTCTTTATAAATTCCCCAGCTGCAGGTATTCCTTTATAGCAATACAAACTAACATACCATATAAGCTGGCACTTCCACTCCTAGGTATATACCTGAAAAAGAAATAAAAACATGCCCACACAAATACTTGAGATGAATATTCATAGCAGCATTATTATTATTTTTTATTTTGAGACAGTGTCTTGCTGTATTGTCCAGGCCAGAGTGCAGTGGTAAAATCATGGCTCACTACCGTCCTGACTGACCTTCTGGGTTCAAGCAATCCTCCCACCTCAGCCTCCCAAGTAGCTGAGACTACAGGCCCCGTCACTGAGCCCAACTAAGTTTTTTTTTTGAGACAGAGGCTCACTGTGTTGCCCAGGTGGAGTGCAGTGGCATGATCCTGGCTCACTGCAACCTCCACCTCCCAGGTTCAAGCGATTCTCCTGCCTCAGCCTCCAGAGTAGTTGGGACTACAGGTGTGCACCACCACATGTGGCTAATTTTTGTATTTTAAGTAGAGATGGGGTTTCACCATGTTGGTCAGGCTTGTCTCGAACCCCTGACCTCAGGTGATCCATTCGCCTCAGCCTCCCAAAGTGCTGGGATTACAGGTGTGAGCCACCACGCCCGGCCCAAGCCCAACTAATCTTTTACTTTTTGTAGAGATGGTGTCTCTCTATGTTGCCCTGACTGGTCTCAAACTCCTGGACTCAAGCAATCCTCCTGTCTCAGCCTCCCAAAGTGCTGGGATTACAGGCATGAGCCATTGTGCCTGGCTTCAGCATTATTTTATTATTTTATTATTTTTTTTCCAGATACATCAGATGCATTATTTTTAATAGCCAAAAAGTGTAAATAACTCAAACATTCATCAGCAGGTGAATGAATGCATAAAATGCAGCATATCCATGCAATGGAATATTATTTGGCAACAAAAAGAAATAAAATACTGATGGTACAACATGGATGAAGCTTAGAAATACCATGCTAAGTAAAGGAAGATAATCACAAAAGAAATTGTATCATTCCATTTGTATGAAATGCCCAGAATAGGCAAATCCATGGAGACAGAAAATAGATTAGTGGTTTCCAGGGACTGAGAGAAATGGAGGAAAATGGGTATGGCTGCTAATGGGTATGGGGTTTCTTTTGCGAGTGAGAAAATGCTCTAATGTGTATTGTGGTATTGGTTGCACAACTCTGTGAATATAAGAAAAACAATTGAATTGTACACTTTAAATGAAAGAATAATGTTATGGTAGGCAAATTATGTTTCAATAAATCTGTTAAATAATAGAGAAAAATATTTTAAATTAAAAAAAAGATTATAATGTCCGTGTGAGGTCTAAATGAGTCTTTGCTCTCAAAATGCCCCCAGAGTCCTCCCCCAAAACATACTAATCACACCAAATATTCATTATATATGTCTTTGTCTGTCTTGTCCACTGGACTGAGACCCCTGGGATGACAGAAACTTCCTTTTTTTTTTTTTTTGAGATGAAGTATTGCTCTTGTTGCCCAGGATGGAGGGCAGTGGCACTGTCTCAGCTTACAGCAGCCTCTGCCTCCTGGGTTCATGCACCACCATGCCCAGCTAATTTTGTATTTTTAGTAGAGACAGGGTTTCTCCAAGTTGGTTGGGCTGGTCTGGAACTCCCAACCTCAGGTGATCTCCCCGCCTCATCCTCCTAAAATGCTCGGATTACAGGTGTGAGTCACCACGCCCGGCAGAAACTTTCTAAGTAATTCAGGGTTAGCCCAGTGTGGTGATGCATGCCTATAGTCCCAGCTACTTGGGAGGCTGAGGTGGGAGGTTCACTTGAGCCCAGAAGTTAGAGACTGCAGTGAGCTATGATCATGTCACTGTACTCCAGCCTGGGTGACAGAGTGAGACCCAGTCTCTAAAAATAATACTAATAATAAAAATTCAAAATAGGCCAGGCACTGTAGCTCATGTCCTTTGGGCAGGCCTCAGAAGTTCAGGAGGCTTAGAACTCGAAGGAGGAAGGAGGCAATGAAATTCTATGACAAGAGAAGTCGGTAAAGGGCAATATGTTGTGGATCAAGAAGAGAGGGCCAGGCAGGAGGGGGACATGGCAGGAGGGGGACAGCCAACTTCAGCAATGGCGGTACCTGTTAAACACTTCCGTTATCCAGAATAGGCCAGGCGCAGTGGCTCACGCCTGTAATCCCAGCGCTTTGGGAGGCTGAGGCTGGTGGATCACTTGAGGTCAGGAGTTTGAGACCGGCCTGGCCAACATGGAGAAACCCCGTCTCTACCATAAATACAAAAATTAGCAGGGCGTGGTGGCTGGTGGCATGAACCTGTAATCACGCAGGAGGATCGATTGAACCCAGGAGACGGAGGTTGCAGTGAGCCGAGATTGTTCCACAGCACTCCAGCCTGGGTAAGACTCCATCTCAGAAAAAAAAAAAGACTGATCAGGTTTCTCTTCTCAGGGCCTTACATTCTAGTGAGGGAAACAGAAGGATAAACAGATGATCTACAGTAATAATTGCATTGTAAATCTTTCAAGTAGGTTGATAGGATAGCACTGGTGGCTACTTAAGACAGGATGGCCAGGAAAGGCCTCTCTGAAGAGGCGACATTTATGCTGAGGTCTGAATGGTAATCCGGAGCTAGGCAAGTGAAGATCTGGAGGAAAGAGCATTCTAGGGAAAGATCTTGATCAGTGCAAAGGCCCCGGGGCTGGAACAAGTTTGGCTTGTTCAAAGAACCCGATGGCCAGGTGGCTGCCTCACGTCATCGGGGAGGCTGGGAGCATGCACTGGAAAGCGAGGTTGATTTTTACCCACAAAGCGAGTGAAATGGTATTTTGTAACATGTCAACCAAAAAGTCAGAAGCTACAGAATTCTGACTTGTATATGAAGGGTACCTTCTTTTGAAAATTTTACATTTATTTATTAAGGAACTGTAAAAATTTCAGATTAAAAATTAGTAGAATATCAGCACCATAAGACAGGGTGAAGGCTGGGCGCAGTGGCTCATGCCTGCAATCCCAGCACTTTGGGAGGCTGAGGCGGGTGGATCACCTGCTGTCAGAAGTTTGAGACCAGCCTGGCCAACATGGTGAAACACTGTCTCTACTAAAAATACAAAAATCAGCTGGGTGTGGTGGCATGTGCCTGTAATCTCAGCTACTAAGGAGGCTGAGGCAGGAGAATCACTTGAACCTGGGAGGCAGAGGTTGCAGTGAGCCGAGATCATGCCACTGCACTCCAGCCTGGGAGACAGAGTGAGACTCCATCTAAAAAAAAAAAAACAAGACAGAGTGAAAAAAATCAGTAGAATATAAAACAAAAGTGATGAGGATATGTGATTAAATCAGTAGTAAATACTCCGACATCAAGAAATGAATTAAACAACAACAAAAATTTCAGATTCTACAGAAAGTAGCAGTATTAAGCGGAAGAGACAAAACTTGAGTAGAGGTAATAAATCAATTTCTAGCTTGCTGGATAATACCATCAATGAAGATGAGGGGAACATAGGAACCCATAAGATAAAGATTTTGAGTTCTTGCTGATTTGACACAAAATATTGACGTCAGTAAAGGTCATATAACACTGAGGATTCACCACTAAAAAAAGACTTCAACAACAAACTTATAATGGTTATTGTCAAATCAAAGAATACTTAAGATTAATCCTAACGAGAAAACATAAAATGCCCTAAAATCTTACAGCTCATTTGGGATAGAAAATTGATAGAGGTTTTAGCAACAGTCCTAAAGTTTTACATAACAATGAGTCATGTAGTTAAAAGACACTCTTTTAAAATATCATAAGAAACAAATTTCAGCCAGGCACAGTGGCTCACACCTGTAATCCCAGTACTTTGGGAGGCCAAGGTAGGCGGATCACCTTAGGTTGGGAGTTTGAGAACAGTCTGACCAACATGGAGAAACTCCATCTCTACTAAAAACACAAAATTAGCCAGGTGTGGTGGTGCATGCCTGTAATCCCAGCTACTCGGGAGGCTGAGGCAGGAGAATGGCCGGGAGGCGGAGGTTGCAGTGAGCCAAGATGGCGCCATTGCACTCCAGCCTGGGCAACAAGAGCAAAACTCTGTCTCAAAAATGAAAACAACAACAACAAAAAACAAATTTCAAGCAACCATGCTGGAGGACAGATGAATTATCTTTCTACTCTTTCCTAAGAAAATGAAATTTAGGCTGGGCATGGTGGCTCATGCCTGTCATCCCATCACTTTGGGAGGCCGAGGTGGGAGGATTCTTGAGCTAGAAGTTTGAGACCAGCTTGGGTAACCTAGTGAGACCTCATCTCCACTAAAAATAAAATGAAATAAATTAGCTGGGTGTGGTGGCACACACCTGTAGTCCCAGATACTCAAGAGGCTGAGACAAGAGGATCACTTGAGGCCAAGAGTTTGAGGTTCCAGTGAGCTATGAAAAACAAAAAAGATATTTTAAATTGTCATATGAAGAGATGAAGAATATATAGCCAAAAAATGTAGCAAAAAGTATTATAGTTGTGTTAATAAAAATATATTTTGGGTCTGCATGTAGGCAAGCATAAAAAATAAATAAATAAAAATATATTTTGGGCCGGGTGCAGTGGCTCACACCTGTAATCCTAGCACTTTGGTAGGCTGAGGTGGGAGGACTGCTTGAGCCCAGGAGTTCGAGACCAGCCTGGTCAACAGAGTGAGACGCTGTCTCATTAAAAAAAAATTACATATATATATATACACACACACACACTATATATATAGTAATAAATATATATATAATATAGTAATAAATATATATAATTATAGTTATTTTCCTAAACTTGGTGATATTTTTTGCAAGTTTTTGTAAAATTGAAATTTATTGTGGTTTCTTCTTGGATGCTAAATAAATATCCATTTTCTTTCTTTTTTTTTTTTTTTTTTTACAGAGTCTTGCTCTGTTGCCCAGGCTGGGATACAGTGGTGCAATCATAGCTCACTGCAGCCTGGGAGATCTGCAACGTGGATCTCTCAGGCTCAAGAGATCCTCCTGCCTTAGCCTCCCTAATTGCTGAGACTATAGGGACATACCACTATACTCGACCAATTTCTTTGCTTTTTATTTGAGACGGGCTCTCTCTGCATTGCCCAGACTGGTCTCAAACTCCTAGGCTTAAGCAATCTTCCCCCTCAGCCTCCCAAAGTGCCAGGATTACAGGTGTGAACCACTGTGCCAGCTAAATATTCATTTTGGGCTGGGCATGGTGGCTCACACCTGTAATCCTGGCACTTTGGGAGGCCAAGACGGGTGGATCATGAGGTCAGGAGTTCGAGACCATCTTGACCAACATGGTGAAACCCCGTCTGTACTAAAATAAAAAAAATTAGCCAGGCATGGTGGAGTGCACCTGTAGTCCCAGCTACTCAAGAGGCTGAGGCAGGAGAATCGCTGGAACTGGGAGGTGGAGATTGCATTGAGCCAAGATCATGCCACTGCACTCCATCCTGGTGACAAACCAAGACTCCGTCTCAAAAAAAAATTCATTTTCAATTGAGTTTTTTTGATCTGTGATTTTAGGCCAGTTGCGGTAGCTCACACCTGTAATCTCAGCACTTTGGGAGGCCACGGCAGGCAGATCATCTGAGATCAGGAGTTTGAGATCAGCCTGACCAAAATGGTCATACCTTGTCTCTACTAAAAATACAAAAATTAGCTGGGCGTGGTGGACCTGTAATCCTAGCTACTTGGGAGGCTGAGGCAGGAGAATCACTTGAACCCAGGAGGCGGAGGTTTTAGTGAGCTGAGATTGTGCCATTGCACTCCAGCCTGGGCAACACAGTGAGACTCTGTCTAAAAAAAAAAAAAAAAATTTTTTTTTAATAAATAAAAATTAAAATAGTTGTAATATTCTTTTATTTTTTTGTAAAGAGGCTCCTCTCTTCATAAATTGTGTAAGTTCCAGGCCTCACAAAGCCTAAATCCTTCCCTAGGCACAAGATGTATGGTTTGTTGCTAAAGAAGAGATTTGGATTTTATTCTATGTATGATGGGAAGCTATCAAAAGGTTCTGATTAGATGAGTGACAAGCTGATTTATGACATTTTAAAAAGATGACTCTGGCTGCCAGGTTACCTACAATAACACAGCATTAGTGGGGGGAGATGGAGAGAAGGGGTTGTGTCCATGTGTGGTAACAAGGAGCGAGGGGTTCCCACAGCTGTGCAACAGCCAGAGTCCCTGGAGAAAAAGCCAGGACAGGTATTCAGAGCAGGAGGAGACAAGCCCCAGAAGTAAGCATTGGGCACAGGTTAGCTCTGATGGTCATGATGACCGCTTACCATTCAGCTAACATATACTGAATGCTTACTTCTGGAGAAGATTAAATAGCCCTGGGTGCGTTCAGAAATATTGAAGAAGAGATTGAATTTCCAATTGAATGGGGGCTCAAGTTAAGGAAATTGATCTGAGAAGGCTGGGAGACTTAGGGACACTGGGACACACGATTGGCAGGGAGAGAATAAAAAGACACAGAGGGAGCAAACACAGGACATGCAAAGGTAAAGGGACAAGTGAGACATTAGGTGGGCCGAAACACAGGTCACAACAGTAGTAACAGCTGATACTTCCACAGTTCACCTGGTGCCATTGCTGGGTTTTGCATGTGTTAGCCATTTTATTTTATTTTTATTTTTATTTTATTTTATTTTATCTTATTTATTGAGGCAGAGTCTCACTCTGTTGCCCAGGCTGGAGTGCAATGGCATGATCTCGGCTCACCACAACCTCTGCCTCCTGGGTTCAAGTGATTCTCCTGCCTCAGTCTCCCCAGTAGCTAGGATTACAGGCATGCACCACCAAGCCCAGTGAATTTTTGTATTTTTAGTAGAAACAGGGTTTCACCATGTTGGCCAAGCTGGTCTCAAACTCCTGACCTCAAATGACCCACTCACCTCGGCCTCCCAAAGTGATGGGATTACAGGCGTGAACCATGGTGCCCAGCCTAACCCACTTAATTTAGAAAGAGAAGCTGCAGCAGATCATGGTCTGCTCTAAGTTAAGAAACATGGACATATTTTATGGATAGTGTGAGCCACTGAAGATTTATGAGCAGATACTATTAGGAAATAAAAGAGAGTAATCAAGATTGCTTAGCTAGGGGAGCCTAAAGACCTCCTGAAATTTTGAGCAAATATTTGTGTGATGCTTCTTATCTTGGGGGGAGTCCATACCAGCCATCCAACCTCAAAGGTGTCTGAGATTTCAAAAAAGGCTAAGGAAGGCCAGGTATGGTGGCTGGCGACTGTATTCCCAGCATTTTGGGAGGCTGAGGTGAGTGGATTGTTTGAGTTCAGAAGTTCGAGGCCAGCCTGGGCAATATGGTGAAACTCCATTTCTACAAAACATACAAAAATTAGTCAGGTGTGGTAGCACGTGTCTGTAGTCCCAGCTACTTGGGAGACTGAGATGGGAGGATGGCTTAAGCCCGGGAGGCAGAGGTTGCAGTGAGCTGAGATTGTACCACTGCACTCCAGCCTAGGTGATAGAGCCAGACCTTGTGGAGAAAAAAAAAAAAAAAGGTTAAGGATCAGGGACTTAGCAGTTTCAACCCTAGATGACCAATAGTATGGTATTATCATGAGTGAAAGTAGGGGTCCCAGGCAAGACATAAGGAGGTAGTGTTGGCTAGAAGAACAGAGAAATGGTCACTTCCCTCTGAGAGATGTTGATTTCACAGTGTTACAGGTGGATCTCCAGTGGGCAGTAGAGACTAGGAACCCAGCTCTCCAGAGATGGGGTGCGGCTGCTGCCACAGGCAGGGGAGTGATCCTCTGTCACAAGCTTGAGTTTGAATGACATTGTCAAGGAAAAATCAGAAAAGAGGGCCAAGGACAGATCTTTGAACTTTATTTGATCTGACTGCCGTGCCTTTTCCTAAGGGCTTTCGCACAGATTTTTTTCTCTACACGGGAAATTCACATTTTGAACTTTAGTTCCTAAAATACATTAAATCATACGTGGCTTCTAAGATGGGGCAGGAGGGGGATGCACATAATGACTGCTTATGTGGCTTCTCATCTGAGGAAATTATCTCTTCAAAATGATCAGGTGCTCCTGACCCTATTCTTAAGAGTGTGGGCATTTTTGAGCTAATTTTGGAAGTGCAAGGATAATTGTTAGCACTCAGAGGACCTAGTTCTATCCCAGTGTTAAAAATCTCAGGAACCGGCTGGGCATGGAAGCTCATGCCTGTAATACCAGCACTTTGGGAGGCTGAGACAAAAGGATCATTTGAGTCTAGGAGTTCAAAGCTAGGCTAGGAAATATGGTGAAATCCCGTTTTTACAAAAAATACAAAAATTAGCTGGGCATAGTGGAGCATGCATGCCTGTAGTCCCAGCTATTGGGGTGGCTGAGGTGTGAGAATCACTTGAACCTGGGATGCGGAGGTTGCAGTGAACTGAGATTGCACCAGTGCCTTCCAGCCTGGGCAGCAGAGCAAGTCACTGTCTCTACTAAAAAAAAAAAAAAAAAAAAAAAAAAACTGGAAGGCAGGGTGCAGTGGCTCACGCCTGTAATCCCAGCACTTTGGGAGGCTGAGGTAGGTGGATCATCTGATGTCAGGAGTTCGAGACCAGCCTGGCCAACATGGTGAAATCCTGTCTCTACTGAAAAAAAAAAAAAAAAGAAAAAGAAAAAAATAGCTGGGCATGGTGGCAGGTGCCTGTAATCCTCAGTTACTTGGGAGGCTGAAGCAGGAGAATTGCTTGAATCTGGGAGGTGGAGGTTGCAGTGAGCTGAGATTGGGCCATTGCACTCCAGCCTGGGTGACAAGAGCGAAACTCTGTCTCAAAAAAAAAAAAAAAAAAAAATCAAGAACCCACAAAATCCCTGCTCTTCTTGAGGAGGAAAAAGATATCTACACATGGCAGGAAAGTGCTTAAAATATTAAGGTAGGCCAGGCACGGTGGCTCATGCCTGTAATCCCAGCACTTTGAGAAGCCAAGGCGGGTGGAACACCTGAAGTCAGGAGTTCAAGACCAGCCTGGCCAACATGGTGGAACCTCATTTCTACTAAAAATATAAAAATTAGCCGGGTGTGGTGGTGCACACCTGTAATCCCAGCTACTTGGGAGGCTGAGGCAGAAGAATTGCTTGAACCAGGGAGGCGGAGGTTGCAGTGACACTACACTCCAGCCTGGGTGACAGCGTGAGACACCCTCTCAAAAAAAAAAAAAAAAAAAATTAAGGTAGACTGCACATTGATAGCTCCTATCCTGGATCAATGGTTATAACCCAAGAACACTCACCCAAACAAGAGCCATCATTTTCCCAAGAGGCTGTTTAATTTTGTGTGGCTACATTATTTCAGTAAGAAAGGAGCAGGAGTTTTAGTCTGTCATACCCAGAAACTACCTGATAGCCAATATAATGAAACTCTGTGGAGTCAGTGAAATGCTGTGTGTGAGTGCTGAACACTTACTTTGCTTGTTAGAGACAGAGTCTTGCTCTGTTGCCCAGGTTGGAGTGCAGTGGTGCAATCATGGCTCTCTGTATCCTCAAACTCCTGGGCTCAAGAGATCCTCTCACCTCAGTCTCCTGAGTTGAGTAGCTGGGACTACAGGCATGAGCCACTACACGCAGCTTTGAATGCTTAGTTTGTTACCAGGCCCTGAGTTAAGGCCATATATTGGCCTGGCACGGTGGCTCACGCCTGTAATCCCAGCCCTTTGGGAGGCAGAGGCAGGCGCATTGAGTACAAGAGTTCAAGACCAGCCTGGGCAACATGGCAAATCCCGTTTCTGCAAAAACAAACATTAGTCGGGAATGGTGGCACATGCCTGTAATCCCAGCTACTTGGGAGGCTCAGGTGGGAGAATTACTTGAACCCAGAGGTTGTAGTGAGCTAAGATGGCACCACTGCACTCCGGTGACAAAGTGAGACCTCATCTCCAATAATTAAATAAATTTTTTTTAAAAAGAGAAAAAGGCTATATATTCATGACTCATTGAATCCTCATAAAAATCCCATCAGATGAGTTTGTTAAAGGTGTTATTTTCTGGATGCAGAAATGGAGGCTTAGTGAGCAAAGTTTATCTTCTAACCACCCCCAGACTGTTCCTGCTTTACTCTGGGCAAGACTCATCTGCAGACCTGCCTATGGCCACATCCAGCCCCGTGGGCCTGGGCCATCCACACAAGGGGCAGTAGAAATGGAACCAAGAGTAAACACCCTCAGATCCACTAGGCTGCACTCTCACCCTGCACCTGTGCTGTGCTGCAGCATGCTTCCACCCAGCTCTGAACCTGCCTGGCTGGCTCTAAATTCCTACTTCCAAGCATTTCAAACCCTGTACTTCAAACCCTGCTGGCTTCCCTTAGGGTGCAGCTGGGTTTGGCCCTACCACCTGCAGAGGTTGAGGCAGAGCTAAACTAACAAGCATTGGATTGGGTGCACCCTGTGAGGCAAGGCCAGTTCTTTTTTTTTTTTTTTTTTTTTTTTGAGATGGAGTTTCGCTCTTTGGCCCAGGCTGGAGTGAAGTGGTGCCATCTCAGCTCACTGCGACCTCTGTGCACCCACCTTCCCCGCCCGCTTTCAATTGATTCTCCTGCTTCAGCCCCCCGAGTAGCTGGATTATAGGCGCCGGCCACCATGCCTAGCTAATTTATGTATTTTTAGTAGAGACGGGGTTTCGCCATGTTGGCCAGGCTAGTCTCAAACTCCTGACTTCAGGTGATCCACCTGCCTCGGCCTCACAAAGTGCTAGGATTACAGGCATGAGTCACTGTGCCCAGCTGGAGGCAAGGCCAGTTCTAAGAGGAACATGCTCAACTTGGAGGAAGTTTCCTCTGCCTAGCAGAACAAATACTGGCAGTAAAAGGATACCGAGATGCCTGCCCAGCAGTGAGGGCTGGAACTAGATGGAACTAGATTGCCGAAGTGGACAGGTAGAGGGCCAGGACTAGAGGTCACAGGGCAAAAGGCACAACCTAGAATATCAGAGGCTTTCTGGTAACAAGGTAGCACAGGGGTGAGAAATTCAAAAAGGGTCAATATTTAAGAACCAGGATAAATGTCATGGGTAACTTTCTCCTCTTTTCCCCTGTTATGGGTTGAATTGTGAGTCTTCCTCAAATTCTTATGTTGAAGCCCTAAGGCCCAGTACCTCAGAATGTGATCTCATTTGCAAGCAGGTTTGTTACAGATGTAAGTAGTTTAAGATGATGTCATTCAGGTGGGCTTTAATCCGTATGATTGGTGTACCTATAAGAAGGGAAATTTGGGCCAGGTGCAGTAGCTCAAGCCTGTAATCCCAGCACTTTGGGAGGCCGAGGAGGGCGGATTGCTTGAGCCCAGCCTGGCCAACATGGTGAAACCCTGACTCTACCAAAAATACAAAAATTAGCCAGTCTCATAACCCAGTCTCAAATGGATAATTTTTTTTTAAAGGGACATTTGGAAACAGATATACTCACAGGGAGGATGTCATGTGAAAATGAAGGTGAGATCAGGGCGATGCTTCCACATGCTGAGGAATGCCAAAGATTGCCAGCGAGCAGCCAGAACCGAGGGGAGAGGCACGGAACGGATTCCACCTCACAGCTCTCCGAAGGAACCAACCCTGCTGACACCTTGACCTTGGACTTCCGGCCTCTCAAATGTGAGACAATACACTTCCATTGTTGAAGACACCCAGTTTGTGGTATTTTCTTACAACAGACCTAGAAAACAAATGCACCTCTTTCTCTGAAATGGTAGGCCTGTTCCAGTCTCTTCTGGCCAGTCTAATCCTGGTTTCCTGAACCCAGGCTTCAGAGGCGGCAGATCTGCAGAGAGCTTTTCAATAAAAATGGCTCCAGCAGAGCTCATGGGTATGCAGAACCCATTGGAAATTGGCAGGCAGAGTGGCATGGGGACCTTCAACTCCACCTTGCACAGTGAGGATACTCCGCATCCTATGTGCAAGTGGCTTAAGGGAGAGGGTTCCCAACGTAGAACTGGGTACTAACTCCTTGAGGGATGAAAATATTTAACCTCAAGTCTAGAGCATGGATTTTACTTAACATGACTCATAAAAATCTTTGTTCTCAGCCTCTCTCCCCATCACCATTCAGGCTGTTACCAGCTTGCCTTTAGTTATCTGACAAAGGCAGCCAGTTTCCATGGTTACCTACAAGCATGCAGCAAGGTGCCATTCCTAGGAGGCCCCCAGGTTAAGCAAATAGCGAGACAGGGGGCCTCTGGCACAATGAAAATAACCTGGATCCAATGATCAGAATGGGAGACTGGGGGCAACTGGATTTCAGGAGCAAGTTGGAAGCCTTGCTATTATGTCAGGATATCAGGAGCAAGTTGCAAGCCATGCCCAGTTATTATAGCTGGGCATGGAGCCAGAGGCAGAGCAGCAAACCTAGTTAGTACTGCTGCCTGCTGGACACTGAGCCCTTCCTATGAAGCAGGTGCTACAGCAAGCACTTCATGTGCCTTACCTCCTTTGGCCCTTACCTGCTTACCAAAGCACTCAGTTTTATAGGTGAAGGAACTCATGTGACACGTTGAGGATCACACGGCCGGTAGGTAACAAGGATTTGAAACCCATGTGCTTAATACCTTCCATTTATCCCTCCAGCTGAGCTTGCTGTTCTTCTCCACCCCAAAGGCTGACCTCATGGGCTGCATCAACAGCCTCCCTTTCTCTATTAACACCAGTTGGGTCTGTTAGTGGAGAGTCTCACAGACAGGAGGGAAGGAAGCAGAGGGTGCTTTTGGCTTGTGGTACCATAAAGTGGCTTTCTCTATAGAATCCTCTCCTTCTGTTTCCTTCTCTGTGTCTTGGAATCTAGGGCCACTACCGCTCTATCCCTTGTGGTTGTCCAGTACCCTCTCTTTTGTGGAAAGCCTCTTTATAATAAGTCATTCTTGACTTACGGTTTTTTTTTTTTGAGACAGAGTCTCACTCTGTCGCCAGGCTGGAGTGCAGTGGCGCTATCTCAGCTCACTGCAACCTCCACCTCCCGGGTCCAAGCAATTCTCCTGCCTCAGCCGCCCGAGTAGCTGGGACTACAGGCACACACCACCATGCCCAGCTAATTTTTGTATTTTTATTAGAGACAGGGTTTCACCATGTGGGCCAGGCTGGTCTCGATCTCCTGACCTTGTGATCCACCTGCCTTGCCCTCCCAAAGTGCTGGGATTACAGGCATGAGCCACCGTGCCCAGCTGACTTATGGTCTTTCTAGTAAGATTCTGACTGCTATACCAGGTCTGTCTACTGCTGAAGGCTTTGCCTGAACTGTGCTATTCTTCTCCCTGTATCCAGCCAGCATGGTGGTGATTTGAGTCCCAGAGCATTGGATCGTCACTCCTTAAACGCCTGCAATCTAAGGACAGCATTGGTCTCTGAGACTTGGAGCTGCGGGAAAGCTCTGCTACAGCTGAGGTGGGTAGTCTGTGGCTACAGGTGTGGTGAGAGGGCGCGGCAGAGTGTAGAGAGCTAAGCAGGGTCTGACACTCACCTACAGGAACCTTCTGTTCCCACGTGGTCCTTCTGTTCTGGCAGCTCCCGGTGCTGAGCTGCTGCACTGGAGTTTAGTTAACTGTTGAGCTGGAAGAAACAGTCCCCACAAGCCTGCCTTCACTTCACACACCGGCCACAAGTTTGTGGGTTTCCAGGACCACCCTCACTTCAGACTATCTGGCTACAAACTCAGAGGGTTTCAAAGCCACCCTCAGAATGATTCACGGAACTCAGGAAGTGCTATACTTATGGTTATAGTTTTATTATAGCAAGGAATATAAACTAAAATCAGCCAAGGGAAGAGATGCAAGAGCAGATTTCAAACGATATCCACTTGAGGAGCTTCTGCTCATCATCTCCCCATGGGATCATGGAGTCTTGACCATGATGTGTGATCATACACGGTACAGATGCCCTTTGACTTACAATCGAATTACCTCTCAATGAACCCACTGAAAATATTGTAAATCGGCTGGGCGCCGTGGCTCACGCCTGTAATCCCAGCACTTTGGGAGGCCGAGGTGGGTGGATCACGAGATCGGAAGTTCAGGAACAGCCTGGCCAACATGGTGAAACCCTGTCTCTACTAAAAATACAAAAATTAGCTGGGCGTGGTGGTGGGCGTCTGTAATTCCAGCTACTTGGGAGGCTGAGGCAGGAGAATCGCTTGAACCCAGGAGGTGGAGGTTGCATGAGGCAAGATTGCACCACTGCACTCCAGCCTGGGCGATGAAGCAAGACTCCATCTCAACAGCAAAAAAGAAAATATTGTAAATCGAAAATGCGTTTAACACACCTAACCTACCAAACATCACAGCTTAGCCTAGCTGACCTTAAATGTGTTCGAAACACTTGTATTAGCTTATATTTGGGCAAAATCATCTAACGTAAGGCCTGTTTTGTAATAAAGTGGTGAATATCTCATGTGATTTATTGAATACTGTATACTGCATAGAAATTGTGACAGTTTTGAGCCATCATAAAGTCAAAAATCTAAGTCAAACCATCCTAAGTCAGAGACCTTCTGTATTGCCAACATAAAAAGGTCACCTAAGCCTTTGGTGTTCAGACTTTTTATGGGAGTTAATTACAATGAATTTTGGTATCTAGCCCTTTCCAGAGGACAGAACTGATATGACATGACTCAAAGCCTTCATTGTAAGTCACGTTGTTAGACTACCCAATGGCCAAAGCCTGTAGGCAAACAAAAGCAGTCCTATCCGGCAGGACATTCCAGGAGTCTAGAGATCACCTCTTGGTAGCCAAGGAGAAAGGCCAGACCTCTCTTTGGGGCAGGTTAATTCTTCATTACACAACTACTTTGCCCCTTTAGCATCTATCAGACCTTCCTGCTTGGTTGTGTTCCTGGTGTTTGTCTTGCTTGGCCAGCCCAGTGCCGTTCTCATCTGTGTCCATCGTAGTGTGGGATGGTGCTCAGGAGATACTTGCTTCGGTCCATGGTGAGCTTAGCAGATCTTACCCATTGCAAGATTCACCACTGCAACCATTATCCCTGTTATTGTGGTGGTAAATTTCATGTCTTTATTCCATTGTTGGGAAGGGACATCTGCTTTACAAAAGAGTTTCTCTTTGTGGTGCTAGGGGGAAGAGGATCTCCTTCTAAATGCCCTTGCACACGTTAACTTGTGTTTTGGGGCCATTATTAGTAAAATAAAGATTACTTGAACACAAGCACTGTGATATCATGACAGTTGATCTGATAACCAATAACCAAGAGGGCTACTAAGTGACTAACAGGGCGGGGGAGCATATCAGCCTGGATATGGTGGACCAACTGATGATGATTCATGTCCCAGGTGGGGTAGGGCAGGACAGCACAAGCTTTCATCATGCAACTCAGAGTGACACAATTTAAAACCTCTGATGCATTATTTCTGGAATTTTCCATTTGATATTTTCAGACCCCTGTTGACCATGAGAAACTAAAATTTGGGAAAACAAAACCATGAATAAATGGGGGACTGTTGTCTCTGCCTGCTTCCTGCTCTAGTCTTAGGCCTCTTACAGGCAGCAGATGTGTTTCATTCATCTTCAATACCTCCAGTACCTACCATGAGCTAGTCCCTCACAGGCATTCTGTAAACCGACTTCTCTAGTTCACCTACTCAGGAATACACTGCATTGAATTTCTCCAGATGAGAGTTAGCAAAGGTGCCTCTGAATGCATGCTAGCCTGGTCTTTAATAAGACATCTTTATTTGGAAGAGTTACTCTGTTTACGGATATTACCTCTTCTAATCCTTGCACCTGTGAGATAGGTACCCCCTACTGGCCCCATAAACAGATGATGGAAGAAATTGAGACAATTATAGACAGCAACTTTTCCAAGGTCATCTCATCCCCAGGTGGCCCAGTGGGGACAGAACCAGGTCTGTTGGATTCCAGAGCTCCAAGTCCTAACCACTATTCTCTAATGGCCTGGGTAGTCCAGTGAGATCAATGCAATTGATAGGCCATTTCCAGGAGACGATTTAGTTTGAAATCATGCTTACAGTAGAGAATGAGATTATAAAATGAAGTGACTTTGAATAATAAATGAAAGCTGGTGATTCTGATTGAGAACGAACTAGAAGTAGGAAAAAAAAAAAGATCCTGGTTTTTAAGGCAGTAGGAAGCCAATGTTAAGTCCATCAGGTGAAATTAGATCATCATTAAATCCACATGTAAAATACAAGCTGAAACGTTTGTGTGCTGTTTTGCGTGCTGTTTTTTTCTTAGAGTAATCTTTACTTTGCAGCGCTCTTTTTCTACATTTTTCACATTGCACAGATATTGTAGCCCTGTATTTTAGGGTTAATTTCTTCTTCTTCTTCATCCTTTTTTTTTTTTTTGAGACAGGGTCTCATTCTGTTGCCCAGGCCAGAGTGCAGTGGCATGATCACTGTTTGCCACAGCCTCAATCTCTTGGGTTCAATCGATCCTCCTGCTTCAGCCTCCCAAGTAGCTGGGACTACAGGCATGCACCACACCCAGCTATTCTTTGTTTAGGAGTGATGAGGTTTCACCATGCTGCCCAGGCTGGCCTCAGACTCCTAGGATTAACTGATCTGCCCATGCCACTGAGCCCAGCCTTCAAATTAATTTCTTTTTTCCTTTTTTTTTTTTTTTTGAGACAGAGTCTCCCTCTATTGCCAGGCTGGAGTGCAGTGGTGCAATCTCAGCTCACTGCAACCTTCACCTCCTGGGTTCAAGAGATTCTCCTGCGAGTAATTTCCATTTTTATACATGTACAGTCATGTGTTGTATAATGAGGTTTGGGGCAATGAGGAACCATATATATGACAGTGGCCTCATAAGATGATAATATTGTATTTTTACTGCATTTTTCCATGTTTAGATATGTATAGATACACAAATACTTACCATTATGTTATGACTGCCTACAGTGTTCAGTACAGTAACCCAGGAGCAATAGGCTATACCCTATACCTATACCATATACCTATACCAGGAGCCTATGTGTGTAGTGCACTATAGCATCTAGGTTTGTGTAAGTAAACTTTATGATGTTCACATACTATTGAAATCACCCAGTGACACATTTCTCAGTACACCTCCCCATCATTAAGCAGTTCATGGCTGTACATAATAGTATGAAATAGTAGCATTGCCTAAAGATTTCTAATTAAAAAAAAAAATCACCTCCCTGACTGATCCCTATATACTTCTACTCTGTTAAGACAATCACCTCAACTCTCAGCTGTTCCTTCTAACACGTATAACCACTTTCTAAATAATATGCTTTTATTCAACGTCTTAGCTGATTGATTTTAGGTATAATCTGTTGATTTCTCACCATAATAGATGAGGGCTTCCCTTTTCCATATCACCTTTTTCACTTCCCTTTCTCCCACCTTCCCTATGTAAGCATGTTGACATCTTCTATCTCTTTTCCACCTGAGCATATTGACATTTTATGTTATATCCAAAGTCAGTGTTTATATTATTATGGCCAAGCAAATATTGTTGACAACCCAATCAAATAGTATAATAGTATTCTATTTTCAACCACACCTCCTTTTTGTATTTTAATTTTTCCTATATTAAAAATTGCCAGACGGGTGTGGTGGCTCATGCCTGTAATCTCGGCACTTTGGGAGGTCGAGGCCGGTGTATTACGAGGTCAGGAGTTCGAGACCTACCTAGCCAACATGGTGAAACCCCGTCTCTACTAAAAATACAAAAATTAGCTAGGTATGGTGGCCGGCACCTATAATCCTAGCTACTTGGGAGGCTGAGGCAGGGGAATCACTTGAACCCAGGAGGCATGGGTTGCAGTGAGCCAAGACCGTGCCACTGCACTCTAGCCTGGGCAACAGAGTGAAACTCCGTCTCAAAAAAAAAAAAAGTCATGTTTTTTCATTTGCCTATTTGCCCACAAACTCATCCAATTTTTTCCCCAAGCATTTCAATACCTCTGTCAGTTACATATCAAAATGTCTCACAAATATTTGCACATGTAATTTCCTTGAACTCTTCCAGAACCTTCCTTTGTTCTGTCTGGGCAGAGTGCTCTCAAGGGCTGCATACAACTGACAATCTGGGAATTCCTAGCCTTTTATTTTTATGAATCATTAAAATGTAAACAACAAAACCAACCCACCCAGCCCCCCAAAAAACCCCACACACCAATGTTGAACTCTATACCTTCTAAAGTGTTTTTTTTTTTTTGCACAGTAAATCCCTATTTGATTTTTTAAAGTAATCTACTAACTCACTGTTTCAACAGTTGGAAACTAAAGAGAACAAACTAAGCATTAATGCTGCTGGTCAACTTTTTGTGTTCTAACTGTATCCTTGAGTAAGAAACTTATAGATGAGAAAATTTTTCTCTTTATTAAACTCTTCCATCCAACAAGTTTTTTGTTGTTGTTGAGACAGAGTCTCGCTCTGTCACCCAGGCTGGCATATACTGGCACAATCTCAGTTCACTGCAACCTCCGCCTCAGGGTTCAAGTGATTCTCCCGCCTCAGCCTCCTGAGTAGCTGGGACTACAGGCACCTGCCACCATGCCCAGCTTATTTTTGTACTTTTAGTAGAGATGAGGTTTCACCATGTTGCCCAGGCTAGTCTAGAACTCCTGGCCTCAGGTGATCCACCTGCCTCAGCGTCAGCCTCCCAAAGTGCTGGGATTACAGGCATGAGCCATCATGCCCAGCCTAAAATAACACCATTTTGTAATTTTTTTTAAATTGCATTTTAGGTTTTGGGGTACATGTGAACAACATTCAAGATTGTTGCATAGGTACACACATGGCAATGTGATTTGCTGCCTTCCTCCCTATCACCTATATCTGGCATTTCTCCCCATGCTAGCTCTCCCCAACTCCCTACCCCCCGAAACAGGGTCTCACTGTAACCCAGGCTGGAGTGCAATGACCCAGTCACGGCTCACTGCAGCCTCAACTTCCTGGGCTCAAGTGATCCTCCCGCCTCAGTCTCCAGAGTAAGCTGGGGTTACAGATGTGCACCACCAAGCCTAGCTAATTTTTGTATTTCTTGAGGAGATGGGGTTTCCCTATGTTGCCCAGGTTGGTCTCAAACTCCTGGGCTCAAGTGATCCTCCCGTCTTGGCCACCCAAAGTGCTGGGACTATAGGCACCACTGTGCCTGGCCTGTATAATTATAATATACACATATTTTTTTGAGACAGGTCTCACTGTGTCACCCAGGCTGGAATTTACTGGTAAAATCATGGCTCACTGCAGCCTTGACCTACTGGGCTCAAGCAGTCCTCCCAGCTCACCCTCCCAAGTAGATGGGACCACAGGCTCACCATGCCCAGCTAATTTTTCCTTTTTCTTTTTTTTTTTAATATTTAGAGACACGGTCTCACTATGTTACCCAGGCTGGTCCCAAATTTCTGGGCTCAAGTGATCCTCCCCCCTCAGCCTCTTAAAATGTTGGGATTATAGACATGAGCCACTGCACCCAGCCTTAAAGAGACTTTAAAGACATATTGACCAATTGCAATATGTGGGCCTTATTTTGATCCTGACTCAAATATAAAATTATGACATTTGTGAGACATTGAAAATTTAAATGCCAACTAAATATTTGATCATATTAAGCAATTCTTGTTTATAAGTTCTGAGATTACAAGTGTGAGCCACAGCAACTGACCTATATATGTATTTTTAAAGTTCAAAAGAACTTAAATCTTTGGCAAGCAAGTGCATTTTTACTTCTAAAATCAGAAATGACCAGGCAAGGTGGTTTATACCTGTCATGCCAGTACTTCTGGAAGCTGAGGAGGGAGGATTGCCAGAGGCTAGGAATTTGAGACAAGCCTGGACAACATAGTGAGACCCCATCTCTACAAAAAATCAGCCAGGCTTGGTGGTGTGTGCCGGCAGTACAAGGCGGAGTATTGCTCGAGCCCAGGAGTTCAAGGCTGCAATGAGCTATGATCACGCCACTGCACTCCAGCTCTGGCAACAGAGCAAGACCCTCTTCTCTAAAAAATAAATAAATAAGTAAATGAATAAATGAACAATGAAATAAAATCAGAAAACACAAAAAACATTTAAAGAGAGGGTGTTAACAATTAAAAGTAGACTCTGGCCAGACGCAGTGGCCCACGCCTGTAATCCCAGCACTTTGGGAGGCCGAGGTGGGCGGATCACGAGATCAAGTGATCAAGACCATCCTGGCTAACATGGTGAAACCCCGTCTCTACTAAAAATACAAAAATTAGCCTAGTATGGTAGCAGGCGCCTGTAGTACTAGCTACTCAGGAGGCTGAGGCAGGAGAATGGCTTGAACCCAGGAGGCAGAGGTTGCGGTGAGCCAAGATTGCGCCACTGCACTCCAGCCTGGCAACAGAGTGAGACTCTATCTCAAAAAAAAAAAATTAAAAGTAGACTCAATATTACTTAAATGTGCTTGAAAATCTTTTAATATAGATTATATCTCTCACCTTTTTTTTTTTTTTACTTTTTTATAGACCTGGTGATGAGAAGTATGGTATCCTCCCCCTCAGCCCCCCCAAGTACCTGGGACCAAAGTATGGTATCTCACTTTTGACTTTACAGTACAGCCTGTGAGCTTTTAATTATCATGATAGTACCCTATTAAGAATAACAGCATTCATGATAGTAATAGTTAACATTTATGGACTTTCAGGCACTGTTTTAAGAGCTTTCTAAGCCGGGCGCGGTGGCTCATGCCTGTAATCCTAGCACTTTGGGAGGCTGAGGCGGGTGGATCACCTGAGGTCACGAGTTCAAGACCAGCCTGACCAATATGGTGAAACCCCATCTTAAAAAAAAAAAAAGAAGAGCTTTCTATGCATTTCTTATCCCGTGCTCACCACAAACTTACAAGGTTGATACTGCATAATTATTTGCCTATTTCACAAATGAGGAAACTAAGAGCACCTGTCAAGTCACTGGATAGTCCAGGACTCCCACCCAACTCTAGTTAAGTCCAGAGCCTATGCTTTTAATCTCTATGCTAGATTTCCTCCATAGTTAGGAAATTGAGTTTGAGGGAGTTCATTTATTTATACCATTGCCTTGTTCCAGAAAGGATTGCAGGCATCTGGTTAAGTAAATTATCCAAGATCACCCAGACAATAAGTGGCAGGGCCAAGAATCAAAACTCTTTCTTGAATGAACTGTATAAACTAAGTGAGCTAACACAGATGTTCACTCACATCATGTATTTCTTCCTAAGTATGAGAAGGGGAAATGAAGGCTCTCTCTTGGCTGGTTCATGTTCATTCTAGTTGGATGTGTTTTCAGCCTTAGGGTGCCTTTATCATTTGAGAAGGGACAGAGTAGGACAAGAGGAATTCACGAATAACAGGACTGGGCAGTAAGCACACAGCTGCCCATGGACAGCAGAGGAAAGGAAAGGCTCAAGGCGATCCTAAGATGTGTAAAATGTGTGCTCGGGATGTGACAGACAAGCTGGAAACACTGCGTAGTAATAAGATGTCTTCAGGAGGAAAGGTAAGAAAGGAAAGAAGGCAGCGGGGCAAGGTGACTCATGCCTGTAATCCCAGCACTTTGGGAGGCTGAGGCGGGCAGATCACGAGGTCAAGAGATTGAGACCATCCTGGCCAACATGGTGAAACCCTGTCTCTACTAAAAACACAAAAATTAGTTGGGCATGGTGGCACGTGCCTATAGTCCCAGCTACTCAGGAGGCTGAGGCAGGAGAATCGCTTGAACCCAGGAGGTGGAGGTTGCAGTGAGCCGAGTTGTGTCACTGCACTCCAGCCTGGGAGACAGAGTGAGACTCCATCTCAAAAAAAAGAAAAGAGAGGAAAGAAGGGTAAAATGAAGAGATCAGTGAAGAGCTGGGAAGCTACATATTATGAAAGGTGGAGGCAAGGTCATGGGAGACAGGTATACCCGTCCAGGAGTGAGAATAAAAATAACAATTGGCCAAGGTGGGAGGATCACTTGAGGTCAGGAGTTCAAGACCAGTTGGGCAACACAGTGAGATGCCCTCCCCACCCCCTCTCTACAAAAAACAAAAATGAGCAGAATATGGTGATGCACACTTCTTATTCCAGTTACTTGAGAGGCTGAGGTGGAAGGATCACTTGAGCCCAGGAGGTCAAGGCTGCAGTGAGCCATGATCACACCACTGGACTCTAGCCTGGGCGACAGAGAGAGACCCTGTCACTAAAAAAATAATAATAGGCCAGGCGTGGTGGCTCACGCCTATAATCTCAGCACTTTGGGAAGCTTAGGCAGGAGGATCACCTGAGGTCAAGAGTTCAAGACGAGCCTGGCCAACATGGTGAAACCCCATCTCTACTAAAAATACAAAAATTAGCCAGGCATGGTGGCAGGCATCTGTAATCCCAGCTACTCGGGAGGCCGAGACAGGAGAAGTGCTTGAAGGGAGGCAGGGGTCGCAGCGAGCCGAGATCCTGCCATTGCACTCCAGCCTGGGCGACAAGAGCAAAACGCTGTCTCAAAAAATCATAACAACAATAATAATAATAATTGGATTTGAGAGTGCCAGATTTCAAAGAAGAAAAGTATAAAAGGTAAACACTACCAGAACATTTTATTTAAAGTACATGTTCTGAAGTATCTCAAATCAGGGACAGCCCCTTCAAGTATGAGTGAGTAAAATTTTGGCCATTCCCTCTCCGTCCCCTCTTTGATTTGGGTCCATAGCTTCCTTCTTCTCAAGACAAGTACTTAGTCCATTTTCTCTTACCTCCAAGAACTCAGTCCAGATAGATTTGTGTAAACAACTGTCTTTTCTTGGCAATAACTTGAAAAATAAATAAGATGAAATATACAGTCGTTCTTTTTTGTATGGCTGAAAAACAGAACATTTATTTGCTTTCAGTTTGAATTATTATAAAAACATTGCAGAATTTGTCCTAATCTTTTTTTGTTTTTTTAATGAAGGAGCCTGTCTCAATTTAGTATCCTTAACCAAACATGGTTTAGTCCCAGGGCAGGAACTGGCTATAAAGAAAACACAGCTCTTTGCATAACAACCCTTTAGTCCTGGCTGTTCACGGAGAGCTCACTGTGAAGGCAGAATGCGTTTGAAACTCTTCTCATTAAGAACTTGATGAGAAGTTTTTCTTGAATTGGACCTGACCACTCTGGATAATGTAAAACAGAAGTCACTTAGTGAGAGGTAGGGACAGGAAGAGGAAATGGCTGACCTGTAACTAGAGTTCTCCAAATGTGACAGGTATACTTATTAACCTCCCAGGACCTATATTTATTTAGCAACCTGAGCTGACCAGCACATGTGCTGGGTAATGTTTAAATCATTAGAGTGCATGTATATGAACTTAACATTACAGGAATTTATTTCCTCTCCTATTGCTGCTTTCTGCACATTTCCTCTTTTTTTTTTTCTCCCCTAAACTATGAAACAACATTCAAAAAAAGGCAACTTGATACAGGTTGTTTGGATAGAATTCTGTGGAATATTGATCATTAGGACTTCTCTTTTACCATCAGAACTATACAAAGAGTTCTCTGTTGTAAGTAACTGAATCTTGGGCAAAGAAATGTCCGCATCTATATGAATTTCGTTTGGAGTTATTCCTCTCTCTACAAAGAGGGTATACTGTATATATTTAGTTTAAAATATATGCATTATATTTTTAAATGTAAGTGATTTAATCTTGTTTTAAGGATTTAAAAAATTCTCTGAGATAATTAAAGGAGTTGCAAATTCCACAAAGTAGACAGCAAAACCATGATGTTTTAGAAATATACAGAGATATGCACATAGTAGAAAATGTAAGCCCGGGCGCGGTGGCTCATGCCTGTAATCCCAATACTTTGGAAGGCCAAGGTGGGTGGATCACCTGAGGTCAGGAGTTTGAGATCAGCCTGACCAATGTGGTGAAACCCCGTCTCTGCTAAAAATACAAAAATTAGCCGAGTGTGGTGGTGGAGCCTGTAGCCCCAGCTACTCAAGAGGCTAAGGCAGGGAGAATTGCTTGAACCCAGGAGGCGGAGGTTGCTGTGAGCTGGGATCGTGCCTCTGCACTCCAACCTGGACAGCAAGACCCTGTCTCACCCCTCCAAAAAAAAAAAAAAAAAAAAAGAAAAAAAGAATAAATAAATAAAATGTATTATGATAGCCAGTGACTAAAAAATCTAAGCTAAATTAAATTTAATCCCACAGGCTGGGGCAGTGTCTCACGCCTGTAATTCCAGCACTTCAGAAGGCCAAGGTGGGCAGATCGTGAGGTCAGGAGTTCAAGACCAGCCTGGCCAACACAGTGAAACCCCGTCTCTACCAAAAATACAAAAGTTAGCTGGGCATGGTGGTGGGCGCCTGTAATCCCGGCTACTGGGGAAGCTGAGGCAGGAGAATCATTTGAACTCAGGAGGCGGAGGTTGCAGTGAGCCAAGACTATGCCATTGGGCAACAGGGAAAGACTCTGTCTCAAAAAAAAAAAAAATTAATCCCGCATTGGCTACTTCATAAAACCTCAGGTCCAGTACAAAGAGCCCTAACACAAATTCAACAGGGGCACAATGCAGTGTTAGACTTAAGCCCCCAGTAAAATGCTTTGACACCTAGCAGATCTGTGCCCTGATACTATTTTTTAAATTATGACTGATAAGAAGCTCTAAGAAACAGTAAAAGAAAAATGACTCATTTCACAAAGACATTTTTATGAGGGAAGTGGATTTAGAATTTAATGATGACATTTAGTCATTAGAAAGTAGATAATTTCATGAAGAATAATTTGATATTTATCACAGCATCCTTGTCAATTAAATTAGTAAAGAGTAAAAGTGAATCAAAGATCCTTGATGAACAAAGAATGATGAAATGGAAGCTCAGTAAAGTCACAGTTAGCTGTTAGGAGAAAAGAAATAGGCTGGGCATGGTGACTCACAACTGTAATCCCAGCACTTTGAGATGCTGAGGCTGGTGGATTGCCTGAGGTCAGGAGTTCGAGACCAGCCTGACCAACATCCTGAAACACATCCCTACGAAAAATGCAAAAAATTAGGTGGGCGTGGTGGCAGGTGCCTGTAATCCCAGCTACTTGAGAGGCTGAGGCAAGAGAATCGCTTGAACCAGGGAGGTGGAGGTTGCAGTGAGCTGAGATCATTCCATTGCACTCCAGCCTGAGCAACAAGAGTGAAACTCCATCTCAAAAAAAAAAAGAGAGAGAGCAAGGAAATAGAGTGGAAGATGTTAATTGTTGTAGTTGTACTTGTTTTTAGATTGACAGGTCTGCGTCATAACAGAATCAGACTTGGATTAGTTAGGTACACATGAAGCTCTGATTTCTCATGCCCAAATCTTCTTGCACATTTCATTGTCTCTGTTCTTCTCTTTGGATTGCTCATCGAATGCACTAGTTTCTCTCTGCAAGCTTCCTTAAGATTTTGTTTTGTTCCAATTTTTGGTTGGTGGCCCATCCCTGAAAGACAGTTGTTTATTGCATTCTAAAAAAGCCACAAACAAGGAGTGTCTCCTTTGTTCCTTAGTTACACATTCTAGTCTATTTAAATCGTGGACCAACTTATTTTTCTGTTGTTTGTAGTCTAGAGCCTAATACACTCTGTACTACGTTCTGAGGACAATATGGGTTTTGTAAATGGCAGAAACATATGTAAATAATCAGACTCCATTGTATAATATATTGTGCCAAGAATGGCTTTTTTCACACATGGTGTATTGGTGAAGAAATAAAACCTTGAAAGTAAAGTGTTTTCTATTAGACTACTTAATATAGAAATGGTGTATGCCCAAGGGCAAAAAAATTCATTGATGCTTAGACATAATCTATTGACTTTTAATTAAAACCTTGCTTATTTTCCAAGTGTAAATCTATGAGCTAAATCACATTTTGAGTCTATGGATTTATGACTGGAATAAGTTTAATGCTGAATTAGCCCTTGTAAAATGTGCTTTCTTAGAATAATAGCATTAGCTCCAAAATACATGTT
Source organism: Ateles fusciceps (assembly GCA_036589455.1). Lineage (NCBI taxonomy): Eukaryota > Metazoa > Chordata > Mammalia > Primates > Atelidae > Ateles > Ateles fusciceps. The sequence continues at coordinate 626,534 of JAZHEH010001132.1, forward strand.
AGTTGATTGCCTTATTGTACCCAAAATAAAGTTAGTGGAATTTGGCAATAGCATAAACCACCTATCTTAATTAAAAATAGCACATATTATGTAATAAAGTATGTTCAACAATTGTTCCCAAGATCCTAGCATCTGGAAATGCATTCATAGTGTCATTTGTACAATGAACAAATATTTCATTTTTCAGACCAAAAAGGTAAAACTTTAACCCTAATTTTTAAGGCTATGTTTTAAGAAACTATAGTATATTGTTATAAGGCTTATTTTCTTTGAAAATGTCTGCTTTAAATTTTTACTCCTTGGGTTTTGTAGCTTGGTAAAACACAAATGGCAAATATACTTCTATAAAAATTTTAAAATGTTTTTCTCCTGACTTTTCTAATTCCCTATGTAGAATTTTAGAGGACTGGGTGGGCGCGGTGGCTCATGCCTATAATCCCAACATTTTGTGAGGCTGAGGCAGGTGGATCATGATATCAGGAGACTGAAACCATTCTGGCCGACGTGGTGAAACCCCATTTCTATTAAAAATACAAAAATTAGCCAGGCATGGTGGCACACACTTGTAAACCCAGCTAATTGGGAGGCTGAGGCAGGAGAATTGCTTGAACCCGGGAGGCGGAGTTTGCAGTGAGCCGAGATCGAACTGCTACACTCCAGCCTGGGAGCAGAGCAAAACTCCATCTCAAAATAAAAAAAAAAAGAATTTTCGAAGATCAAAAGTAAGCAATAAATACTAATTTATTCATTTATTTATTTTTTCTTTTGCCTAAATCCTAGTACATAATTGCTGAGTGATAAATACTAAGTTATTAAAGGACAAAAGAACATAATACCTGACTCATTTACTTCTAATTAAGACCTGCATGAGACCATAAAAATAGAAATATGCTCATGTAACTTGTTTAAAATCTAACCAATCCAGAGAAAACATTAACCTCCCCTAGGTGTATCAATACATAGTATTGAGGAATGCTGAGTGTGTGATAAAATTACATTGTTTGCTAAGAAGAATGACGGCAAGGAAAACCTAGCCGGCCCCCTCCCAAGCGGAAAACTGCTTGGGGCATTCTAAAGTAGCAAAATAGTATATGTGTATCATACACCGGTTAAAGCATGGGATATGTGACCCTGCCCCCGTGGCTCCCTCGTGAAGAATACTTTCTGGTTTGTCCTTGATCAATGGTAAGCAGTCACCAGCTGCCTACCTAGTTTATCTTGGTTCTATAAGAAACACAGGACACCTGTTTGTTAATAATAATCACCTGTTCAGAGAGACTAAGTATGTGAGTCAGAATCTGCTCGAGGCCCTCAGCCTGGAATGCCATCGGCCCGCTGAGGCTCTCAGCTCGGAAGGCTGTTGGCCACCCGATAGTCCCACTTTGCTGTTCTATCTGGGTGTCTGCTTCTCAATGCTTTCAGTGCCATCTGGGTGGGGGTCTCTACGGTCAAACTGGTCTCAGTAACACAGTTTTGTAATATAAGAAAAAAAATGTGGCCAGAAAAATAAGATCCAGTGGCAATTTCCTTTTCTTACAGTAGGTTTTTCCTATCAAATACAGCTGAGAAGCCCTTGCATAAGAACCCAAACACACGAAGTTATCATCTGCAGATGGTGGTTTGCCCCTACGTATTATGGGAAAATGATGAACACATTATGCAGAGACATTCATGTGTTCATTCACCCACAAAGATGTAGTCAGCAACCAGGTCGTGCCAAGCACTGGGCTTAGTCCATCCAAGTGCCAAATGCCTAACAGAATAGGGTGAATTATCAAGTCTGTCTGCAGTGAAATTACGTGTCTCTGCAGATTACCTTTCATTTTCACTCCATCATTTCATTGAAATTCCTATTTTTAGGTGTTTTCTCCCGTACTAAAAGCTGAATATAACTTTTTAGAAAAAGACTAATTTTAGATCTTCCACTGTGTAGGCTCGGTTTGAAAATGTTCTCTTTCACATTGCCCTGAGTGAATTATCCTACTTTTTCAGTTCCGCAGCTGTCAGGCCTGATCTAAGCCTTGTTTAAGTCACTGTCTGTTGAAAGGGTTAGTAAAACTTCTGTGAATGTTAACAGCATGTGGCCAGTGTATTGCTTTGATCAGAGATTTTTGCCTGATTAAGAGGACTGAATTTTGACTGAATTCAAAATCATAGATCATTTGGTGGCAATAATTACAGTACTCTTCTTTCTGGGATATTTGCCTATGTACCTGTCCGTCAATGTTAATCTCTCTTTGGCCTAAAAATTTAGATTTTTCATAGTTTTTTTATATTTGTAACAATTCCCTTTCCCTTGCAATAGTCTCTGTTGGTATTATTTATATTAGACTTTCTGTTTTTTAATTATTTTTTTTTCTTTCAGCAACTGCATCTGCATCATGGTAGACTTTCTAAATTTGTTTCTCTTTTTTTGACTTACAGTCAGATCCATATTTTAGCTGCTTGATTGTAATTCTCTGACACCAGTGAAATAGGATTCTCCAGTATTAAACCAAGATGTCTCCAGGGTAACAGAGCAGAGAAGTGGTAGGACATTATAGATAAGGCTCTGAGCCACTTGAAATATTATCTGGAAGGTGACCAGGAATATTCAAAGGCACTATGGAGTTTCAAGGAAGGGTACTCTTTGAATGAATATATATTGAAGAAACAAAATGCATGTAGAACAGAGCAAAGCATAATATCTTTTAAAAATATATTCATATTTGATTGTATATGCATAAAGAAACACTGAAGAACAGATAAAAAAATAAGAGTTGTTATCTATGGAGGAAAGAGGGGCAAAGGAAGGAATGGAACCTATTTGTGTATACCATCCTATTCAGTTTTGATTTTTGAATCATAAAACACAATTAAATTAAAAATTACTTGGAAGCTCAGGATCCTCAGTCAGTAGACAGGGATCCATAGAGCCATCTCTAGGCATTTCCTGGTAGACCCTCCGGCCAATTGCTTCCACCAGCTCTGTGAATCCTCAACCCACTGAATCCTCTCCTCCTCAAGCCCCACATTTTCCTGCAAGCTCCACGTGCTTCTGATGCAGGTGTCAGAAAACTCAACCCCAGCTGGTTGAAGCAAAGAAAGGGAATTGAGGCCGGGGGTGGTGGCTCAAGCCTATAATCCCAGCACTTTGGGAGGCCGAGGTGGGTGGATCACCTGAAGTCAGGAGTTCAAGACCAGCCTGACCAACACGGTGAAACCCCGTCTCTTTAAAATTAAATTAAATTTAAAAAAGAAAGGGAATTGATTGAGATAAACTGAAAAGTCCAGGCCTAGACCTTAAGGCACAGCTTGACTCAGGAATTAAACTAGGGAACACTAGGATCCAGTCCATAGCTCTGCTTCCTCAGAGTTGGTTCTGTTCTAGACCTGGCCAGTGGTCACCAGCAGCTACAGCCTATCAACGTCACCACAACCAACTACGGAAGAAAGGGCCACTTTTCCTCTGATAGCTCCAGTAAAAGTTCCAGAATTGAGTCTTACAGGCTTTGATTGGCCCAGTTTGAATCCTTACCATCTCATCAGTCACTGTCACCAAAGAGAGCATGCCATCATTGGCTTAGTCTAGGTTACATGCCCCACTATGGGCTTCATCTGAAGCGCATAGTAGAAAAGTGAAACGGGGTATACTGTCAGGAAGGGATGTTAGATATTGGACAGTAAAAACACTACTCTTGGCCGGGCACAGTGGCTCACACCTGTAATTCCAGCACTTTGGGAGGCCGGGGTGGGTGGATCACCTGAGATCAGGAGTTCGAGACCAGCCTGGCAAACATGGGGAAACCCCATCTCTACTAAAAATGCAAAAATTAGTCAGGTGTGGTGATGGGCGCCTATAATCCCAGCTACTCAGAAGGCTGAGGTAAGAGAATTGCTTGAACCCGGGAGGCAGAGGTTGCAGTGAGCTTAGATCACAGTCACTGCATTCCAGCCTGAGTGTCAGAGCAAGACTCCATCTCAAAAAAAAAAACAAAAAACAAACAAAAAAAAACTACTCTTGTGAGACCCCATCTCAACAAGACTCCCTTATCCCTTATTGATTTGACTTTCAGTCCTCATTCCCACCACACATCCTAAGTTTTGGAGAGAGAAAAAAAGCAGCTTTTTTTTTTTTTTTTGAGACACAGTCTTAATCTGCCACCCAAGCTGGAGTGCAATGGCACCATCGTGGCTCACGGCAACCTCTGCATCCCAGGCTCAAATAATTCTCCTGCCTCAGCCTCCCAAGTAGCTGGGACTACAGGCATGAGCCACCATGCCTGGCTACTTTTTGTATTTTTTGTAGAGATGGGGGTTTCAACACATTGGCCAGGCTGGTCTCGAACCCCTGGCCTCAAGTAATCCACCTGCCTCAGCCTCTCAAAGTACTGGGATTACAGTCATGAGCCACTGCGCCTAACCTAAAAAAACACCTTTTCAAAAGAGAGTTGAGACTCCTGATTTAAAATCAGAGTTTTTTTGGCCTAAAATAGGCTGTCCAGAGAACACTGTACTTTTCAAAGCAGGTCAGAAAAATTGCCATTCTAATAAAGAAAAGCAGACATTCAAAAAAATTGTTTATATTCCAAAAACAAGTTTATGAGCGAGGGAATGATGAGCAGTTTGATAGACTATTTTGTTGAGTTACACCAGACAATACATTATTTTTGTGGTGTTGTTTTGATATAACACCTCGTTATTATTTGGACCTTTAAACCTTCTTTTAATATGTATTATTTCTGATCGATGACCACACAGTCTTTAAATACTCCATAAGGAATAGATGGAAAGGAGGCATCTTTCCAGAAGTCCTCAAACCAAAGAATTCCATGGCCGGTTTCTACCCCTGTTATTCCGTGACTGGTCTCAATTAGCTTTCTGCCACCGTCACACGTTTGTGAAAATGGCAACGGTAATGGGTAATGAACATACCCATAGGCCCACGGAAGATTTCCATTTTCTCTTCATTTCTGGCACGACAGGCACTCTTCAGTCCAGCACGCGGGATCAGTTCGAGTGCACGCATACAACTCTACTATATACGGTATGAGTGGATTCCAGGATGCAAACTACATATAGTTGAGCTAAATAACAAGTTCGCTCTCCTGTTACTCAGCTGGCCGCGTTTGAAATGTAAACAGTTATTTCCAGTCACTCCTTGTTGAAGGCCGGTTCTCACTGGTGCTCTTTTGTGCACCCTTATTTTCAGCTGGCCTGTCTTCCCAAGTTCCTTTTTGGACTTTTGTCAAGTGAGAGCTCTTTCTGTCTAACTTGTTTTTTTGTTTTTTTTTTTTTTCTGAGACGGAGTCTTGCTCTGTCCCCAGGCTGGAGCGCAGTGGCACAGTCTCGGCTCACTGCAACCTCTGCCTCCAGAGTTCGAGTGATCCTCCGCCTCAGCCTCCCGAGTAGCTGGGATTACAGGCGCATGCCACCAGGCCCGGCTAATTTTTGAATTTTTAGTAGAGTCGGGGTTTCATCATGTTGGCCAGGATGGTCTCGATTTCTTGACCTCGTGATCCACCCGCCTCGGCCTCCCAAAGTGCTGGGATTACAGGCGTGACCCACCACACCTGGCCTCTGTCTAACTTTTATGTACAGGGATGGCTCTGGCATTTCCTTCTTTATTTTTATTTTATTTTTTTAACCCTATCCCTGGTGGTAGGTGAGGCTCTGATATTTTTAAGCAGGAAAAGCTCAGGGCAGCAATATGGTTAGAATGGGGGAAGCCTGAGGGAATTGCCTAGAATCTTTTTAGATCTGGAGGATGCCAAAGGAGATTACCGAGCAGGAAGGGCTAAAGGGCCCACCCTAGGCTATCTTCTGGAGCTGTCACTATCCATGCACATCTTTGTTCTCTTTCCTTGTAGAAACTGCTCTTTCTGGCAGGCTCTCGCCCAGCCAGTTAAGCCAAGCTCACCCAATAGAAAATCTCAGAAATTTATCTGAACTTCCCATTTCCATCAGAAGGGCACTAAAGGGTCCCACAGACATTTATTTGGTCATGGGGATGCCAACATGAACGAGATGGTCCTGGTGCCCCAAGTTGTTCACAGTCGAAAGTGAAATAAAGCCAGGTACGGTGTCTCACGGTAATTCCAACAATTTGGGAGGCCGAGGCGGGAGGATCACTTGAGGCCAGGTGTTTGAGACCAGCCTGGGCAACATAGTGAGACCCTATCTCAACAAAAAATTTAAAAATTACCCAGGAATTCTGGGGCACACTGGAAGTTCCAGCTACTTGGGAGGCCGAGGCAGGAGGATCCCTTGAGCAAGGGATATAATCTATATTAAAAGATTTTCAAGCACATTTAAGTAATGTTGAGTCTACTTTTAATTTTTTTTTTTTTTTTTTTAGATGGAGTTTTACTCTTATTGCCCAGGCTGGATGGAGTGCAATGGTGCAACCTCGGCTCACCGTAACCTCCGCCGCCCGGATTCAGGCAATTCTCCTGTGATAGCCTCCTGAGTAGCTGAGATTACAGGCATGTGCCATCACAACCAGCTAATTTTGTATTTTTAGTTGGTCAGGCTGGTCTTGAACTCCTGACCTCAGGTGATCCACCTGCCTCGGCCTCCCAAAGTGTTGGAATTACAGGCATGAGCCCAGGAGTTTGAGGCTGCAGTGAGCTATGATCATGTCATTTCACTCAAGCCTGGCTGGCAGAGAGAGACCTTGTCTCTATCAAAATAATAATAATAATAATGATAATGAAGTAGAGTAGGGGTAAGGGACATACACAAACAGACAAGCTATATGCATGAGCTATATTTGCAACAAGTAGTGTGTTGTTAAAGTCACAGTGTGAGCACAGGGGAAGGCTCTGTTTACCTCGTCTGTGTTCTCTAGATGTACCTCTTCTCTCTCATCTAAAGCAACTCATACTTTATTCTTGCCCACATTCCATTCATTAAACAAATATTTGTTGAGTCTTGAGTCTGTGCTAAGTGCTGGGGCTACAGCGGTGTTGGACTTGAATTTCAGTCGGGAGAATCAGATAATAAGCAAGTACGCAAATAAGATGTTATTTAGTGAAACAGAAAAGAGGCTTAAGGGATAGAGAGTGACCATTAGGGGAGGTAAAATGGGGAAAGGTTGCAACAACAGGCACAGAGATCTCTCTAGGGAGGTGACATTTGAACTGAGATCTGATGACCAAGTAAGAAGTAAGCAAGCATGGGAATATCTGGGGAAGAACAGGGCTGGCAGGTGAAACTGGAAGTCTATAGTATTGCAGGAATGGAAAGAAGGTCCAGGTGACTAGTGCCTAGTGCCACGGGGGAGAGTAACAGTAGCTGAGATCACAGAGGTCACTGGAGGCCAATCAGGAGGGCTGGAAGACCTTGATAAGGTGTCTGAATTTTATTGTCAGTGCAATTTGGAGAGGGGGATGTATTTTTCCTATTATAAGATATGCATGGTTTTTATTCGGGGTATCCTCTCCAGCATATAAAGGAAACAGAATTAGTGATGAAAATATTGATTGCTTGGTGAGTACAGAATTAGAGCAAAGACAGATGAAAGGTCTTGAGGGATATTTTACATAGACTCTCCAAGGGTCCACAGCACTGGGGATTTTCCCTTTCAAATGTCTGGATATCAGATATACTTAACTCTCTTGAACAAAGTTTAACTCCTCAAGTCTTTCTGTTTTTAGGGTTGGCAGGAATCCATCCCTTTTGTCTTTTTTTTTTTTTTTTGAGACAGAGTCTCACTCTGTCACCCAGGCTAGAGTGCAGTGGTGCAATCTTGACTCACTGCAACCTCTACCTCCTGGGTTCAAGCGATTCTTGTGCCTCAGCCTCCTGAATAGTTGGGATTACAGACGCACATGAACACACCTGGCTAATTTTTGTATTTTTAGTAAAGATGGGGTTTCACCATGTTGGTTAGGCTGGTCTCGAACTCCTGACCTTAGGTGATGCACCCGCCTCGGCGTCCCAAAGTGCTGGGATTACAGGCGTGAGCCACCATGCCCAGCCTTCTCTGTATTCTTTATCATATTATCACCTTTCCTTACTTCCACAGCCTTTGTGACATTCCCAGTTATAGATGATATTTAATCACCTCAACAACCTAGTCCAGGCTGGGGCAGTGGCTCACTGTAATCCCAGCACTTTGGGAGGCTGAGGCAGGAGAATCACACGAGGCCAAGATTTCGAGACCAGCTTGGCCAATATGGTGAAACTCCATCTCTATTAAAAATACAAAAAAAAAAAAAAAAAAAAAAAAGGTAGCTGGGTGTGGTGGCACACACCTGTACCGTAGTCCCAGCTATGTGGGAGGCTGTAGCAGGAGAATCATTTGAATCCAGGAGGCAGAGGTTGCGGTGAGCCAAGATCGCCCCACTGCACTCCAGCCTCAGCACCAGAGCGAGACTCCATCTCAAAAAAAAAAAAAAAAAAAAAAAAAAAGAATGTAGTCCAAAACCTATCACAAATTACAAACTGGATCCTGATGGGAAGTATACAATTATATAACGTCCTATCCACGGTTAGTGAATAATCTTCAGCTTCAATCTCAGCGAACGAGACCTGTGTCCCACCCCCAACAGACTTGGGCTTTTGTCTTGGGGGCTAGTCTTCCTTTCAGGCTTGTCACTCTGTAATCACTGACCACAATATGCATATGGGTTCTGACGTAAAATAAAATCTTTATCCAAAGCCTCTATCCACCTAGCAAAAGTTAGAACCCATATGAAATAAGCAGGGTACTGACTCTTCTTTTGAGAACTCATTTGCTCATTTATTCAAGTACATGGAGCCCCAGGCAGTCCACTGAGTACGAGGGATAAAGCAGATGCATGATGTACTCCTAGCCCCGTAGTCTGACAAAGCTTTATGTGTATCTCTCATCCTTAAAATGAACAAATTGTCTGCTTACAAACTGTATCCTTACAGCTAACCTGGATGTACAGGGCGTGTGCTCCACGCAGCTTGCAAATATCTGTCTTGAATTATTTCCTACACACTAACAGCCACCACAGCTTCTGGTTTCTCCTCTCTCCTCCTCGTCCTCCTTCCCACCTCCAGAGCTCTTGCTGCTGTTACCAGGACAACCAGAAGGAAAAGCTTTGGAACCTTATCTCTTACTATGAGCCCATGTCTCCCCGTGAGGACATTATTGTCTGTCACTCCAACTGGACTCTGGGGCTTGTTCTTTAAATGTACCATTAAATCATGTTAAACCTGGAGTTCTCTCTTCTTTTTTTTTTTTTTTTAAAGACGGGGTTTCACCATGTTGGTCAGGCTGGTCTTCAACTCCCGACCTCAGGTGATCCGCCCGCCTCGGCCTCCCAGAGTGCTGGGATTACAGGCGTGAGCCACCGCGCCCGGCCAAACCTGGAGTTCTAAGGGCAAAATGATGATAGTATTTAGTCAGGGAGCTAGGAACTCTCAAATCTTGTTTTCGACTAGCAATCCTTTTCTTCAAAGAAAATATGTGCGCTTATGACAAAACAGGGTATAGGGCTGCTTTTTACTAAGTGGGGGCTCCACGTCTAAGCCCCAAGTAGCGTTTTATTAAGTCCACCCAGGCCTGGTGGAGGTCTCTTTTGGCATAAGCTGGGTTCACCCAAGAAGCCTACTTGACCACGAAGAGATTAGAAAAAAGATCCTCCAGCTCAAACTTGTCATCGGAGCTCCAGATTCAGGCAGCTATCTGTCTGCTTGACATTTCCCCTGAATGTCTCGTGGACATCTTCATCTTGACAATCTTTCCATCCATATTCTTCCCCTAGTCTTCCACCTCTCCATAAACAGCATCACCCTCCAGCCAGAGACCCAAGCCAGCAACCTGGGAGGCTTCCTTGACTCTTCCCTTCCACTTGCCTCCCCGCATGCCCGGTCCTTACTAAGTCCTGAGGCTCTGTCTCCAAAATAAAACTCGCAGACGTCAGCTCTTCTCCACCACCATTACCACCATTTCAGACTAAAACGTAGTGGTCTTCCGCCTGGATTATTTTAATCGCCTTCGAACTCTTCTCCCTGATTCTACTTGTTTCTTTCCTAGTCCTTCAGAGAGCAGCAAGAGTGATCTTTAGAAAGATAAACCAGATTGTATGACTCTGCTCTTTAAAACTATTCTTGGCTTCCCGCTGTAATTGGAATAAAAACCATCATCTTCACCCTGGCCTACCAGCCCTGCCCTGCGTTCTCTGAGCTCCCGCACAGCCTCGACTCTCCCACTCTCCACCTGGCCCCTCCTCCAGTGGCGTTTTTCTTCCTTCCACTCTCCATGTGGCTTGCAAATATGTCTCTTTTTTTTCAGGCGGAGTCTCGCTCTGTCGCCAGGCTGCAGTACAATGGCGCGATCTCGGCTCACTGTAATCTCCGACTCCCTGGTTCAAGGGATTCTCATGCAGCCTCCCGAGTAGCTGGGATTACAGGTGCGCGCCATCATGCCCAGCTAATTTTTGTATTTTTAGTAGAGAGGGGGTTTCACCATGTTGGCCAGGATGGTCTGGGTCTCTTGACCTTGCGATCCACCCACCTCGGCCTCCCAGAGTGCTGGGATTACATGGCACCTAGCCGCAAATATGTCTTTAATTTCCTCAAGTCAAACAGCTGCCATACGTCCTGGTTTTCCCACAGAGCTCTTTTCCCACCGCCAAGCCTTTACACTTTCAACTCCTTCTGCCTGGAACACATTTTCCCTGCTCTTTGCCTGATTCTTGCAGGGTAGATGTTTCCTTCTCAACCTTGAGGTCTCAGTTAAATGCCACTACCTCAGTGATGCCTTCCCTGACCACCCTATTCAAAACTGCTCTCCCCCGTGAGTGACTCTCTATCAGTGCACCCTCTTTATTTCCTACATAAGATTTTCCAAAACCTGTACCTATTTTGGTTATTCTTGTGTGTGTTTATTGTTGAGGACAGGAACTAGATCGACTTTATTCATTATGAATGGCATATAAGAGGAACATGTGAAACATGTTAATACCTGTTAGATTCATGAATTATCCTGCCTGAAATTTCATCAGGGATTTCCATACTCAGGGAAGAAACATGAAATAATTTTTTCCTCTTCTTCCTTCACTCTCTTGATCAGGATCTTTTTTTTTGAGACAGAGTCTTACTCTGTCACCCAGGCTGGAGGGCAGTGGCACAATCTCAGCTCACTGAAACCTCTGACTCCCGGGTTCAAGTGATTCTCCTGCCTCAGCCTCCTGAGTAGCTGGGACTACAGGCGCAAGCCACCATGCCCAGCTAGTTTTTGTATTTTCAGTAGAGACGGAGTTTCACTGTATCGGCCAAGCTGGTCTCGAGCTCCTGACCTCAAGTGATCCACCGGCTTCAGCCTCCCGAAGTGCTGGGATTATAGGTGTGAGGAACTGAGCCCAGCTGCTCAGGGTCTTGATGAATGAAATTCTCCTTAGATGGTACAAATGAAGAAACTGTAATGAAAAGATTATTCTCTGAGGCATGGACAGGGTTAAGAAAACCAACACAGAATGTTCAGATACCAGAGAGGAGCAAGAGCAAGGAACTGCTATAATCCCAAGACTGGAGGCGAAAGGGAGGGAACCATATTCCCAGAGACCAGTAAGAGCTGGGGCTGTGGAAGAGGCTTCCCAGTTAGAAATGTAGACTTGGAGGGGACATAGCCATTGCCAGGTTGGTGGCAGCTAAGCAGGAGAGGAACAGATGAAGAAATACCCCATTTTTCTTTTCTTGTACTCTCCTATTTCTAGTCTGTGCCCCTTCTTGGCGAAACCAACCGAAAGCCAGCCAGCAAGGAAGCCCAGGTGAACAAATCAGTCTGTAGGAAGCTGGCCTTCCGGAGCACTGAGCAGGTGATAGATGGAGAAGAACTAGCACAGGTGTTCACTCTCAGCAGCTGGAACTCAGGCTTGGTTTTGCTCCCATGACTTAGAAGTCAATCCAATTTGGGATTTATGCTTGGAATTTAACTACCATTTATACCACTGGGTTTATGGAAAAACAATTTTGATTTCTAAATAACCAACTTACTAATAAACTTGAGGACACAATTCACTAGGGTGTTAGAGCCTGCCTTTATATTCAACAGGTGGGTGAAGTGTTTTTATTATTAATAAGCACAGCACAGCCTACTAATGAAAAAGGAACTTCTATAATTTTATTTGGCCACCACATGAATCGAACTATGGAGGCTTTTGATGATATGCATAGTATCCTCACAAAATACCTGGGATCAGTATTTGGCAAATTTGATTTCTAGGTTCTGTCAAACCAGTTGCAGAGATATAGCTAGAATTTTTTTTCTCAGTTAAAAATGCTTTAAGTCTTTGAGTTCCAGTTTTCATCCTCCTCTGAACAGTTGCTGTGTGAGAATCTCCATATCTGACTCATTTTACTCTACAAATACAGAAATACACCCAGGCGTATTTTAGGGGTATTGGTCACCTTGAAGTTTTCATTGGTTTTACAGATATATGCTGGTGAGGTGGGGGAGTCAATAGAAGTAAAATACAAGTCTTCCTAAAAGCCGATAATGCAGCATTGAGGGAGATAAATTGTTTTCTTTTTTTTTCTTTCTCTATTATTATTTTTATTATTATTTTGAGACAAAGTCCCGCTCTGTCACCCAGGCTGGAGTGCAATGGTGCAATCATGGCTGAGCACAACCTTTGCCTCCTGGAGTCAAGCAGTTCTCCTACCTCAGCCTCCCAAGTAGCTGGGATTACAGGCATCCACTACCATACCTGGCTCATTTTTACATTTTTAGTAAAGATGGGGTTTCACCATGTTGGCCAGGCTGGTCTCGAACTCCTGGTCTCAAGTGATCCACCTGCCTCAGCCTCCCAAAGTGCTGGTATTACAGGTTGAGCCAACGTGCCCAGCCTCTTTTTTTTTTTTTTTAATTGAGACAGGGTTTCACCATGTTGCCCACATTGGTCTCAAACTCCTAGGCTCAAGTGATCCACCTGCCTCAACCTCCAAAAGTGCTGGGATTATAGGTGTGAGCCACTGTGCCGGCCAAAAATCATTTCATCTTTATAACCTTAGCAGGTGTTTAGCAGTGAAATCTGGGCCCAAGTTATATGACTGGGTGGGGTCACAACATCAATATACAACTCGTCTTTTAAAGTCTTTGTTCTAGAACGTGACTTGAAAGCTGGACAGCCATACTGAATGTTTCCACTGCAGCAGAGAGGACTGACAGGCCGCTGCCCAATTTATTGTATCTGTGCTGAGTGGTGAGATCTGTGAAGGGAGCTCCACACTAGCAAACAGCAACCTCATTTCCAGTTCATTTTTCTCTTTGCTTGAAGTGTTCTAAATATAGGAAGAATCATCTATTCCAAATTACAGTGCCTCTGCTTTGTCTACTCTGCATTTTTTAACAAGAAAGCATACAATCTATTTATTGTGTTTATTGATTTACTGATGCTTAGAAAATAAGAGAATGTTGGTTTAGGACAGGCTGAATTTTATCTTTCCATTATGTAGAAAGAGGCAAGTTGCTCTAATCTTTACATCACAGAGGTTGTAAGGAAAATTCAAATTCATCTCTGGTTTCCCTGTATTCAGAGATTCTACAGAGAGAAAATCCTCCCCTAAAAGGAACTATGTACCAGCCGGACACAGTAGCTCACACCTGTAATCCCAGCACTTTGGGAGGCCGAGACAGGTGGATTACTTGAGGCCAGGAATTTGAGACCAGCCTGGACAACATGCTGAAACCCCGTCTGTACTAAAAATACAAAATTTAGCTTGGCTTGGTGCCATGTGCCTGTAATACCAGCTACTTAGGAGGCTGAGGCACAGGAATCACTTGAACCCAAGACACGGTGGTTGCAGTGAACCGATATCGAACCACTGCACCCCAGCCTGGCCGACAGAGCTAGACTGTCTCAAAAAAAAAAAAAAAAGAAAAGGAGCTATATACCACCTGGCACATATCTGAAGAGAAGCAGGGTGGAGGGTAAAGTAAAATATAAGTTCAGTGGGAAAATACTTGGAAAGCCACTTGGTAACAATAAAGATCTTAATTAAATCACCCAGGACCTTATTCCATAATGATATGCGCCAAGTGTTTCTGCTTCCACTTAATTAACTCAGCATAATTTCTCTTTTCAAAAGAGAAATTATGTATCCAGCTAAACGCACATCAGCACAAAGCTTTTAAAATGTGATTCTTTTCAATGTACATATTAGAATGGCCTCATTTCTTTCACTGTGTGTGTACTGACCTTAAGGGGTCATCCACATTAAAGGATACAGTAGAAATAAGGCAATCCCACATTTACAGACAAGAAAACACGGTAATGTAGTTTTATGGAAACTAAACTTCAGAAATGCAAGGCATTCACTGGTTTCACTCAGAAACCTCTCAGATGTGAGAGAAATATGTGTGAGATTTGGACTTTCAGTTGTCCAAATATGAGGAGTTTGTCTGCTAGAGTGAACTGGCTGATAATGGATGGAAAGGATTAGTGCAGGTCTTACTTGGCAGGCTTCTCGGTAGAAACCCATATGCTCTCTGACATTGATTATAATTATTTTTCCATCATTCCCAGGTTATGTTCTTAGCAGGAATGTGAGCCAACTCTCTCCCTAGGAAGGCTCCTGCTGTGAAACCATCTTTGGCAATGAATCTTTAACAAAAGATCAAGAACTTGACATTTATTTTTAAGCACGAGAAGAAAATGTGTGCAATGTTGGAAGGAAGGACAGGGGATAGGAAGAGCTTCTGAACAGTTGGGGGCGGGAGCAGTGGAACAGAAAGAAATATTACATGAGTGACATGCTGGTGACTTTCCTTTTGTGAAATAACTAATGACTAGGTATGGAATATGTGGATTATAGGATGTTAAGGTTTAACATCTTTTTAAAGTAGAAGGGTGGGGGGAAATGTGATTATTATTCCAAACCAGGTGTGTCTTTATGATTTTATCTTCAACTGATCATTCAGGGAGGTTGTTAGGACAGTGGTTGAAACAGAAATTTAGGATGATATTCTAAGACACAGAAAAAGCAGTCTTTTCATTCTAATTGGCCAGACCAACAGAGATAACAAAAAAGAAGGGTTTTTGGTTGGTTGTTGTTTTTCAGGAAGGAAAATCATGTGCATTCAAACTTGTTAATTCATTAATCTGAGTTGAAGGGAGGGGCATGTCCTTGTTGGAAAGATTAATAAAATGCTCTGGGTGAGAATTTCATAGGGTAAGAATTTTTCATTTTTCAAATTGTCTACCTACGATAAGGAAATTTCTTCCAAATTAATTTTTAAAACAGGTGCAGAAAATGGTGTGGCTGTCAGAAAATTACCAAATTAAACATAAAAAGCTTAGCCTCTCTCCTAAAGAATGTTTATTTCTATCTCATAGTTTTGTGCAGTATAATGATTAGTTTCTCCATTAAATTCAAATGTAGAATATAATTAAGTCAATCCTCCAGGTTACATGTCTTAAAATTCCACTAGCTGAAGAACTTGCTAGAGGAAGTAATAAATGCCTGTACCATAAATTTACTTCAGATGTGACTTAAAGTCAGCACAAACCTTGTTACAGGCAGTTTATAGCCTCTAGATGGGTAAATATTATTTTTGCTGAGCTATGCTCTTCTAAGCATTTGGATAAAGTTCCTAATGGTATTCCACTATCTTTGCCAAAAATTTAGCCCAAAGTGATGTGTGCATTTTTATACATGAGAATGAAAAGTTTTGATTTAAAAAGGAAACCACATATTATTGAAAACTAAAATATATCTTGGTTATGGACTTGTGAATACTACATCAAAATTCATTGCAAAAGAATAAATTACCCAATCTTGTAATAGAGTTTTCAGATATGGAAAATATATAGTGTTCTTCCTGTTTTAACATTGTAGATTTACATCTTTTGGTTACATAATCACAATTCAATTTTCACCTCAAATTTTCATTGTTATTATTATATCATTTAAAAATATATAACCAAAATAACAAATTAAATATATATATATTATATATATGTATGTGTGTATATATATTTTATATATATATATAAAACCGAGCACAGTGGCTCATGCCTATAATTCACTGCAGTTGGTCTTAGGATTGCAACTAATACTCATTCTCTCCCTTCTCCACTAGCCATTTTGGGAGGCCACAGTGGGAGGATCACTTGAGCCCAGGAGTTCAAGATCAGCCCTGGCAACACAGCAAGACCCTGTCTTTACAAAAAATTTAAAAATTAGTTGGGCATGGTAGCATGTAATTGTAGTCCCAGCTACTTGGGAGGCTAGGCTGGGAGGATCACTTGAGCCCAGGAGTTTGAGGCTGCAGTGAGCTGTGATTGTACCACTGCACTCCAGCCTGGGAGACAGAGCAAGACCCTATCTCAAAAAATATATACATGTATGTATATTTTTAAAATATAAAATATATATTTCTAAAAACCACTACAATTGCTTGTACTTGAGGTCTATTCCCATCTTCTTGGTTTGGAATAACCAATACTTCTTTCTCACTGAAGGTAAAGATGTTAATAGCAATGGGGAAAAAATAACACTTCTCCAGAACTAGGCAAATGGCCATATCCATCAGGAGTAAAGAAAGCTAATAAGTAAGTTCCCACTCATAGTTGGCTTTATCTCTTCCATTCGAATAAGAACTAACAAGTTGTTGAATTTACTATGTGCAATGTTTTTGCAAAACATCTTACATGCATTCTCTTATTTAATTCTCCTAAAAATCTAAAATTTTTTATATATTTAAGCCTCCAAACTACCCAATGAGAGAGTTAATAATATGGTCCTTCTACATGGAGAAAACTGAAGCTTAGGGAGTTTATTTACCTACAGTCTTATAGGGAGGAAATCATTTCTTGTAACCATCTGTGTCAGTTGGGTCTTCCAGGAAGCAGATGAGGAGATGGAGTTAAGAACACAAACAGTTGGCTGGGCACAGTGGCTCACACCTGTAATCCCAGCACTTTGGGAGGCTGAGGCAGGCGAATCACAAGGTCAGGAGTTCCAGACCAGCCTGGCCAACATGGTGAAACTCTGTCTCTACTAAAATTAGCTGGACGTGATGGCGTCCACCTGTAATCCCAGCTACTCGGGAGGCTGAGGCAGGAGAATCACTTGAACCAAGGAGGCAGAGGTTGTGGTGAGCAGAGATCGCGCCATTGCACTCCAGCCTGAGCGACAGAGCAAGACTCCATCTTAAAAAAAAAAAAAAAAGAACACAAACAGTTGATTCAGGTGAAATGCCTGTTAAAGAAAAAAGGGGGAATCAGCAGCTTGGACAGATAAAGCCTTTGGGCCATGATATTAATCTGAAACTTGTAAAAAAAAAAAAAAAGTGGGGAAGAAACAGGATTGAACAGGAGCACCGCAGAATACAATGCACACCTGACAAAGTTTTGGCCAACTCAGTGGGAAACTCCAGAGCAAACATTGCCAATTGGAAGATATCCACATTGGCCAGAAATAGCCAGCCCCTAGTACTTGCACTACGTTCGGTTATTATCTGGAGACTGTTCAGGAAGAATACGGCCTTAGCTTGAAAACGAGGTGGTCTGAAGCTGCTGCAGCTGGAGGCTGTCAACTGACCGTTCTCCTTGCAGCTGAATGGAAGTTCTTTCTCAAATGGAGAGCCAAGTGGTGTGTCTTCACAACTGCCACAGTTCACCGCATGCACCATGCAACTCCCCCTCCCATTTAGGGAACAGCTCCTCCAGGGTCCCAGTGAGCTCTGCAGAGAAACTTAAAAGAGGCAGATCAGTGGGATGAACTATAACCCTTGTCACTGCTGTTGGTCTTGGGATTGCAAGTGATACTCATCCTCTCCCTTCTCCACTATCCATTCCAAATTTACTCGCCCTCAGCTCTCATCTCTAGCGGTCGCAATGACTTGCCAGTGGTGTGACACAACTTTCATTTCTGAATAAAGCCACTGGTAACCGTACTTACCTCAAGCTGGGGTTGCTGTACTCATCCATGTATGTTCTGAGTTGGGCCAGGGATCATAAAGCACCCAAGTGGACAGCCTGAGTTCTGTATATATTCTTCATTGCTCCCACTTGTAACAGCAGCCCAAACTCCTCCTGCTAATCAGGGCCAATTACCCTTGCAGAGAAAGCAACTCTCTTACCTGCTCAATCGTGGACACAAAGAATTCAAAATGCCAGGACAGGAGCCATATCGTATAGTTCAAATGGAACTCTTGCTGTTTCCCCAACGATGACACTTCATTAGGACGACCTCTTGCAGCCTCCTGCTCCTCCATTCTTGCTTTCTTATTTATTTATTTATGAGATGGAGTCTTGCTCTGTCACCCAGGTTGGAGTGCAGTGGCATGATCTCAGCTCACTGCAACCTCTGCCTCCCAGGTTCAAGCAATTATCCTGCCTCAGCCTCCCAAGTAGCTAGGATTACAAGCGTCCACCACCATTTTTGTATTTTTAGTAGAGACAGGGTTTCACCATATTGGCCAGGCTGGTCTTGAACTCCTGACTTCAGGTGATCCACCTGCCTCGGCCTCCCAAAGTGCTGGGATTACAGGCGTGAGCCACCATGCCTGCCTCATTCTTGCTTTCTTTTGATGGTGTGTATTAAGCAGCATCCCCATTGGCTGCTCATCGATTTTGCCCTTTGGGACACCATACTCACAACTCTCTTTGGATCAGGCTCCCTTGGCTGCCATTCTGCTTTGCTGGTGACTACTATAATTACAACCCTCTGGCTTCTAGTAGTTAAATGCTGCCCCTTGGCCTCTTGCTTCAGGAGCCCACCATGCTCATTGCTATCAATGAGCCAAGCTCTGTGACAGCGTCTCCCACCCACAGCCCTCACCAGCACTGAACTTTTCCCTGATGCTGGCACCCCCCTCCCTGGAGTATTCCTCATGGCCTTGGCAAGTGAAGCATAAGCTCTGAGCCTATGTGTGTAGCGTAATCCTCTGGGGGGGTCTTCTGACCTCACAGAAAATATCTATTCCAACATGCCCACTTCCCTCTGCATCTCTATTCCTTCCTCTACCATCTGCCAGGGTGATGTTGACATGTTGACTTTGCTCAGCTTGGACTGTTGCTTTCTCCATGCTTCGAAGAGCCGCCCTAGCAGTATGTCTGCGCCATCCCCCTAGGACCCTTGCTAGGATGTCAATCCCACATCCTGGGAGAGTAGGGATATGGGATTTTTGGTTTTTTTTGAGACGGAGTCTTGCTCTGTTGCCCAGGCTGGAGTGCAGTGGTACGATCTTGACTCACTGCAACCTCCACCTCCTGGGTTCAAGTGTTCTCCTGCCTCAGCCTCCTGAGTAGCTGGGATTACAGGTGTGCACCACCACACCTGGCCAATTTTTGTATTTTTAGTAGAGACAGGGTTTCACCATGTTGGCCAGGCTGGTCTCAAACTCCTGAACTCAGGCAATTCACCTGTCTCAGCCTCCCAAAGTGCTGGGATTACAGGTGTGAATCTGGACTTAACTTTATATTGATGGCAATGAAAAGCTTTTTCTTTTTCTGCCTGGAGCTGTAAGATCATAATCTGCCACTACCAGTCACAATCTTACTCCCATCCAATGAAAGTGTGCCTGAGAATAAGGCCAGACAAAGGCAGGAAAAACAGAGACATCAGAAAAGCAGTGGTCCTGATAACATCATTTGAGCCCCTGACTCCAGATATACCTGAAGCCTGTATATTCCTTGGCTTTTTAGTTCTGTTAAGTAAAACTTATTGGAGCGGGGTGGGCATTGGTTTGGACTGAGCTCCTACACTGGGCTCCAGCAGATCAGACCCACCAGAATGGAGTCCCTCATGCTAGCTGTTACGTAGTCAAACTGAGCTTAGAAATGGACCAGTTTTCTAAAAAAAAGGGAAGATTCACAGCAACCAGTCCAAAGGGGCCCCATCAACCTGAGCTGGCATGATAAGGAAGTCCCTTCTGCTTTAACCCTATAAGAAGTGACTTTAAAACAGCCAAACTGCTTTTTGTTCCTGTTTCTGCCTTCTTCTGCCTCTTCTACCTATAAAACCCAGCTCCTCTGCTCAGCTCCTCAGAATCCCTTTGTATTTTATAGATGGGATGCTGCCCAATTCATGAATTACCAACAAAAGCCAACTGGATCTTTAAACTTGATTTGTTGAAATTTTGTTCTTTGATAGTTCCACAAGCCAATAAATTCCTTTTTCTTCCTTTAAATCATGTGTCCTCAACCTCTAGGCCATGGACCAGTACTGGTCTATAGCCTGTTAGGAACAGGGCTGTACAGCAGGAGGTGAGTGGTAGGCGAACCAGGAGAGAGTATTACCACCTGAGCCACCACACCCAGCTAACTTTTTTGTATTTTTAGTAGAGACAGGGTTTCACCATGTTGGCCAGGATGGTCTCGATCTCTTGACCTCGTGATCCGCCCACCTCGGCCTCCCAAAGTGCTGGGATTACAGGTGTGAGCCACCGTGCCTGGCCCAATGTGGAGCTTTTAACTCTTACTGCTATCTTATATGCTACCTGTTGACATTTACTTATTTTCTGTCCCCTCCCATTCTTATGTAAGCTTTGCAACATTCTGTGACATTCTATTTCATTTGTTACTGCATTCCTAGTGTTTAGGACAGTACCTGGCATATAATAAGTGCTCAATAAATATTCCTTTAAATATTGCTTGAATGGGCCAGGTGTGGTGACTCACGCCTATAATCCCAGCACTTCGGGAGGCTGAGGCAGGTGGATCACTTGGGGTCAGGAGTTCGAGATCAGCCTGGCCAACATACAGTGAAACCCCATCTCTGTTAAAAAATACAAAAATTAGCTGGACGTGGTGGCATGTGCCTGTAGTCCCAGCTACTTGGGAAGCTGAGGCAGAGAATTGCTTAAACCTGGGAGACGGAGGTTGCAGTGAGCCGAGATCATGCCACTACACTCCAGCGTGGGTGACAGAGCGAGACTTTGTCTCAAAAACAAAACAAAACAAAAAGCCTAAAAGCCATTACATTTTATTTTTTAAATTTTTATTTATTATTATTATTATTTTTCGAGACACAGTTTCATTCTTGTTGCCTAGGCTGGAGTGCAATGGCATGATCTCAGTTCACCTGCCTCAGCCTCCCAAGTAGCTGGGATTACAGGCATGTGCCACCATGCCCAGCTAATTTTTGTATTTTTAGTAGAGACAGGGTTTCGCCATGTTGTCCAGGTTGGTCTTGAACTCCTGACCCCAAGCCATCCGCCCGCCTGGGCCTCCCAAAGTACTGGGATTACAGGCGTCACCCACACTGCCCAGCCAGCTTTCAGGCTTTTAAAAAGTACCTTGTGTCTTATTATAGATTCTAGATTTCAAATCTCGTTACATTAAAGACTTAAGATAGATATACTTTTGGGAGATGACTCCCCCCTAGACCTAGATCTTCCCCTCCGTCAGTCTGATCTGAATCTTACAGAAGGCACCAGAGTAGGCTGGAGTACATGCCAAGGCTTGGAAAGACTCTGCAAATATGTTATGATTCAAGTGTCAACCTCAAAAGGTTAACTAGGAAGCTCCTAAAGGATCTTGTTGGTTTACAGTAGGTAAAGATTATATATGCAAGATCAACCTTTAGCAGGGGAAAACTGTGCTGAGTGAGGAGGTTAAAAGTGGGTGGGATTACCAGTCAGGGTTGAGAGCTATTCTGGATTAGCACCTGAGCAGCCTGGGCATGCGGCCAAATCTCTTGCGTTAATATTTCTTCTCCTTTGCTGTCCAGGATTCAGCAACAATGCAGCCTTCTGTCATTTTGCATTTCTTTGTCTGTTAAACAGAGTCAATAACCTGCATTCTCTTTGGACCCAGAATACTTGGCCATCATCTTTCCCCCAGCACAGGAACAATGACATTCTGGGGTGGGGAGATATTGATATACTTTTCATTGATTTGCATAATTCATGTTAAAGGTGGAAAAGGATTGGTGCCTTGTAAATATGTACCAGATCTTCGTGGTGTGTTCTGACGTCTGCATTAACTTTATTGGAAAAGAATACTTGAGGTATCAATCTAAAAAAAAAAAGAGAGAATGACATTCTGGTATTGATGTATTGGTACCGGACACTGTGGGGAGATGTCAGATGGTGATTAAAGTTCTGATCCTTTGGAAATCAGTGTTTATGGGAAGGTACTAAACATTAGAAGATGCTAAGAACTCGAAAGACAAATATTTAGAGAAAATCTCCAAGAACAAACTTTCTAGATAGGGACAAAGCTTGTATTCGTGTGCCAACTCTTCTTGTCTCTCTTGATAATACTATTTTTTGCCATGAAATGTGGGTTATTACATTATGATGGGGAAGAGAGGCTGAATCAGGAAAGATGTTGAAATTTGACAACAGAAGAAAGGGTTTGTACTTTATTTATTTATTTTTTGAGACAGGGCCTCACTCTGCCACCCAGGCTGGAGTGCAGTGGTGCCATCTTAGCCCACTGCAACCTCCACTCCCTGGGCTCAAGCAATCCTCCCACCTCAGCCTCCTAAGTAGCTGGGACTACAGGCACGCACCATCTTCCCTGGCTAATGTTTGTATTTTTAGTGGAGGCAGGATTTCACTATGTTGCCCAGGCTGGCCTTGAACTCCTGGGCTCAAGTGATCAGCTCACCTCAGCCTCCCCAAGTGCTGGATTACAGGCATGAGCCACTGTGCCCAGCCAGAGTTTTTAAATCTTCCAGCATATCCTTCAAGATGGCTTAAAGCGTCACTTTGCGGGCTCCTTTTTTGTACTTCGGCTTTACAAGGGTAATGACATCTCCCAGGCGACTCTGTCTGACTGGTCTTTGTCATTTTTATTACCTCATTTATGTAGCACTCCCTAATATTAGACATTGTGCTAAGTGTTTTACATATATTATTCCATTTACTTCTCACAGAAAAACTCATGCAGTAGGAACCATTAACATTCTCTTCATACAAAGAAAACTGAGTCTTAATCCCACCACTGGTGAGCTTTTGGTAATGTGTAGCATCTGGTTACTGGAAAAGAAGTAGCTAGTTGAGGTGCTAAGAAAGAGGAACACACATAGTTTAGAGAAACTTGCTGCGTGCAGTGGCTCACGTCTGTAATCCCAGCACTTTGGGAGGCTGAGGTGTGAGGATTGTTTGAGCCCAGGAGTTCGAGACCAGCCTGGGCAATATCATGAAACCCCATCTCTACTAAAAATTAGCTGGACATGACGGCGCATTCCTGTAGTCCCAGCTACTCGGGAGGCTGAGGCATGAAAATCATTTGAACTCGGGAGATAGAGGTTGCAGTGAGCTGAGATCGCGCCATTGCACTCCAGCTTGTGTGACAGAGTAAAACTCTGTCTCAAAATAAAATAAAAATGAATAAATGAAACATACACATTCGAATTATCATTCATTCATATTTTGCTTCCTTTCACGAGTTGAGCATTGTATTGGGACTGGGAATCCAATAATGAACAGATGCAGGTCACAGGCTATTGAGAGTCTGATAATTCAAATAATTGTAATGCAATATGAGAAGTGCCATGATATAGAGCAGTGTTTTCAAAACTCTTCTGAAGATAGGAATCCCAGGGCCACTTGTTAAATATGCAGCTTACCAGACTTCTCTCATGGAAATTCTGAGCTTCTAGAATCTATTTTTTAACAAACACTATAGTTGAGTTGTATATTCAGGAAAGTCTGGGAAGCAAAGATGTAAAGGTATATGGCAAATGCTCAAGAAACCTAAGGTGGGGGTGTCTACTCAGCCTGGGGAGTTAAGGGTGGCCTCACAGAGAAGGTGACAGCTGAAGAGGAGGTGCAGGAACAGGAGTTATTTCACGCCCCAGCAGGGGACCCTCGTGTTCCAAGGTGTGAAAGTGTGAGCAAGCATTGACCTATTTAGGATGCTGAGAGCAATCGGACACCGTGGAAGCGCAAAATATACAAAGGGAAATAGCAAGGGATAAGACTGGGAGAGAAATGAGGGCCAGGTTACCAAAATTCTGGAATGCCATGTGAGGAAATACAGATTGACGGAGATGCTTTTTAGACTCCTTGGTTCTTATTTCTATTTTATATATTTTCATATCATATATTATTTTATATATTTATACATTAATATTAAATATATTTATATATTGTATACTATAATATATTGTTATATTTATATTTACTGATTTTTTTTTTTTGAGACAGGGCCTCTCTGTCACCCAGGCTGGAGTGCAGTGGTGCAATCATGGCTCACTGCAGCCTCAATCTCCTGGGCTCACACGATCCTCCCACCTCAGCCTCCCGAGTAGCTAGGACCACAGGTGTGCACTACCATGCCTGGCTAATTTTTATATTTTTTGTAGAGACAGGGTTTCACCATGTTGCCTAGGCTGGTCTTGAACTCCTGGGCTCAAGCAATCTGCCCTCCTCAGTGTTCCAAAGCAGTGGGATTACAGGTGTGAGCCACAGTGCTTGGCTTATTTACTGAAATTGATTCCTTTTTAATTTTCCTTAGACAAGACTCAGTGGGGTATCATGGAGGAACAGGAGATTTGTTTCTCGGTTCTCAGCAAAAGGGCACTGACTACACTGCTGGAGACAGATGTGGTTAATGTTAGTGAAGGGAATCAACACGAGAGAGCCCAGATAGAGAGGTGTGCCTCACAGGGAACGGCCGAGAAAGACTGCAGCAGCCGTTGCTTCCTTCCTGAGACCTTTTCTGTTCAAACCAAAGAGGATATTCTACTTTGTTTTTGTAAGGCTAAATGCTTTCTATACAAAACCAGGTCTAAATGTTTAGACGTAAAATAGGGAAACCCCAAAATACATTAAAAGTATGTTTTGATGCTTTTTAATCACAAATTATAAGGAACTCTCTATAGTAATTCAAAGATATATGAATTTCATGCTCAGATGGGCCTTGCTCCAGGGAAGCTTTCTCTGCCTCCTTCGCTTTCTCTCTTCCCAGTGTAGATACCTCTCTTCTGTGCTTCTGAAATACCATGTGCCATTTAACCATATGACATACTCATATTATATATTTATTTGTTTATGCTCATTATTGCATATAATATATTTATTTGTCTGCTTCCTCCATTTCATTGTGAGCTCTTTGAAGTCAAATAACGTGATACATTCTTTCTGTATACGTAGGAGTGAGCAAAGGCACATAAATGTTCAATAATATTTTTTTTTAAAGAAAGAGAGATTGACAGAGGGGGAATACTATGTTTATTCTTTGAAACCATACTTTTTTTCCTTCTAGGACAGGAAGCAGATCAATCATACATTTCATTATCAGACTTTTGACTGCTCTGAACTGATATCAAGAACAAATGCCTTGTCTGAATCCAGTATCTGATGTGATTTAAAAGCACAAAAATGTGTTCTTTTGTTAGTATAAATTGATTCAATAATTCCATAGCTATTGACGGGATACAGCACATTTCAGCCACATCGTTTACTTAGAATTTATGTGTTTTTAAATGAAATTTTCAAGTCAGAGTTCTAACAGAGAAAGGCAAAAATCTTAAAATATTGACTTCTAGAAGCTTGAATTCAATTAAGCTTATTTTGCTGAGAATAATTTTTACTCAAAACTCATTAGAAGGTGTATATGTTACATACATTTAAAAAATCTAGAACAGAAAACTATTCCTTTTTTTTTTTTTTTTTTTTGAGATGGAGTTTTGCTCTTGTTGCCCAGGCTGGCATGCAATGGAGCCACCTAGGCTCACAGGAATCTCTGCCTCCCGGGTTCAAGTGATTCTCCTACCTCAGCCTCCAGGTAGCTGGGATTACAGGCATTGGCCACCCTGGCTGGCTAATTTTGGATTTTTAGTAAAGACAGGGTTTCTCCATGTTGGTCATGCTGGTCTCCAACTCCTGATCTCAGGTAATCTGTCCGCCTTGGCCTCCCAAAGTGCTGGGATTATAGGCATGAGCCACTGTGCCCTGCCAGAAACCTATTACTTTTTGTTTCACATGCATCAACGCTCTCATTTTAGATATGAAACATTTAAAAATATTTTCCATTTCATCTTTAATTTGACTTAGCCCTGATTTTGTAGACTTTCTCAACATTCTGTGATAATTGCATCAGGACAGTGAAATATTTCAAAACAACTATTTTATAAAACAATTAAACTTCTGGAAAAATAACCCATGTTTTCTTCCATTATGTCACTTCAAATCTTCATTATTGAAAACTTTCTCAGTGCTTTTAATGCTTACTAATCAATTATTTTAAAATAATTTATAGAGAGAAAATTATCATAAATTATTGCTCTAAAATAAAGCCTTGGATAAAAAACATGTTTGGATATTTGTGACAAGTAAAACATAAATGCCAGGCTTCAAAACAGATTGGCTTTGGCAAAGAAACATCTTGCTGAATGTAGACATACAGCATTCTCTCTCTATAAGAACAACTTACATTAGAATCTGTAGTTGCATATGAACGTCTTATTTGAATGGAAACTTGTGCATCTGTCAAATGAAACTTTGTGGAAAAGTTCAATTCATTTTAGGAAAAGAAGTAAACTAATAAGCAGAAAAAATAGCTTAGAAAAAAAGCAGTGTACGTCCATTTGGATTCAGGCAGTTTGTCAAAGGAAGCTGCTACTTGTATTTATGAAACCGGGGCAAATATTGGCAGTCTTTATTTTTTCTTGTTGGGTCATTTTACTTGGAATCATGGACCGCTGAAGCAAAACAGGATCTTAGACATCATCCGGGTGAGGGCTTCTCTACTTTCATTATGCATGGGAGGAGTACCCGAGAAGCTTTTTAAAAAGCCCAGGCTCAGGCCCTGCTCCTTGTTCCCCTTTGTTCTCCCCAACTCAATTGGTTTGGCTTAGGGCTCAGAATCAGGTTTTTTCAATTGTGGAAAAATATACAAAACATACAATTTACCATATTAATCATTTGTAAGTGTACATTTCAGTTTTTTTGTTCTTTTGAGATGGAGTCTCACTCTGTCACCCAGGCTGGAGTGCAATGATGTGATCTCGGCTCACCGCAACCTCTGCCTTCCGGGTTCGAGTGATTCTCCTGCCTCAGCCTCCTGAGTAGCTGGGACTACAGGCCTGCGCCACCATGCCCAGCTAAGTTTTATATTTTTAGTAGAGACTAGGTTTTATCATGTTGGCCAGGATAGTCTTGATTTCTAGACCTTGTGATCTGCCCACCTCTGCTTCCCAAAGTGCTGGGATTACAGGCATAAGCCACCGCACCCGGCCACATTTCAGTGTTATTAAGTGGCCTTACATTGTTGTGCAACTGTCACCACCACCCATCTCCAGAACTTTCTTCATTTTCCCAAATAGAAACTCCATGCCCATTAAACAATAGCTCCCTATTCGCCCCCTCCCTCTCCCTTGACAACCACCATTAGAGACTTTCTGTCTCTGTGAATTTGACCGTGCTAGGTAGCTCAAATAAATGGACTCATACAATATTTGTCCTTTTGCTTATGCTTATTTCACTTAGCATAATGTCTTCAAGACTCATCCATGTGATAGCATGTACCAGAATTTTCTTCCACTTAAAAGGCAGACTAATATTCCATTGAATAGATATACCACATTTTATTTATCCATTCATCCATCGATAGACATTTTAATTATTTCCACTTTTGGCTACAGTGAACATAGATGTACAAGTATCTGTTTGCATCCCTGCTCTCAATTTTTTGGGGGCATATACCTAGAAGTGAGATTGCTGGATCATATGGTAATTCTATGTTGAATTTTTGAGGAACTGACGTAGTTTTGCATGGCAGCCTCACATTTTTACATCGCCATCAGCAATGAACGATGATTCCAATTTCTCAGCATCCTCTCCAACTTAAGTAAAATTTTAATCCTTATTTATGTAACCCTTGATATTAAAAACTTTTCTAACCCTCTGTGTTTAATTATTCTGTATTTCTAAGTTGCATTGTCCTTTTTTGAGAGAGACAAGATCTTGCTTGGTCATCCAAGCTGCAGTCCAGTGATATGATCATAGCTCACTGCAGCCTTGAACTCCTGGGTTTAAGAGATCTTTCTGCCTCAGCCCACCAAGTAGCTAGGACTACAGCTATGCACCACCATATCCATCTGATTTTTTAAAAGAATTTCCTTAGAGCTGGGGTTTTGCTTTGTTGCCCAGGCTGGTCTGAAACTCCCAGCCTCAAGCAATCCTCTCACCTTGGCTTCCAAAAGTGCTGGGATTACTGGCATGAGCCACTGTGCCTGGCCACAAATGTTTAAGTTCTTATCCTTCTATCTTCAACAGATATCTTCTCTGATTATAAAAGCAACACTATAGAATTATCAAAAACCTACGAATCACATAATCCACGTTTTTCCAGGCTTCACCAAGTTGAGAGTACTAATGGGGTCATAGTCACAGTAATATTTGAAAAGTAGGCTGGGCGTGGTGGCTCACACCTGTAATCCAAGCACTTTGGAGGCCAAGGAGGGCGGATCACCTGAGGTTGGGAGTTCAAGACCAGCCTGACCAACATGGTGAAACCCCGTCTTAAAAAAAAAAAGAAAAAAGAAAAGTTGCTGCCTTTTATTCCCAGGTAAATCTTTCCTTCTGCTCTGCCTTGCCTGTTCCAGGAGGTTCCCAGGAAATCTAAGCATGAATTGGGGAACAGTCACTGATGTAATTTTCTAGACAGCCACTAGAAGGCAGCAGCTCCCTCTTGCCCCCGACCCCAGCCCTAAACAGGATGCTGCCATTAGTCCCAGAGCATTCCTGAAGCAGCAAACTCTCAAAGTCACTGCATGGAAATTCAACAGAAACAGGGGGACTAGCCCTCTTCCGAACTCTTGGTTACACTTTGTTTTTTCTTTTCTTGTTTTTTTTTTCTTTTTTCTTCCTTATCCCACAACGGTTATCAAGACAGACAGGTTACACTTTGTAACCTGCGTTTCATGAGGTCCTGTGTGGAAACAAGCACATATCTGTGTCCAAGTTTAATAGCTGATTGAGAAAGTGATCAAACAGCAACAAGAGGGCCCTAACAGCCTGCAGCCGGCAGCTAACTAGTCTGTAGCGTCCCCACTCAAGATAAGCAGGTTTCACAGAATAACAATGATAATCAGATAAGGTCACTCAGTAACCATAGTGGAACAAGACATTAACAAGACTACAACTTAATCTGAACATGAACACAGACAAGGACATTCAACAATTACAAAAATAACCAAATACCCACCCTGTTACAGTCACACAAGTGACTCTAGCCTCCCAGGTAAAAATTAAGATACCCAATCATCAAATCACCCCTGCTTGTTGCCAAAACTCAATCTAAAGCAAGCCCTTGCTTCCTGCCTGACCAGTATAAGCCCAAATCCTATAACAAAATGTTCCCAACTCTTTCTTACCTAAACACCCAGCAATTTCCAAAGTGTGCATTCTCCCTCGCTACAGCTAGTTTATTATTTTATTTTATTTTATTTTATTTTTGAGACAGAGTCTGGCTCTGTCGCCCACACTAGAGTACAGTGATGTGATCTCTGCTCACTGCAACCTCCACCTCCGGAGTTGAAGCATTTTTCCTGCCTCAGCCTCCCGAGTTGCTGGGACTACAGGCATCTGGCAGCACAGCCGGCTAATTTTTGTATTTTTAGTAGAGATGGGGTTTCACAATGTTGACCAGGCTGGTCTTGAACTCCTGACCCCAAATGATCCACCACCTCGACCTCCCAAAGTGCTGGGATTACAGGCATGAGCCACCACACCTAGCCAAGTTTGTTTTTGTTTTTGTTTTTGTTTTTTCAAACAAAACCACATGTGGTCAAGTGAAAGTTTTTTTGTTTTTTTTTTTTTCAGAGACGGGGTTTCACCATGTTGGCCGCCAGGCTGGTCTTGAACTCCTGACCTCAGGTGATCCACCCACTCGGCCTCCCAAAGTGCTGGGATTACAGGCGTGAGCCACCACACCCAGGCTGTGTTTTTTTTTTTTTTTTTTTTTTTTTTTTGTGTGTGTGTGTGTGTGTGTGTGTGTGTGTTTTGTGACGAAGTCTCACTCTGTCACCCAGGCTGAAACGCAATGCCACGATCTTAGCTCACTGCAACCTCTGCCTTCCAGGTTCTTTTTTCTTTTTCTTTTTTTTTTTTTCTTTTTAAAAATAATCAGAGCTACCGCAAATTAAAGCCTTCCAGGTTCAAGTGATTCTCCTGCCTCAGGCTTCCAAGTAGCTGGCATTACAGGCATATGCCACCACACCCAGCTAATTTTTGTATTTTCAGTAAAGATAGGGTTTCGCCATGTTAGCCAGGCTGGTCTCAAACTCATGACCTTAGTTAGGTGATCCACCTGCGTCAGCCTCCCAGAGTTTTGGTACAAGCATGAGCCACCGTGCCCAGTCTGCTACAGCAAGTTTAAAAGCCTAACTTTATTTGTTCCTAGCAGCCTTTGGATGGCAAGCCTTAACATGATGGAGCACCATGCTGTCTTCCCCATCCTGACCACTCTGTTTCCTCATTGCCTTCATCCCCCTTCCTCATGAAACTTCTCATGCAGATTGAGACCTGTAGAAACCTGCTGGGTTTTAGATGATAATATTTTTTCTGCATTTTCTGAAAATTTACAACAAACATGGATTCCTTTATTTTTTTTATTTTTTATTTTTTGTTTTTTCTTTTTTCTTTTTAACCGCCTTTATTCATCCTGCCACAATGACCCCGATCCATTCTCCCTGTCCCCATCCTCTGCATACATCACAGTACCCACCAGGAATACACCCAGGTCTCATTTCCTCACCCTGGACTACTTCAATAGACTCCAGAGTAACCCAACCCATACCTTACTGCCCAGATTCCTAATGACACGTCCAAGGCCGTTGTAACTTGCTTCCCTCATGCCTTATGCAAACCTGGGCTCCAGCCAAGGATTCTGCTTCATCAACCCCCATATCAGCTGCGATCCTTCGTGCCAATGTATCGCTCCGAGCTCAAAAGACTTTGAAGGGCTGCCTTCAAAGCACTCGCGATCCAGCGCTGAAGTTCTTTGCCCTCCGTGTACTTTTGACAAATACTGGGCGCCAACCATGTTCCAGCCACTACCCTAGGCAGAGAAAATAACGAGGTGGGCAAGGTTTCCATCTGTGTTCCTGCTGGAGGACATCGCCCCCGCCGGGCTGCCACCCTGAACTGCCCGTCCGGTCCTCTAGGTTCCGCCACTCGGCGTAGCGCCGCACCGGCACCGGCACTGCACTCCCTCCCGCAGTGGGCGCCCTGCCGGCTTCCGAGGGGCGATTCCCACAAGGGAGTTCCGCCGCCCAGGCCGGCTTCATCTTCTCGTGCCGTCCGCAGCAAGAGCACTAGCCGAGGACACCAGCCCACCGCTCTTCACAGCGCGCCGCACAGCGCGCCTCCGGATTCCTTTTTTAATAAGGAAAGAGCTATACCTTAAAAATAATAGCACCTAAGAATATACTTTCTGGCTAGGTGCGGTGGATCACGCCTGTAATCCTAGCATTTTGGGAGGCCAAGGCGGGCGGATCAAGAGATCGAGACCAGCCTGGCCAACATGGTGAAACCCCGTCTCTACTAAAAATACAAAAATTAGCTGGGTGTGGTGGGGCATGCCTGTAATCCCAGCTACTCGGGAGGCTGAGGCAAGAGAATTGCTTGAACCCGTGAGGCGGAGGTTGCAGTGAGCCCAGATCGCACCACTGCACTCCAGCCTGGGTGAGACTCCGTCTTAAAAAAAAAAAATACACACACACACACACACACACACACACACTAATATATATATATATATATATATATATATGTATATACTTTTTGGCCCACTACTCCATTGGCAGGAAAACTGAACAACGCCCCCCCCCCCGCCCCGCCCTGCCTCCCCCGCCAAACTTTCTTCTTGCTTTTGCTTTACAATTCAATCACACCCTTTCTCTGTTAGTTTTTTTTCTTCTTGAGACAGTCTCACTCCCAGGCCAGGCCGGAGTGCAGTGGCATGATCTCAGCTCACTGCAACCTCTGCCTCCCGAGTACAAGGTAGCCTCGCAGGTAACTGGGACCACAGGTGCGCACAACCACACCTGGCTGACTATTGTATTTTTAATAGAGATGGGGTTTCACCATGTTGGTCAGGCTGGTCTCGATCTCCTGATCTCAGAAGATCTGCCCGCCTCTGTCTCCCAATGTGCTGGGATTACATTGTGAGCCACTGAGTCCGGCTGTGTTTCTGTTTGTTTTCTACCCCTTCATTGCTCCTCCTTCGTATTACCTTGAGATGCTTCTTGTTTTGGCTCATGCACACATTTTCACCACTTTATTTCATTCTTCCCTCTGTCAGTTCTAATGTAGGCCATGAGCTGTCAAATGCATAGCAGCTTCCGGCAGACATGGCAGAGCAGAGCACTCATGTGCCACTTCTTCCTGCATAGCTTGGCAGAAATCACGACTTGATTATGGCTCTCCTTCCCACTGATCCTGAATGGGACCTCCAAATGCTTCCCAATGCAGTTGTAGCTCCGCAAGCTGGCAGCTACAACTGACCCACTGAGGCTGACCTTCCAGATGCAAATGGTTTCTGACCATCTAACAATCTTGAAATCTAGATTCTTCCTATCCATAATTTGTGATCACTTCACCTAGACTGGGACAACACTTACTCTTGAACAGTCTTGAAAGCAAATGATATTTAAACTACTTAGATTAGAAGAACAAGCATTCATTTTTCTTGTTTTCTAAGTTACTCATTATAATTAGGAGCATGTAAGAATGTTACTAATTATAAATATATTTGTCTTACCTAATATGAGACCCTTATATAATAATAAACTGTTTTCCTTTTAAAAATCCTTTTAATTTCTACATTTTAAAAAAGGAAATTTTATTTATTCAAAGTACCCCCCAATTAATCTCAACCAATTAGATTTTTACTCTACTTTTAATATTTCACGCATATCTCATAAACATGTATTCCTTTTTTACGTTTCTCTAAATGAATCTGGATTGAAGCTTTTATAACTTGTCAAAACTTTAGTTCTAAAAATACATTTCCCAGACTAGTTCAAAGTACCACTTAAGAATCTTTTTGGCTGGGTACGGTGGCTCCTACCTGTAATCCCAGCACTTTGGAAGGTCGAGGCGGATGGATTGCCTGAGGTCAGGAGTTCGAAAGCAGCCTGGCCAAGATGGTGAAACCCCATCTCTACTAAAAATACAAAAAAAACTAGCCACGCGTGGTGGCAGGCACCTGTAATCCCAGCTATTTAGGAGGCTGAGGCAGGAGAATTGTTCAAACCTGGGAGGCAGAGGTTGCAGTGAGCTGAGATGGCACCACTGCACTCCAGCCTGGGCAACAGAGCAAGACTCTGTCTCAAAAATATATATATATGATAAATGTTCTAAGCGCATTTTTATATTCCTGAGGCATATCTTTATTTTGATTAAAAGGCCTAAACATTTATTGAGAAGTGGAGGAAGGGGAGAATTCAGTTTTGCCTTTTCTTTATATTTAATCAATATATCTGTTAATTTTGAATATAATCAAAGTAAACATTTAGGCTGGGCTTTCTTGTGCAGTCCCCTCTTTTAGGAGTTTAGTGTGTATTCACTTGTTTGTTTCTTAAATGCCCCTAAGGGATAAATACTCTTCTTATCTCTGTTGTTCAAATCTACAAACTGAGCCACAGAGAGATTACCGATGTGGCCCAACTGTGTAAATAGTAAAGCTAATATTAAACCCCAGACATCTGGCTCTCATAGTAAGAACCTCTTCTCTGCCAGATACAATGTCCTGAGATGGTTCTCAGGCCCCACTCTCTTCTTTGATCCAACTGGTCCAAGCTAGGCCAGTTGA
Organism: Ateles fusciceps; assembly: GCA_036589455.1. Classification (NCBI taxonomy): domain Eukaryota; kingdom Metazoa; phylum Chordata; class Mammalia; order Primates; family Atelidae; genus Ateles; species Ateles fusciceps. The sequence goes on from JAZHEH010001132.1 coordinate 660,214, forward strand.
ACACCCCCCTCCCTGTAACTCAATGTTCTAAGCCAAGGAAAGAAAGACCACAGAAGTTTGAAATCATTCATCCCAGACCACCTGTGCCGTAAGCTTTTTTGTGGTTCTTGCCCCTGAACTTCCAGAGCTGCCCTGTGTCTAGCTTGTGTCAAAGCCTGCTTTTCCAGCCTTCCCATGAATTCTGTAAGCTGTCTACATCCTTCCAATAAATTCTCTTCTGCTTGGGTTGTCAGAATTAGTTTCTATTTCTTGCAACCAAAGAACCCTGACAGATACCACTGGAAGTTAGGAAAGATGACTGCTATTTCTTTAGATTCTCTCTGCTGTACACCTGGAGATACTTAGTCACATTGAGAAGGCTGGCTCTGAAGCTCAGCTGCCTGAGTTTGATTCCAGCCCCACCACTCCTAGCTTCTTATCTATAAAATGTAGATAACAATAGTACCTGAGGGTTGTTGTGAAGATTAAATGAGAGATATGTGTAAAGTGGTTGTAAGAATATCTCGCATATACTAAATACTCAATGAATATTGCTTCTTACTATTATCATCATGTAGAATATCTGGCATATACTAAGCACCCAATAGATATTACTTCTTGCTATTATTATCATGTTGATTAGAATTATTCTAATTATAAATGAAATACACAGTAATAATATTAATTCAACATTAAAATGTAATTTCCATATATAAGCCCTCACATATTTAAGCAAAGTTTTACTTTAAAAATCATTTCTAGGCTGGGTGCAGTGGCTCACGCCTGTAATCCCAGCACTCTGGGAGGCTGAAGCAGGTGGATCACTTGAGGTCAGGAGTTCGAGACCAGCCTAGCCAACATGGTGAAACCCCCGTATCTACCAAAACAGAAAAACTAGCCAGGTGTGGCGGTGTGCACCTGTAATCAGGAGGCTGAAGCAACAGAATCACCTGAACCCACAAGGCAGAGGCTGTAGTGAACTGAAATCATGCCACTGCACTCCAGCTTGGACAACAGCAAGACTCTGTCTCAAAAAATAAAAAAATAAAATAAAAATTGTTTCTAGAAGGAAAATATCCCAATAAATCTATATTTATAAAAAGTTGTACTGTAGGGTCTGCAGCAACCTCTTGTTAGTATTTATCCTATCTAGTGAAGTATTTCTTTTTATCTTAACTACTGCCTGAAAGACACTGTTGTGACATTTATTTTTAATGTAAGTAGTTGAATAGCTATAATGAAACATCATAATAAATCTTCATAATGCTGAGATCATCTCAAAATCTACATAAATATAGTCATTTCAATTTATTGTGTAAAATTAATGAAGTTTTAAAATATGAGTTCTGAGTAAAATTTAGAGTATTTTGTTTTTCCTCTAAGAAGAAGGTTGAATTTATCATGGACTTTTTTGGAATAGCAATTGTAGATAGGAGTCACTGTCAACTTTATGAATTAGCTAAGCGAGAAACATATTAAATTATTTTTTTCTATTGACCTGAATTATCTTAATTGGCTCCATGAAATTCACCAGATAAATATTCAACCCTCAAATTGGCTTTCCTATTTAGAAGATGAAAGCAAACACTGAGAATAGTTTCTGTTAAAAATACAATTCCATTTAAAATAAAAGCAGGTGTCTGTTAACTACCATGCCATGAAAATTAGGCTATCACTGCATGTAATTACTTTTAAAATGAAAATTAAAGTTTCAATTATTTTCTTTTATTCAATGAGGTTAAAAGACATTTTTCCTCTCCAATTTTTAAAGTATATTACTTAATAAAGATACATAGAAAAATTTTTAAAGGATAAAATGAAAAATATTAAGCATCATTTATTGTTGCCTAACATTAATAAACCTACTGAGCTTAAAATGTATTTGTATTATTCTAAATAGAATCATTTTTCCTAGACTCTGTGCTCTCTGAGGGTAGCATAATGTTTTATTTGTTTCTCCATTGTTTCAAGTTTTATCCAGAAAACCAGGGTTGTCCAATATTTTATATGAATTGTTTTTTGCAAATTTTGGTAGGGGAGATTATAACAGAGCAAGAAACTTCTTGTATGGCCACAAAAGTAGTATCATCTTATAATAAAATATTAATATATTGTAGTGAATTGAGTTGCATGTGTGGCGATAGGTACAAACACACAATATTTTAGAAATAAACAAATCCAGCCGGGCATGGTGGCTTATACCTATAATCCTAGCACTTTGGGAGGCTGAGGTGGACCGATCACCTGAGGTCAGGAGTTCGAGACCAGCAAGGCCAACATGGCAAAACCCCGTCTCTACTAAAAATACAAAAACTACCCGGGCGTGGTGGCACATGCCTGTAATCCCAGCTACTCAGGAGGCTGAGGCAGGAGAATTGCTTGAACCAGGATGCGGAGGTTGCAGTGAGTCGGATCGTGCCACTGCACTCCAGCCTGGGTGACAGAGCAAGATTCCATCTCAAAAAAAAAAGAAAACCAAATCCAGTGGAGCAGGGCTTCCCAGCCTTTCTCATGTCATGAGATGCTATATATATATATATATATATACACACACACACACACACACACACACACACGCACATACATATGTGTGTATATGCATGTGTATATATATATGCTATATATGCATATATATACACACATATATGTATAAACATATATGTGTGTATATATATATGATAATAGTTGAACAGCACATTGGGGTAAATTGACAAGACTGCTCTCAGCAGAAGGCAATAACCCAGGGCAGGCACTGTGCACCTGAGACATCACCAGCACTCCCAAGAGTTTAAGTGTTCAGAAGTGTGCTGGAGCCAGCTCCTACCAGCCCCTAAGAGCCAGCTGTGCACATATCTTCCCCAGTCTGCATTTAATGACAGCTTGCTGGTAGTCTGAAGTTATCCATGATAGGAGTATTTACACCACGGAAATAGAAAACAATTAACAAAGGCAGGCTGGGCCCAATGGCTCATGCCTATAATCCCAGAGCTTTGGGAGGCTGAGGCAAGAGGATCATTTGAGCCCAGGAGTTCAAGGCCAGCCTGAGCAACATAGTAAGACCCTATCTCTCAAAAGTAAGATAAAATTAACCAATGCTACCAATCGAGGCTTTTTTCCTAGAGAGCTGCTTGTTACACATGTGCTTGCCCCTTATTGATCCAAGGGAAGGGGTCCATACCTCAGAACACTTATAACTCATTTGTAGCATACCTGTTGGGCAGCTCCGCAACAAAGTCTAGTTTTGTTTTTGTTTTCACTCTCCAAATATAAGTGGTGTTTGTTTGTTTTTTCAAGACAGAGTCTTGCTCTGTCACCCAGGCTGGAGTGCAGTGGTATGATTTCAGCTCCCTGCAAACTGGGTTCCAGAAATTCTCCTGCCTCAGCCTTCCAAGTAGCTAGGATTACTGGCGTGCACCAGCACACCTGACTAATTTTTGTATTTCTGATAGAGATGGCATTTTGCCATGTTGGCCAGGCTGGTGTCGAACTCTTGACCTTGAGTGATCCACCACCTCGGCCTCCCAAAGTGCTAGGATTACAGGCATGAGCCACTGTGCCTGGTACAAATATAAGTTTTAAAAAAAAAATTGTACCAGGCAGCTGCTCTCTAATTTGATTTCATTATGTAGAATAAAAAATTTAAAGGCTGGGCACGGTGGCTCATGCCCGTAGTCTCAGCACTTTTGGAGGCCAAGGAGAGCTTATCACCTGAGGTCAGGTGTCGGGGACGGCATTAATGCCAGGGGAGCTCTTGGCCAGCGAGAGGTTCTCGATACCTGGAAGAGAGAGTGCGCGGAAAACATAGGAGACAGAGAAGCAGGGTCTGGAGGGCTGAAAAGGCAATGCCTAAACAGCAATGCCTAAACAGCAATTTTATTTGTGCATAGGGTCCCAATGTATACTGTCAGCTTTCAGACACTGATGTCAGTCCACACTGTTTTAGCTTAAACATTAAAGGGAACAGAAAGTTACAAAGTCTGGCAAAGTAGATAAGATACAAGTTAAAAGAGAACAGTACTGAAGTCATAAAATAACCACAAAAAGATGCAAAACAAGCAAATGCTCTTCTTATTATCTATTGTGAAAGAGTTTTATATTTAACAAAGTAACATTCTTTAAAGGTCAGGCCCACCATAAATTCCAGGAACAGTAATCTTAAAGAATTACATGAATAATAACAGGGTTCAAGCAGTACTTGATAAACAGAGTCACAAAATTAGTCCAAAGCAGGAACCGAGATAAAACACAATGCTTTAGTAAAACCACACAGCCGTCACCAGGCCACTGTGTAAGCGCCTGGGAGATTAAAATAGCCCTTTTACACAATCCCTCATCCTTAGTTCCTGCTTTCCCATAGCTCGACTGCCTCCAGGAGGGGGAAAATGCTTCTGGGCTCAAGCTCACATTATGGCGGAGGCACTTTTGGGGGTCTCTATGCTGGAGTGACACCCACAGTCAGGAGTTCAAGACCAGCCTAGCCAACATGGCAAAACACCTTCTCAACTAAAAATACAAAAAAAATTGTCCAGGCATGATGGTGAGTGCCTGTAATCCCAGCTGTTTGGGAGACTGAGGCAAGGGAGTTGCTTGAATCTGGGAGGCAGAGGTTGCAGTGAGCCAAGATTGTGCCACTGCACGTCAGCCTGGATGATAGATACTAAGTCTCAAAATACAATGACAAAAATTTAAAACATTCTGTGTCAGGTTGAGTAAAATAAACTTTAGAGTAAATCCACCTTGAGGCTAGAAGATCTTGTGTAAACACTGGCAACTAACTATAGATAAGACAATTTGGAGGAAGGAAAACCTCAGTGAAATTTAAGTTTTGCCCAATCACCTTACTAAAGAAACCCAATTCGTAAGTCCCATACTCTCAGACAGAGCTGTCAGTACATTCTTAGTTCTATATCCCCCTAAATATAAATAGGTGAGAAAGTTCTTCTCATTAAAAAATAGAGACCAAAACAAATAACCAGGACAACAAAATGTAGGGGTATTGAGATAATGCAAGAAGTAAAATAAATAAATAATAAAACTGTTAAAGACATCTTCAGAGAGAAAGGGAAGATAGGTGCTTATGAGATAATACAGAGCCCTTGGAAATTGAACATATAGCAGGAGCAAAAACTTTAATAAATGTGTTGGAAGATGAAATTGAAGACTCTTTAGAAAGAAGAACAAAAAGACAAGAAGATGGAAATTGATGAGAAAAAAATAAGGAAGTTATTGGATCACCACAGAATGTCCAATATCTACCTATAATGTGAAATCCTCCATGGCAAGGATTTTGTATGTTTGATCATTGCCTAGAATAGAACCAGACACACAGTAGGTCATCAGTAAAACAGTTCTGCAAGAAATCAATTTCTGGAGCATAAGGATCTACTCAGAATAGAATGGGGAAAGACTCATGCCAACACACATGATTGTGAAACTTCAGAACGTCAGAGACAAAGGGATCTTCAAAGCTTCTGGAGAGGAGAAAAAGCACATATTTAAGTATCGAGAGTCAGACTGGCTTTGAACTTTCAAATAGCGAACTTGGAAACATTATATGCCAGTCAGGAGTCATCCTGCGCTTTTTACACATCCTTTCAAATGCCCAATGATACAGAGAAACCTGTTTCATTCACGCCCAATGACAGAGCAATCTTGAATATCTTGCAAGATTATATCTCATTTGCAAGCACATACGTGAACTAAATTCTTTCAAAATATTGTCATCAAAAATGATTAGCAAAGCAAGTTCACGTCAAAAGTTTTGTGGCTTGATATTAACTCTTTGGTGCTAAATTAAAAAGAAACCCATTTATTATTTAGTCTATTTTGTGCTCCATTACTGCATGCAATTGCAACAAGTAGACATTGGAAGCAAAAAGTAAAATTGCATAACACAGAATAGATTTTCAAATGTTCCTCCAGCAAAGCAGAAACTAATAATGCTTACCTCTGGTCAGTATTCATGCGGTGACCAGGGTCAGTGGTAGTGCCGCAAGGCTCCACGTGGTTGAATTGTCGATATTTTCTGGCAACTATAAGTGACAGAAACTCAACTCAAGCTAGTTTTAGCAACAAAGAGAATGCATAGTCTCCTGGAAATGGGAAGTCCAAGGGGTGGGTCCTGCTTCAAGCATGACTGGATCTAGAGTGCAAATCATGTCATGGGATCTCTCCTTTTACCTTTCTGTTTGCTGCTCTTCTATTTTCTCTGTGTGGCTTCATTTCTAGGCAGGCTCTCTCCATATGGAAGCAAAGATGGCCAGCAAACAGCTGAGGCTCATGTTTTCCTCATGGCTAGCAATTCAACTCTTGCTTTCCCAGCATTTGCATCTATCTCTGGAAAGAATTTAGATTATGTCACTTGCTCCCTCTTTGACCAATTGTGTGTTCGGGGAAATTAGGCACTCTGATTGGGCTGCCTGGTTCATAAACTGATGAGATTTGTTTTAGGGGCCAGATGGCTGGTATCTATGGGGAGAGAAAGGATACAGAAGTTGGGAATCAAGCAGGTTCTGGATTTAAACCCATGTATCTGACAGACCCACCTAAATCCCATAGAGTGGGAGGGTGATAGCTTTCAAAAGAAGAGGATCAGAAAAGACTCCTCCCCATCCTCCTCCCCTCAAAATAACAGATGATCACTTACATGAGATTTTCCCTAGGAGTCAAAATTCTTCACGCTATAAGATACTAAATAAAATGCAATCGTTTTAAGAAGAACATACTTGAGAAAATTATCACCTTGAAGTGATGGATGGCTTAATTAGAATTTAAAAAAGAAAAAAAACACTCAACCCACAGCATTATCCAAATTACTTGAGGTATAACATACAAACTCTTTGGTTTCTAGGAGATATGTAAATGATTCACTTGTATTTTTAATTTGTAAGTAAACGGTGCCAGGTTTCCAGATAGAAACTGAAGCCAAATCTTTATCCATGGAACTTCGCAGTGAGAGGCACATCTTAGAGATGAATACAAATCAGTAATACCAGTTATCCTTATCCAAATGTGCCCCAATATTGTACGTCATGTGCTCTGGTCGTGATACACCCACAGCTCTGGGGTGTTTCAAATCAGACATGGACTCTTGCTCTTTTTTTTTTTTTTTTTGAGACAGGATCTCACTCTGTCGACCAGGCTGGAGAGCAGTCACATGATCACAGCTCACCTCAGCCTTTACCTCCCAAGCTCAAGAGATCCTCCCACTTCAGCCTCCAGAGCAGCTGGGACTACAAGCATATACTACCATGCCTACCTAATTTTTTGTATTTTTGGTAGAAACGGGGTTTCGCCATGTTGTCTAGGCTTGTCTCTAACTCCTGGGCTCAACTGATTCACCCGCCTCAGCCTCCCAAATTGCTGGGATTACGGGTGTGAGCCATCGTGCCTGGCCTCTTACATTTTTAAAACATCTCCCTTTTTGTACTTTATAGCTTTGGGATTGATCTGATCAAAAAACGTTCTGTTCAACTTGCATGGTAAAATCTTCCCTTGTGTCTGTCAGAACCTGCCTACCTTTCCACTTCTATATCCTTCATCTCCCAACAGATACCAACCTTCCGGCCACTAAAACAAATCTCAGCCCCAGATGAGCACTCATGTCCCTCATCCAGAGATTTGGCACACAAAGTCATACTCATTGCTAGACTAGCTCTGACATGCTCCAATAACTGGGCTTCCTACTGGTGTCCAAGGCCAGGCTTTCTGGTAACCAGTTTTTGTAACTACCTCCCTGTCTGTTCCCTGTGCCTGGATCCCTGACTTAGAAACCTGCTGAGAACCACATTTTCTCTAGACCTGGAGACCTGCCTTGTTCTTACCAATCCCTATTCTTATCATACCTAGGGACAGAAGGTGCACACTTCAGCCTAAATGTCTGACAGATGACTTCCCATATTAGGAGATCTATGCAGGGAAACACTTAACATCTACCATCTGAGACATTCCATCTTCTTTGTATTGAGACGATGGGTGCTGAATTTTCTTTTCTTCCTTCCTTCCTCTTTTTTTTTTTTTTTTTTTTAAAGACAGCATCTTGCTCTGTCACCCAAGCTGGAGTTCAGTGTTGCAGTCTCAGCTCACCGCAACCTCTTCCTGCCGAGTTCAAGTGATTCTCCTGCCTCAGACTCCCCAAGTAGCTGGGATTACAGGCACACACCACCACGTCCAGCTAATTTTTGTATTTTTAGTAGTGACGGGGTTTCCCCATGTTGGTCAGACTGGTCTCAAACTCCCGACCCAGGTGATCCACCCACCTCGGCCTCCCAAAGTGGTGGAATGACAGGCGTGAGCCACCGGGCCTGCATGCTTTTTTCTTTTTCTTTTTTTTCTTTTTTTTGCCAGAGTCTCACTCTGATGCCCATACAGCAGTGCCATGACTTGATCTCGGCTCACTGAAGCCGTGACCTTCCTGGGTGCAGGTGATCCTACCGCCACAGCCTCTTCAGCAGCTAGCACCACGGGTCTGCACCACCACACTGGGCTAATTTTTCTATTTTTTGTAGAGACAGGGTTTCCCCATGTTGCCCAGGCTGTGGGTACTGACTTTTCTTGGATTGTTACCCAACATCACTTGCTGTACCTGCCCGAGGTAGATTTACCACCTGCACCTGTGCCCGTCGCTGTCCCTTTCCATGCCTACTTTACCTCGGTGGAGGTGCTCACTTCCAGTTCTTGCCCTTCGCTACACTTCTGAGGAAAGCAAGATTATTTCCCATCCTGCTGCATTTTCTCAATATCCTGGGTTTCATTTCGTGAAACACTTACTCTTTAGGAAGAGTATTTTAATTGGGAGCTGGGAGAGAAAAGCCAAGCTAGACTGTGTAATTTTTATACTTCTTTTGTGTTGCTCTCCTAAGACAATTTGTCCTAAACTTCCTTTATTATTCTGAATTTTGTCATTTTTGTCTCTTCACCGTCTTTTCCTCCTCCACCCCCCACCCCACTTTTTTTTGGATATAGAATCTCACTCTGTCACAGAGGCTGGAGTGCAGTGGCATGATCTCAGCTCATTGCAACCTCCGCCTCCTGGGTTCAGGTGATTCTTGTGCCTCAGCCTCTCAAGTATCTGGGATTACAGGGGCATGCCACGTGCTTGGCTAATTTTTGTGTTTTTAGTAGAGATGAGGTTTTACCATGCTGGCCAGGCTGGACTTGAACACTTGGTCTCCCAAAGTGCTGGGATTTCAGACATGAGCCACAGTGCCCAGCCCTTTTCTTCCCCTTATTTTGATAATCGAGTGCTCCTTACCGTTTGGGAACTAACTCTTGCCCATTTGATCCATAGACCTTCCCTGGGATTCAAGGTGCACGTCGTGTTTGGGGGAGAAAAGCTGAGGTACTTAGGCTATGATGTGGGCCTGAGCCTACTGGAGCTATCTTCCTCAACCTTTAAAGTCACCCTGACAAAAGCTTGAAGGCACCAAGAAATCAGGGAATGAAGTCAAGCCAAGTAGAGATGACAAAGAACAGGCAGAAAGTCATGACACATGCAATCCTGTCCTTCCCAGTACATGAGCCAATAAACCACTTTTTTTTTTTTTTTGGCTTTGCTTAAGCTACTTTGAGTTGAATTTTTATCCTTATAATGAAGATTCCCAGCTAATATAGCTCTGTAATTCAAGAAATTCGCATATCTGGCCAGGCACAGTGGCTCACATCTGCAATCCCTCCCAGCACTCTGGGAGGCCAATGTGGGTAGATCACCTGAGGTCAGAAGTTCGAGACCAGCCTGACCAATATGGTGTAACCCCATCTCTACTAAAAATACAAAAATTAGCCAGGCGGGGTAGCATGCACCTATAGTCCCAGCTACTCAGGAGGCTGAGACAGGGAAATTGTTTGAACCTGGGAGGCAGAAGTTGCAGTGAGACAAGATCACGCCACTGAACTCCAGCCTGGGCAACAGAGTGAGACTCCCTCTTAAAAAAAAAAAGAAAGAAAGAGAAAAAGAAATTTACATATCTAACCAAAATCCGTCCGCTAGAGGTCTGAGAACTAAGCTCTTCTTTTCCTTTCCCTTCAAGCTCCATCCTCCCCCTCCGACAGCAGATCTAGGGAGGGTTTCCTTGTAACTTGTGTTGAAGCAATGTAGCAATGTGGCTTAAGCCCAAAGCTAAAGTAGGGCTTTCACTAATTCCATTCACATCTAGGCTTTCCAATCCATCTTTAGAGAGAGTTGGCTCTGCCAGGAAGACACTCCTTAAGCCAGTGGTGCATAGGATCAAGACCTGCTTCATAAACCCTGGCACCGCAGAGGAGATAGCATATAGCATAGCAAGCGTGTGTCAGAGAGCAAGCCCCCTTTTCAATGCATGGCTCCTGCTTCCTGCTTCTAATGGCTTCTCCTGATGTCACCAATCATCAGGTAAGTCACTCATCTTTCCCTGAAGGAAGAGCAGGCAAGGATGGTGCAGTGTGGACCCGCAGGAAGTCTGTTTCTACAAGTCTTCTTTTTGCCTGTGGATATGGAAATATTAAGGAGAGTCACTCCCTCCCCTTCCTCACTTCTTGGGTTCTGATCCCCTTTCCTCTGGCAATAGCACCTAATCCTAGTTCTTCCCATACTATTCTTAGTACTGTACCTCAAAGGATTGGTTTGAAGAGAAAACCCATCAGAATGGACCAATCAGAACCCATCTCTGAATTTTCTGCATCAATTCTAACCTTCTATGTTGACTTCCTCAAATAATACCATCTTCAAAGTCACTTTCCGCTCCTAAGGGCCTCTGTGTAAGCTGTTTCCCTGTAAAATGTGTTTCCTTATCATCTCACTTGAGTAGCTTTTTGTCTCCCTTTAGACCTCCACTTAAATATGACTTCCGCAACTCAAATTTACCTCCTCAGAGAGGTCTTCCCAGTCTGTTCTATTTAAACCGGGACTTCCACTGTGATTCTCCATCTCAACCCTTTCTTTGTTTCACAACTGAAAGGAACAATCACCATATTTTAAATATGGACTGACATAAGAAAATGAAACGTATTTGCTGCTAAAAATTGAGATGAAGAAGTACAATGAACCATCTTGTAAAAATACATTTTAAGATATTCAATAGGAGAAAAATTGTTCCAAACCTAGACTGGGATGGAATATTTTTTGGAATGCAATTCACAGCTCCTTCTGGGAAGAGGATTGCATTCCTAATAAAATACTTAAGGAATTTTTCTGAACTTTAAATTACGACTTGTTCTGGGAAAATTAATCACCTGGCCATTTAACTGAGTTGAGTGACCTTAAACAAACATTCTTTTGTGTCTAAACTAAAAATGATTAACCTTTCTGTTTTCCTATAAGATATTTCTGCCAAGAGTGAATCTTTGGATTGTTCTGCTAGAGGCCTTTTCCTTCCAGTCAGATTGTAATACAACATTGCAATTTGCTTATAACTAAATTGTCTGAAAAGTTTTGCTTTTTTTTTTTTTGAAAAATTTGCTTTTTAAAATTTTAATATTTATTTATTTATTTTTGATACAGAGTTTCATTCTTATTGCCCAGGCTGGACTGCAATGGCGCTGTCTCAGCTCACTGCAACTTCTGCCTCCAGGGTTCAAGCGACTCTCCTGCCTCAGCCTCCCAAGTAGCTGGAATTATAGGCATGCGCCACCACGCCTGGCTAATTTTGTATTTTTGGTAGAGACGGGGTTTCATCATGTTGGCCAGGCTCCTGACCTCAGGTAATCCACCCGCCTCGGCCTCCCAAAGTGCTGGGATTAAATGTGAGCCACCGCACCTGGCCAGTTTTGCTTTTTTAAAAATAACAACAACAAAATACCTTATAGTATCTTTACATGCTGTATTTATTCATAACTTCTTCAGGGTCTTGTCCTCACACTAGACTATTAGTATTAAACTGTAGGCTACAATAGGACAGGGAACAGGTTTGTATTACTTGGTGTTTATCCCTAGGAACAGACTTAGCACAGTACCTGGATAGGAGCTGCAGTGATATTTGTTAAGTTGATGAGTAATAAGTGAATGAATGAAATTTAAATGTGTGTACATTTGCAGACTAGATGAATTTAAACACAAATGAGTGTGCATCTCCTCTTTGTCTGTGACAAATAAACATGAAAGAATGGAGTCCTTCCTTTCCCCTTTCTGATCTGTAATGTAAATGTAACTGAGCCTCCTCAGCCCTCTGTGATTCCCTAGGAAGGCCACTCTCAAATGTCATCTCATCCAAACAATGCAAATCCCACTACAAAAACACTGGAGAGTAATGAATTTTTTTACTTAAGATTTCAAGGGAGACAGAAGAGGAAGTTATCAAATATATCACTAGCAGAACCTTTTTTATTTTATTTTATTTTTTTATTTATTTTTTTTTATTTTTGTTTTGTTCTTTTTTTTATTTTATTTATTTATTTTTTTTCTTTTTATACACTGTTTTCTGTACATAGCAGAACCTTTTAAATTCTTACCCAAGGCCGGGAATGGTGGCTCACACCTGTAATCCCAGCACTTTGGGAGGCCAAGGAGGGCGGATCACCTGAAGTCAGGAGTTTGAGACCAGCCTGGTCAACATGGTGAAACCCCATCTCTACTAAAAATACAAAAATTAGGCCGGGCCCAGTGGCTCACATCTGTAATCTCAGCACTTTGGGAGGCCGAGGCGGGCAGATCATGAGGTCAGGAGATCGAGACTATCCTGGCCAACATGGTGAAACCCCGTCTCTACTAAAAAATACAAAAATTAGCTAGGTGTTGTGGTGCATACCTGTAATCCCAACTGTTTGGGAGACTGAAGCAGGAAAATGGTTCGAACCCGGAAGGCAGAGATTGCAGTGAGCCGAGATCGTGCCACTGGCAACAGAGCAAGACTCCATCTAAACAATAACAATAATAATGGAGTCAAAGCTTTAAAAAACAAAAAAGCAAAAAAATAATAAATAATAATAATAATTAGCTGGGTGTGGTGGTGTATGCCTGTAATCCCAGTTCCTCAGGAGGCTGAAGCAAGAGAATCACTTGTACCCAGGAGGTGGAGGTTGCAGTGAGCCAAGATTGCGCCACTGCACTCCAGCCTGGGCAACAGAGCCAGGCTCTGTCTCAAAAAACAACAACAACAACAAAAACAATTCTTACTTGAAGCATTTCTGTTTCCCTAGAGACAGAGCCACATACCTTTCTGCCTTTCTTTCTCTCTCTCTCTCTCTCTCTCTCCCTCCCCTCTCTCTCTCCTCTCTCTCTCTCTTTGAGATGGAATCTTGCTCTGTCACCCAGGCTGGAGGGCAGTGCCATAATCTCGATCACTGCAACCTCTGCCTCCTGGGCTTAAACGATCCTCCTGCCTCAGCCTCCTGAGTAGCTGGGACCACAGACGGGCACCACCACAGCCAGTTACATTTGTATTTGTTGTAGAGACAGGTTTCATCATGTTGCCCAGGCTGGTCTCAAACTCCTGAACTCAAGTGTTCTGCCCGCCTTGACCTCCCAAAATGCTGGGATTACAGGTGTGAGCCACCACGCCCAGCCTCTGTCTTCTTTCTCTCAAGTCTGTTCAGCCTTCCTCCCTGTCTTTAACCCTCACGCTTCCTCTCTTCCTCCTCCCCTTTCTCTCCATTATCTTCCACTGCAGGTCTCTTCCCTTTTCTGAAGAGGAACAAGAGGGCCCCTTTTGGGTTCTTCAGTCCGCATCTCTACCTCCTCAGTAAATACTCTAAAGAAAAGCTTTTCTTCAGGATACATAACTAATAGAATATGGGAGAGAGGAAGGGATGGCAAATAACCAATCATTTTTCTTCGTCTTTTTCATATTCCTTCTGTCTGAGATTACACAAGGTGGGGCAGGGGATTAATTGAGTGTGTAAAACAGTAGTGCATTTAATGCAAAACAGTAGAAATATACCAGAAAGGCTACTGTGGTGGCTCACCCCTATAATCCCAGCACTTTGGGAGGCTGAGGTGGGTGAAGCGCACTTGAGCCCAGGAGTTTGAGATCAGCCTGGGCAACATGGCAAAACCCCGGCTCTCCAAAAAAAAAAAAAAAAAATAGCCAGGCAGGTGGTGTGCGCCTGTAGTCCCAGCTACTTCGGAGGCTGAGGTGGGAAGATCGCCTGGGCCCAGTTAGTTGAAGCTGCAGTGGTTGTGCCACTGCACTGCAGCCAGGGTGACAGAGCAAGACCCTATCTCAAAAAACAAAACAGGAAGTTTTGCACAGTGGCAGTATCGTAGCCAATGAGGTTTATCCGAGGCACGATTATTGCTAATTGAAAACTTTTCCCAATACCCAGCCATGACGACTTGAAATATAGTCGACATTGGCAATTTTTTGAGTCTTCTACGGAGACTGAATATAAAAAATGAAATAAAAAAAAGCAATAGAGAGTTTTGTTTTATACTTATATGTATAACTTATAAACATATTGTAATAACCTAACCTGGGTTAGCCTAACTGACTCCATCTTAGCAAACCTGACAAGCTCTCTTGAGCCTCTCCCTCCCTGCCACAGCCCCTCAGGTGAGTGGTTCATACTGTTCCCAGTACCTGTAACCACTGTAACCACATCCTGCTTGGCAAGTCTACCTGCTATTGTGAATACCTTCCTTGGTGATTGATTGTGTGGCAAGTTCCCCTGCTACCCTACTTAGTGATTGTATGGAAATACCCTTAGCAACCAACAATCCTGGGAATCTCCTGCCCCCTGGTTACTAGCACCCTCCTACTAATTTGCTTGTTCTGCTTCTGTAAAATTCTGCTTCAGCTAGGCTGCTCCCTCCCCTACCTAAATCAAGGTATAAAGGGAAATCAAGCGCTTCCTTGGGGCCGAGAGATTTTGAGTGTTAGCTGACTCTCGGTCGCCGGCTGAATAAAGGACTCATAGTTTGAACTCAGAGCGTGGTACTTCCTTCTAACTCGCTCGGTTATTACAATATATTTATAAGCATATATATATATGCTTATATATATATATATATACACCAAAGTATGAAGTGTGTATTCAAGAGGTCTGCAGGGACAACCCTATGTAACTAGCAGATTGCCTTTTTGGGGGCACTAAAAGTATTAAATGATTTGCCTTGGCTTTCATTCGTGCCAGACTTGCTAGTTATGTCATTAACAACTCAACTTGTTAAGGCTTCTCTGTGTAACTTCAGAAAGAATGCATTTGTCTACCTAAAGAAAGAAACTAAGGCAAAATTAATATAGAGAGTTTATTTGGGCCAAAGTTGAGGAATGCAGTGTGGAAATACTTCCTGGTTACCTTGGGAAGTGCTCCAGAGAACAAAGGAGAGGCTTAAGTTTTTTTTTTTTTTAAAGACGAGGTTTCACCATGTTGGTCAGGCTGGTCTTGAACTCCCGACCTCAGGTGATCCACCCGCCTTGGCCTCCAAAGTGCTTGGATTACAGGCGTGAGCCACCACGCCCAGCCAGAGGCTTAAGTTTTTAAAGAAAAAGTAATGAATCAGGAGAGGGGGTGATTACAAAAGTTGTTTGTGAGGAATTTTCATTGGTTTACAGAAATAATATTGATTAATGATTGGCAATATACATTGCTGAATCATTATTAACTCATACTTATAGAGTATGAGTTATGGTGTCCAGTGTGTGGCATTGTTAGGTTAATTTAGAGTTACTTAGGGTCAGTAAATCTAGAGGCCACATAGCAAGTAGCTTCCTGAAGTGATTACCTAGTTCAAGGGGGAGCGAGATGTGACTCTTGTCACACTTCAATGCTCTGGCCCTGATAATTTAAAGTGGGGCTTGTGCTCTCTCTCCCCGCTGCCCAAGATGCCAAAGGAAAGAAGACCAAGGGGAAGAAGGTGGCTCCGGCCCCTGCTGTGGTGAGGAAGCAGGAGGCCAAGAAAGTGGTGAATCCTCTATTTGAGAAAAGGCCTAAAAATTTTGGCATTGGACAGGACATCCAGCCCAAAAGAGACCTCACCCGCTTTGTGAAATGGCCCCGCTATATCAGGTTGCAGCGGCAGAGAGCCATCCTCTATAAGCGGCTGAAAGTGCCCCCTGCAATTAACCAGTTCACCCAGGCCCTGGACCGCCAAACAGCTACTCAGCTGCTTAAGCTGGCCCACAAGTACAGGCCAGATACAAAGCAAGAGAAGAAGCAGAGGCTGTTGGCCCGGGCCGAGAAGAAAGCGGCTGGCAAAGGGGACGTCCCAACTAAGAGACCACCTGTCCTTCGAGCAGGAGTTAACACCGTCACCACCTTGGTGGAGAACAAGAAAGCTCAGCTGGTGGTGATAGCACACGATGTGGATCCCATTGAGCTGGTTGTCTTCTTGCCTGCCCTGTGTCGTAAAATGGGAGTCCCTTATTGTATTATCAAGGGGAAGGCAAGACTGGGACGTCTAGTCCACAGGAAGACCTGCACCACTGTCGCCTTCACACACGTTAACGCGGAAGACAAAGGTGCTTTGGCTAAGCTGGTGGAAGCTATCCGCACCAATTACAACGACAGATACGGTGAGATCCGCCGTCACTGGGGAGGCAATGTCCTGGGTCCCAAGTCTGTGGCTCGCATCGCCAAGCTTGAAAAGGCAAAGGCTAAAGAACTTGCCACGAAACTGGGTTAAATCTACACTGTTTCCTGTACATAAAAATAATTAAAACTGTAAATTTTCCTTCAAAAAAAAGTAAAAAATAAAAAATAAAGTGGGGCTTGCATTTTTGAGATAAAAAGTTTATTTTCTTTCTCACATTGCAGATACCATCAGCATGTTTTTTTTTTTTTTTTTCAGAGTCTTGCTCCGTTGCCCATGCTGGAGTGCAGTGGCACAATCTCAACTCACTGTAACCTCTACTCTCTGGGTTCAAGCAATTCTCCTGCCTCAGCCTCCCTAGTACTTGGGATTACAGGTGCCTGCCACCATGCCCAGCTAATTTTTATATTTTTAGTAGAGATAGGGTTTTGCCATGTTGGCCAGGCTGGTCTCAAACTCCTCACCTCAAGTGATCCACCCACCTCGGCCTCCCAAAATGCTGGGATTCCAGGCGTGAGCCACCGTGCCTGGCCCACCTGTATGATTTTTTAAGTCACTTAATGCTCTCTTATTTAAGATGTCTTTTATTGCCTTCCCGATGCAACTTTTCTTCATTAAAAAAAAATAGCCTGGGCAACATGGTGAAACCTCATCTCTACAAAAACATCCAAAAATTAGCCCAGCATGGTGGTGGGTGCCTGTACTTCCAGCTACTCAGGAGGCTGGATCACTTGAGCCCAGGAAGCGGAGGTCACAGTGAGCTAAGATCGCACCACTGCACTCCAGCCTGGGCGAAGAGTAAGACCCCATCTCAAAAACAAATAAAGAAAAATTAAAATAAAAAAATATATTGCTAAATCCTTCATTGGATGAGGATGCAGTAGGCCTCTTGCAGGCCTTCTTTTTGTCAATGTGGGTTGCCAATTATATGAATACAGGTCTAAGGATGCTGGAGAAGGAATTTTCAGCATTACACCATTCAAGTAAATGTTCAACGTCCAACCAAATAGCTAATTCTATATGGGACAAAAATAGGTGGAAATGTGTTATTTGTAGTTCAGTTTGTGCTTGCTTTTTTTTTTTTTTTTAACTTAGCAAAGAACTGATTTCATTTTTATATCCTGCTCTATTCTCCACAGTGACTAAAAACACAGTGTAGGAACTTTAAAAATAGAATGTGTTATTCCCAGTGGCCCAAAAGGGATATTTAAAACAGCCTAAAAGCAAGATATAATGTAATTCATTGTAGTGCTGCTTTTAGTGTAACTTGGGGCTTTTAAAAAAGATACATACTTTTTTTTTTCCTGATTATAAGCGATGTCTATTGTGAAAAAATGTTTACATTCATGAAATAAAAATTTTCAGTAATCCTCAAACCAAAGATAATCCCTATTGACATTTTGGGATATTTTCTTTCACCTTTTTTTCTAGAGACAGGGCCAGATACAAGGGCAGACAACCCGTGCAGTCACACAGGGCCCCTATGCGGAAGGGTCCCACACTTGAGTTGAGATTTGTTGTTGCTTTCTTAAAATTCTTAAAAATTTTGAACTGCATTTTTATTTTGTACTGGGCCCTGCAAATTACACAGCCAGTTCTGTCTACAGATGATGCACAGACACACATACTGATTATATATATACGTAACATATATGTGTAAGATCTTATATTATGTATAATATATACATTATATATATAATCTGTGTCATTAAAATTTTTTGTAAGTTTTTTTTCTTTTTTTTTTTGTTCAGTCTCCATAGAGATTGTCAAAAACTGCCAAAGCCAACTATATTTCAAGTCGTTATGGTGGGGTGCTGGGGAAAAGTTTTCAATTAGCAAAATTGAACCTCGGATGAACCCCATTGGCTGTGATACTGCCACTGCACAAAGCTGTAAACGTTATTTTTAAACATACTATTTCATATGGAAACATAATCATTTATTTAACCATGTCTCTATTTCATTTAAAATTTTACATTTTTAAAATTTTGTTGTTTTAAATTTTGTCCTGTTATAAATAATGATAAGAAACATATTTTTACGTTAATCACAAATATATTTCTGACTTTTTCCTTAAAATAACATCCCAGATGGCCGGGCGTGGTGGCTCATGCCTGTAGTCCAAGCACTTTGGAGGCCAAGGCGGGCGGATCACCTGAGGTCGGGAGTTCAAGACCAGCCTGACCAACATGGTGAAACCCCGTCTTTAAAAAAAAAAAAAGAAAAAAGAAAAAATAAATAAATAAATAACATCCCAGACATAAAACTGAAGCGATAAAGGGATATGAACATTGTTGAACCTTTGTATTTAAATTGCCAAATAGCAGTCCAGAAAGATTAATATCATCAGCAGAATGTCAGAAATTCTCTTTTCATACTTTTGGCAGCAAAGAATATAATTTTTAAATATTTGGTAAGTAAGTTAAAATATTATCCAATCACTTTAATCTCCATTTATTTGACTACCAGTAAAGAATATTTTAAAAGGTACATATTTATTAGTCTTTTTTGTTTTTTTTGAGACCGAGTCTTGCTCTGTCACCAGGCTGCAGTACAGTGGCACAATCTCGGCTCACTGCAACTTCCGCCTCCCGGGTTCAAGCGATTGTCCTGCCTCAGCATCCCGAGTAGCTGGGACTACAGGCACGAGCCACCATGCGCAGCTAATTTTTGTTTTTTGTTTTTTGCTTTGAGATGGAGTCTCACTCTTAGCCCAGGCTGGAGTGCAGTGACGCAATCTTGATTCACTGAAACCTCCGCCTCCCGGGTCCCGGTTCAAGCAATTCTCCTACTTCAGCCTCTCAACTAACTGGGATTACAGGCACGAGCCACCATGCCTAGCTAATTTTTTTTTTTTTTTTTTTTTTAAAGACGGGGTTTCACCATGTTGGTCAGGCTGGTCTTGAACTCCCGACCTCAGGTGATCCGCCCGCCTTGGCCTCCAAAGTGCTTGGATTACAGGCGTGAGCCACCGCGCCCGGCCGCCTAGCTAATTTTTGTGGGTTTTTTTTTTAGTAGAGACGGGGTTTCACCATGTTGGGCAGGATGGTCTTGATCTCTTGACCTCGTGGTCCACCCGCCTCGGCCTCCCAAAGTGCTGGGATTACAGGCGTGAGCCACTGCACCTGGCCTATTAGTCATTTTTATTTCTTCTTGAAATTGTCCTTAGAGTCTAAACTTCTCAACATGATTTTTTTTTTTGAGAAGGAGTTTTGCTGTCACCCAGGCTGGAGTGCAGTGGGACGATCCTGGTCACTGCAACCTGCACCTCCCAGGTTCAAGCAATTCTCCTGCCTCAGCCTCCTGAATAACTGGGATTACAGGCCACCATGCCCGGCTAATCTTTTTTTTTTTTTTTTTTTTTTTTTTTTTTGTGTCCGAGTTTCACTCTTGTTGCCCAGGCTGGAGTGCAATGGTGCAATCTGGGCTCACCGTGACCTCCGCCTCCCGCGTTCAAGTCAGTCTCCTGCCTCAGCTTCCTGAATAGCTGGGATTACAGGTGCTCACCACCAAGCCCAGCTAATTTTATATTTTTTCAGTAGAGATGGTGTTTCACCATGTTGGTCAGGCTGGTCCCAAACTCCTGACCAAACTCCTGATCCACACACCTTGGCCTCCCAAAGTGCTGGGATTACAGACATGAGCCACGGCGCCCAGCCTAATTTTTGTATTCCTAGTAGAGGCAGGGTTTCACCATGTTGGCCAGGCTGGTCTTGAATTCCTGACCTTGTAATCCGCCCACCTCAGCCTTCCAAAGTGCTGGGATTACAAGCGTGAGCCACTGCACCCAGCCTCTCAATGTGATTTTTAAGGTGGTTGGTGTGCTACCACTCTGGATTTATCTTCTACCACTCCTCTCCTTCCCATTCCCCACCCTATTCTAAGCTCTAGCCATACTTAATTTTATTTAATATCTATAATTTGTCATGCTTTCTCTTGCTTCTGGCACTGTAAACATTCTACATACTATTTCTGGATGTCTCTTTCAATATCTCTTGTCTGATTAATTTCTATTTGTCCTTCAGGTCTCAGCTTAAACATCCCTTCCCCAGAAAGCCTTCCCTGACCTCCAGATTGAGCACCCTGCTAGGGTTCCCAAATCATCCCGTATTATAATTATTTTCTTCTTTTTTCTTCTTCTTTCTTCTTTCCCTTCTCCTTCTCTTCCTTCTAGTACATTTTTAATTTCGAAATGATTTTAGATTTACAGAAGAGCTACAAAGATGACACACAGTTTCCATGTACCCTTCCTCCAGCCTCCCCAATGTTAATATGTTACATAACCATGGCACCATGATCAAAACTAAGTGATGAACATAGTCATGATACTATTAACTGTATTCAGATTTCACTGACTTTTTTTCACTAATATCCCTTTTCTGTTCTAGGATCTAATCCTGGATAGCATATTGCTTTAGTTATCCTGTCTCCTTAGTCTCCTGTACTTCATATCTTATAGTGCTTAATGTATTTGATTATAATTTTCTCCCATTCTAGAATATAAACTCTATGAGAGCAAGGACTATTTTTAAATTTATTTATTTATTTATATTTTTTTACCATTGCAAACTCAGTTCTTACAGTCTTACAGTGTCCATAGTAAGCAGGTGGTTTATATGACTGAATAGAAAGCAGGATTTTTCCTTAAAGAATTTCTCAGAAAAGGGGCAACACCTTCTATTTAAGTTCTTACAAAGTATCTCATATCATGTTATAGTCTCTCAATTATTTTATTTAGAGCAATAAAGTACTGTTCACACATTAGCCTGAAATGACCTCAGAGAATGTGGGGGATGCTTGTAGAGAGCATCTATTAGAATCAGTAAAAAATAGAGGCAAAGACATTTAAAAACCTTTAGTAATCTGTGTTTTGGGGGCTGTGACCTCAAAGTGATAAGGGCTGAATGTCTTTGTGAACAGGTTTTAAAAGTAGATGGGGAGCCAGGCATGGTGGCTCATGCCTGTAATACCAGCACTTTGGGAGGCCGAGGCCACAGATCGCTTGTGGCCAGGAGTTTGAGACCAGCCTGGTCAACATGGTGAAAACTTGTCTCTACTAAAAATACAAAAATTAGCTGGGCATGGCATGTGCCTATAGTCCCAGCTACTTGGGAGCCTGAGGCATGAGAACCACTTGAACCCAGGAAGTGGAGGTTGCAGTGAGCCAAGATCGTGCCACTACACTCCAGCCTGGGCAACAAGAGTGAAACTCTGTTTCAAAAAAAAAGAAAAAAAAGAAAAAAAAAAAAGAATGAGGTAGTTATTTGTTAATAGCATTTGCTGTTAGTTATTTCCTATACGGAAATCATGATGTCATCACAAGATTTTTTTCCTTAACCAGCTTTATTAAGGTATAAATTAAGTATAATTACATGTAATTAAATATAATTTACATGTAATTAAATTCACCAATTTTCAGTGTATAATTTTTAACAAATGCATATCGTAATCAGCATTACAATCAATACGTAGAATATTTCTCTCACTGTAAAAAGTTCCCTTGTACCTCTTTGAAAGCAATTTTCCCCTTCTATCCTCAGTCCCTGGCAATCACTGATTTGTTTTCTGCAAAAGATACTTTTACTTTCTAAGCAAATATTTATGAGGGCCTTCTATTTAGAAGTCCTTGAGCTAGACAGATACTTCATAGAATACAAAGATAAATAAGACTCAGTTTGTGTCCTTAAATAGCTAAAAATCTAGTCTAGTCGTATGTAATTTTGAGATTACTCTGTCTACACATAATATGGGACTGAATTTCAATATGAATTATGCCCACTAAAGAAGAATAAGGAAGAAAAAATATTGCAAATGTTTCCTGAACTTTTAGAATACTAAACAAAAGATTCATGAGTGCCACTAATTATAATTTCTTTAAAAAGGCACAAATTTATGGTTACAGGATATCCAGATAAGTTTTAAAAAGTAAACTCTTTAAAATTAAGTAACATATGTACAGGAAACAAAAGTGCAGAAATCATAAGCGCACAGCTTGATCTTCTCAGATTATTCATGTCAACCTAGACCAGAACTGTGCGACCAATGCAGTAAAAAGGCAACATACTAAAGTCTTATGGTTTAGATGGAATAATTACATCACTGTAAGAAAGAAAGATAGGAGAATAATGTTCTGCAAAGGCTCACAAAGAATTGTGGGGATAAGTAGTGAGAAAATGGATGGCACATTAAAATTCATGAGGAAATGCCGTTTAAGTTCTATGAATAACAAAACGATTATTATGCAGGATCAGGTTTTTCTTTCATCATTACAGAAAGACACAAAATCATTATCGTGATCTGCCATGTGTTCTTCCTTTGTTATCAGATACTGGGACAGGCCTATTAAATGTTCTATGTTACCCAGGGGAATGGTCAGGGTGGTGAGTAATGTTGGTCACGATGCATATGGTTTTCTGAGGTCCTAAATGTAAGTGCGTTTAGATCCGAGGGAAGGAACAAATTTAAAAGGGCAGAATGGCTGGATGGGCACTTTCTTGTGATTGCAAAGCACTGGGTCTATTCTTACCCTTTCTGCCTCTTGCTTTATGCTTTATACCTGGCATTTCCAGACTGGACAAAGCTATTTGCCTTTGGTGGCTCCTTAGTCAATACAATGGGGACTACAATTAATTTCAAAAGGGGTATTCATATGAAAATTGTAGAAAAATATTAACACCAGGAGAAAAAAACACAGTGTGGAAAAATAATCCTACAAAAATGTGTATAGTGGAGTCGAACATTTACCCACACTATAATTCCAATATGCAAAGAAAATACTGCTTTTTAATTTCTATCAGAGACCTAATTCCTACCTTGCTCTATAATGAGAGGAAAAAACCAACAGAATATTAAACTTGTGAATTCCAGGCAACAATCTTTTTTAGTTTAAATAAATAGTTTATGTTGGCCCGGTGTTGTGGCTTCTCTATTTAATCCCAGTGCTTTGGGAGGCCAAGGAAGGAGAATGGCTTGAGGCCAGGAGTTCAAGACCAGCTTGGGAAACATAGCAAGCCCCATTTCTACAAAACTATATGCGAAGTCTTAGAATTAGGAATTAAAATTTCAGCATTTTGGTAATCCCTAGTGTCTAGACTGTTTACTTTCTGTGTGTGTGCTTTGTTTATGATGAGACTGTAAACCTAGTGGCATTGGGTAAACCTTTATCTTGTAAGAATTCAGTTTAGTCCGGGCACTGTGGCTTATGCCTGTAATTCTAGCACTTTGGGAGGCCGAGGCAGGCTGATCACGAGGTCAGGAGATCGAGACCATCCTGGCCAACATGGTGAAACCCCATCTGTACTAAAAATACAAAAATTAGCTGGGCGTGGTGGCATGCACCTGTAGTCCCAGCTACTCAGGAGGCTGAGGCAGGAGAATTGTTTGAACCTGGCAGGCGAAGGTTGGCAACAGAGGGAGACTCCGTCTAAAAAAAAAAAAAATTCAGTTTAATTTTGCTTTATTGAACTTTATGTACTAGAAGGGAAGCACCAAAAATGAAATTTTAGATAAAAGCCAACTATTGAAGCAATTGTCTATATTTAATAAATAGAAGTAAAGTTAGTGAAACATTCAATAAGAAGGCCACAAACAGTTGGTGAAAAGAGCAATGGCTTAGAGATCTGGGAAGGCTGTACCCTGGATTTTGCTCTGCCTCTATGCTGTATGACCTGGGGCAAGTCATTGAACATGTTAAAGTCTCGGTTCCTTCATCTCTACAAATGAGGATGGCAGTCTCTATAGTTTAAATTGCATTATTCTAGATAGTGCAGAGATAATGTCATTTGAAAATGTCTTAAAATACTATATTTCTAATGGGATAAAATGAAAGAGATAAGAACCAAGACATGTCCGGGCATGGTAGCACTTTGGGAGGCTGAGGTGGGCAGATCACCAGAGGTTGAGAGTTCAAGACTAGCCTGACCAACATGGTAAAATCCCATCTCTACTAAAAATACAAAATTAGCTGGGCATGGTGATGCATGCCTGTAATCCCAGCTACTCAGGAGGCTGAGGCAGGAAAATTGCTTGAACCTGGGAGGTGAAGATTGCAGTGAGCTGAGATCGCGCCACTGCACTCCAGCCTGGACAACAAAAGTGACACTCTGTCAAAAAAAACAACCCAGGGGCAGAGGTTGCAGTGAGCTGAGATTGTGCCACTGCACTCCAGCCTGGGCAATAGAGTGAGACTGCAACTCAAAAAAAAAAAAAGAACCAAGACACAAATTGTTCCTTTTAAATAGGGTGTAATGTTTGGAAAATGAAGTAAAAAAAAAAAAAAATCAACCAAAAAAAGTTGGAAACACTCTCAGACAAGACCTATCTCAGATTTTAATTGTAAATATTAAGACTGTAAGTCCCTTCTTTGGCTAAAATTTTCACCTATGGAAAAAAAATGTTGTTAGAATAATTGTATGTGTGTGTGTGTATACCTTGACCCATACCTTGCACCGTGTAAAGACATCAACTCAGCTCAAAATGGATTGCAAATCTCAACGTAAGATTCTATAACTGTAAAAATACTCGAAGAAAACATTGGCCAGGTGCCATGACTAATGCCTGTAATCTCAGCACTTCGAGGCTGAGGTGGGAGGATTCATTGAGCCCAGGAGTTTGAGACCAGCCTAGGCAACATGGAAAAAAACATTCTCTGCAAAAGAAGTACAAAAATTAGCCAGGCATGGTGGCACATGCCTGTAGTCCCACTACTCAGGAGGCTGAATGGGAGGTTCACTGAGCCCAGAAGTTCAAGGCTTCAGTGAGATATGATCGCACCACTGCATTCCAGCCTGGAAGACAGAGAGAGATCCTGTCTCAAAAAAATAAATTAATTAATTAAAAATAAAGGAATAAATAAGAAATATATGAAAACATTTTTGTGACATTAGATTTGGCAAAGATTTCTAAGATACCACAGCAAAAGCACAATTTAGAAAAGGAAAAAAATTTGATAAATTGAACTTTGTCAAAATAATAACTCTTTGAAAGACACAATTAAGAAAATTAAAAGACAAGGCATAGACTAGGCCAAAGTATTTGCAAAGCATGTATCTGACAAAGGACTCGTATTTGAAATGCATAAAGAACTCTCAAAACTCAGTAAAATAATAAACAACCCTTCCCACACACATACAAGTGGGCAAAAGTTTTGAACAGACACTTTACAAAAAAGTTATATGGACTACAAATCAATACCTTTCATAAAAATATGTCTGATATTGTCATAGAGGTATGCAAATTAAAACTGTAATAAGTTACTGTAATCAGTGGAAGGTAGTCCAAGTTACCAGTGGCGAATCCGTATGGGTCTGTGGCAACCTCAATTCTCACCTCCTGGGAACAAAGAATTTGACTAAAGGGCATAAGGCAGAAAAAGAGACCAAGGCAATTTCCAGAGCAGGAGTGGAAGTTTATTAAAAAGCTTAAAGCAGGAAAAAAGGAAAGTACCTTGGAAGAGACTCAAGTGGGCACAAAGAAAGTCAAGTGTGACATTTAAACTTGATCCTAGAACTTTATAGACTGGCCCGCTTCTGGTGTCTTGTACCCCTTTCTCATGATATTTCCCTTAGGGTGGGCTGCCGGCATGCACAATGCCCTCTGTCTGCTTGGGAGGTGATCACGCACAGTGTGTTTAGGAGGTTGTACCATGCCCATCTGAGGCTTTCTTCCTTTTTCCAGTGGAGTGCCCCTGAAGGTCATAGTCCATACTTTTGTTTCTTAATGTGCATGCCTGGGAAGTTGCTTCTTCTTGGTGGATGCATTCAACTAATGCTTTAGAGCGGCAGGTGTGAACCATCAGGAAATGGCCTCTCCCTGGCAATTTATCAGCCTCTCATCGACCATATTGATAATGAATGATTTAATGACTGTTTGGTGACTGACTCTGTGATAATTACTCAAATCTTAACAACTGGATGCTCAAAAAGAGAAGAAATTGTGGTGATGATATCTTTTACTTTTGAACTGAAAGTTAGGTATTTCTCTAAGTTTTATAATATGGCATGCCATCTAATTATGCCAGTATATCACTGCTGCCAATTTATCACTTTTAGAGAGGCAATATGATAATTGCCAAACCATTTCTTGACATTCCTGGTGGGAGGGGGAGAGCCGTCTCCTGCCCTGCTCATGCCTAACTACCTGTAACAATACCATCATCTCCTATTAGAATGGCTCAAACAAACGAACAGACAGACAATATCAGGTCCTAGCAAATATGCAGAGCAACTGGAATTTTCCTACATGGCTGGTAGAAGTGCAAAACAGTGCAGCCACTTTGGAAAAATAGTTTGGCAGTTTCTTTTTTTTTTTTTAGAGATGGAGTCTTGCTCTGTTGCCAGGCTGGAGGGCAGTGGTACCATCTCGGCTCACTGCAACCTCCGCATCCCGGGTTCAAATGATTCTCCTGCCTCAGCCTCCTGAGTAGCTGGGATCATGCCCAGCTAATTTTTGTATTTTTAGTAGAAACAAGGTTTCACCGTGTTGGCCAGGATGGTCTCGATCTCTTGACCTCGTGATCTGCCATCCTCGGCCTCCCAAAGTGCTGGGATTACAGGCGTGAGCCACCATGCCCAGCCAGGCAGTTTCTTATAAACATATATTTATCATTTGACCCTGCAATTCCACTCCTAGATGTTTACCCAAGAGAAATGAAAACTTTTGTCACTCAAAAACCTATATGAGAATGTTTATAGCAAATTTACGCATAATCACCCAAAACTGGAAACAACATAAATGTCTCTCAATTACTGAATTGATAATTGTGGTACATCCATACCACGGAATGCCACTTAAAGAGGATTAAACTATTGTATTTACAACATGGTTGAATCTTAAAGCAATGATGCCGAAGATAAAAGAAGCCAGATCAAAGAAAGAGTACATGCGATACAATTTCATGCATATGACATTTCGGGAGACTCTAAACTATAGTGACAGAAAACAAATCAGTGGTTTTAAGGGCCTGGAGGTAAAGGAAGGGGTTGACCATAAAGGGGTACAAGGGAATTTGTTAAAGTTACGAAACTATTTTATATCTTCTATTTATAATGGTGGTTACACAACCATATACACTTGTCAAAATTAATGAAATTCATAAAACTGTAACCCAGAGTTCCAGGGTTTTCCTTTTCCAGAACACATTACAAAAAAGTACCCAGATGTAACTGCGGCACCTCAAGTTTTCGTTGTTTCAAAAAAGTTCAAGGAAGAAGCCTAGCCATGGCAAAACAAAAACCAGTTGGAACCAGAGATGCCTTAGTTGGAGATGAACTTTGGAGAATTCTCATTAGCATACTAAAAACTCCACCCAGGAAGGAACTTATTCTCCATTTATATGTAGAGTTATGATCGGAGACTGGGCCTGATCTGCCTCTACTCCACTGCTACATATGATGACTCAGTTAACCCGCCTAATAAAAGCCTTTGTGTCACCTTTGATTAGGGAGGCACTGCTTTGGGGAATTCTCCCCGATATCCTCCTTGTTGTAAGTAATAAAATCTTGTTAAATCCTCCTTGGTTGTGGTCATTGGACTGTCACTGGCTAAGTGATCAAACTCATCCATTGTGTGGATAACAAAACTATACACTGAAACTATAACATTTGGAAATTATGCCACAATAAACCTGACTGCCCCCCCAAAAGCCTTCTCACAATGCTTTTTGCAGATATTTTTTTTTGAGGCGGACTCTCACTCTGTCGCCCAGGTTGGAGTGCAGTGGCAAGACCTTGGCTCATTGCAACCCCTGCCTCCAGGGTTCAAGTGATTCTCGTGCTTCAACCTCCCGAGTAGCTGCGATTACAGGCATGAGACATATGCCTGGCTAATTTTTGTATTTTTTTTTTTTTTTTTTAAGGGAAGCTGTCAGACTTATTTTGTATTTTTTTTAATAGAAATGAGGGTTCACCATATTGGTCAGGATGGTTTAGAACTCCTAACCTCAGATGATCCTCCCACCTCAGCCTCCCAAAGTGGTGCTGGGATTATAGGTGTCAGCCACCGCACCTGGCCTTTTCATAGATTTTTGTTTTTTTGAGGTGGAGTCTCACACTGTTGCCTGGCTAGAGTGTGCGATCTCAGCTCACTGCAACCTCTGACTCACAGGTTCAAGCAGTTCTCCTGACTCAGCCTCCCAAGTAGTTGGGATTACAGGCACCCGCCACCATGCCCAGCTAATTTTTTGTATTTTTAGTAGAGACAGGGTTTCACTATGTTGGTCAGGCTGGTCTCGAACACCTGACCTCATGATCCACTCGCCTTGGCCTCCCAAAGTGCTGGGATTACAGGCGTGAGCCACCATGCCCAGCCCCTTTTCACAGATTTTAATGGTAATACTTGATAGAGCAGGAGCATTACCATCTTGGACAAGCACCGCAATTCTAAAGTTCCCCTTGATCAAAAAACACCTAAATCAAAAAGACATCAGCCTAATGGCTAAGATCAGCATGACCATAAACCACAAATGACATCTCTGATCAGAAACATTCTAACCATAATATAAAACCCTCCCCGACTAGAGAGACGTCAGCCCCAATATAAACTTCTCTCTGACCAGAGACCTTCCAACCCCACAATAAACTTCTCCCCTATACAGAAACATTCCAAGCCTGTAATAAGTTCTCACACCCTGAACTCTTAAATAGTCTGTAAGAGAGAGTACTCCTGACCGAAATCGGCCAGAAGCCCCCTCTCAGGTTTATTCTCCAAAATAAACCTGTCTTGACTGTTGAGCCGCTTTTCGTGTTTCTTTCATGTTTCTTTCCTCTTTCTTTAACTCTTACAATACTTAAATATGTAAGCTCCTTTTTCTCCTCCTATGAAAAATTTATATCATAACTGAGAAATCAATAAGGACCATAAAAATTAAGATATTAAGACGAGGCCAGGTGTGGTGGCTCATGCCTGTAATCCCAGCACTTTGGGAGGCTGAGGCAAGTGGATCACTTGAGGTCAGGAGTTCCAGACCAACCTGGCCAACATGGTGAAACCCTGTCTCTACTAAAAGTATAAAATTAGCCAGGTGTGGTGGTGGGTGCCTATAATCCCAGCTACTCAGGGGGCTGAGGCAGGAGAATTGGAGAACTGCTTGAACCCGGGAGACAGAGGTTGCAATAAGCTGAGCTCTCGCTACTGCACTCCAGCCTGGGCGACAGAGTGAGACTCTGTCTTAGTAAATAAATAAATAAATAAATTTAAAAAAATAAAAAAAAAAAGGAAAGTATTTGCAATACAAAATCTATGTGCCTTAAAGTAATTCCTACTAAAGACACATAGTAAATGTTTATTTATGTTTTAATCTATCTCATTTTTGATTTTATGAATTAAATGTCAATGAAAGCTTTTTTTTTTTTTCAGAGAAATAGTACTGTTTCATTTTTCTTTTAAATAATGTTGATGCTGAAGTTTCTCAGATAAACCCAGCTTGCCACCTTCAGGCCACCGAAAGATTTACAGAGACCATAGTCGGAACACTAATAATGCATCTTTCTCAATAATCCATAATTAATAACATCTTGATCACTTTATTAGTGCCTTTGTCAAATGCACTCTAGAATCTTTCCCCAGCATTTACTGGAATCTTCCCAACTTTCAAAACTCAGTCAAATGTCACTAACTCCTAGATGCCTTCACTGATCACTCTAGCTAATTTTTCCTCCTCTATATATTTTATCTCCTTGATTACATGTAATCTCATTAAAGGTAATAACCATGTCTTAAATATATTTTATGCCTCTGCATGGCTATTATAAAGGGTGTGTATAATAATTGTACATGCTAATATTGACTGAATGAACACATGAATGAATAAATAGGAAGCTAGAGTAAACATTGAGCTTTCATTTGGAAGAGGCCCCATTTAACTAGTAGATTAAGGGGAATTCTACACATTTATTAGAGATTATAAGCGTACATGTAAAGTGCGATTTTCATTAACAACTAGCAGTGTCTCAATCTCTATTAAACTCTGAAACGATATTGTTGATGAATGATTTAATGACTGTTTGGTGACTGGCTCTGTGATAATTACTCAAATGACTCAGAAAAATTCTGAAATTTTTTTGTCTAGTTCCATCTAGTTTAGGGAATGAAGTTTTCCTTCATGTTTACATTCTCTCTGGAATGAAATTTCCCTCCTGCTCTTTCTTTTTTTTTTTTTCCCTTTTTCCTTTTTTTTTTTTTTTTAAGACGGGGTTTCACCATGTTGGTCAGGCTAGTCTTGAACTCCCGACCTCAGGTGATCCGCCCGCCTTGGCCTCCAAAGTGCTTGGATTACAGGCATGAGCCACCACGCCCGGCCCCCTCCTGCTCTTTCAAGGTCTACATGTATCCAGGACTACTAGATGAAAAACTGGCCATAGATGTTTGCTTCTGATTTATTTTTAATGGAGAGAGGAATGGTCCACACTTGAGAATGGCTTATCTTGTTGAATTCCTTCCATTAGAACCAATCTTTCTTTCGTTCTTTTATTTTATTTTCTCTTTTTCTTTTTCTTTCTTTCCTTCTTTCTTTCTTTTCTCTTTATTTTCTTTTTCTGAAACTGGGTCACTGGGTCTTGCTCTGTCACCCAGGCCGGTAGGCGGTGGCACCATCATGGCTCACTGCAGCCTTGTCCTCCTGGGCTCAAGTGATCCTCCTGCCTCAGCCTCTCAAGTAGCTGGGAATACAGGCATGCACCTCCATGCCTGGCTAACTTTTGTATTTTTTGTAGAGATGAGTCTTGAGATGGGGGTCTCACTATGTTGCCCAGGTGGGTCTCAAACTCCTGGTCTCAGGCAATCCTCCTGCCTTCGCCTCCCAACATGTTGGGATTACCAGCATGAACCACCACACCTGGCCCCATTAGAACTGCTAATGAAAGTTCTCCTGCCTGCTAGGAGGGCTATTTATCCCTTCTGTCAATACTTCATTTCTCAGTATATCCTCCCCACTCTCTGCCCTCTCCCTAGGCCCAGCCTTATCCATCTGAGAGAGGAAGTAACCAGTAATTTGAGCACGCACAGGAGGCTCTGGTTTGGGCAATCAGGTCAGCAGTGTTTTTGAATTTTTGTTTCTGCTTTGTTGAGGGCCGAAGAGGAAGATAGGCCCTTAGGTTACCAGTGAGATAGAGAAAGGGGAGGAAAATACAGAGAAACAATCAGATTCACATTTTGGGATACAAATCCACCACAAATGCAAGTTTATAGTACCTATCTGGACTAAAAGTTTGTTCTCTCCCCCTCCAGTCCTGTATCCTTCCTCAAAATGTCAGCTTGGTATTTCTCCCTCATCAATTTCTTTGTTTCAACCCTCCTGAACACACCTTCTAATCGTGCCCCAATACTTTCACTGACAAAGTCTTTTCTTTTTTTTTTTTTTTTTAAAGACGGGGTTTCACCATATTGGTCAGGCTGGTCTCGAACTCCTGACCTCAGGTGATCCACCCGCCTCAGCCTCCCAAAGTGCTGGGATTACAGGCGTGAGCCACCCTGCCCGGCACAAAGTCTTTTCTTAATCATCACATATACACTGTAGTAGCGGCATCTTTTTCCAGTTATTCTTTTCTCACGCTTTCATTTACCCTAGTTGATTCTAACCAGCCATCCCCAAGTGCATTAGTTATATTTTCAGTTTGCTCTCGAATTCTCATTTACTCACAATCTGGCTTCTGTCTGCTTCTCTTTACCAAGACAAGTCTTGTTTTGGTTCAATTAATGAGTTTTTTAACAATCCATGTAGTTTGATACCATGGCTCACTCCTGTGAGCAATTAGGTTCTGTTATTAATTAGGTTTGTACATATCACCATTTTTCTAGCATTTTAAACTTTCTGGTTGTGACTGTAATAATATCTTCGAATAATTTTCCTTTTTTTTTTTTTTTTTTTTGCTTTACTTACTCCTTTTAACCATCACCACAGTGGTCCTACACTTTCCTTTCTTTCCTGAAGATGATTTAAAAATTCTATTCCATTTTTGTAAATCTTTAATGTTGAGCCTCTTTCCTGTCTCTTTTACATGCTCTGAAACAGATTGCTTGGATTCTAGAATGTTTCGAAAGACTGCTTATAAAGCAATAGCAGCAGGGTACAATTCAGACTTCTCACACTTCTTTAAATACCAGTTCTTTCAGGTGCTTTTTTTTTTTTTTTTTTTTTTAAGACAGAGTCTCACTCTGTTGCCCAGGCTGTAGTGCAATTGTGCAATCTCGGCTCACTGCAACTTCCGCCTCCCAGGTTCAAGTGATTCTCCTGCCTCAGCCTCCTGAGTAGCTGGGATTACAGGTGCCTGCAACCACTCCTGGCTAATTTTTCATATTTTTAGTAGAGATGGAGTTTCACCATGTTGGCCAGGCTGGTCTCAAACTTCCGACCTCAGGTGATCTGGCCACCTCAGCCTCCCAAAGTCCTGGGATTACAGGCCTGGCCTCAGGTTTTTAACGTAACCCAAAGATAAGAAATCGACTCAATGTCATTGGGGGACACTGACCTTTCTTCCCAGATTCCACCCAAGTATTTTCTGTTTTTACTCTGTACTTGAGTTTTGTTTGTCACTGTAATTTGTAAACTCACTGGGTAGGAAGTAATTGTTCAACTTCTAATTTAGAATAGCCCCAAGCACATGGTTATTAATGGTAACATGCTTTAAATGTCCTTGGATATAAAACGAACCATGTTAAACATCACTTGAGTTTTTCACTTTTATTTTTCTTCATTCTTGTCTTGCAGGTTTGATACCGTATATTCTCAGTAGGTGGTTCTCATGCAAGAATGGGGTCAGTTCTTGTACCTTTTCTGAAAAAGATTCCCTGCCTCGGATGCTGTGTATCTGTTGAACTTTTCAGCTACCGTGGTTTCCAATGGCTGGAGTTACAAACATCGAAAGAAAATACATTGTTTTGGCACCAAGCTCTAGATAATTCCATCTCCCAATGCAGTTTAGTGGTTATTAGTGTGGCTTTGAATCTTGGCCCTCTTAGTTCCTCATATTGTCACCATAAGCGAGTTTCTAACACAAAATTAGGGATAGTGATAACCGAACTCTGAGTTTCTGTGAAAAATAAAGGAAATAATTTACAGCTGAAACTTGAACAAGTTGGGGGGTAGGGGCACGAACTTTTTGCATAGTCAAAATCTGCATATAACTCTTAATTTTTTCTTGGAGACAGAGTCTTGCTGTCACCCAGGCTGCAGTGCAGTGGTGCAATCTCAGCTCACTGCAACATCTGCCTCCCAGGTTCAAGTGATTCTTTTTTTTTTTTTAAAGATGGGGTTTCACCATAATGGCCAGGCTGGTTTTGAACTCCTGACCTCAGGTGACCCACCCACCTCAGCCTCCCAAAGTGCTAGGATTACAGGCGTGGGCCACCATGCCCGGCCTCAAGTGATTCTTTTGCCTCAGCCTCCCAAATAGCTGGGACTACACATGCTCACCACCATGCCTGGCTAATTTTTTTTTTTTATATTTTTAGGAGAGACAGGGTTTTACCATGTTGCTCAGGTTGGTCTTGTACTCCTGAACTCAGGCAATCTGCCTGCCTTGGCATCCCAAAGTGCTAGGATAACAGGCGGGGAGCCACTGCGTCGGGCCAAAATCTGTGTATTACTTGACTCCCCAGAGCTTAACTATTAAGAGCCAACTATTGCCTGGAAGCCTTACTGATAACATAAATGGTTAATTAATACATATTTTGTATATGTTTTATATATTGTATTCTTACAATAAAGCAAGCTAGAGAGAAGAAAATATTAAGAAAATCATAAGGAAGAGAAAATATATTACTATTCATTAAGTGCAAGTGGATCATCATAAAGGTCTCCACCATCTTCAGTAGGCTGAAGAGGAGGAGGAGAAAGACAAAGGATTGATCTTGCTATCTCCAGCTTAGCAGGGGCAGAAGAAAATCTGCAAGTGGACCTGTGAAATTCAAACCTATATTGTTCAAGAGTCAACTGTATCGGAAACATTTGACTACTATGAACTAAGGGATTATGATCATTGGTCTGAAAATGATGATTTTTAGAAAGTGACTTTATTATGTCATTGATAGAGATGCCCTATACTGAAATACTGAGATTATCAATACCTTACCTGTACCACAAATGTATTTTTTACCTCTTTAGTTTCTGTTTCTATAATATTTTGAATTCCTAACATAATCCAGAGGGCTGGGAGATGCCCCTAATGAACGAGAGAAACCTGGAATATTCTCCTATTTATCAGATCACTTCCTCTTATACCCCAAGTTTTGAGATATAAAGTTGTTACAAAGTTCCATTTTATTTGGTATCATTCAAAATCTGATGAACTTGCATTTTAAGAAGCACTGGTCAGTTCCATTTAAAAGCAGTTGGTATGAGTTCACTTTATTTTACTTTAGTTTTTGAGGCATAGTGTCACTCTGTTGCCCAGGCTGGAGTGCAGTGGTATGATCTTGGCTCGCTGCAACCTCTGCCTCCTGGGTTCAAGCGATTCACCTACTTCAGCCTCCCGAGTACCTGGTATTACAGGCGCACGCCACCATGCCCAGCTATATTTTTTTTTTTTTTTTGTATTTTTAATAGAGACGGGGTTTCACCATATTGGCCAGGCTGGTCTCAAACTCCTGATCTCAAGTGATCCACCCACCCCGCATGCCAAGATGTAGGGATTACAGGCATGAGCCACCATGCACGGCCATGAGTTCACTTTAAATGAGCACAGAAAAATCTAGGGTTCCAACAGCCTTATGGTACATCTTTTGCAGCCTGGTCAGACAGTAGGGTCTTTAGGTGATGGTGAAGTGACAGCTTTGAGTTGTCTTCTTTGGTAGCTAAGGGTTGGTTAATTCTAACAGCAGGAATGATTGAGAAGTCCAAGAAACAATCTTCTTCACATTGCACTTTGTTACAGTTGACACTAGTTTAAAAATTGGCAGGCTCTAGAACAGAAAGACCTGCCCCCAAAGTACCTTTTCTGATAAAGTTGCTTGTTGTATATCTGTTGAACTTTTCAGCTACTGTGGTTTCCAAGGAATGCACCTCTATCAAAAATCAGCTTAATTCCTAAAGAGGTCAATTATTCATTCTTCCATTCAGCAGCATCAACAAATATTGACAGCCCACCTTGAATCACACTGTGCTGGGCCCTGAATTTAGTGGCGTTTTAATATTCCGGCTCTTGTCAGGGGCTTACAATCTAGCTGGGCAGAAGAGGAAATAGGCAAATAAATTAAAATGCAGGGTCCTGTAAAGGAAATGAATAGCCTAAGTGACCTAAGTTTTGGAAATAACACAACTAAAACTTCAGCTCCACAACTCAGTAGCTGTGTCCTTGGACAGGTCATGTCAGATCAGGAAAGGTGAGAATGAGTTGCCAACGCATCACTCTGGGATGGTTCCGGCTCTTGCTAGAAGGTCACATCGTGTCAGGTGTGTGAAGGCAGGACAGGCTGCAGCAACCACTGTAGCGGAGAAAGAGGTGTCGTCGCGCCCTTTGGCGCGGAAGAGGCGAAACAAGAGAGGGTCCTCGGGCCCTTAGGGATGGCTCATCTGCTCAAGGCGAAGCGCACGTGGCAGTTGGCGGGGAAACCCCTGGGGGTGGAGCTTCAGCTCCCCGTCCGGCCGCCCCCTGCTACGTCATCGAGCACCTCCCCCTCCCCTTGCTACAAGTCGCACGCGCGGAAGTAAACAGCTCTACGTCATCAGGGCGCGTCCTCGCCTTTCCCCTCCCATCTCCTCAGATCGGAGGACGTGCTCGCCTCCACTCGGGGCCAGGTCTATGTCCCGGTTTCCCGCTGTCGCGGGCAGGGCGCCAAGGCGGCAGGAGGAGGGTGAGCGGTCAAGAGACCCCCAGGAAGAGCGGCCCTCGGCTGTTTGCATCGCCGATAGAGGTGCGGTCTGCGGGACGGTACGGAAGCCAGCGGGAGTTAATGCGTGGGGGGTTTGGGGGGGATGAAAGTATGCCTTTGGCAGGCTGAGAAGAGTAGTGAGGAAGCCGCGGCGTTCTGCTAGCTTTCCAAGCCCGAGGCGAACTTTGCGTCCAATGAGCACTTTGCCTTAGAGGGGGGCGGTCCCAGATCCAAGTTGGGCGAAAACCTTATTGGGGGGCGAAAAAGTGAACCCCAACGCCCGAAATGCATTCTGTTCTTAAACAGGCTCATAAACCCTTTGTTCTCTACCCATTCATCCTCCCCCCCCCTTCGTTGGGCCGCCAGCCTGCCTTTGGGTACGGTATGAAGGGAGCCAGTTTCCAGGAGCCAGTTTCCATGGTTACCCACCACTTGGCCTTCTGGGATATCAGTCACTCTGAACAGGGACCTAACTTGAACCATGAATCAGAAGCAAACACAGGTGGCTTCTAATCCAGCTGAGAATTTTCTGCTGTGTTCCAGTTTTTGGTCTATTGTTAAATAAAATTGGGTTTTGTGCTTCTGTGTAAGTATGCATGTGTATACGTTGCATTGAGCTATACTTGCTTTGAAAAGTACTTTAAGTTATGCATGAACAAATGCTCAAGTTGCTGGATTTCACCAAAAAGTTGTTCTGGGCTTATAATCCCTCACTTACAAATGGTACACGAGCGATTTAACTGAGAAGTCATGGATGATCCCTTCCAGCGCTAAAATTCTATTGCCTTTCTGTTTTTAGCCCTGAGAAATTGAGTCCTCCAGAGATATCTTTACAAGTCTTTTAATTGACTGAATTTTCTGTTATTACAGAAGAGAAAGGATGCACGTCCCAGGAGGGAGGAACTACTCCAACTTTTCCTATTCAGAAACAAAGAAAAAAGATTATTCAAGCTGTGAGGGACAATTCATTCCTTATTGTTACTGGAAATACAGGAAGTGGTAAAACAACTCAACTCCCAAAATATCTGTATGAAGCAGGTGATTTTTTTCTGTGAAAATATTGGAAATATTTTTAAAATATCCTCTTTTTAAAGGCCAGTAGGATATCTGTACTGCATGATTGCCCACGACTTTATAGTCCCACTTCTCTTGGCACACCGCCTTCCCGCTGTGTTTCTTTATGGTCTATTTCAGTTTCAGGAATTAGTTGGGATAGCAAATTTTCCCATTTTTCATTACCATAATAATCTCAAATAGAATTACATCTAGATATTAATTCCCTTTTATAGAATAAGGTTGTCTAGCAGTAGACTATTAACCATTGGATATTGAAATAATTTTGAGGGGAAGAAGTATGTTGATACCTGTTGCTGACATCAGTATTTCTTGATTCTTTCTCTAGAGCATTATCAGGGAAATATTTATTCCCTGACTTTGCCAGTGCAAGCCAACTGACAAGTTACCTTTAAAATATGTTAAGTTGTTATAGCAACAGAAAATAAAAAAAAAAAAAGAAAACATGTTAAGTAAAATAGGAGGCCTTTGGTTTGGACTGATCTCTTGCACTAGACTCAACAGACCAAACCAAAATGGAGTTACTCATGCTGAAGTTCCACGCCACCAAGTCTAGAAACTAAATTTTTTCATCTAATCAGAAATCAGGAGAAAGATATAATAGCCAAATCCCAAAACAGACCAGTTTTAGCCAGCATAAAGAAGTTTCCTCTGCTTTAACTTTTACAAGAAAAGTAACTTTGAAATGAGCAATCTGCTTTTTGTTTTCTGTTTCTGCTTTCCTCAGCCCTTTTCTGTCTATACGATCAGACTCCTTTGCTCAGCTCATTGGAAGACTCATTCTATTTTATGAGATGATAGGTTGATGTGATTCCGATTCTGGAATCACAAAAGCCAATTAAGATTTTTTAACTAAATTTGTTGTAATTTTGTCTTTTGACAAGTGTTATTCCTTTTCAGTATGACAGAACTTTCTGTCATAAGGTTTGTAAAGAGCAGTATTATATTGGATATGATTTGCATTAACAAATAACAAAAATATATTAACTTATTCTAATACTTCAAATCTAAGTTGCCATCTATTAAGACATATCACTATTTTATATGCAATAGTCCCCTCTTATCCTTAGGAGATGCCTTCTAAGACCACTCAATGCCTGAAACCGCCAATAATATCAAACCCTGTATATAGTACGTTTTTTCCTATACATACACAACTATGATAAAGTTTAGTTTATAAATTAGGCACAGTAAGAGATTAAGAACAATAAAATAGAACATTTATGACAATATGCTGTAGTAAAAGTTATGTGAATGTGGGCTCTCTGTCTCTGAAAGTGCTGTAATATTTTTGGACTTCCATTGGCTGTAGGTAACTGAAACTTTGAAAAGCAAAACCAAAGATAAGGAGGGACTACTGTACTATTTAGAATGGAGGCTGGGCGCGGTGGCTCACGCCTGTAATCCCAGCACTTTGGGAGACCGAGGCAGGTGGATCACATGAGATTGGGAGTTCGAGACCTACCTGACCAACATGGAGAAACCCTGTCTCTACTAACGATACAAAATTAGCTGGGCGTGGTGGCGCATGCCTGTAATCCCAGCTACTCAGGAAGCTGAGGCAGGAGAATCACTTGAACCTGGATATTTACACACACACAGACACACACACACAGACACACACACACATATAGATGTATGTGTATATATACACACACATAGAGTGGTTATTAATATGTATTATTTTAAATTAATATTTAAATTTCCATGGTGCAAAGATAGCACAGTGTGTTTTTAATTTGCAGGATAATATTCTTTTGGAAACATTCAAGCAGTTTTGTATTGACTGGCCAAAAACAATGTAACTCTAGTAGGAATAAACAATTGCTAACGTTATGTTTTTTTATCTCTGATTTTGATAGGGTTTTCACAACATGGTATGATTGGTGTAACTCAACCACGAAAAGTAGCTGCTATCTCAGTTGCTCAGAGAGTAGCTGAAGAAATGAAATGCACTTTGGGATCCAAAGTAGGATACCAAGTTCGTTTGATGATTGCAGCTCTAAGGTACAAAAGTCTCGTTGATATTTGTTTCTTTTCTTTTTAGGGACAGGGTCTCACTCTGTCGCCTAGCCTGGAGTGCAGTGGCACGATCATGGCTCACTGTAGCCTCTACGCTCTGGGCTCAAGTGATCCTCCTGCCTCAGGCCCTTGAGTAGCTGGGACTACAGGAGCATGCCCAGCTAATATTATGAATTTAACAGAAAGAGTGGAGACAGTTCTGGAAGATTTTTAACTTCAAAGTTCAATATATGTACTAAAGAATTTATTTTTGTTGTCCATTGTTAATGCTTTAGCTCTCAAGTGTCTGATACTCATCCCATTTTCTCCTTCCTTAATTATTTTATAAGTGACAGTTTATTTTCTTAGGATTCTCTTATTTATGTATTTTAACTGTAAGGATTCTTGACTTGTAGATTTTAAAAAATTTTTATTGTAGTAAAGTATATATATAACTTAAAATTGACCATTTTACCATTTTGGTATACAGTGCCATTAAGTATGTTCACAATGTTTGGTAGCCACTACCATTTCTATGTTCAGAACTTTTTTTATCATCCCAAACAGAAACTCTATTAAACAATAGATTAAACTCCCCCATTTCTCCCTCCCCCGTAGCCTCTGGTAACTTTTTTTTTTTGAGACAGAGTATCGCACTGTCGCCTGGGCTGGAGTACAATGGTGCCACCTTGGCTCACTGCAACCTCCACCTCCTGGGTTCAAGCCATTCTCCTGGCTAAGCCTCTCAAATAGCTGGGATTACAGGTGCCTGCCACGACACCCAGCTAATTTTTTGTATTTTTAGTAGAGACAGAGTTTCACTGTGTTGGCCAGGCTGGTCTCAAACTCCTGACTCGTGATCCACCCACCTTGGCCTCCCAAAGTGCTGGGATTACAGGCGTGAGCCACCATGCCTGGCCGTAACTTCTATTCTACTTTCTGTCTCTACAAATTTGCCTACTCTGGGTACCTCATGCAAGTAGAATCACACAATATTTTGTACTTTGTGTCTCTCTTATTTCACTGAGCGTGTTTTCAAGGTTCATTTATTTTGTGTGTTTGTATTCTTGAAGTCAATGGAAAACTGAATTAACAATCAATTAATCAATTTAATTAACAAAATCAGCAAGTGTTAAGCATTCATGGCACCAACAAATTTAAAAGTTTCTTTTTAATAGTGAATATTATAATTTACATTCCCTGAGGATTTCTTTATCCTGTCCCAGCTACAAAACAGTCCCTGGTTTACATATGTTCCCTAATAGGGGTGACCATCAAATGTGGCACAAGATTACTTCCCAAAATACGATCTTTCCCTTCATAGTGGTCACTGTTTGGGATTTTTTTTTCCTTCTTTCCCCTTGTTTTATGGATGTCATTGCTGTTACACCTAGCCTTTGGACCTTTTTTCTCACCCCTGTTTTAATGCTTGTTGAATAACACATTTTTATTATTTTGGTGATAGTGTCTTGCTCAGTCACCCAGGCTGGAGTGCAGTGACACAATCCCAGCTCACTGCAACCTCTACCTCTGGCTCAAGCAGTCCTCCCATCTCAGCCTCCCAAATAGCTGGGACCACAGGTGTGTGCCACCATACCTGGCTAAGTTTTATATTTTTATTAGAAAGGCGGTTTTGCTATGTTGCCCAGACTGGTCTCAAACTCCTGGACTCAAGTTATCCGCCTGCCTCAGTATCCCAAAGTGCTGGGATTACAGGGATGAGCCACTGTGTCTGACCTAAGTAACACATTTAT
This sequence comes from Ateles fusciceps, assembly GCA_036589455.1. Classification (NCBI taxonomy): domain Eukaryota; kingdom Metazoa; phylum Chordata; class Mammalia; order Primates; family Atelidae; genus Ateles; species Ateles fusciceps. The sequence continues at coordinate 701,266 of JAZHEH010001132.1, forward strand.
TTTGTTTTTTTGAGACGGAGTTTCTTTCTTGTTGCCTAGGCTGGAGTACAATGGTGCGATCTTGGCTCACCACAACCTCTGCCTCCTGGGTTCAAGTGATTCTCCTGCTTCAGCCTCCCGAGTAGCTGGGATTACAGGCATGTGCCACCACAGCCAGCTAATTTTGTATTTTTAGTAGAGATTTCTCCATGTTGGTCAGACTGGTCTCAAACTCCCAACCTCATGTGATCCGCCTGCCTCGGCCTCCTAAAGTGCTGGGATTACAGGCATAAGCCACTGTGCCTGGGCAGTAACACATTCTTTAATAGGACAGTGGGGTAGAGAAGAGGTGAGAATGGGTGGAAAGTGTGCACCTACCATTTTCTCGTTTTCCCTGAAACCTCTAAAATAGGGGCTGAGGCAGAAAGATACATCTCGTTTTACTGTTGTTTCCTACAACTTGCTCACCTAATGTCATTGCGTCATCTTGCCACTTTCCTCTGGCTTTATTGTATCTCCTTATTGGTGATTTTTGTTGCTTTGTCCAAGAATACCCAAGTGAGTTTATGTCCCTCTCTGTATAGATAGCATGTTTTGTAACTTACCATCATTTTTTCTACGTAAGTTAGACTATTTTATGTAAACTCTTGTTTAGTCAGATTAGTTTGATCACTTAATGTTTTTACCTTTTGAGGAAAAATTTAGTTGGGGAAGTAGTGGTGAATTTCTGTGATACTATAAGTTTCTATGCTGTGCTCTTTGAACGTTAGGAGACAGCAATCAAATATATGACTGATGGATGTTTACTGAAACATATTCTGGGAGATCCAAATCTTACCAAATTCAGTGTCATTATTTTGGATGAAGCCCATGAAAGAACTCTAACTACAGTGAGTATTTCAATTTATTGTTTTTTTATTAGCAAGTGGTTTACTTGTTTGGGTAGCTTTTTACTATATAGAGAGTTGCCTCCTCTTACTTTTTAATTTAATTTAAGTTTTTAGAGATAGGGTCTTGCTCTGTCACCCAGGCTGGAGAACAGTAGTATGATTATAGCTCACTGTACCCTTGAACTCCTGGGCTCAAGTGATCCTCCCGCCTCAGCCTCCCAAGCTGCTAGTACTGCAGACGTGCATCACCATGTCTGGCTGATTTTTAAGAAAATTTTTTGTAGAGACAATGTCTTGTTTGGTTCCCTGGCAGGTCTCGACCTCCTGGCCTCCCACCTTGGCCTCCCAAAGTGCTGGGATTACAGGTGTGAGCCACTGCACCTGGCTCTTACTTATATTTCAGTCTATTAAAATAGGAATTCCTTGGTTAGAATAGCAGTGTATTTAAAGTAGTTTGGCTGTTAGGTATACTTGTGACTTAATAGAAATTTACTTTTCTTTCAGGATATCTTATTTGGTTTATTGAAGAAGCTATTTCAGGAGAAGTCTCCTAATAGGAAGGAGCATTTAAAAGTGGTGGTAATGTCAGCAACTATGGAATTAGCCAAGCTCTCTGCATTCTTTGGAAATTGTCCGATATTTGATATACCTGGAAGGCTTTATCCAGTCAGAGAGAAATTCTGCAATTTGATTGGCCCACGAGACAGAGAAAATACTGCATATATTCAAGCGGTATTACTTGGCATTCATTTAATGTCTTTTTTAAATATCTGTGATTCTTATTAATTGGGTAGTTTGATAATTCATATGTTCCCTACTCTTTTAATGACAGCCCTCACAGGTCCTAGAACTTTTCTTTTTTTTTTTTTTTTTTTCTGAGACAGAGTCTCACTTTGTCGCCAGGCGCCAGGCTAGAGTGCAGTGGTGCGATTTCGGCTCACTGCAACCTCCGCCTCCCAGGTTCAAGCAATTCTCCTGCCTCAGCCTCCCGAGTTGCTGGGATTACAGGTGCGCACCACCACACCCAGCTAATTTTTATATTTTAGTGGAGATGGGGTTTCACGATGTTGGCCAGGATGGTCTCGATCTCTTGACCTCGTGATCCACCCACCTTGGCCTCCCAAAGTGCTGGGATTACAGGCGTGAGCCACCACACCCGGCCAGGTCCTAGAAGTTTTAAGAACCAAATTTATTTTTTCTGAGGGGCAAGGGAAGTGGTGGTAAAGAAATTAACCATATTTCCACTAGCATATTACGCCTGTGTTTTTTGCTTTAGATTGTGAAAGTGACCATGGATATCCATTTGAATGAAATGGCTGGAGACATCTTGGTTTTTCTGACTGGTAAGCATTCAGTATTGAGTTAAAAAATGTTTACTATTTGTAAGTAAGGAAGGTGGCACCCAGATAGAGTGCCACCTCTGGTGAGAATTCTGTGCCCTCTCAACTGTTGCCCTAGCTTGTTTTGATTATCTGAATAACTTTAGGTAAAAGATAAATAAAAATTGTAAGACAGCTGCTAAAGAGAAGTATATATATTTATGTCAAAGGATCTATGTATATGTGTCAAAGACATAATAGTATATATATTTTTATGTCAAAAACATAATAGTGTATATATATACACAAGTATGTCAAATATCAAAGACATCAAGCTCATTAGTAAATATATGTAAAACACACTGACCTTTTAGTAAAAAGAAGTTAAGTAGTGAAATATTATTTTTATTGGTTTCTCTTATACAGAACTGTAACCTGACTAAACAGACCTGGGTTAACTACATTATTTCAAAGGACATCTCACCAGCTTCTTCTTTGGGTGGTGGCATTGAACTGTGTGATAGATAGCAATACAGAAGGTTTAGAATCCATGTGTCATAGACAAGCATGTGGCATTTTTGGAGATCAAAAATAAAATAGTTAAATCCCAGACTAGTGGTATAACTTTTCAAGTAGCAGCACCCACCTAATAGGAATTAGTACTTTCTTTGTTTACCTTTTTCTCTGCCTTGTACTAGTGTCAGAAGTGAGGGATTGTAACAGTCTTTGCCTTTTGGAGATTACTTAAGTATTTTACCCAAATGCAGCAGCATCTGGACTAGCTTGTTTTCTATATTAACAATTTAGTGAGTCTTCTCAAATACTGTGCTAACAGGATGAAAAGCTTGAAGATGATAAATATTTTTATTCCTTTAGCGATTTAAGTTCCTTAGAAACTGATGTTTCTTCTACTTCGAATTTTATTGTTGAAATATGGGACAGCTTATGTGTTCATCTCCTTTACATTAAATGAGCGATTTACAGTAAATTTTAGGCAAAATTAATTTTAATCTTGACATTTTCTTCTTAAAATTAATTTTTCTGTTGAGTTGCTGAAGTTATTTTTTTCTTCCCATTTTAGGCCAGTTCGAAATCGAAAAAAGCTGTGAGTTGCTTTTTCAGATGGCAGAGTCTGTTGATTATGATTATGACGTTCAGGATACCACCCTTGATGGCTTGTTAATACTGCCGTGTTATGGATCTATGACGACAGGTGAGAGCCTTGGTTATCGTCCTTAGTATCGTTAAGGGTATTGATTCTCCTAGCAAAACAAAAATACTGGCTAGAATTCTTTGAAATGAGGATAGTAGTTTCTTGCTGGTATTACTGTGAGTCAAACCTAATTTGCCACTGCCACAGAATTTTGGAAATCGTATATATACAGGTATGTCTAAGTCTAAACACAGTGGATCATTTTCCTTTTTTTTTTTTTTTGAGACAGAGTCTCGCTCTCGTTGCCCAGGCTGGAGTGCGGTGGCACGATCTTGGCTCACTGCAAACTCTTCCTCCTGGGTTCAAGCGATTCTCCTGCCTCAGCCTCCCAAGTAGCTGAGATTACAGGAGCTCGCCACCCTGCCTGGCTAATTATTGTACTTTTTTTTTTAGTAGAGACAGGGTTTTGCCATGTTGGCCAGGCTGGTCTCAAACTTCTGACCTCAGATGATCTGCCTGCCTCAGCCTCCCAAAGTGCTGGGATTACAGATGTGAGCCACCACACCCGTCCGTGGATAATTTTCCTTTTAAGTAGCCATGGCTTAGTCTGCTTTTCAAGAATGATCCTGTTCTTTTGTGAATTCCAAGAGCAAATGCAAACTCTTGAGTTGACATTTTGGTCCTAGTAAATATTGTTGAATGAGATTTAGAATTTGTTTTGTAAAACTGTTTTATTATGGAATTTAACTTGTAAAATGAAAGGAAAATTAACCTTAGTCTCCTTTTTGGAATTAGCCAAGCTCTCTGCATTCTTTGGAAATTGTCCGATATTTGATATACCTGGAAGGCTTTATCCAGTCAGAGAGAAATTCTGCAATTTGATTGGCCCACGAGCATTTGAATGTTTTTATATTTTATGTGTATGTGTATTAACAGCTTTTGTTGTGTGGATGATTCTTATCCCTATGTTAACAAAGTCTTTCAATATATGTATCAGTAAAGAACCATAGATATGCTATTTTGGAAATCTCTTTTATAATGATATTAGCTCCTTACTTTCTAGCATAGGTCTCTATTTTAGATTTTTACATCTTCAGGGAAATTCTTAGAATCATTGTTGGATATTTAAGGTTCTCAGTGTTTCTTGAGATTTTGTTCATTGACCCTTTTTGTAATTTACTCTGTAACTGATAAATTCAAAACCCATTATGTTTGCTTTGTTATTAACCATTAACTAAATATATACATACACATATATTTTTCTATACAGAGTAATTTCATTCTTTCTTACTGCCACATTGAAAATAATGTTCTGAATCTTCTGTTGCATCTTATTTAAGTGAAGTTTGATTTTTACACTAATAAAGGTTGCTAGTAACTTATTTCTCAAATCTCACTGCTTTTTTCTATTTGTTTATATTTTGATTTTGTGATACAAATGATAGTATCCTTCTTGAAATGCTGTCCTCTGGGATAATATGTAATTCTCTAGTTCTCCTGAATACTCTTTCTCTGAGACTGTTGCCAGCTCCCTGTTCCTTGGTCTCCCCCATCAGGTGTAAATGACTGATTCTTCAAGCTTCATCCTTAGCTTGCTGTTTTCTTAGAATTTTTTGTTTTGGAGAGGTTGACTTCTAAGACTCACCTGTCATTTCCATGCATAATTCATAAGAACCTTTCTGGTTGAGTCTCACTGCCTTGGTGCTAGGTTTCCTGGGTTTTCTCACTGGGCTCTCTGGCTGTGCATCATATCATCCCAGATCGTTCATCCAAGCAAATGGCAACTCCTAATGGTATGATCTCGGCTCACTGCAACCTCCGCCTCTCAGGTTCAGACCATTCTCCTGCCTCAGCATCTTGGGTAGCTGGGATGACAGGCATGCACCACTACGCCTGGTTAGTTTTGTATTTTTTGTAGAGATGAGGTTTCTCCGTGTTGGTCAGGCTGGTCTTGAACTCCTGACCTCAGGTGATCTGCCTGCCTCAACCTCCTTAAGTGCTGGGATTACAGGCATGAGCCACTGTGCCCAGCCCTAGTTTTATTTTTTTAAGAAAAAAACGGCATTATATTTTATATGATTTTATGTTTTCCTTTTTTACCTTTGCAAAAACTTAAAAAGTATAGAAAAGTACAGAAAAACAGTTCCCACTGCACAGAATTAACACAGTTGGTGTCTTAGCACATTTGCTTCCACTTATTTAAGAAACATTACTTGATTGAGGAAAAATTATACTATTTTATTATTAACAATTGAAGCAGTATACAGAATTACAAAGGTAAAAAGAAATCACCTCAAGTTTTTCCATCTGAAATAACTATTTAATTTTAGGAAAACATTCAAACATCTGTGTGTGTGTATGGGTACATATATATTAACAGAAGGGTAAGTGGGTAGACACGTTGATAGAAATACTTTCTAAAAGTGAAATGATACTATTAGTTTCTTTTTAAAAAAGCATTTACTTTTAACCTGATTTTACTTGAAGGAATTATTAAACTTCAAGTAAGTCTTTCTTTACCACATGAGATAATATTTTATAAAAGATTGCTTTTAAGACTAAAAAGGTGAAAAATATTCAGTTGAAGTTACTGTTTTTAGCCTGTATTTTATTAGAGGTTTTATCTGTTGGCTGGGTGTGAATGGTCATACCTGTAATCCCAGCACTTTGGGAGGCTGAGGTGGGAGGATCTCTTGAGGCCAGGAGTTTGAGACCAGCATGGTCAACATGGCACAATCCTGTCTCTACTAAAAAAAAAAAAAAAAAATATATATATATATATATATATATATATGAAAATTAGCTGGGCGGTGTGGTGCATACCTGTAGTCCCAGTTAACTAGAGTCTGAGGCAGGAGAATTGCTTGAACTCGGGAGGTGGAGGTTTGCAGTGAGCCTGAGTAACAGAGTAAGACTCCATCTCAAAAAAATAGAGATTTTATATGTTGACTCCTTGATTTGAAAAATGAAATGTCCTGCTATGTCCTCCCCTTCTGATTTTGGTTACTTATTTTTCTGTCATTCACATTGATTCAGTTTTCATCATCTATCCTTTTACCATGGTTCTCCCATTCCTGTTAATTTTTTGTTCATTTTAGATTGGCTGGATTTTGTTAATTTTTTTTAAATACAAGGGCCAATGAGTGCTGTATTTTTTTTTTTTTTTTTTTTTTTTAGTTTATGTTTGGCAGTGTCTGACTTTTGTCTTTATACTTGAACTACATCTTGGTTGGGTTTTATGTTCTTGGGTCACACTTTCTTTTGCTTAGAACTTTGTAGACGTTGTTCAGTTGTCTTCTGGCATTGAATGTTGCTGCAGAGAAGTCTGAGGCCAGCCTGATTATTATTATTTTTTGCCTTCCTTGTAAGTGATTGGCCTTTCTCTATCTGATTGCCTGAAAATTTCTATCTTTATCCTCAAAGTTCAATAGTTTCAATTAGGTTTTTTTGATGTGTTGAATGTTTTGTATTAACATTTTCTGTAATTTGATGTGCTCTTTTTAAAAATCAATTTCTATTTTCTCAAGACACGAAAGAAAAAAAAAATCAATTTCATTGAGATATAATTTATATACAAGAAGTATGTGTTTTAAGCATATACTTGATTAAATTTTGGTAATGCATATGCCTATGTAACCATCACAACCACATACATGATGATGAACATTTCTGATGTGCTCTTTTGATCTGCAGATTTAACTCTTTATTTCAGGGAAGTTATCTTGTATTATATCTTTGAATATAGCTTATATCTTATTTGTCAGTTTTCAGGGACACTAATTATTCTTATGTTGAATTGTCTGTCTTCCATATTTTTTAGTTTCCTTCTAGTCCCATTATCTTTTTTAGCTACATTTACTTAGCATCTCAAGCCTTTTTCTGTGTCAGGAGTTTGATTTTGAGCTGTGTTAGTGAAAATTTTTGAGGTGTTTTTGACTTACCTAAAGGACATCTCAGGGTGGGGGCAGAATTTGAGCTGACCAGTATACTTCTTTGTTCTCTTCTAGAGGCTGTTTTTCCCCCTTTGACAGTTTTAAAGTTTATTGCTTTAAGTTCCTTTTATCCACATGTATACAAACAAACATATTTCTGTGTTGGGTTCTTTTTGGGGGAAATTAGAGATAAGGAATTCTAGGAGGAAGGTTCGTTGGCTTTAACATACATCACATGGGTCTTTCTTAGGAACATTACTTCATGAGGGGCCTTTCTTCAATGTCTTTATATCTTGGTAGACTGGAACATTTTCTGCCTCTGTGCCATTTTTTTCCTTCCTTATTAATAATATCCTAGTACTTTATTAGGTCCTGGGATAGGTGGGGTAAGGAGTATCATAATCTTTCATAGGTAGGAAAATCAGGAATAGAGGTTATCAGTTTTTTGTGTTTTTTTTTTTTTCAAGACTTAAGTCTTGCCCTATCACTCAGGTTGGAGTGCAGTGGCGTGATCTTGGCTCACTGCAACCTCTGCCTCCCCGATTCAAGTGATTCTCCTGCCTCAGCCTCCTGAGTAGCTGGGATTACAGGAATGCACCACCATACCCAATTTTTGTATTTTTAGTAGAGATGAGGTTTCACCATGTTGGTCACGCTGGTCTCGAACTCTTGACCTCATGATCTGCCCAAAGTCTAGGATTACAGGTGTGAGCCACTGTCCCTGGCCGAGAACTGCTGTCTTAATTAGGTATTTCCCCTTTCTTTCCTAGAGAGCGAGTACTTTCTCTAGGAATATAAGTATTTAACTTTTTTCCATTCCTTTATAAACGTTAAACTGGCATGTGTGTGGAACTGTGGAACATGGTGGTAAAATGTGTGGGCGAAATGTAAAATGTGAAACAACTGTGACAGCAGTTCCAGGACTTTTAAATTAATTATTGTGAATAAAATGGTATGAATCTGAAATTTTGCTTGAATTGAGGACTAAACAACTTAGGGACTTTCTGAAATAGATTTGATTGAAAAACAGACTTGATTATGGATAACTGTTCAGAAAGGACATTTCTAATTTATGTAAAATTTTAGGATAAAGTGTGATTTTAAAAGTAGAGGGATCTTAATGTATCAGTTATATAATAGAAATTTATCAATTTATTTTACAACTAATTATTGAACAATTACTATAACCCTGGCTTTGATCTAAGTATTGGAAATGTGCCTGTCCTTGTGGAGCTGGATTGTATATTAGCAGAATAGATAGATAATAAGTAAATGTATAAACATATAATTTGAACTATAAGGTAATATACTACCCATTTTATCTGTCTCGAGGAAATGAGCTAAATATAAGAAATACCTAAAAAATAATTTGAACTTATGTTTTTCACCAGATTCTTCAGCTCTGAAAGAAATAGGTTTTTCAGAATTATTTTTGGATTTATATAGAAACTTATCTACAGATACCTTTTATAAGTGACCTTTCTAGCATTTCTTCTTTAAAAATTAATTTCAACATGATCTAAAAGAATGGCAACATTACTTTGTTTTAAATTTGCCTGTGTGTAAATTATGATTATTATTATGTTTTAAGACGGGGTTTCACCGTGTTGGTCAGGCTGATCTTGAATTCCTGACCTCAAGTGATCCACCCGCCTTGGCCTCCAAAGTGCTTGGATTACAGGTGTGAGCCACCACACCGGGCCTGTGTGTAAATTTTGAGCTAATACTTGAGCTCTCTGACTTTTAATTTTTTTTTTTTTTTTTTTGAGACACAGTCTCACTCTTGTTGCCCAGGCTGGAGTGCGATGGCACAATCTTGGCTCACCGCAAACTCTGCCTCCCAGGTTCAAATGATTCTCCTGCCTCAGCCTCCCGAGTAGCTGGGATTACAGGTGCCCGTCACCACGCTCAGCTAATGTTTTTGTATTTTTAGTAGAGACGGGGTTTCACTATGTTGGTCATGCTAGGTACAAACTCCTGGCCTCAGGCGATCCACCTGCCTTGGCCTCCCAAAGTGCTGGGATTACAGGCGTGAGCCCCAGCCTCCAGCCAACTTTTAATTTTTTAAATATATACACTGAGATGGTTGGCCTAGTTCCATGATTTATTTGATTGATTGATTGATTCATTGAAATGGGGTCTCTGTCACCCAGGCTGGAGTACAGTGACATGATCTTGGCTCACTGCAACCTCCACTTCCTGGGTTCGAGCGATTCTCCTGCCTCAACCTCCCGAGTAGCTGGGATTGCAAGCATGCATCCCCAGGCCCAGCTAATTTTTATATTTATTTAGTAGAGATGGGGTTTCACCATGTTGGCCAGGCTGGTACTGAACTTCTGACCTCATGTGATCTGCCCACCTCAGCCTTCCGAAGTGCTGGGATTACAGGCAGTGAGCCACTGTGCCCAGCCCAGTTTCATGATTTTAAAACTGCTCATCTGTGCCACTCGTTTTCTCCCTTGTGATAGTTCAACTTTGGTCCAGTTTATATATTGAAAATACATAGATCTTTGTAAGATTTTTTTTAAAAAACGTCTTTTTTAAAACTTAATTTAAAGATTTTCTTGGCTGCTGGAAAGAAAATGACTTGAGGATGCTCATGTAGAAAAAATGAATTTTCTAAATGAATATGAACATATCTTATGGAAATCAAATGGCACTCATGTATTTAGAAAATATTTAGCTAAAGTATATGTGTGTATTGCTATACTCATACATATAAAATAGCAACAGGCCGGGTATGGTGACTCATGCCTGTAATCCCAGTACTTTGGGAGGCTGTAGTGGGTGGATCACTTGAGGTCAGGAGTTCGAGACCAGCCTGGCCAACAAGGTGAAACTCCATCTCTACTAAAAATAAAAAAATTACCTGGGTGTGGTGGCACATACCTGTAGTCCCAGCTACTTGGGAGGCTGAGGCAGGAGGATCCCTTGAACTGGGAGGTGGAGGTTGTGGTGGGCCAAGATTGCGCCACTACACTTCAGCTTAAGCAACAGTGAGACTCTCTCAAAAGAAAAAAAAAAGCAGTCGTATAAAAGGTTTAAAAGGATGCTATGAAAAATATGAATAGAAATGCTAAGAATTTCTTTTCATATTCCAATAGATTGGCTTGTGTATTCCTTGGAATGATTCCTCCTAATTTTTGGATATCACTGACATATCCTACCTCAACCACCCATTCAGATGCTTACATCCTAGTATTTGTCATCACCATGATTTCTGACATTGTAAACATCTGCACTCTTGATGATTACTTCCTGTTTCTGCCAACTTACTCACTGTTGCTAATGGAACAATTTTCAGAATGCATTGAAACTTGTCCTTTACCGCCTTCACTTACTCCTTTCCCTCATATTGTAATAATTTCCTTGCAAACATTCTTAACTCTCTTGCCCTGTTTTCTGCTGAACCTAGCGGAAGAGCAAGTCTGGCTAAACCCATCTTTTTACATATTTCACAGTCCTGCCTCTTAAGGCCTGGAAAGTGCCAGAAACCTAGAAATACCCTTTGTCAACTGTCATGGCTGATTCATTCTTTTTTCACCTTAGGCTAGCTGTCTCTTTTCCAGGTACATTAGTTGTTTCTCTGTGGTTCACACATTCTTTCTCTCTACAAGAGACTAACTTAATCAAACTGAATATCTCTTGCACCTTATTTTCAAATTCACCAGAGAATCAAATTGGCTCAGCTTGGAGGAATTGCTTATCCCTGGTGCCATAAACTATGTTGGAGGACAAGGTACCACACTATAAGCATAGCTGCTGGGGCCCACTGTTTAGGATTTGGGGGTGGTGGAAATGAGTGTGGTATTACTTCTTTTAAGAAGTAGTCGTGGATTAGGCAGACCCCCTCAATAAAAACCACTTTGCTAATCAGTCTTTAAGGAGAGAGATGTTCTTAATCTGGAGTCCATGAATGAGCTTCCGAGAGTCTCTGAATACCTTAAAATTATTTGAAAATTTTTTGTGCGTGTACATACATGTCTTTTTTTTTTTGAGACGGAGTCTCGATCCGTCGCCCAGGCTGGAGTGCAGTGGTGCAGTCTCAGCTCACTGCAACCTTCACCTCCTGGGTTCAAGCGATTCTCCTGCCTCAGCCTCCTGAGAAGGGATTACAGGTGCGTGCCACCAGGCCCGGCTAATTTTGTATTTGTAATAGAGATGGGGATTTCACCATGTTGGTCAGGCTGGTCTCAAACTCCTGACTTTTAATGGAGAGGGAGTCCACAGTTTTTACCCATCTTCAAAGGGCGATAGAGGACATTACTGAAGGTTTTTTGTTTTTTGATTTTTTTGAGATGGAGTTTCACTCTTGTTGCCCAGGCTGGAGTGCAATGGTGCCATCTCGGCTCACTACAACCTCCATCTCCTGGGTTGAGCAATTCTCCTGCCTCAGCCTCCTGAGTAGCTGGGATTACAGGCACGCACCACCACGCCCGGATAATTTTTGTATGTTTAGTAGACAGGGTTTCTCCATGTTGGTCAGGCTGGTCTCAAACTTCCAGCCTCAAGTGATCTGCCCACCTTGGCTTCCCAGAGTGCTGGGATTACAGGAATGAGCCTAGCCCAGCCAACTGTAGGTTTTTATTGGTTTGTTTTGTTTCATTTTAGCAGTAATTACCTGTGATTACATGGATTTAGAAATCTTAACAGTGAAATGTAAAGAAAAAATAGTTTTTGCTATCATATTTTGAATTCAAGATTATTAAAGAGGTGAAGAAACATGACTTTTAATGAAAAATTTAGTTCTTCAAAACTTGAGTTTGACAAGTGCATGTTGTAAATTGGTATTTTGTTTTTACATATGCTTTAGATCAACAGAGGAGAATATTTTTGCCACCTCCACCTGGAATTAGAAAATGTGTCATATCCACCAATATTTCTGCAACATCTTTGACAATAGACGGAATCAGGTATAACTTTTGAAATTTCTCTTAAAGTCGAAGAAGCCTATCATGAGTAAACATTAGCTAAACATTGCTGAGTTTGCTTTTCTGTGCCCTCCACTAATTCCCTTCTCTCCTACTTTTTAATGTTCTTAACATGTAATCGCCTATTTTGTATTATTGATTGCTTTGAGCAGGAAATGGTATAGGAGGTACATACTATATTCCTATTCATACTTTTTGTTTTAGAGGCAAGAGTCTCCTTATGTTGCTGAGGCTAGAGTATAGTGGCTGTTCAAAGGTGCGCAGTCATAGCACACTACAGCCTTGAATGGGGATCAAGCGATCCTCCTACCTCAGCCTCCTAGGTAGCCGGGACTACAGGCCTGTGTCACTGCACTTGGCTGTTCACACTTTTTAACTACTTGGCAACTTGAAGCTTCCTCTTTCCAAATTTAAGATTATGTAGATTGTGTATAATGCTTCATGAGTTTCACTAAATAGGAAGCCAAACCTATTTTTCTGTACTCCCATTACAAGCTTACACCTTAGATGATCTGATTCTTGCAGCCTCATTTGGTAGAGCAAGTTTATGTATCCATTGTTTATCTGGATATACTGTCTCTCACTTTTTATCTTTTTGTGAAAATTAACCGATTCAGGTCCCTTACCTTTTTTAGATGTAATAAATAGTGCTATCAAATTTTTTAGTAAATATAGTAAGGAAGCACTAGGAAATTTTAAGTCTGGACTGATAATTAATGTGAAGTTCTTTAAGACTGGGATATTTATCTTTTACTCAACATATTTTATGTCTTAACGTCTGATTGTCTGCCACAGGAAGGCTGAACCTGAATCTCAAAGATCCTGTGTGTTTCTCCTGGGTAAAATGATCACCCAGATCTGAGAGGAAGTCTAATTTCCTTTGCTTTTCTCTGTTACTTTAAAAATAATGGTTTCACTAAGGGATTAAGAGAGTGCTCTCCTGGGTAAATTAACCTCTGTAATTTTCTGTTTCCTGCACAGGCAAAAGCCATTAAATAGCATGTTTCAGAATGTTGTCTTGCTACTGCTATCCTACTTTGGTTCCTTACCTGACTTGTTCACCATTTAATTGGCTTAAAATGGCATCTTAAGGGCTAGCTGAAATTAGATTCTGAATCTGTTAAAATGGTCTGAAGCTGTCTTTCAAGTTTGTATTTTTTTTTAATTGAGACAAAATTCACATAAAATTCATCATTTAAAAATGAACAATTAAGTAGTACTTAGTATATTTACAGTATTGTGCAACCACTGCCTCTACTTAGTTCTAAAATATTTCATCATCTGAAAATAAAACCCCATACCTATTAGGCAGGTACTCCACATTCCCCTCTCCACCTCAGCCCCTGGCAACTACCGGTCTTACTTTTTGTTTGTATATATTTTCTTTATTCTTCTTAATTCTTTAGATGTGTCAGCAGGAAGCAGTATGTATTTTCTGTTCTGGATATTTTATATAAATGGAATCATAGAATATGTGGCCTTTTGTGTTTGCTTTCTTTCACTTAGCATAGTATTTTTGGGGTTCATCCACATTGTAGCATGTATCAGTACTTCATTCTTTTTTGTGGCTAAATACTGCATATGTGTGTGTGTGTGTGTGTGTGTGTGTGTGTGTGTGTGTATTCCATTGTGTGTGTCTATGTATGTGTGTGTATATATACTATATACATATATGCAAAGCAGTTTGTTCATCCCTTCATCCATTAATGGTTAATGGGCATTTAGGTGTTTTTACCTAATGGCTATTTTTCATAGTGTTGATGTGAACATCCATCTATAAGTATTTGTTTGAGTACTTGTTCTCAGTTCTTTTGGGTGTACGCTTAGAAATGGAATTGCTGGGTCATATGGTAATTTTGTGTTTAACTTTTTGAGGATCCCCCCGCAAACAATTTTCCACTTTGGCTGAACCATTTTACATTCCCAGCAGCAACATATGAGGGTTCTGACTTAACATATAGGCATTGTATACTTGCTGGTTTGCTAGGAAAGGAGAAACCAAAGTGGTTAAAAATTAACAAGTCTTTTTTTATTTTCCAGAAACTTAAATTCTTTGATTCTTTTTAGATATGTGGTAGATGGTGGCTTCGTGAAGCAGTTAAATCACAACCCCAGATTAGGGTTGGACATCCTGGAGGTGGTTCCAATTTCAAAGTAAGTCTCTATGTCAAATCTTTTTATTCGAAGAACACCTGATTAGGTAATTTCTAGCTGGTTGTGGGAGAGAAAGTAAATTACCTGAGAAACCCACAGAACATCCTGGGGACTTTTTGGGTTTTTTTCCTTCTGTAGGAGCGAGGCATTACAGCGAAGTGGCCGAGCTGGCAGGACTTCTTCAGGAAAGTGCTTTCGGATCTATAGTAAAGATTTTTGGAACCAGTGTATGCCTGACCATGTGATCCCTGAAATTAAGAGAACTAGTTTGACATCTGTAGTTCTGACCTTAAAGTGCCTTGCCATACACGATGTCATAAGGTATGTAGACAACTAGAAAAAATGAAAAATTTGTTAGTGTGGACCCAAGTTATTGACTCAAAAATTATTTTGAAGTATTTGATTCATACATCCCTGAAAGTTGAGGCTAACCTCTTTAGAGGTTGGTTTTCATACTGGTTGCTCTTTAACTAAGCTAACCCAAAAGACTTCCTTGCATTGCTTCAGTCAGATCTCTTGTTTATGTTTAACCTTGATTTAGTGGCAGGGTTGGGGGGTTGTGCTGGTGTTTATTTGGATCACTTAATGACCACTGTTTATTTCTAATGAAAGGTATATAATGAGCTAGGCATAATGGCTCATGCCTGTAATCTCAGCATTTTGGGTGGCCAAGGTGGTAGGATTGCTTGAGCCTGGGAGTTTGAGACCAGCCTGGGCAACATAGTGAGACCTCATCTCTACAAAAATTTTAAAAAAGTATGATATGGTGCATGTTTGAGTCCCAGATATTTGGAGGCTGAGATGGAAAGATCACTGGAGCCTAGGAGGTAGAGGTTGCAGTGAACTGTGATTGTACCACCACACTCCAGTGCAATAGATTGAGACCCTGTCTCAAAAGAAAGGAGCTGGGTGCAGTGGCTCATGCCTGTAATCCCAGCACTTTGGGAGGCCAAGATGGGCAGATCCCTTGAGGCCAGGAGTTTGAGACCAGCCTGGCCAACATGGTGAAATCCCGTCACTACTAAAAATACAAAAATTAGCTGGGCATGGTGGCACAAAATTGTAGTCCCAGCTACTCAGGAGGCTGAGGCACAAGAATCACTTGAACCCGGGAGGCAGAGACTGCAATGTGCTGAGATCACACCACTGCACTCCAGCCTGGGCAACAGAGCGAGACTCTGTCTCAAAAAAAAAAGGGTATACAGTCAGAAAGTGGAGGGTTTTGTTTTTGGTTTTTGGGTTTTTTTTTTTTGCTTTTTTTGTATGGCCAGCATTATATACCATGAAAGAAAGTATATCTCTGTAGTTTTTTGCTTTCACTAAGCTTAAGTTATATTAGGGGAAACAAGGTTCAGACACATGATGAAGTAAAGGATAGAAGAACAGGTCTATCCTTTAGAATAAATTAGTCAAATGTTAAACTATAAAATTGATTGATATAGGATACAGTATTGTTGTAGATAGAAATTTCATATCATACATGGTAGAGGAAGTAATGGAAAAAAGTGTATCTTGTTGTGTATTTTGGTCTTAATTGCCTGAGAAGGTAAAAGTTTTAAGGAATTTTGGGGGATGGTAACTGTGCAGTCTTTAAATTCATAGTAAGTGATTATTAGGTGCATCCAAGTATGTATTGTAGGCCAGGTGCTGTGGCTCACGCCTGTAATCCCAGCACTTTGGGAGGCCAAAGTGGGTGGATCACCTGAGGTCAGGAGTTCAAGACCACCCTGGCCAACATGGTGAAACCCCATCTCTACTAAAAATACAAAATTAGCTAGGCATGTTTGGTGCTCATCTGTAGTTCCAGCTACTCAGGGGGCTGAGGCAGGAGAACTGCTTGAACCTGGGAGGTAGAGGTTGCAGTGAGCTGAGATCGCTCCATTGCACTCCAGCCTGAGTGACAAGAGCAAAACTGTCTCAAAAGAAACCAACGCAAATGCTCATTGTATACTCTTGGAAAGCCGATTTGCCAATTTCAAAATATTTTAGATAGTTGTCATTAGACTAGAGATTTTCTGAATGAGAATATGTAGAGACTAGAAGAGAAAAGCATGTAATACATGAAATTCTGACTATCAGTAAGCTATACCAATGAGAAAGAAGGAAAGAGCCATTTAAAGAAATCCAGCTGGGTGTGGTGGCTCACGCCTATAATCCCAGCACTTTGGGAGGCTGAGGCAGGCAGATCACAAGGTCAGGAGTTTGAGATTAGCCTGGCCAATAGGGTGAAACCTCGTCTCTACTAAAAATAGAAAAATTAGCCAGGCGTGGTGGTGTGTGCCTGTAGTCCCAGCTGCTCAGGAGGCTGAGGCAGAAGAATTGCTTGAACCCAGGAGGTGGAGATTGCAGTGAACCAAGATTGCATCACTGCACTCCACCCTGGGCAACAGAGTGAGACTCCGTCTCAAAATAACTAACTAACTAACTAACAGGAATGACTGACTAACTAACAGAAACCTAAATAGCCAAACCGAAAACTTTCAGATGAACCCAGCTTTTAAAATAATGTCTTGATTTTTTTCATTTGGGAAAAAGGGCCATTTCTGGAAATAGCTGCTCAGTAAGCTTGACATTGAATCATAGTATATAAAGGATAGCAGAGCAACCTCTAACTAAGAATGAGTACATATTACAAGAATAGGAACAATAATTACTTAATATCATCTGCATTGAGTTATTTTTCCTTCTTAAGTCTTAAAACCCATAGTGTACTAAAAATCGCAAAATTTTGTTTCAGAATGCTAGAAACAAAAACAAAAAAAGACTTCCTTTTAAAAAAGTTGTATATAGAATAAGGAGTGGTAGATCCAGTGTTTGGGATAGATGGAATAGTATTCATAGATGACAGAAATAAAATGGAGCTTCTCAATTATTATTTTGCTTTTCCTTTCTCTTCCATCAGGAAGAATGATTTTTAAAACTGAAAATGCAAGAACAAGTCTGAATAAGAAGAAATTGATGACTAAGATGGGTTAGGAAATAATGAGAGAAAACCCAACCACCATAAATGATTTTGTCTTGAGTGTTTAGACATTATTTCCATGGTACTAAAAGAACTTGCAGATTTAGTGTCAGAGTCTTTGTAGGTCATCTATTAGAAATTATGCAGAATAGGTTATTAGAAAATTGTGAGAAAGGCAAATGTCTTGACGTTTTTTATTTAGTAAAAAGGGCAGGGTCTAGTGACAACTGCCTGGTAAGCTTGACATTGATTGCTAGCAAACTGCAGTAGTTTATTGAAAAATGGTTTCAGAAAATTTAATGATGATTAATGAGTATGAATTTTAAAAGCTCACAATGAATATGCCATTTTTTGTTGTTGTTGTGTTTGGGGTGTTTTTTTTTTGAGACAGGATCTCACTCTGTCACCCAGACTGGAGTGAAGTGGCACAATCTCAACTCACTGCAACCTCTGCCTCCTGCGTTCAAGCGATTCTCGTGTCTCAGCCTTCTGAGTAGCTGGGATTACATGCATGTGCCACCATGCCTGGCCGAATATGTCATTGTAAGCCATTTCCTTTTCAGTTTGAGGACAGGATCATCCACATGATGGGTGCTCCACAAGAATTTATCGAAAGTTAACCTCTAATGTCTTTTATTTTCAGCACAATATTTAACAATACTGCATTTCATATCTTTGTGAATAAAAAAGTAGTCTGTAGATGACAGTATTGCTAAGTATAGTTGCCAAATAGCCCAGTCTAAAAAACTGTTAATTAATTGTTTAGTGTAGCCTAGATGAAGGTTTTACTGGTATTGTGCTGAACTTAGCTCTTTCCTAATAAACATTTTTAATAATGATATTGAATAAAAATATTGATGTCACAATTAGATTTTTCTGGAAAGTACCTTAATATCTAATAGGTAGATAATTAAAACCAAGCTTTAAGATGATTTTAACAGGTTAGAACCTTGGACAAAAATCAACATGGTATAAATTCGAAAGGATGTATCTTATATCCTGTGTTTGGGATGTACAATAAGCAAATACATGTGGTAAAGATCTGAAATTATCAGATCATTGCAAACTTAATATGAGCTTATAGCTATGGCATAGACTTTGGTTATATTAATTATATAGACTTTGGTTATATTAATAAACTAGATGGCGAATTACAGCATTCCTGTTATGTGTTGATCACTCAACATTTGGAAATCAGTTTTGGATATAATCAAGTTTTATGAGGAGTTTGAGAAACTAGTGTTTTTAGAGAATGGTATGATAGATTTCTTAGAAACCAAGTAACTTTTAAGGAGTACTTGGCAGAATTGGTAATTGGAGGAATCAAAGGGGGGGAAATTAATTGCAGTATTTTAGAATAAATCGTTTTTACTATTATATAGAAGAAGCAGCTACTAGTTTGTGTTTCTCTAGCA